>CM048745.1:613040215-613698715 GCA_026315105.1 Locusta migratoria
ACCTAAATAAGTCCTGGAGGATATTATAGAATAACGGAAGTTGATTTCGGGAAAGTTACTGCACGATTTTGTCTTTTAACAACACAATTGCCCAGGAGGACGGATTAAAATGCGTTGTTCCAGTTTCTACAATTTTGAAATTTAATAAGCGTTTACAACTCTAGGACACAAACGAATGTAGGTTTGAAATGGTACCGATGTTTCCACTTCCGTTATCACCAGTGAAGTTGTTAAGTTATCGTGGGCACACTGTACGATTAACTGACCACGGAAGAAGGAATTAATAATTTAGAAATTAACCATTTATAGGGTGTAAGAGTACACCTGTCGCTGTATCTTATAGTTTGATTTAACGTAATGTATATATTGTCTTAAATTTGTTTATTTCATGTATTTTTCATTTCTTGTATGCTAGATATATTTCTTATGTAACGTCATTTTCTATATTGAATCATTTAGTGTAAACATGTACTATATGTGTAAACCCGCATGAATGCACGGACATTCTTATGCTGTACTTTAGCAATGCGCCAGAGAAAATGTTGAACCTGTTGCAAAGACTGTCTTTGGTACAGAAGTAGTAGCTGTGAGTGTCGCGCTGCTGAAGCAGTCGCGGAGCGGACTCGCTATAGTGAATGTTTTGTTGATGGTGCAGGGTCACGGTAGGCGCAATGTGGCGCGAGTTTAATGCAATTGCAATAAGCCTGAGAGGCGTACTGTTTAATGTATTGAAGGAAGTGCGAAATAAGTTTATTTATACTCGAAAGTGATCAGAGTAATGTTTATTCATGTGTGAAAGAAAAGGAACTGTTTGGTTATCAAGTGTATTGTCACCGAGAGTGATCGTTGTTGTAATCACGGAGATTAGAAGGTGTATCGAGGTGATATCAATGCATGGAGATTTCAGCCAGACGAGCTGAACAAAGAGTTGTCGATGAAAATATTTTGAACCAGCAGTAACTATTGTAATCATATCTGTCTTGTATGGACTTCACGACGAAGACGACGAAAGGAGATGAGTACTTTTGTAACATTTTATTTTGTATGTAGTGTCAACCCAATCAGAATTTTGGCTCAATTATACATGACTTATTTTGAATCCAGTCTTAATTTTCTAAGTAGTTGTAGTCACCCCATTATCATCATTATTAGATTATGTTGATTATGCAACCCTGTACATTGACTAACCAGTTCAATCATTTTTTAAAGTAATTACGTTCGGTTTTAAAGAAATTGCTAGACGAGTCGAAGAATTGCTAAATGTGTTACAACCACAGAGACTAGTAATTAAAGAGTTGGTTTCATTTATGTAGAAAGTAACCAGGCTAACAGTAGTCAAAGTATTATAGTTGATTAACCAGACTTGACGGAAGTAATTTTTTTTATGAAATACGTTAAATGCCAAACTCTGCTCAGGCAGTTACACGCGTACGCTACCCAGGCCCTGGAAGCAATTAAAAAAAATTATATATATATATAGTTCACGTAAAGTTTTATAAGGAACTTGAATGCTTTAAACAATAATATCAAATTATCATTGCAATCAGAGTCTATCTGCTATTACAATTTTGATTATAACACGAACACGCCATCACAACTACATGAATTCTGCCACATTTATTAGTGAAGTTGTGCTGTTCGTGAATCGTAAGAGGTGCTAGTTGGAGGCTGTAGTCAATGCTAAGTCAGATAGGGCCAAGCTTAATTAATTACCACAGTGACTGTTTCAAGTTAATTAATATCTTTTTTTTATTCAAAATTTTAACTTTCACTGCGAAAGTATTGTTGCAACCCATTAGTTGTGATTTGCTGCAACATTCAATAACGAAATTATTATTACTAGAGTATATTATAACGCATTCTGAATTTTGAGATTTTTTGACGACCTCCAACAGGCAATTTTCTTACAAGGGCAAAACTTTATTTTTAAAACAGAGAACTGAAATGCAGTTATTTAAATTACTTATTGTACCCAAAAACATAAAAATATTTGAGATTTGAAAATTCTTTTATTATTAATTATTATAAATTTTTATACTTGGTAAAATATTGACCACAATCCATATTGTGGAACAGTTAATTTGTGGTCGATAATTTAACCACTTCATGAAAATGAGGTATTTTATGACGATAGTAATAAATAAGAAGAAATTAAATCCTTATTTGTCGTTTCCTTTCTTTTATTTTGTATACATACATGAAAATACATACAAAATAGACACAGATGTGTCAAAGAATTGTCTGCACAAAGTTACAGTGCAAGTGATACAAGATAACTATAAAAATACATACAAAAGAGTCATACATAAAATCGCAGATAACATTTCTTCAGTTCTTTAGTTCAGCTGGTGGGGGAGTCCAAAGCATTGCCTACACAAAGCTACATTGCAGGTAGTGCATGCCAACTTACTACGCTTAGGTTTCCTTCGTGTACTGCAAAATGAACACCTCCCTATGACCTAATTTGTAAAAGACAGAAAAAAATGCTTTCATTATGAAACTGCAATTACTGTAGAAGTAAGAGGCAGCTTATTTGAATCTACATTATGCTATAGTATCATAATAAATCGATTTAATTTTGTAAGTGTAAAGACTTACCAACAAAATTAGACGTAATCACTGCACAGAAAACTAGTACTTCTGCTTCCCCTGCTATATACAGCTCACTGCTTACAAATCGTTCACCTTCCTTACTAACGTGAGATGCAGCTTTTTCAGAACAGCATATAACATCTAAGCGAAATACTAAATTTCAGAAACTGTTTGATAAAATTGTCAAGTAAATACTCAGATAGCAGAATAACATAATATAATCTGTCTAGAATTATTTGTTTAGAAGCGAAATATTACGTACACTCGTGAAAAATTGAGATTATCTACCTCTCCTGGAATCCACGAAACAAAAACGATCATTTCAGTATGATTTGCACTAGACATGATACTTCTGAAGGCAAATTACTCTCACCATATCTATATTACAACATAAAATCATAATAAATCGACTTCATTTTGAAAATGTAAAGACTTATCAGCAAAATTACGACATAAGCCAGTCATCGAAAACTTACGCCCCTTTGTGGTTACTTTAGCAACCACAAACAATAACAAGTGCTGCAATCTGTTGATAAAACAATGTAAGCTAGTTATGGCCGCTTTCTTAGCAAAATATCATCCCCGCGCAGTAGCTGAATACCATAGGGTCTATGACAGGCATCAGTTAGCAGAGATTTTGAACCTTATATCGTGTGGTTAAAATATCGACCACAAACCTTGTTGTTGTTGTGGTCTTCAGTCCGCAGACTGGTTTGATACAGCTCTCCATGCTACCCTGTCCTGTGCAAGTCTCTTCATCTTAGAATATGTTCGGCAACCTACATCCTTTTGAATCTGCTTACTATATTCGACCCTCTACGATTTTTACCCCACACGCTTCCTTCTAATGCTAAGTTGACAATTCCTTGAGTCTCAGAATGTGTTCAACCAATCTATCCCCTCTCTTAGTCAGGATATGCCAGAAACTCCTTTTCTCCCGATTCGGTTCAGCACCTCCTCATTAGTTACGTGATCTAGACATCTAATTTTCATCATTGGTCTATAGCATCACATTTTAAAAGTCTCTATCATCTTTTTATCTGAACTCATTATCGTCCACGTTTCACTCCCATACAATGCTACACTCCAGACAAATGCTTTCAGAAAGGACCTCTTTACATTTAAATTAATGTTGGATGTTAACAAGTTTCGCTTCTTTAGAAACGTATTCCTTCCCATAGCCATTCTACATTTTATATCTTCTTTACTTTGGCCATCAGAAGTTATCTTGCTACCCAAATAACAAAGTTCATCTACTACTTTTGTCACATTACCTAAGGTAATTTCTTCAACATCGCCTGAATTCCTGACATTACATTACATTGGGGAAACATTGGGGAACATTGGGGAAAGGCTACAACCCTGTCTTACACCCTTCCCAACGTCTGCGTCCCTTTCTTGCCCTTCGACTCTAATAACCGCTGTCTGGTTTTTGTATAGGTTGAATATAACTCTTCGTTCCCTATATTTTACTCCTGACACCTTCAGAATTTGGAGGAGTGTATTCCAGTCGACATTGTCAAAAGCTTTCTCCAAATCGACAAACGCTAAAAACGTAGGTTTCCCTTTCCTTAGCCTATTTTCTAAGATAAGTCGTAATGTGAGTATTGCCTCCCGTGTTCCTACATTTCTCCTAAATCCAAACTGATCCTCCCCGAGAGCAGAAACCTATGAAGGGTTAAAGAGTTACCTTACTATCACATAAAAATACATAAATGTTATGAGAGAAATGGCAAATTCTGTAAAGGCTTAGGTAGCACACTGGCGTCAGAAGTACGTGGACCGGCATTGTAACCAGAACACTGAAGTACACACATTGCAGATTTCACATAGTTGAGATTTGATATTAATGCGGAGCAAAATAATAGTTTTTAGTTAGTAAAGTCATATGGCATTCATGGCTGGGAGACGCCAAAGGGCAGGTTCAGCCGCCTATAGTCGAGCCGAAATACGATGATCCCTGGTGCTTGCGCCAATCGGTTTTGAGCGCCGGCTGCGGCAGCAGACCATTGGAGTAAGTCAAACGCGAGCTTTGCTCTGCGCATGCGCGCGTTTGGCTGCGTTGTGCACTTTTGCCAGTTCCGTCAGACAACAGCCACCGGTAGCACAGACTAACATATAGAAGAAGCCCCCCCCCTAAACCCCTGTCCTATGCTCCCCTCCCCTCCCCCAGCAGATGTGTGGCGGATCCCTGGCTTAGTACCGGTAGACCACACTAGAGGCGCTTCTGAAGGTAGCGCGGAGGGGAGGCTGAGGGGAGAGCTCGTGCCGCCTTCCACGAGGCTACAGCTGTGTCCGGCGTGCCCCCGTTTGAGGAGAAGTTCAAATGTTCAAATGTTTGTTAAGCTTAAGGGACTTAACTACGGGGTCATCAGTCCCTAAACTTACAAACTACTTATGAACTACCTACAACTAAGGACGGCACAAATATCCATGCCCGAGGGGGGATTCGAACCCCTGACCGTAGTGGCCGTGTAGACCGTGACTGAAGCGCCTCAGTCCCCTCGGCCACCGCGGCCGACTGAGGGGAAGTGGTGGTGGGGTCAGCCACTACCTGCCGCCTGCTCTGGCCAGTTTTAAAGGGCTGCTTCTGACCTCAGCGCCATCATGGGTCATCTTACTGAACTGCTCTGGCACACATACCACGGAGGTTTCCCGTATATATTTGTCTGTGCCAGTAGCTCCACTCGCCGGCAGCGAACTAACTACTTGACAACATGGCTGCATTCAGTTACTGCGACCTGGATTGTCTCCCAGACCAGTAGCACAGAGTAACATATACAGAGGAGCAGCCCACCCTAAACCACTGTCCTACGCTCCCCTCGTAGTTCCGTAAGATGCTAGCAGATGTCAGGCGGTTCGCTGGCTTAGGGTGCCTCTCGCACGTCAGAGGGTAGCGTGGAGGGGAGGGTGAGGGGAGAGCTTGTGCCGCCTGCCAAAAGACCACGGCTGTTTCCGGCTTGCTGGTGTTTGAGGGGAGGTGGTGGTGGGGACAGCCGCTACCTGTCGCCTGTTCTGGCCAGTTTAAAGGGCTGCTTGTGACCGCAGCGCCATCATGGGACATCTTACGGAACTGCTGGAAACCCTCCCTCCCCGCACCCCGGAGCGTAGGACCGGGTCCTTACGGAGGTTTCCCATCTGTATATATTTGTCTGTGCCAGTAGGCAGAGCCAGGAAAGGTTTTCAAATAGTTCAAATGTTTGTATAGTTTATGGGACTTAACTACGGGGTCATCAGTCCCTAAACTTACAAACTACTTATGAACTACTTACAAACTAGGACGGCACAAATATCCATGCCCAAGCGGGGATTCGAACGCCCGACCGTAGTGGCCGTGCAGACCGTGACTGGAGCGCCTCAGTCTCCTTAGCCACCGCGGCCGGCAGGAAAGGTTTTACCTATCCTCGACGCCCGCAGGCACTTTTCCTTCGCAAAGTGTGAGGACTGTGTGCTGAAGTGTCTGTGTTAAAGTATAGGTTACTGTAATGGGTGCGTGTGTTGTGTATTGTCGTGTTGGAGTTGGTGGGAGAAGCACCAAGAGGGCTGCATGAGACACTGCAGAGACGTTTGGAATTGAATCTAGGACACTGGTGCAAAGACTGGTGATCAAGGGCTTTGCACCACCAGCCCTCCTGTCAACAGCGCGTGTCGTACCCGGACGGTTACCCACCCAAGTACAGACCTCGCCAGACGGTGCTTAACGTCGATGATCTGGCGGGAACCGGTGTAGCCAGCTCAGCATGGCCGTTGACATTTTCAGTTAATTATCTCGCATGTAACAATTCCACCAGCATAATTAGCGCAGTTTCACGAGACAAATTTTAACAGACATATTTTACTTAGTTCCGATTATAATAGAGATGCAAAAGCAAAATAATGTGCACGTTCAAAGAAGTAGTGTTGTGTTGTGAAAAAAAGAAAAAAAAATTGGACGTGGAGCTTTCGCTGCCCGATTTTTTTACTATTTTCGTTCAAATGTTCAAATGTTTGTATAGATTATTGACTTAACTACGGGGTCATCAGTCCCTAAACTTACAAACTACTTACAAACTAGCTAATACTAAGGACGGCACAAATATCCATGCCCGAGGGGGGATTCGAACCCCCGACCGTAGTGGCCGTGCAGACCGTGATTGGAGCACCTCAGTCCCCTCGGCCACCGCGGCCGGCACGATTTTCGTAAAACCGTCTACAGTTACATACTCTGCAAGCTTTTTTATGGTGTTTGACATAGGGTACCATTCACCAGTACAGTACTAGTCATTTCTTATCCACTCACAAATGGACAGAGGGAAACGACTGCCTATATGCCTCCTAATTTATGTTGTTTTTATAGTTCTTCCGTTAAATACACTTTGACGCCAATAAAAATCGTCTTTAGCCAGCTGACAATACTTGTTCTTTAAACTGTCTGTATAATGTTTGCTAAAAAGAACTTCGCCTATTCTCCAGGATTTACCATCTGACTTATACATCTACGTATATACTCCGCAATCTATCGTAAAGTGCGCAGCGGAGGATACACTGTACCACTACTAGGAACTTACTTTCCTTTTCCGTTCCCAAATAGAACGAGAGAATAAGTATGTTTATACTCCTCTGTAAGAGCCCTAATTTCTCTGATCTTGTCTTAGTGATCTTTACGTGAAATGTAAGTAGGCGGCAGCAAGATCGTTCTACACTCACCTTCAAATCCCGACCCTCTGAATTTCCTCAAAAGAATTTCTCGAAAAGAACGTCGTCTTTCCTCCAGCGATCCCCAATTGAGTTGCCGGAGCATTTCCGTGACACTCGCGCATTGGTCGAACCTCCAGTAACGAACCTAGCTGCTCGCCTCTGAACTGCTTCCATGTCTTCCTTTAAACTGATCTGCTGCAGGTCCCAAAAAACATGAGAAATACTCAAGGCGTGGTCCCACAAACGTTTTATACGCAGTCTGGTTTACAGGTGAAGAACATCTTCCCAAAATTCTCCCAATAAACCGCAGTCGGCTGTCAGTCTTACTCACAACTGTCCTTACATGTTCCTTCCATTTCATATCGCTCTGCAACGTTACGCCTAGATATTTGAACGACGCGACTGCATCAAGAAGCTCACTACTATTGCTGTATTCGAAAATTATGGGATTGTTTTTCCTACTCAGGCGCATCACCTTACATTTTTCTACATTGAGAGCTAGCTACCATTCTTCACACCAGCTAGAAATTTTGTCTAAGTCATCCTGTATGCTACTACAGTAACTTAAAAACGACACCCTCCCCTACACCACAGCATCATCAGCAAACAGCCGCAAATTACAACTTACTCTGTCCATCAGATCATTTATGTAGATAGAAAATAATAGCGGTCCTATCACACTGCCCTGGGGCACGCCTGACGATACACTCGTCTGTGATGAACACTCGCCGTCGAGAACAACGTACTGCGTTGAGAAACCTCTACGCCCACTCAAGCAAAGTTTATGAAATTGAGAACATTCATATCTCGAAAAAAGGAAGTGGCAGTGAACTGTGCTCACAGTGCGAAATTGCATTTACAGCATGCAGTTCTTGAAAACAACATCAAATAAAATGTTACTCCACTGTGATCCATTCAAGCAATTTCCTACCTTATAATTTTAAAAAAAATGAAAAATGTTCGAAAGTTTGTAAACTTAAGCGTCAAACTGCTGACTTCATCGGTCCTTAGACTTCGTGCAAAGTTTCCAGGTCATGTATCGCAGATCTCAGCGGTACATAATTACGGGAGGTCACTATTACGAAAGACAGAAAGGTAATTGTAGTTCGTAGTTCATCTACGTTAATGTTACAGGACCATTTACCGAACTTTATTGCCAGAGGTTGTAGTAGTAGTTGGTACAAAAGAGAGGAAACAGTGGAATGAGAAAGAGAGATGACTGGAGCACATACATAAGCTTTGGTAAGTTGCATCCTCTAGATCGGTGAAACTAGGAAAGAAAATTTTTGTCCACTTTCCCCCACTTCCTAGATCCATGTCTTAGAGTTTCTCGGTCTAGGGTTTGAAAGTCCGAGCAATACAATCGCAAATATATGTAAAGAAGAGGAATTTGTGAGGAAACTTTGAGAAAGAAAGAGACAGTGAAGTGTAAAAAAAAAAAAAATTAAAAAAAACACGAATGGGACATAGGTACTTGAAGAGAGACAGTGAAAGAGGAATAGACGAGGGTAAGGACGACTGAGAGAAAAGAGCAACAGTGTGAGAGAGAGCATGAGTTAGTCGCAGCAGCAGAAATAGGAGACACAGGGAGAGAGACATATACAGACAGCAGGGATCTGTGTATGTAAACTCCATGACAGTGAGAGACCGGATAAATGGAATTAGCCTTTTATGTGTTAAAAGAGCGTGAATATTTTCCAGGCCAAAACTTTCGTTGCGGAAGGCGCAATGAGGAGCCACTTTTCTATCGGAGTATTTTAAACGAGAACATATTTGCTTCTTTGTTCTCCCGCAAGAACATTCTTCACATGGTATGAAGAAATGTCTGGTTTTTGCAAATATCTCACTTGGATTTTACATTTATTTCAATCTCCTCCTACATAAATCCTGGCCATTAAAATTGCTATACCACGAAGATGACGTGGACAGACGCGAAAATTAACCGACAGGAAGAAGATGCTGGGATATGCAAATGATTGGCTTTTCAGAGCATTCCCACAAGGTTGGCGCCGGTGGAGGTACCTACAACGTGCTGACATGAGGAAAGTTCCCAATCGATTTCTCATACACAAACAGCAGTTGACCGGTGTTGACTGCTGAATCGTTGTAGTGATGCCCCGTGTGAGGAGGAGAAATGCGTACCATTACGTTACCGACTTTTATGAAGGTCGGATTGTAGCCTATCGAGAATGCGGTTTACCGTAACGCGACATTGCTGCTCGCGTTGGTGGCGATCCAATGACTGTTAGCAGAATATGGAATCGGTGGATTCAGGAGGGCAATACGAAACGCCGTGCTGGATCTCGGCGGCCTTGTATAACCAGCAGTCGTGATGACAGGCATCTTATGCGCATGACTGTACCGCATCGTGCAGCGACGTCTCGATCCCTGAGTCAACAGATGGGGACGTTTGCAAGACAACAACCATCTGCATTAACAGTTCGACGACGTTTGCAGCAGCATGGACTATCAACTCGGAGACCACGGCTGCGGTTACCCTTGACGCTGCATCACAGACAGGAGCGCCTGCAATGGTGTATGCAACGACGAACCTCGGTGCAGGAATGGCAAAACGTCATTTTCTCGAATGACTCCAAGTTCTGTTTACAGCATCATGATGGTCGCATCCGTTTTTGGCGACATCGCGAAGAACGCACATTGGAAGCGTGTATAGGTCATCGCCATACTGGCGTATCACCTGGCGTGATGGTATGGGGTGCCATTGGTTACACGTCTCTGTCACCTCTTGTTCGCATCGACGGCATTTTGAACAGTGGCCGTTACATTTCAGATGTGTTACGACCTGTGCTCCACCCTTCATTCGATCCCTGCGAATGTTCAAATGTTCAAATGTTTGTAGATTCTATGGGACTTAACTACGGGGTCATCAGTCCCTAAACTTACAAACTACTTATGAACTACTTACAACTAAGGACGGCACAAATATCCATGCCCGAGGGGGGATTCGAACCCCCGACCGTAGTGGCCGTGCAGACCGTGACTGGAGCGCCTCAGTCCCCTCGGTCACCGCGACCGGCTTCGATCCCTGCGAAACCCTACATTTCAGCAGGATAATGCACGACCGCCTTTTGCAGGTCCTGTACGGGCATTTCTGGATACGCAAAATGTTCGACTGCTGCCCTGGCCACAACATTCTCCAGATGACTCACAAATTGAAAACGTCTGGTCAATGGTGGCCGAACAACTGGCTCGTCATAATACGCCAGTCACTACACGTGATGAACTGTGGTATCGTGTTGAAGCTGCATGGGCATCTGTACCTGTACACGCCATCCAAAATCTGTTTGACTCAATGCCCAGGCGTATCAAGGCCGTTATTGCGGCTAGAGGTGGTTGTTCTGGGTGCTGATTTCTCAGGATCTATGCACCCAAATTGCGATGAAAATGTAATCACATGTCAGTTCTAGTATAATATATTGGTACAATGAATACCCGTTTATCATTTGCTTTTCTTCTTGGTGTAGCAATTTTAATGGCCAGTAGTGTAAAATTCAGAACTTAATTTTATTTGTGAAAAGTACTCACGTATTTCACAATGGTTAGGTACTAGTATTTTGCTGTAATTATTCTAAATACACAATTACACAACTGTATTGCTTCCACGGCAGAGATAATTAAGTTGGAGAACATTTTTCCTATCCTAAACAAAATATATTTCAAAGAGCTTCTTGATCCAGAAGATAATTAGAACTGAGGCCAAGACGAAAAAGTTCACAAAAGACCATATATCCGCTCCCAGCTGCAGCATACGTAGGACTCAAGAGGGCAAAAAAGTGCAAGCCATTCACGTTTTCAAGAAGCTTTCAGGCATAGGTGTGAAAAATTATAAATGTTTTTAAATTTATCGGAGCAAACTGCGTGGTCATCAGTCCGTAGCTTACCAACTACTTAAACTAAGAACAAACATACACACACACACACACACACACACACACACACACACACACACACACATGCCCTAGGGAGGAGTCGAACCTCCGACGGCGAGCAACCGCGCGGCCCGCAGCGAGGCGCCTTAGACCGGAAAAATTATAAACCCATTTCTCTGTCGTGCGAGCGCATGAAAATGTTCAGTAGCAAATATCACTACCATCAGCAACACACAAAACGAACAATAATAATCTGTTTTTAGAAGCTCACTCGTTTCGCGATTAATTATCTGTTCATTGCTTCCCCGTAACACTGGCGTTGGAGCTATATTATGTAGCAAAGCTTACGTGAACATGCTGTTCGCGCGACTGTTTATTTATATTGCCGTTCGTCCTCCGTTTGAAAGCGTGTATTAACAAAACAAGTTGCTGTCGTTCGTATTTCACGCACGTTTATATTCGTCAATGCCGACGAATCAATATTTGTCTCCTGTTTTTTTTTTATCAGTGTAGGGTGCGTGTCGTTTCCAACGAATATTACCGATTGGTTTCAGATTTTTGGTGTATGTAATTTTTTAATCTCATTTTCTTTCCCGCAATATTATTACGTCATACATCGTGCATGACATTTTGCAAAAATGTACGAACTCTTATCGTTCATCATACATAAATATGGCAAATGTTTTGGAATAGTAAAGTGCAGTTTCAGTGAAATAAAAGTATGTGATACGACAGACGTTTTGCCGCGCATTTCAGACATATTCATGGAAGAAGTCTGGAAATCTGATATACTTTCTACACATAGTGAATAATGGAATTCACATCGGTCAGCAAAACATTGTAAATTATCACAATCTCTTGAACTATAGACACAGCATGTTGTGCAAAAGGAAATGAGTATTTTTTATAACTACGAATGAAATTATATAATTGTGTATACCAAATAGCATTATACGTGCAAGTAGTCGAACCTATACGTATTACCGTCGGACCAAAATTTAGTAAGTCATTAATTCAGTAAAAAATTGAGTAATGTGTTGTATTTAGTGCCAAATTCTACAACAAACAGACGACAGAGATATGGGTTTATAATTTTTCACACCTATACGTGAACTCTTCTTGAATACGTGAATGCGAAAATATATTGTTGACTCCCACTTACATAGGTAGAAATGATCATCAGAATAAAATACGAGAAATCAGAGCTAGAACAGAGAGATTCAGCTGTTCATTCTTCCCACGCGCTATTCGAGAATGGAATGGGAGATAAATAGTATAATTGTGGTTCGATGAAACCTCTGCCAGGCACTTAAATGTGATTTGCAGAGTATCCCATGTAGATGTAGAATGACTTTTACTTTTCTGCCGCTCTAGAGACCTACGTAAACTGCTGCTAGAAGAGGATATATGGTCTTTTGTGTACTTTTTCGTCTTGGCCTCAATTCTAATTATCTTCCGTATTTGTAATTGAGTACCTTTATTTAATTATTGAAGTGCTTCATTTTTCCAGATTGTCAAGTATAATGGGCCTGTATCTATAATTACCAACAATGCATCGTTCAGGGTGATGAAGATGCGCCCGTTAATTTCGGTGGCTCTCCTCGTTGAAATCTTTGCACTGTTGAAGCTGGCTTCATAACCTTTAGTCTATGAGTCCATTCATGCCATATCTCACTACTGATCCTAAACTCTTACGTTGGAAATTACGGTGATAGCGTTTTTATCTACATGTTATATTCCGTTTGCTATAGAATAATCTATCAACTGTGATTATTTATTTGCAGTGCACCGTTGCTCTGTGAATTTTCATACTGTATTTGTAGTTTGGATATGGTGAGTGGAGAGGAGAGACAAAATGGAATTCCAAGTCGAAAAATCGGAACATTTCTGACAGATTATTCCTTGTGAGTATCGTATCGGTGACAATCACAATCATATCGGCCGTAAAAGGAAATAATGAGACCCAACAACGTGTGGCAGGAAATAATTTTTCTGTTTTAACATTGGGCAATATGCATCTTAGTGTCTCTTCAACGTTCAAGAAGACTTTCGGATTGATGAAGATTGTTTAAGCGCAACAATCACAATGATCCAATTTAGCGTACTCGAGGAATCCAATCAGTGTGAGGCATTTGCATGCAATGGGGAAAGTTTAGACATTGGATATTTGGGTACTGAATGTTTTAAATCGACAACACAAAAATTAGCGAGTGGTCATATGTTTGCCTCTTATCAACATGCTCCTTAACAATACCGACCATTCCTATATTATATCGTTGCAGGTGTAGAAAAATTGCGTATTTACGCCTCCGAAGTTCTCGCGTGGTGTGGTGGTTGCGTACTGAATTCATAATGCGAAGGTCGAGTTCGAATATGGTAGGCGGTATTTTTTCTCAAACAGCATTTTCTAGTTGCTTGTTAGTTCCTGGTTCTGGTTTTTGACGTGTCGTGCTACAAGGTATGTTTTAACATGGCTACGGCATCTCCCCATTGTCTGTGTATTATTGGCTATTCACAATCCTATAATTGGTTACGGGATGTGACGCGAGGAAGGGAGGGAAACCGGACTATGGACTCATTGTAGATATTCAGTTACCTATTTTGAGTCTGTTTCTGCTGTCTCAAAAGAGATAGTGTTGGCATTTTTCCCATTTTCTGTGAAACGGTGTCCTTGAAAGTATCTACAGAATGAAATTTTTGGTATTTCCTAGTTTAGGAAAATGTTATAAGATCGACAGCACGCTTAAAATGTATTATATCGTGGCGGAAAGTGACAATATTGTACTAATTTTATCGATGGACATGGAGGCAGAAAATTCTGTATTAGCATTATTTTCTTTTAGATACATAACATGAAATACCTATCTGTCTTATTAATCAACTGTCAAGTGTCGAAATTGCCAGAACATCGTAAAATATGGTATTAACAACCGACAGTCATAGAAACTGTTTCACGAGACTTACTTGCATACAAATTAGGCCTGTAAGAACATAAATGAATGGCATTTCTTTAACCACGTGATGATTAGTAAGCTAGAAGATGTGATTTGGAGTCATGGATGGAAATGATGCCTCATTTCAGTCCTGAAGTGGCTGCACTTCTGCAAGGGTCGCTGTGTAAACGTCCGTCCTGGGCGCAGTTTGGTAAAAACATGGCGGACACCGACCGGTTGGCCACTCTCTCCCAATATAGGCTCTCTAGCTATCCCCTTGGGCACGGCTCAATGTCTCATGACCACCAGCCAGTCAACTACGCTGTCGTAGCCTCTCCGCGTCCCCCCTCCCCACAAAAAAAACTTTGAATGGTTGTAGCTGCCAAACTAAACGTGATAAAAATGCCATTCAAAATTCTTTGTGTACAGCTGGCATCAACAATTCCAGTGCATGATAGAAACAACCATTGTTCCATTTGAAAAATTGTATGTTTGCATAAGAAATACACTTTCTAAGTATTTTTACAATCTGTTTATTGGCTAACAATACGACTCCTGGACTACCAATCCATTCTAAAAACCGCACATCAATCGCACTTTCTGTTTAAGTGATTCAGCCTGTATAGCTGACTAGCTATGAACGTTTTGTTGCTAGTGCATAATAATTTTGAGGAACTTCTTTTTTCAGCATTTTTCTCAATGTATACGCACTATACATTAATCGTGGTAGTTTTTATAGCTTCAAATAAAAAGTCATGGATTGGTAGTTTGTAAGTCTAGGAACCGTTGACCACTGCTGTTTGGTCCCATAGATTTATATACAGGGTGATCAAAAAGCGGCGTGTCGCGGCTTCGCAAGGGCAGCATTAAGTATCTACGTCCAAACGACTTAACGAGTGATCAAAAAGTTAGTAAAAATTTGAAAACTTAATAAATCACGGAATAATGTAGATATACAGGTAAAAGTTGACACACATGCTTGGAATGACATGGAGTTTTATTAGAAAAATAATATATGTTTTTTAAGTTCAAAAAAATCTCCAACAGATGGCGCTGGACAGCAAAACTTCAGTGACGCGTGAGATGTACGCCGATATGTTACAGAATCGCATCATCCCTAGCCTGGCTGAAAAAAACACCTGCTGGAACGTAAGATCTTTATGCAGGATGGCGTTGCACCCCATATTGCTAGACGCGTGAAAGATCTCTTGAGCGCGTCGTTTGGTGATGATCGTATGCTCAGCCGCCGCTTTCGTCATGCTTGGCCTCCCGGGTCCCCAGACCTCAGTCCGTGCAGTTATTGGCTTTGGGGTTACCTGAAGTCGCAAGTGTATCGTGATCGACCGACATCTCCAGGGACGCTGACAGACAACATCCGACGCCAGTGCCTCACCATAACTCCGTACATGCTTTACAGTGCTGTTCACAACATTATTCCTCGACTACAGCTATTGTTGAGGAATGATGGTGAACATATTGAGCATTTCCTGTAAAGAACATCGTCTTTGCGTTGTCTTCATTTGTTATGCTAATTATTGCTTTTCTGATCAGATGAAGCGCCATCTGTCAGAGATTTTTTAATTTTTTTTTTTGTTCTAATAAAACCCCGTATCATTCAAAGCATGTGTGTCAATTTTTACCTCTGAATCTACACTATTCCGTGATTTATTAAGTTTTCAAATTTACACTGACTTTTTGATCACCCAGTATATTTGAACATTTTTATGTTACAAAATCTAAGTGCCAAAACAAAAGACGTCCGTGGCATGGGCCTGTAATATTGCGGACCCTTTCGGTGTCGCTACTGATAGAGTCTAACGGAGCTACCTTAAGTCGATACGTCTGCTCCCCAGCCCGTCGCGCCTTTTCTAAAGGCCGCCATTACGCAAGTTATGAGCAGCCGCGCGCAGGAGTCGGTGGCAGACTCCCCGATAGGATGCGGTCTCTCGCGGGCTGGGCGCGAGCCTCGCTCCATTTATAACGGCCAATCTAATTTCCGGCGCTCCTCGCCGCCGCGGTGTTCCAGTGGGCGCGTCCCAGGGGGCCGGTGGGCCGCTAGCCGGGCCCTTAAAGGGCGCCCGGCCGAATCAACGCCCGCGGGAGTCGCTCTCCTCCGGCAAAGGAGAGCCGGCCCTTTTATCGGAGAATCGATTACTCGCCCGCCGCAGCCCGGCTGCTCGAGAGGCTAATAACTCGCTGTCTCCGCGGTCGACGCGACGAAAGCCCCACAATGGCGTTCTCGCAGGTGGTCTGTCGGAGGAGTTGTGATCCGTTGAGTGGCTTAGGAAAGCAGTTTGACTTTCCAGAGATGCTATTAATTACAGCAGACGAGGCGTATCAGTAACAGACCCTCTTCTCGTACCTGAACGAGCAGGAAATGAAATGAGCGTACGGTTTTCTTGGCCGGGAGATTCCTTACGGCAGAGGTGGGCGATGAGCGAGCTGCGCTCTCGGAGCCGCCTGCCTGAGCGGGAGCAGAGCCGCGAGCAGCTGGCGTCCATCCCGTAGTTCCTGCTGAAAAGACTAGATGGCGTTACGTGCAGCCAACGTGCTAGCGTAGTCGCAGAAATGCACCTGGACGAGTGTGTTATAAAATAACTTATAAAGATAATAGGCAAACTCTTTAGTATCCAACTCGAATGAACAGATTCCACTGCTAGGGGTATCTCCTGAGAAATGCTGTTATGTAAGTACTTATAAACATAATACTGGAAACTCTTCTCTAAAACGTCCAGTGCGTGCAGTCGAGCCGGCAAATATCTTATAAGGACAAAAGCGTTTTTTTTTTTTTTTTTTTTTTTTTTTTTTTTTTTTTTTTTTTTTTTTTTTCGTAAGACGCCGCTAACAGTGACATCTGTTAGTGCGAATTTTGTACTTCAGGGTTGCCGTTATAATCTATGATATTACGTTATGTTACAGTACAGTGTGGAGTTGAAATGGCTAGTCAAATCGGCGCGGTAAAGCGGCGTTCCATTATCCAGTTGAATTCTAGTTGGGAGTGTGATTACTTGTTCACTGAATGCGGAGGAGCAAAATGTTGGGTATGTGGTAAAATACTAGGCATAAAAAGTACAATTTAGAGCGCCACTATAGAACACATCACTTCAACCAGTATGGAAGTGTAGAAGGTGAAATGCAACTTGATCTTCTTAATAATCTATGCGAGGAAGGAAGTAGAGGTATGTATTATAGTGCTGTACCTACTTACGAGATAACTTAATCACAGTGTTTTGTTTAATAAAACCAATTTTCCTTTGAAATGACATTACTGTTAATTTCTTAAACAGGAATGTGATGCCTCATCCTCCAATGCAGCTGTTCGTGCTAGTTACAGAATAGCTTTGCTGATAGACCGTACTTCCCGACTACTTCGTGACGGTGAATTTGTGAAGCAGAGTTTGCAAGTCGTAGCAGACGAACTACGTCCACAGTTATCACGTTCTTCCGCAAATGAGAGTTTGTCGCGGCGTACTATAACTCGCCGTATCGAACGTTTATCAGGTGCGCTAGCAAGCATGCAGACCTCTAGCGGCAACTAGGATAACTACCGGCCGAGCGCGAACGCTGCTCTTTTCCCGGCCTGAGCCGGAGCGCTGCTCATTGAGCCGATTTGTGCCCACCTCTGCCTTACGGGATTGTTCGGCCGCCTGAGTGTAAGTCTTTCCATTTGACGCTGCGTGGGCGACTTACGTGCCAATGATGAGATGATGATGATTAGGACAACACACAACACCCAGTCCCCTGCCGGAAATCGAACCCGGGCCTCCTGCGTGGTAGTCAGCGACGCTTCCACTGAGCTACGGAGGTGGACTGAACAAACAGGATTTCGACCAGAAGCTGCACAGGGCAACTTTTGGATCTCACTCAGTTTCTTTAGTATGGCTTTAAAACACGACGAGTACCAGTCTTCGTACATTATACAGCTGTTGTTGTGGTCTTCAGTCGGGAGACTGGTTTGATGCAGCTCTCCACACTACCCTGTCCTGTGCAAGCCTCTTGATTTGAGAACACGTACGGCAACCTAAATCCTTTTGACTCAGCTTACTGTAATCATCCCTCGGTCTCCCTCTACGATTTTTACCCCACACACTTCCTTCTAATGCTAAGTTGACGATTCCTTGATGTCCCACAATGTGTCCCACCGACCTATCCCTTCTCTTAGTCAGGATGTGCCATAAACTCCTTTTCTCCCCAATTATGTTGTGCACATCCTCATTAGTTACGTGATCTATCCATCTAATCGTCGTCATTCCTCTGTAGCACCACATTTCAAAAGCTTCTATCATCTCTTTATCTGAACTCCTTATTGTCCACATTTCACTCCCATACAATGCTACACTCCAGACAAATGCTTTCAGAAAGGACTTCCTAATATTTAAATTAATATTGGATGTCAACAAGTTTCGCTTCTTTAGAAACGCTTTTCTTCCCAAAGCCATTCTGCATTTTATATCTTATTTACTTCGACCATCAGAGGTTATCTTGCTACCCAAATAACAAAACTCATCTACTACTTTTATTGTCTCATTAACTAATCTGACTTCTCATCATGAGGAGAGACAGTTGGCATACACTCTTGTAGACGGTGTTGACTTCGTGTCCATCTTTCTCACCATAATGCGTTAACTATGCTGTTAATAGTAACTTACCCGCATTCCTATTTTCTTATTCATTATCAGTAACTGCATGGCAAAGCCTTGTTAGCCGTTCTGATAAGGCCAACTCCGTCATCCAGACAGTTGCCCCTGTAACTACTGAAAACGCTGGTGCCCCTCTTCAGGAACTACACGTTTGTCTGGTCTCTCCACAGATTCCCCTCCGCTGTCGTTGCACCTACGGTAGGGCTATCTGTATCGTTGAGGCATGCAAACCACCCCACCTCGGAAACGTGTGTGGTTCATGAGGGTGGGATTTTACAGCAGCACATATTAAAGTCTGTCACTGGTTACTCCATGCCAAATTGTACAATACGATCAAGAACGTCCACCTACTTAGACTAATCAGAACCCTCCTCCGAAAATCGCAAGTTTTTTTTTTGTCTCTGGAGTTTGCAGAAAATTGGTAAATGAAATGATCGTAAAGAACTTTGTATGACGGGCAATCTCAGCTAAAATATTTATACATAATTAAGAAACTTTCACACAGTTAAAAATTAGGTGTTAAAATTGTAATAGTGTGAATTAATGTCCTTGGTGCACTTGATCTGTTATTTTATTGGAGTCGTGAAGATCCGCACAGCCGGTTTCGCAACCTACAGTTGTATCTTCAGGCACTTTCTTTAAAAAATTTCCATATAAGTAATTTGTGATGGATAACGGGGTTAATGGTGAGGTCGTACCGAAAGCAGCTTGGCTCTTTTCGTCAAAAACATAAAAAGAAGTCTACCGTGCGTTTCTTGTAATTTTTGAGAAAAGAATAGAAAAGTCGGCAATCAGCGAATTAGCACTTCCGCCCAGCACGAATATGCAAATTTTGATCACCTTGACGGATCTGATGAACCTCACTACACTCACCACAATCTGGCTACCCATCACGTCGCCTTATGTCACAGGCCAAACAAATTTTACTGATTGCCGACTTTTCTATTCTTTTACCAAAAATGACAAGAACCGCACGGAAGACTTCTTTTTATGTTTTTGACGAAAAGAGACAAGCTGCTTGCGGTACGACCTCACCATTAACCCCGTTTTCCATCATAAATGACTTATGTGGAAAACTGTTAAAAAAGCGACTGAAGATGCAACTGTAGGTCGCGAAATCGGTTGTGCAGGTCTTCACGACTCCAATAAAATAACAGCTCAAGAGGACCAAGGACTTTCATTCACAATATTACAATTTTAACACCTACTTTTATCTGTTTGAAAGTTTCTTAGTTATGTATGCAATGAAACTTCCTGGCAGATTAAAATTGTGTGCCGGAACCGGGACTCGAACCTGGGACGTTTTCCTTTCACGGGCAAGCGCTGTACCAACTGAGCTACCCCGACAAGACTCACGATGCCGCCGGATGCTGCCAGGAAGTTTCATATCAGCGCACACTTCGCTGCAGAGTGAAAGTTTCATTCTGGAAACATCCCATAGACTGTGGCTAAGCTATGTCTCCACCATATCCTTTCTTCCCGGAGTGCTAGTCTTGCATGGTTCGCAGGAGAGCTTCTGTGAAGTTTGGAAAGTAGGAGACGGGGTACTGGCGGAAGTAAAGTTGTGAGGCGGCATCATCAGTCGTGTCGGGATAGCAAAGTCGGTAGTGCGCTTGCCCGCTAAAGGCAAAGGTCCCAGTTTCGAGTCCCAGTTCCGGCACACAATTTTAATCTGGCCAGGAAGTTTCATATCAGCGCACACTCCGCTGCAGAGTGAAAGTTTCATTCTGTGTATGCAATGATCGTATAGCATATATGGGCAAGACACCCCGTCTGACAAGGAGACCTCATAGGTATCGTGCTATATCTCGCCTCGGAGATAATAACTTAAAGACACTGTCTCATACGGAAATTGTGTTTATTGACAAGACAAACTAATCATCTTCCGGAAAAACAACAAATTACCAAACTTCTGAAACTAAGGCAAAAACAGCAAACATCAACTAAAAGTTTTCTTCTTCACCAGTTAGGTACAAGCCACGGAGATTACGACAGCCTTGAGAGAACGGCCAGGGAGACGGAGCTGGGCAAAGTATTCCGTTGCGGTTAGTCCTGGAGGCGCGGCGTCGCTGGCAGAGACTCTTCCCCGGAGGCGTCGGTCACGATCCCTCAGCTATGGTTCTCATAAGCGGTCGGCGGAGAACTGCCGTCGTGTTGCACTGCGCCCTCCTAAATAGTCGGCGCGTAGTGATACGTGGCAGTCTCGATCTGGTCTCACGTGACTTTGCGGGGGGAAAACAGTCCCGGTTTAGTGCGCTCTCTGGCGGTGCTCGTTGCGTCCACTGGTGACTCCGGAACAGCCGTTGTGGCGCGCCTCACTGGTATGCATCCGTGCGCTGGTATCCTACATTGCTGGTTGTTTGCTCGTCAGGCGAACCACCGCTACATGAAATGTTCAAATGTTTGTATAGCTTCTGGGACTTAACTACGAGGTCATCAGTTCCTAAACTTACAAACTACTTACGAACTAGCTAATACTAAGTACGGCACAAATATCCATGCCCGAGGGGGGATTCGAACCCCCGACCGTAGTGGCCGTGCAGACCGTGACTGGAGCGCCTCAGTCCCCTCGGCCACCGCAGCCGGCCCGGTACATGACTTTGAAGTTTTGCAAGTAACCATGAGTACCAAACATTAAACCAATCGCAGCATCTGTCGATGTAGCTCAGGGTTTGCCGGGCGCCATGGCTCAAAGCGCCTGGTCAGAGGGCTCAAATAAAAAATAAGCTGAGTCATATGCTCAACGAATGACCAGGTACGAATAATAAACGACCGCAAGTCATAAAACTACATGAAAAAAAAGAAAGAAAAGAAAGACAAAAGTGATAGCTTTCTGGCATTGGAACTAGGGTTGGTGGTTCGAATCCTATGGAGACGTATTTTTCATTATTTTTCGTTGTCTTCGAATACTACATAGTTTTAACATCAAAAGTTATTTTTTTGCGAAAAGTCCACGTATTTTCGCTTATTCGTAATTTTCTATATTTTATAGAAAGAAAAGAAAAAAATCCGTTAAACTTTGTTTACATGATAAATCAATCAAATGTGAAGGCCGTAAAATCCACAAAATACCTAGGAATTACTATTACTTCAGACGTAAATTGGAAAGAACACGTACATAATGTCGTGGGAAAGGCGAACCAGAGACTGCGTTTTATTGGCGGAACCCTTAAAAGATGCAACACAACTACTATAGAAACTGCATACACTACGCTTGTCCGTCCTTTTTTGGAGTATTGCTGCCCAATGTGGGATCCTTATCAGGTCGGTCTGACAGAGGACATCGAAAGAGTCCAAAGAAGGGCAGCTCGTTTCGTATTTTTACAATACAGGGGAGACAGCGTTACGGAAATGATACAGTATCTGGGATGGGAATCATTACAACAACGGCGCTTATCGCTGCGGCGTGGGCTACTTACGAAACTACAATCGCCAACATTCTCCTCCGAATGCGAAAATATATTGTTGACTCCTACTTACATAGGTAGAAATGATCATCAGAATAAAATACGAGAAATCAGAGCCCGAACGGAAAGATTCGGTGTTCATTCTTCCCGCGCGCCATTCGAGAATGGAATGGGAGATAAATAGTATAAAGGTGGTTCGATGAACCCTTTGCCAGGCACTTAAATGTGATTTGCATAGTATCCCATGTAGATGTAGACGTAGAAGGTTATTAATAATGATGGTTTCAATGAAAAAAAAAACGTAAGTTACATTTTTTACAGTATTGGTTAAATTATTAGTTGAAGACGGTAGTCTTCGATTGTTCAATTTGTGAAGAGTTACGACACTGTTTTTGAAAAGTCATCTACTAATGGCTTTCAAAGCAGCTAACCTACTCAACCATCGTTTTACGTGACGACAAGGTTTTCATCTCTTCTACATAGACATAAATAATAAATGACACAAAATGTGGAATTAGAGATCCCAAAATGTTTTACATAACTGAATTCGAAAACGAAAAAAACTAACTGTCGCAGCGGGATTTGAACCACCGACCCTATTGTCGTGAGGCCAGAACGCTACCACCTTGTTATAATGGCTTCCTGTTGCCTCACCTGAGCTGCATCGACAGATGATGCTTGTTTTTTAATTATCGGTACGTGTACATTGCAAAAATTTAAAGCCGATTTTCTCGAGCATTTTTGAGAGTTGCGTCGAATAGCTTTGGCTGATTGTCGTTTAAGTTCTGAACTTCTCGTACCAAAAAGATATTGAAATTCTAAAACCGATACCCATGTGGTTTAAGCCAGATCTCTACGATGTCCATTCTCTCAGTATTCACAGTTTTTCAAGGTTCGCAGAAGAACTTCTGTGAAGTTTGAAAGGTAGGAGACGAGAAACGGGTGGAACTTAAGCTGCAAGGACAGAGCGTGAGGCGTGCACAGGTAGCTCAGATGGTAGAGCGCTAGCCCACGAAAGACAGAGGTCCGTGGCTCATATCGCGGTCTGGAGCGCAGTTTTAATCTGCGAGGAAGGATCATATCAGCGTACACTCCGGTGCAAAGTGAACATTTCATACTGGAATCCCAGTGCTGTTTGAACCGTAACGGTGGTCGGATTAGGAAGTGGAGACGCTACGGTGAGAGATTATGGAACTGTCGCCGTATGCATAGCTGTTGTGGTACTCCATTTGGTACAATGATTTGGGGTGGTGCTAAAGTCCACTCCTGTATCTAGCTCCCCTCCCCCCCCCGCCCCCAAGTAAGCGCTCCCAGTACATTGAAAAGTTAGAATAGAATTACGTCGCTTAGTGTTCAAGTGTTGGAGTCTGTTGTCCTTCCATACCTACTGAGCTCGCCGACAACCACGCCACAGCAGAAAGATGCAGGGCAAGACATGTCACGCAATGTTTAACACTTTTAGTCGCCCATCGAACTGCTGCCTTGTCCTCAAAAGTTCTCTCTGTCTCTCGCCTATGGAAAACATAATATCGATAAGCACTAAATGACTTGCCCGGGATTCACAACCCACTGCATCACCAGTTAAACTTCGGCAATATGTGGAAGCAAAAGGCTCTAAAATACCCAAACAACACATCCATTACCTCTTTAAACCAATGCGGAGACATGTATCAGCGGTTATAGCCATCGATGGCGGAAACTCTCAATGCTAATTTAGTTCTTCTCCTCCCTTCACGTGGGACTGCATTTTCAGATACTGTATTTGCCTTTAGTAGAACGTGTTATCCCGCAAATACGAGGGCAGATCAAAAAGTAAGTTGAACATCCGCCTGATGGGCATTTGTTAAGGGGGGATGTTGATGAAATTGACCAATAATGTCAATTTTCGATTTATTTTATATTTGTTAGTACAAGGCATGGGCAATAAGTTCCCAAAGTTTCAATGTTGAAATCGCATCCGAAGTGCCTGAAAATTAGTAAGAAGTGTGACGCGGTCTCACTGCCTCGCCCGCATCTTGAAGCAGCACTTCAGTACCAGTTCAGGGAACGACGATTAATAATGTGTATTGGTTTCTACCAAACACGTGAGGAATACATCTAGAAGGCCGTATATATACTCTTTGGTTTTATAGATCATCTCTGACTTTGTTCCGCATCTTTTAAACAATACCAAACTAGCTGCATCGTTTATGACGAAGCAATTCTTTTTTTTTTTTTTGCCTTTTGATAAAAGGTAAAGCAGTCAACAATCCGAAGATTGGTTTGAACACCACAGTGCTTTACTAGGCATGGTCCTGTTTGGAGGTGGTATGCCGTTGCCTTCCTCCGACCTTCGAACTGACTTACCCAGCCAGTTATAGGGGGACCTACAGTTTAACGTGGGTTCCGAACCACGGTGCTACTCGGTAGTTTCCACATGAGCAATACTGCCAGAGGTGAAAGAAGTGGAAAGTGACAGGTAAAAATCCTAGGACCTGGCAGCGATCGAACCCGAGACCTTTGGATTTGTAGTCTGGCACTCTACCACTGTGCAACCGAAGCGCACATTGCCTTTCGATACTGACGGATATTTATACAAGTGTTTGATTCTTCCTTTATTCATTTATTTCACGATCACAAAGAGCGTATAAAAAACTGGATATACTGCGTTTGAATAAGTTTGTGAGTAGAAGACGTGAGAAACAACGAGAAACCAGCAATGAGACTACGTCGTAAGTAAGAACATCTACTGAAAATGTGAACTCGTCTTCTAGTAGCTCCAAGAGAAAAATTAGTGATCGTATTGTGGTTCTTATTACACTGATGAATCTCGGTACACTGGATTTAGATTAATTGACCCTGAAACCAACAATCAGAATCCAAATGAGTCTCTAAATTCACTCATATTGAAACGATGCCCTAAAATCACATCTTCATCTGCTACGGTTGTCGGAATTGCAACTTAGGATGCTGTTCTCGTATTTAATCGTAATAACGTCGGGAGGATAAAGGTATTTGAAACAATAGGCTTCTAGGTAGGTAATTTTGCTCTGACTTCGTCAATTCGTCTGTGATATGTCCGTACTTCTTTGGTGCTAAGATAACCACCGAGGAGGGTTTCTGGTGGTGCGTGGTCTACCGGTTCGAGTGTGGTTGTAGATCAGTGCCGAAGTCCTGCAGAGCGACGCCTGGCACGTATGTGTTTCTGCTACAGTACTCCGTTCGATGGGTTGCCTACGGTTCCGGCGAAATGTCGCTGTATGAGAAAGGGATCACCTGGAATGTAAAACGCGAATACTCGTTTTCATCATTGAATGCAGCCTATTTCTGACCACTGATGTTTGTCGTTAACCAATTCGCCTCCAGTAATTGGTACACCCGTGATAGTAGCTCTTCGTGTTATGGTACAATGACGGGTACGCCCGTCGCAGCGCTGTAGACGCAGCATTCGAATCTTCTGTAGGTCTGTGCTTTCTGTAATAACTGTGCACCTACATCTGTTCTTTTACGGTTGTGAGAGAGAGCATGTATAGGCTCTGTAGCATGTGAAACTGAAGCAACAATTCGAGGTTAGTAAAACCTATTCGTTAGCTGAGTGAGTGACAACATGCGTGTTTCGTACGAAGCAGAAGCCGCAATTAATCGGTATTTTGGCCCACTTTAGGTTACGGTAGTAACACTAAAAGTGGGCTTTTGCAATCGCCTTTTGACAGCTCGAAATTTAGATGAAAATAACGGCTTAATCGTTCATCTGACACGAAAATTAAAGAACCGAGTTTGCAGAGGAGAAAATTCTCTACAACTTTGCTCCCATGTTTTTTCATATAACATATAGTTTCAGATATACCTATAAAAATACGGCGATTTCACGATGTCTGGCTGTGTCTGTCCGTCGGTAACGTGGTCGCACGTTCAATCGATCGGCACCAAATTGTACAGACAATTGTTGGGTACCAGAGACACGAACCTCCCCTTTTCAAATATTTCGGACAAAAAATACGCTAGTTACAATTAAAAAAAGCCGTTTGTGATATAATTTTAATTACGAATAAACCGTTCATCTGACACGAAAATTGAATAACGTAATTTGTAGTGGTGAAAATTCTCTACAACTTTGCTCTCTTATGTTTTTTTCATAACTCGCACCGTCACAGAGATATTTGTAAAAATAACGGCGATTTGACACCGTTCTTCGATTTTAAGTAAACTAGGCGCTCGGAGATGTCACGTGACATTCCTCGCCCAGAACTCTCTCTGCCATACGCCATCTTGCTTGCTGTATTTAATGATTATGTTATTATAACTTACGCATTGTCATTTCAGAGCAATGACGCACTGAAGAATTAACAAAAACACGTCATTCTTAGTACGATAAATATTAATCTAGTGTCTAAAATGCCACATTAATAGTGAACTACTGCTTCCAATAGTACGAGAATTAAGAAATCGTTTCGTAACTGTCCGCCGTAGTATAATGTGCAGCGCATTAGGTAGTTCGAAACCCAGCACTTTTTTTTCGCCTTGGCTCTTAAAAGGGTTTCCGTCATCCTTATTAATTAAAAAGAGCTATGTTCTGCAATGTTTATAGTTGAGCAGATGTAAGAGTGCTCCCTCTACAATGTGCGCTTGTTCTATTTCGTGAACTCCCGTAAAATACGTAATAACGAATTTTGTCCGAAATGTTTGCAAAAAATCAGAAGACTACAGGCAGTTCTAAAGTGGGCCGTAAAACAAGACAGTGCGACTTTTTGGATGAGACTGATATTAATGATACAAGGACTAGTGAAGACAGCGACAATTGGGCATCAACGAGTAACATTTTGGACGATGGGAAAACTTGTAAGTAGACAAGAAAGGGCGACATGAAAAAGAACGTTTGGCGTTGTGACAAAAAAGTGTTCCGCGGCACGTTCAAAGACGTCTCACAGCGACTGGGACAATGAACAATGTAGTCACTAATCCTCTAACTGGTAACCCCACTGTAACACCTCAAACAGTAGTTCTGCGGCGTGTGGAACAAGGTCCCACAGAAATTCGAGCCTTGAATCAGTTTCTAACGACATCTTTCGAGTGCATTGAGGGAGAAACTAATTCTTGCGCAGCAAAAACAAAGGCAACTAATTCAAGAAGTGGGAATACAAGCTATTTTGTAACGTTGTCCTTCAGGTGGACAAATTTTCAAATGTTTGTTAAGCTTAAGGGACTTAACGGCGGACCGCGGCGGAGCGGCCGAGCGCATTGAGGCGCTATGCGACGAAGCGCGAAGCCGTTCCCCGCCGGGGTTTCGAATCCCCCCCTCGAGCACGGATGTTTGTTTCGACTTTAGTATAAGCTAGTTCATAAGTAGTTTGTAAGTTTAGGGACTGATAAGCTCTACAAACATTTGAATTTTGAATTTGTCAGTCAACACAATACTAATGCTGTTTAGGATCATTATTGTACTCTCTCAATATGTATTAGCCCAGGTCTGATAACATCAGTTGTTTAGTCCCCCTGCCCCAACCAAACAAACATTAGCCCACATTTTTAAAGGTAGGAACCATTCATCATATGAACTCGAAACTTTGTCCAACTAATGTTGTATTCTCGTACTGTTCCTTCAAATGATCAGATGTTTGTAAAGCTTACGGGACTTTGCGGGGTCATCAGTCCATAAACTTACAAACTACTTATAACCTAACTTATACTAAAGACGGCACAACCATCCATGCACGAGGGGGGATTCGAACCCCTCGACGGAGAACGACGTTGCGCATCGTAGCATAGCGCCTCAATGCGCTCGGCCGTTCCGCCGCGGCATACTGTCACTCAGAGACGATATCTTCCCCCACACCAAATAGTAATCAGCAAAAGGCTGAGTGTCGCATTTTGTCGGTCACCTTGTCAGTCAGATTATTGATGTATATTGAGAATAAGAGTGCTCTTATCACACTTCTTTGGGATACTTCTGACCTTTCTCTTTGATGAACACTCTACATGGAGTGAATCTAGTCATTACTAAAGATATTACAAAAATTTTCTTGTTCTAAATTCGCTGTATCCTACCTATTTACACTTATAGCAACAATGAGTTCTGTTTGTTAAAATTACTTAGAAAACATACATGTTCTTTATACGTACCCTCAGTATGGAGTTAATCAAGAAATGGGAGTCTCTGAATGTATGTTTAGCGACCGAGATCACAAAACGGTGTGACTGTAGCTTTGGAATACTACTATTTGCATGGCACACAGTAAATACAGTCTGCATGTATCTGCACGTACATCATCAAATATATTCGCTTCGTCATATAGAGGTTAGTTTTAACTCTGAAGTGTTTCCTTCGATTTGGTTGTACTGGCTGTCAGATTTAGTCGCTTAATCCATAATTAGAACAAGCTGTTCCTGCATTTGTGAATGAGAACAACACATGTGCTCATTTGGTTTCCAAAGATACCGTCTGATATCGTCTTGAGATTCAACACCTTAACCCTTTCATACCCAGTGTTGTTCCTGGACAACAACGTATCAAAACTTGATTTATACCGTATTTTGCGCATCAGTCCTTAGAGTCGCATTTTTGTTGATGAACAACATGCTTCTGGTACGACATTCTGCCGCTTGGTAGGGCGTTTAGCCACTTATGAGACGTTGATCTGTCCATCATGGAGATTGTGTTGCGTTGCCGTCTGTACGTGGCTGAGAGTGTGAGCGTGGGTGTGGTTCCTTTTGTTTTATTGCAGCAGTGAATTGCCTTGTCTTTGGTACTGTGGCGATGATTATGCTAGTATTATTGATCTGGCAGTGTTACCTGTCAACAAAATAACTTCCAAATAATAAAATTCATCGACATAAACGTCTGTGTTGTGCATGAAATACATAACATAAAAAATCGATAGTTCGGCAAACAATTTTAAAACACATATTTTGATGTTTACTGCACTGTATTAATAATAATAAAAAAAGAAACAGTGAATTTGAATTTTTTCAAACCTGATTTCATAATGTTGGATTGAAAGGGTTAAAATCTTTGATCTACAAAAAATTCAAAGCAACATATGTAACATGTTGCAAAACCTTGGGAACGTTGTAAAAAAAGTTATTCATTCTTGTGAGTAGTATTGCAGAGTAACAATAAATGTAATACGAAAGAGTAAATGGGTAATTTTTCTCATTGTAGATGTGACTTCTAATTACATGTATATTCACTAGATGGTAAGTTAATCAGATGGACTTTTCTGAGAAAGCTGCCTGCGTTTTGCCAAAACAAGGAGTGCAAAGGACCTCCAAAGAAAATTTAGGATTACGTCTGGAAAAGAAGCACCAACAAGAAAGGCGCTGTATAATTTTCATTTAAAGGTCGTTGAATCTGGCTGTTTATGTGAAACAGGAGAAATCGTGTGAGTGCAAGTGTCATTGAACAAATGAGTAGAACTTTCACAAAGATTCCATCAGAATCTCTTCGCAGAGCTTCACTTGAGTTGGAAATGTCAAATATAACTGTGTGACGTTTTTATGTTCCACACATGACTCCAACACGAAGTGTATGTGAAATGAATGTTGTTTTGTTATTGGGGGTAAAAAAGAAAAAAAAACTTACAAGTTAACTCTGTCAAATGACATTTATTGTTACTTTGTAATATTACGCACTGAGCTACAATTAAGTTTCTAAAATATTTCTGGAGCTTTGAAACACTCTGAATTTATCTCTGTACCTGTCGAGTTTATGTTCCAAATATTACTCGGTTTTACCTTGTAGAGAATGATACCAATCAAGCAATAAGAAGTTAACTACAAAACAAGGAAGTTATACGTACACCCCAAGTCACGACTGTTGAAGTGAAATAGGTTGCAAACTGGCCTCTTATGTCTGTCAGCAAGGAAAAGAAAGAAAAAAAGGAATGAAAAACAAACTTGCTCCGCTATCCTCTGCATTCCCCGCGGAAAAAGCAACAGGGAAAAAAGTAATATATGCAGCAAGTACTCCGCCGCAAAAAGCCATTAGCCTCAAACTGTCATGCTTCTCAACAGGGTTACCACCATTAATTATGTCGCACAACAGCGTGACCTAGAAAGAAGAATTGTGGTCGGCGAGATGTTTGATGTACTGGGGACTGCTCGGAAACCGAGACGATTATCCTAACAGTTACTAAAAGTTCGTTGCTCGGGAAATAAACGCAAAATAAGATAGCAGGTCGGATTGATATCTTCCACCATTTATAAGAGGAAGTCACAAACGAAAACTTTACAGCATTATATACAGGAAATTCTAGATCGTGTCCAGGTTCAGGTACAAATATCCGGTTGAAACTAAAGATAAGTATTAGTAGATGTAACCAGCGGCGTGTCGCGGTTTCGAAAGGGCAGCATTAAGTATTTACCACCAAACAACTTATGTGTCGTAGCGTTATTTGCTTGTAGAAGGGCACAAATAACGTTGTGTAAGTCATCAGTTTCACACAACACACATGATGTACGGAGCGCAAACCATGGAAGTCCTCTGGAAGTGTGAAGCGTGGACGATAAACAATCCAGAAAAGAAGACAGCAGCGTTTGAAATTTGGTGTTCAGAGAATGCTTTAACTTAGAGGGGTACAACGCGTAACCGATGTCCAGGTACCGGTGCTGAACAGAGCTGGTAACGAAAAATAAATCTGGAAGCACCGGAACTATAAATTAAAACTAGAACATTCGTTTTACTTGTAAAATAACACAAGCTCTATACAGAGTGGTCGGGAATTACCTTTACAAACTTCTAGGACTATCGGAGATTTACAAACCGCTTCGAGAGGCATACCGCTGTCACTGTTAATTGCCGTTATGATTTTGATTCTGTTCGCAGTTGCTTGGTAAATCTGTTACATTGCATTTCAGTAATGGTGTTGCTTTCATGAAACACCCGCCACAAATGTAGCCCTAGCATGAAACATATATATGTTGTAGGTAACCTGGCAGAGAGCAACAGATGTATACTGTACGTATCTGACCTCGAAACAATATAATTTGAGGGAACATTTCTTTCTGCTAAGTTTTTAACACTTTCTCCTTCTTTAACTTACATCATCAAACATCACCCGGTGTCAACTTCGTCAACATTTTTTAATACTATCAATTCTATTATTAATATGATGATTAAGTTTATATAGAAATGTGTCGAATAGTTCCAGTAGGGCCGGCCGCGGTGGCCGAGGGGACTAAGGCGCTTCAGTCAAGGTCTGAACGGCCACTACGGTCGGGGGTTCCCCCCTCGGGCATGGATATTTGTGCCATCCTTAGTTGTAAGTAGCTCATAAGTAGTTTGTAAGCTTAGGGACTGATGACCCCGTAGTTAAGTCCCATAAGTTCTACAAACATTTGAACATTTAGTTCCAGTAGACCGGCCGCAGTGGCAGAGTGGTCTGCGGTCGGGGGTTCGAATCCCCCCTCGGGCATTGATGTTTGTGTCGTCTTTAGTATAAGTTAGTTCATAAGTAGTTTGTAAGTTTAGGGGCTGATGACCCCGCAGTTAAGTTCCTCAAGCTTAACAAACATTTGAACATTGTTCCAGTAAATGACTACTGGTAATATAATTCCTTAGCAACTGTATTATTTGCAGTTTGTATATAAAATAGATTGATTTATTAATTATGTTTGTATTTATTAATTTTGCCATCAAATGTTGGAACGGTATAATTGTGAAGTTTTAATGTATCAAAATTTTGGTGGAATTTACAGGTTGATGCACAGGACAACTAGACTGGTGTGAGCTAAAACCCATAGAATGTTATTCAGAACAGAGGTAAGCAAACATGAGAGTAAAATGTAGTTTTGGCAGACGGAAATGCAAAAAGCTCTTTGTGTGGCAGTGATTGGTTCAGTTCTGAGTGAGTGGGACGAAAAGTGAGTTGCGAAAGACACAAAACTACTTGATTCCGTCTTAGAAGTGCCTCGGATGTGACAGCGTAGCATCTAGAAAGTTATGGCCAATATTACTGAGCTCGACTTGAATGAAATCCGACGGTAAGGAGACAAATATCTAAGCTTATTTATATCAAGAGCCATTCTTAAGATTGCCACCAAAATAAGTGCCAAAAATCATCCGCCCCATCACTAAAGAACTTTCAACTTTCGCACCATCAACAGAACATGATCTGATAACGGTATACTACATCTTCCACATCGCTGGCAACGGGGTTCTACACAACGCTGGTGACTACTTTGAAGGACAGTAATACGTCCAAACATGTAATTACGTATAGGACTTTTCCAGTTGTTGAGGTTTACAATAGTGATCTTGGTAAATCATATTATACGTGTAATATACCATTTGTTGTTAGAACTTCTAATATCATCGAATTTCGCAATACTGAACGAGGAAACGGCGAGTATTTAATTGTTTTTCAGCACTCCTGCAGAAGTTAGGTGTTTGTCTAGTGGCAGAAGTTAGTCAAAACTCGTTTAAATTTATCTTTTCTTATCACATACTCTGCGAAGACAGAGCTTGCCGCCAGACTTTTGTTTAACTTGAGCTCATTTGTTTTTATCTACAGTTTAAATACATTATTTCGAGGATCAATAGCAAAACTTTCTAATGTACAAGACCGTTTAGAAATGTTCATTAAGAAGCTTACATTTTGTGAAATCTGTTTAACGTCCAGTCAAATTGAGTAATTAGATACCCTAAATAATTTGCTAGTACAAATACAATCTTCGCATGAAATTATCGAGAATATAAATAAATGATTGAAGATAGTAGTACATCTTCGTATCGATTGTGAATAAATTGTTGCCGTTATTCAAGTACCAAACCTCGTAAATTCCTCTCAGAGCTGTAGTCGCTTTGTCTTATTTTCTTGTTTTAGCAAACAGTGAAGAGTTTTGTACTTTATCCAGTTGAATATAAGCGACAGAGTTAGAAGTGCGATGTTTTATCAGTGCTGTATTTCACACAAATTATCGTGACCCACAACTTCACCACGAGAGATGCTTTGGCTCTGACAGCTCTCAGATGACATTGGTGCACGCTGGCCTCTGCCACAGAGGGGCGGTACACAGGGGGAAACGGTAACGCTGTTATCCAGGCCTTCTGCTGCCTGCGTCCAGCAGAAGCCGTCTGGCCTGCTTCTGTCAAAGGTATCACTGCCACACACAGCCGTCTGTACGCACCCTGCACTAACAGCCTCGTTCTTCCCTCACTGTGCAGAAAGGAGGTATTTGCTTTCATGCTTTCGCTATTCTTAGCTACTATTCTGTTTCCAGTACTATATATTCTCTGTATACCTGGAAGAACGGTTCAAGACGGGATAAAGTTCAGAAAGTGAAAAAGTATTACAGGACTTGTTGAATGGAATTTATAGCCTAACGGGTAGATAATATGGAATGAAAGTAAACCGGAAATAAAAGTGATAAGTGGTAGAAATGAAAACTGAGAAAAACGTAATGACAAAATGATCATGAAGTTGATGAAGTTAAGTAATTCTGATGCGTTGAACTAAATAATCCACAACAGACGAAGCAAGGAAGACGTAAACAATTAGAGTAGTGCAGGCAGTGAGGGCATTTATTTTTAAGAGATGTCCATTGGTATCAAAGGAACCTTAATCTGAGGAAGAAAAATGCGAGAATGAGTGTTAGTGAATCGTGGACAGTCTGAAAACTGGAGCAGAAGAGATTCCAAGCGTTTGGAAGGTGGTGTTGTCGAAGAATGTTCGAACTGATGGATTAATACGGCAGTGAATAAGGAGTTTCTCTGTAGAATCTGCGAATATAGGAGCATGTGGAAAACACTAAAGAGAAGAACGCATTGGATTCAGTGGCATATGTTATGACATCAGGAAAAATGACACTGTAGAAGGTGTAGAGGGTAAAAATGAAGGCGAGAGAGACTGGAATGCATATCGAAAGTAAACGAGTACGTAGGATGCAAGTGCTACTCTGACATGAAGTGGTTGGCGTAGGAGAGTATTATTGGCTGGACACATCAAAACAGTCATAACACTGATGGCCAGTCATAACACTGATTGTCAGTTATAACAATGATAACCAGTTAAATACCACACTAATCTTTGGTCAGTAAAGAAAGACTTCTAAGTCCTATGAAATAAATGACTCGACTACAGACTTGCACTATCTGACTGTATGGTTACTGTTAAACCCCTTACAACCGTCCTACCAAATATAATATAGGCCAATTCACGAATGTTAGGGGGCTTTAGAGGTTTAAGCAGAGACGGGGATTGCAGCTGTACTGGAGCCAGAGCCGTGAATTACGCCACATTTACCCGACCAAGCCCACGTGCGCCAGTCCGCTGCACTCCGCGAGTAGTTGAACCCAACAGTTCTGCCAATAGACAGCGCCAGCCACCACGTGCCGTCTGTCACCAAGGCTCGTTCGGGTATGGCTGCGGTCTCACGCCCGACGCGAAGGCCCAAAGCACACCTCTAGCAGGCACAGAGAAGCTATACGCTTGTCTCCTGCAAATTATGTCTGTCATTTCCCTAAGTCCCGTGTTGAATCAGCAATCTACATCTACATGGGATACTCTGCCAATCACATTTAAGTGCCTGGCAGAGAGTTCATTGAACCACAATTATACTATTTATCTCCCATTCCATTCTCGAATAGCGCGCGGGAAGAAAGAACATCTGAATCTCTCTGTTCGAGTTCTGATTTCTCGTATTTTATTCTGATGATCATTTATACCTATGTAAGTGGGATTCAACAATATATTTTCGCATTCGGAGGACAATGTTGGCGATTGGAGTTTCGCAAGTAGCCCACGCCGCAGCGATAAGCGCCGTTGTTGTAATGATTCCCATCCCAGATCCTGTATCATTTCCGTAACGCTGTCTCCCCTGTATCGTGCCAATACGAAACGAGCTGCCCTTCTTTGGACTCTTTCGATGTCCTCCGTCAAACCCACCTGATAAGGATCCCACACTGGGCTGCTATACTCCAAAAATGGACGGACAAGCGTAGTGTATGCAGTTTCTTTTGTAGTTCTGTTGCATCTTTTAAGGGTTCTGCCAATAAAACGCAGTCTCTGGTTCGCCTTTCCCACGATATTATCTACGTGTTCCTTCCAATTTAAGTCTGAAGTAATAGTAATTTCTACGTATTTTGTGGAGTTTACGGCCTTCACATTTGATTGATTTATCTTGTAACCAAAGTTCTACGGATTTCTTTTCGTACTCATGTGGACGACTTCACACTTCTCATTATTTAGAGTCAATTGCCAATTTTTACAACATACTGATATCTTATTCAGATCGTTCTGCAGTTGGTTTTGATCTTCAGATGATTTTACTAGACAGTAAATGACGGCGTCATCTGCACACAACCTAAGAGACCTACTTAGATTTTACCCTAAATCGTTTATGTTAATAAGGAACAGCAGAAGACCAATAACACTACCCTGTGGAACGCCCGATATCACCTCTGTTTTGTCGATGTCTTTCCATCCATTACTACAAATTGTGTTCTCTCTGACAGGAAATCCACTGTCCATTCGCAAATTTGGGGCGATATACCATAACCACGCAATTTCATTAAAAGCCGTTTGTGAGGTACAATGTCAAAAGCTTTCTGTAAATCAAGAAATACGGAATCGATTTGCGAACGTATGTCGATAGCACCCAACACTTCGTGTGAATAAAGAGCTAGTTGTGTTTCGCATGAACGATATTTTCTAAATCCGTGTTGACCTTGGGTCAATAGATCGATCTGTTCGAGATAATTCATAATATTTGAATACAGGATATGTTCCAAAACCCTTCTGCAAATTGACGTCAATGAAATTGGCCTGTAGTTTAGTGGGTTACTCCTACTGCCTTTCCTGAATGTAAGTGTGACCTGGGAAACTTTCCAAACTTTTGCTACGGATCCTTCTATGAGAGAGCGGTTGTATATGGCTGTTAAGTAAGGAGCTATCGCTTCAGCATAATCAGATAGAAATTTAACAGGTATACAATCCGGACCAGAAGACTTGTTCTTGTTAAGTGATTTTAGTTGCTGCACTGCTCCGATGATATCTACTTCTAAGTTACTCATTACGGAGGGGGGGGGGGGGTTCGAACAACCCCTCGGACATGGATATTTGTGCCGTCCTTAGTATAAGGTAGTTGATAAGTAGTTTGTAAGTTTAGGGACTGATGACCCCGTAGTTAAGTCCCATAAGCTTAACAAACATTTGAACATTTGAACTCATACGACATCTGTTAGTAATTCTAAATCTGGAATATTGGTTTCGTCTTCTTTGGTGAATGAGTTTCTAAAAGCTATGTTTAGTAACTCTGCTTTAGTAGCGCTGTCATCGGCAGGATCGCCATTACTATCACGTAGTGAAGGTATTGTTTGTGATTTGCCCCGAGTATATTTAACATATGACCAAAATCTCTTTGGGTTTTCAGTCAAATTTCGAGAAATAGATTCGTTGTGATAAATATTGTAGGCATCTCGCATTGAAATCCTCGCTAAATTTCGAGCTTCTGAGTACGATCGCCAATCCTGGGGATTTAGTGTTCCTTTAAATTTAGTATGCCTTTTCCTTTGCTTTTGCAACAGCGTCCTGACCTGTTTTGTGTACCAAGGGGGATCGCCTCCTTCTTTTATTAATTTATTTGGTATAAAACTGTCCATCGCTGTCGATACCACTTCTTTGAATTTGGTCTACACCTACGTTTATTGTTAGAAACGAGTGGAAGCCGTCTTTCAAGAAGCAATGTATTCTGTTTCTATCTGCTTTCCTGAACAAATATACTTTGCGTTTATTTTTGGTAACTTTGAGACTTTCGATATTCAATTTTGCTACGACAGCTCTGTGTTCACTAATACCTGTATCCGTTTTGATGCTCGTTATGAGCTCAGGTTTATTTGTTGCTAAGAAATCAAGTGTGTTTTCACATCCATTTACAATTCTAGTTGGCTCGTGAACTAATTGTTCGAAGTAATTCTCAGAGAATGCCTTGAGTACAATTTCGGACGATGTTTTATGCCTACATGCTGATTTGAAAATATAATTTCGCCAACAGATCGAGGGTAAATTAAAATCACCACCTACTATTATCGTGTGAGTCGGGTATGTTTTTGTAATTAGACTCAGGTTTTCTTTGAACCTTTCTGCTATTGTATCGTCAGAGTCGGGAGGCCGGTAAAAGGAACCGATTATTAACTTCTTACGATTTCCGGGTGCAACCTCTACCCATAATAGCTCGCACGAACTATCAACTTCAACTTCGCTACATGAAATACTACTTTTGACGGCGACAAACACGCCCCCACCTATTTTGTTTAATCTATCCTTTCTGAACACCGTTAGATCTTTTGCAAATACTTCTTCTGAACTTATTTCCGGCTTGAGCCAACTTTCGCTGCCTATAATGATGTGTGTATCGGTGCTTTCTATTAACGCTTGGAGTTCTTGACGAATGGAATACATACAAGAGAGTAAGTAGCTAATATCTCTTGTTTCCCACACTGGCTACGACGTTCTCAGTACCACGCTCAGAACACAATTTGAAAGACTTCACGTATTTCGCTAGTATTTTTTTTTTTTTTCATTTTTACTGCGAGTCAGTTAGCGGGTAATTTTCGTGTCGTGTACCTTAGAGGGTGGCGAATAATTTTCGCAGGGGATGATGACCGGGAGGCACTGTGTGTGGGCCAGAGAGATGAATCCATGAAAGTACCTCATTTATTTTGCTCAGAAATCCCTGGCTCTATAATAAATCAGGTTTTCGTAACTGAGCTGGGGACGAGCACAGAGTAACTATACAGTGAGGAAGCACTAGAGGCGCTACTGAGGGTGCCTCTCGCACATCAGAGGGTAGCGTGGAGGGGAGGCTGAGGCGAGAGCTCGTGCCGCCTGCCACGAGGCCACGGACGTGTCCGGTGTGCGGCGTTTGAGGGGAGGTGGTGGTGGGGACAGCCGCTACCTGCCGCCTGCTCTGGCCAGTTTTAAAGGGCTGCTTCTGACCTCACCGCCATCATGGGACATTTTACGGAAATATTTAAAACCCCGCCCCGCACCCCTGCGCATGTGGCGTGCTCTTACGGAGGTTTCCTGTCTATATATCTTTGTCTGCGGGACGAGCTAGCGAGGGAAGAGCGGGACCGAACTCCCGGTTTGTGGCGTCTTCGTCGACCGGAACCCGTACAGGTGTTTCAGTCTGCGGGGCAGAGGAAACGCACCGTACCTGCTCATGGAGGAGCATTGTCTGCTCGAAGGCGTCCCTCCTGGAAAAGCCGACGTAGGCAGTTGCTGTTTGGCACCCAGGCTGGTTGTGGGCAGAAGTAGAGTTATTGTGTGAACGCTACTTTCTACAGCTCGCTGGGAGGAGGGGGGATTGGTGAATAATTACTAAGCCAAACTTCCCACAGTTTTCTGTAGGAAGACATCCTAGTGTCCGGAATGCGGCGCCGCTCTGGCGAGCTGCTAAGAGTTATTGGTGTCGGTCTCTTAAGTGGTTAGGCGAAACAAGAGGCGTACGTGACTGCCCTTTCTTTTGGGTCACTCAACTTCCGTGGGAACGCTGCAAGTTTTAGCGGGACCTCGCGAAAATTCGGGAGTGACGCTGATAGGGAAGTCCAGGGCCTGAGCACACATTTATCCATCGATCATGAGAGGGCACTATGTGATTTTTCGGAGCCTGCTTGCTTCGCGTGGATTGCCGTGTTTAGTTTCGTGTAGGCGAGGGTACGCTAGTTTTGTAGGCAGCGGTACTTTGGAGAAGGAACAGGTATTCGGTGGCTTGCTGCTGAGTAAGTAAGACGGTCAGGGTGTTCTGCTCTGGTAAGAGTAGGACGGACTTGGAGTTCTGATTCCCGTCTAGGAAGTGGAGTTAAAGTTCTGCCCCCGACCGAGTGGAACTTAGGAAACGGTGACTTGCTCTTCAGAGAGTAACACTAATACGACGAGTTGGTGGAAAAGTCTGGTTTCGTCAGTAATATACTGATAGCGTTGCTCGAGTCTTGAGGTGGCCTCCACAGCTTCACAACACCGCACTCATATTACGGTAACATACTGATCGCTCACGCTCTGGTACCACAGGGGATCTTTGAGTTTTCAGTGATAAGGACTACGTTTTGTCTTGAAATTAATCTCTGCGATTTTTCCCGAGCTGGTTTTTAACATTTGTTGATTTAACTGTATCTACACACGTTTTAACCTGACTTGCCAGTCTTATACGTAGGTTTTTTATTTGTCTTATCAAACCTTAGTTGTTTATTTTAAATTTTTGTTAGAAAATTTCGTTCTGTCTATTTTGTCCAATAAATTGTTGATTTTACCTCTGAATGAGAGTTTCCGTTATAATTGTAGATTCTTATCTCATTATTTTGGAAGGGGTTTTCATATTAATTTGTTGAATTGAGGGGCAATTGCATTAATAGTATAGGAGGGATTGTTAATCTTATCCTCACCCACTCCAAAATTCTTGGCATAACCTGTCTGGCGACCCTTCATTCCACCCTTTCAACCAATACCAAAACTTCATTCCCTCCCCCACCTTACATATTGAATTCCTACTGACTGTCGGAGGATGCGTGACGTCAGGTGCATAGAACACACATTAACTCGATCGCTGTCGTTCAGGACTGCAACTACAGCATGGCGTAACAGCTTCTATCAACTCAGGACCTTTACTTAACATCTATTTTGCATTATTTTACATTTAGGATCAAAATTATTGCATACTTGTCTAGAAAAAGGGCTTCCTGCATGTAATGAAATGTTTATATAAATTTAAATGTTAAGCATAGGCAATTATTTCCATTTATACTGACGCTTCCCCCATCCCCCGCTGTAAGTCAAAGCATTTTGCCATACTTTCTAGAGATAGTGAATACCAACAGGTTACCGGGATTTTAAAATTGATTATCTACTCAGTATCTAACCGTGTAAGTGTCTGAAACGTTTTTCACATTCAAGGTGTCTTTGATCAGTTCAGAGACTGAGAAAAATTGTGGGAATTTCGTGAAAACGAGTACAGTAGAACCTCTCTCTTCCGGCCTCGGATGATCCATCACTCCGGTTAATCCGACCATGGTCAGGCTCGCAAGCTTGTGCCGACTTGTTGCTGACTGGATGCCTGTCTTGCGGTGTCTATCGCTGTGCATATTGTTATACTGTACGTTATTGTGCAGTTTTATCTTTGGTGGGATTAAAAACGTCGTTGTTTGCTTTATTTCATGTTCTCTACAGTACTTATTAGATTCATTGTGTGTACACTTCTCTGTTTTTCAACATGTCCGGATTCGAACATAAACATGTAACTCTTTCAATGAATGAAAAATAAGCAGTTCTGCAAAGACTGGACAAAGGAGAAGGTGTTACGACAATTAAGGATTGGAAGAAGAAGCGGAAAGACATTGAATCCTATACAGTTACGGTTGATGGTGAAAACACTCTGAAGAATCGCAAAGCCTTAACTTGAATTGCTCTATAACACATTGTGGGTGTAGTTTTGTCAAGAAAGAAGAAAGGGAACTCCAATACCCGGGCCAATTGTCAAAGAAAAAGCGATAGTTTTGCACAAAAAACTGGAAGCCGAAAGTAAATTTGCAGCCAGTGAAGGTTGGATTGATCGTTGGAAAACATTAAGTTTCCAGAAATTGTAGAAGAAAATGAACTGTTACCCTGCCAAGTGTATAACATGGACGAGACAGGGCTGAACTTTAAAATGTTGTCAACAAAAACACTCGCAGCTTCAAATGAATCCGTGGGACGAACGAAACTTACATGGAGGGACAATAAAGGTAAATCTAGAATAACATCGCCGCGGTGGAGTAGCCGAGCGGTCTAAAGCGTCTCGCTTCGGAGCGCGCGGTTGCTCGCCGTGGAGGTTCGAGTCCTCCCTGGGGCATGGGTGTGTGTGTTCGTCTTAGGTTAGTTTACCTAGGTTTAAGTAGTTTGTAAGCTACGGACTGATGACCACGCAGTTTGGTCCGATAGATTTACAACAAACATTTGACTTTGATTTGACTAGAATAACATCTGCTAAACAAAAATATATCACTGACTTTTTTCCAAGTAGTTTGTTTTCGTTTTTACTGTAAAAACAATGCATACATTATAATAATTTCTTAGTTTATACATACAGTAGTTTATTTTTATTTTTTTAAATTTCAATTTTATATACAGTGCTGTAAACATTTTTCAGTTTATATATCGTTGATACGTTATTAGGTACAGTACCGTACTGTAATTGGTTTGTAGTTTTTCCTTTTAAAACAGATCATATTATAGTGTTTGTAGACGTTTCACAGTTAATATATCAACACTGTGTAAAAACATCTTATATTACTGTAACTTAGACGTCTTTTAGTTCTTAAATCGTTTAATTTTTTTGTACTCAATGTTTTTTTAATATTTTTTTGCAATAAATATTAGATTCTTCGGATAATCCGACCTTTTTTCTTTCCGACCATGACCCCGGTCCCGAAGGTGTCGGATTAGAGGGGTTCTACTACAATAACCCAATTCTTTAGATAATTCCACTCCCATGTATGAAACAAATTCAAATTTCTGATTATTTTACAAATAGGTTAATGTGTTGAATAATAGACGTTAGGCATGCAAGTGAGAAAAGGTTTGACAGATTTGAAATTGTGCTTCAATGTTTTTTTTTAAAAGGCTCGCAAATACTATCGAGCATTGGATGAATATATGCTAGGTTGTCTGCACTCCGTTTAAAGCAAATTTTTCATGCATCTCAATGTTTGCAATGCCATGATGAATTCAGTGGTATGGGTAAACACTACCTGTAAAATGAGTTGTGAAAATAATTGGTTAATAAGAGGCAATAAATTCCAACCTTCACCTGATTTGAGACTTTTACTGTATTAACAGCCATAATTTAGTAATCCATAAAATAATTTTGTGTCAGATTGTGGGAATAATTAGCCAGGATTTGTTTCTCAAATTTAAAACAATCCTTGCTCCTATTCCCATCAATAACACGAGACTGTATTCCACTGTAAATCTGTATATATACTACACTCAAGCCAAGGTTTACAACTGTCTGGTGAACAATCACAGAGTAATTATAATCTGTGTTGAAATATATTTCCTTTTATTTTAAATAGTTATCAGGAAATGACTAGAACAGAACATATCTGTACATCTTGTGATAAATGAGAGCTTTTCTATAGCCTAATAAATAACTATTATAATGGTATAGACTTACCTGGGATGACAGCTACATATTTCAAGATGTGATAGAGCACTTTTATTTCCTCCACGCAGCATGCAGCTTACTCTTACCTATAACAGAAAACAAAAATGCAAGTCACATGTAGTACAGGTAGCACATCATCCTAATTCACTTTGAACTAAAAAAATGTTCAAATGTTTGTAGAGCTTCTGGAACTTAACTACGGGTCCCTAAACTTACAAACTACTTATGAACTAGCTAATACTAAGGACGGCAAAATATCCATGCTCGAGGGGGGATTCGAACCCCCGACCGTAGTGGTCGTGCAGACCGTGACTGACGCGCCTCAGTCCTCTCGGCCACCGTGGTCGACCACTTTGAACTGTACATGCATTGCATTATGCAAGGCACAGTCAAAGTATAAAAAAAGTTACATATTTAATTCTATGAAAATTTTCAGGTACATATCTGCAGCCCTGGTATACACTAAAACCCCCATTCAGCAGTACATTAGCACACTGCTAATGGTGGCAAAACAAAATTGCGCAATTCAAGTATAAAGTGAAATACTGTGTGATAAATCGTATTCAGAAGCAGAGAAATACTGCAGCTGTGTTGACCAACCAAGGTAATAAAATTAGTGATTTATATTGACTTTAGATGATGAGAGATAAAATTGTAAAGTGATACCAATGTGCAAGTCCAACTCAATAGGTGAGTAGTCAGTGCAGCTGAGTGCAATGTCAAGGGATAATTCCTGTTTCCTGCATTACATGAGACTATTTCCTTTAGGTGCACTGAAAAAAAAATTGAGTTAAACTGAATACAAAAGGATAATTAAACAGTCTATTTGTAGCACTAAAGTCTTCCACACCTCCATTAATATGTAAAATGATCTTACTGCTTCTCTGTCGAATATCTATTTTGTTGATTCAATTGAAAACCGTTTTCAACAAAACATTAGTGTCTACTTTTCCCCCTCGAGCACTCGGAATCACAAGAAACCGAGATGGGAATAATACTAGATCGTACAATGTTCAGCCAGAACATTATGACGACCTATATTGAGAGATGGCAGCCCATCTCTCACCTTTATTAACTGTGTTTATCATTCGTGTAATGATGTAAAGTGACCAGTACATGCATTTTTCTATTGCTGTCAGGAATGCAGTGCAGGGAAGATTTTTGCTGAGGTGAGAAACAGAGCTGACTTCGTCTTGACGTCCCTGGGAGCGCCAGATGACAAAACTATTTGACCTGCTGTGTAATATGTACGAATTCTCATTTCAAAGAAATCAGGTGCAGACAGGTGTCCAAATTACACAACAACCAGTCTAATACGTCATGGCTGCACGCCGCCCGCAGTGGCCGAGCGGTCTGCGGCGCGTCAGTCATAGTCAGCACGGTCGCTACGGTCGGGGGTTCGAATCCCCCCTCGGGCATGGATATTTGTGTCGTCTTTAGTATAAGGTAGTTCATAAATAGTTTGTAAGTTTAGGGACTGATGACCCCGCAGTTAAGTCCCTTAAGCTTAACAAACATTTGAACTTTTTGAACATGGCTGCACCACTTTAGCCGCGGTGGAGTAGCCGAGCGGTCTAAAGCACCTCGCTGCGGAGCGCGCGGTTGCTCGCCGTGGAGGTTCGAGTCCTCCCTGGGGCATGGGTGTGTGTGTTTGTCCTTAGGTTAGTTTTCCTAGGTTTAAGTAGTTTGTAAGCTACGGACTGATGAGCACGCAGTTTGGTCCGATAGATTTACAGACATTTGAATTTGCACCATTTTAACACGGGTTATTTACAGAACAATGGAAAATCTGGTAGAAGCTGATCTCGGGGAAGATGAGTTCGTATTTACGAGAAATGTAGGAGGCAATACTCACATTACGACTTCTTAGAAGACAGATCAATGAAAAGCAAATCAACATTTCTAGCTGTTGTAGATTTGGAGAAAGCTTTTCATAATGAAGACTGGAATACACTCTTTCAAATTCTGAAGTCAGCAGGGGTAAAATATAGGGAACTAACTTGTACAAAAACCAGAAAGCAGTTGTTAGAGTCGAATGCTGTGAGAAGGAAGCGTTGCTTCGAAAGGGAGTAAGACAGGGTTGTAGCCTTTCTCGAATGTTATTCAGTTTGTAGATTTAGTGAGCTGTGGAGTAAAGGAAGGAAAAATTTGGAGAATGAATTTATGTTCAGAGTGAAGAAATAACAACTTTAATTTTGCTGACGGCATTGTAATTCTGTCAGAGGCAGCATATGACCTGGAAGAACAATTGAATGGAATGGACAGTCTTTTGCAAGAAGCATATAAGGTGAACATTAGTAAGAGTAATACACGGGTAATGCAATGCTAAGATAATCGGTCGTTTCTGAAGGAATTTGATTAGGCAACGAAACAGTAACTGTTGTACGTGAGTTTTGTTATCTCGATAGTAAAATAACATATGATGGTCGTATTGAAGAGGATGTAAAATGCATAAAGGCAATGGGAAGAAAAGCGTTTTTGGAAAAGAGAAATGTTATCATAGAGTATTAATTTAATTGGAAGTAAGTCTTTTCTGAAGGTATTTGTGTGGAGTGTTGCCTTGTACGGCAGTGAAACATGGATGATTAATAGTTCACATGGGAAGAGGATAAAGTTTCCGAAATATTGTGCTACAGAAGAATACTGAAGATAAGGTAAGGAATGAGGAGGTACTGTATAGAATTGGGGCGAAAAGGAATTTTTGGCATATCTCGACTAAGAGAAGGTATCGATTGATAGGACACATTCTTAGGCATCAAGAAATGGTGAATTTAGCGTTGGAGAGGAGTGTGTTGGGTAAAAACTACAGAGGGAGACCAAGGAACGAGTATAGGTAACAGATTCAAATGGATGTAGGTTGCCGTGTTTATGAGTACATGAAGAGGCTTTCTTGGGATAGAGTAGGGTGGAGAGGTCCATGCAACTAGTCTCCGGACTGAACACCACAACACACACTACGTTTTTCGAGAGGAGTCAACCAATATGTTAGTTCCTCCTATGTACATCTCGCGAAAAGACCACAGAGATAAAATTAGAAGCCACAAAGAGCTGTACCAGCAATGAAATTTTTTTTCTTTTTTTTTCTTCGTGAACCATACGTCTCCTCGGTTGCACAGTGTTAGAGTGCCAGACTACAAATCCAAAGGTCGCGGGTTCGATCCGCGCCTGGTCCTAGGATTTTTATCTGTCACTTTGCACTTCTTTCACCTCTGACAGTCTTGCTCATGTGAAAAATACCGAGTAGCACTGTGGTTCGGAACCCCCGTTAAACTGTAGGTCCCCCTATAACTGACTGGGTAAGTCGGTTCGAAGGTCGGAGGAAGGCAACAGCATACCACCTCCAAACAGGACCATGCCTAGTAAAGCACTGTGGTGTTCAAACCAATCTTCGGATTGTTGACTGATTTGCTTTTTACGTCTGTAGTAGGAGGAGGCGCCATGTTCCGGATTCCACGACCACTCTCTCCGGAAATTCGAATCCTCCCTTGGGCATGAATGAGCCTGTTGTTCTCAGTAGAAGTTAGTTTAAGTACTTTGTGAGCCTAAGGACCGATGACATTAGCAAGTTTTTTTCCTTAATTTTACTAACATTTGAACATTTGGCGGAAGTGACAATGGTAGACAAAGTATCTTCGACCACACACCATGAGCTTATTTATGAAGTATAGCTGTAGTCAGTGACGGCTGGTGCTTAAGATGACTGGGGGTTCACGTCTTTGAGTGCGGGATCTTGATACTGGCACCCCCCACCCCAACCACTCCGCGCTGAAGAGACAATTTCGCGCACCTCTGTGAGTGGAGCCGGGGAAAAGCGCCCCGGTGTGTCCAAGCCCTCTCCATTTTGGATATATTTTCGTTAAAAGATCTGCAGAATGTCTTGTCTTGGCTTGTTTGCGCTTGCTTTAACTCAAGCTGAGGCGTTGGCATAACAAGCTTTTTTATCTTACACTTTTGTTCCAAGCTGAAAGCTGAGTAATTTGTTTCTAAATGATACTGAACGACGTTCATTTTTCTCTTATAATAAATACCAAGAACATAGGAATATGCACATGAACAGTAAAACACAGTAAGTAACTGATTTCACTGTCAAGTGAGTGTAACAAAATTAATCTGATACGATGAAGAGACACTCAAGCTTCGGCCCCCCGGGGGGCTCACGGTTCTTTCGTGAATACGTGCGTGGCGAACACGGGGCCCCGAGCTAATGCGGTCTTCCTTCCTTCTTTACTTCCCGGACTGCATTTCCTTTCCCCCTCCCCTCTTTTCCAATCTTCACTCCTTCCCCTGCCACCGGGGGACTGAGAACCTCAGTAGTTTAGTCCCCCTATCCCAACTAAACAACCCATCCCAACCCAATCTACCTTCGGGTCACGTGACACTGTAAGTAGCACCCCATCCTAACTTTACACATGCACGAAGGTTGCTCTCCCCCACATCTTTTCTATCAGTTTAATATTTGTTACAACGAAGAGCAAAAATGTCATTTACTATCAAAATCGCGACACATTTTCTGCAGCGACCAAAGACATGGGGGAAGTAACAATACAAAAGTCATTGTTATTCCCGAATCTGTTAAAAGAAGATTCGGTTTAAAAAAAATTGCCTGTAGTCTGTCTCCAACTCATTACCTTCGACAGGTCAGCGTAATGCCGCTGAACACGTGGCTGTTCTTGCTATGTGGAGAGTAGTCACTTCATGATCGGATTTTTTTAGGGCTTCTACCGCACATTTCACCAAATATGACGAGTTTTGATGAATCTTCAATGCGCGAAAAACAAATATGAATGGCGGATGTTGCCTTAATGGAGGATTTCCGCATGCGCAAGGTGAGGTGCGCAGTTGCTCCATTACTTCGGGAGCATTCGTGCTTAATCGCTAGAGCTTGAGTAGCCAGGAACTGGCGTCTCCACCAGCTCCAATGCCAATGTTAAAAGCGGCGTTTCCCCTCGCTCCTCCCTGGCGCGGGAGCGTCCATATTCTGCCTCCAGGCGGTTCAGAAGAGAATTTGAACCCCAGTCACGCATTCGCATTGCAAAGCTGCGGCCACTGCCGCCTTTATTAAGCGGCTGCTCTACGAATCTGCGAAGTAAAACGTCTCTCACATGATAAAAATACTATCAATGTGCATATAAAGTAAACTGTTAGAAGAACGAAATGAATAATGATAGTTTAAAGGCACTTTTTATTATATTATTTTTATTTACTTTTTTTCACGACTAGCTTCCTTTTGCAGGGGTTCACTGAACCAGTGAACACATAGGATGCGCGAAAAGAAACTGAAAGGCAAAGGAGGTATGAGCAGTGCAGAAGAGAGAGGATATAAAACCAGTAACTGAGGCCCCACGGCGAAAGACGACTGGGAGAAGCCCCAACACATAAGGTGGCCAACAGCTCTGGCCCAGATTTCCGTGGTTCCTTGTTAGCCGTAAAGTGGATACCCCATGCCACAGAGTAAAATACACAGAGAAGAAGCCCCCCCCCCCCTAAACCTCTGTCCTACACTCCCCTCGTAATTTCGTAAGAAGCCAGCGGATGTCTGACGGTTTCCTGGCTTAGTACTGGTAGACAACACTAGAGGCGCTTCAGAAGGAGCGTCTCGCACATCAGAGGGTAGCGTGGAGGGGAGGCTGAGGGGAGAGCTCGTGCCGCCTGCCACGAGGCCACGGCTGTGTCCGGTGTGCCGGCGTTTGAGGGGAGGTGGTGGTGGGGGCAGCCGCTACCTGCCGCCTGCTCTGGCCAGTTTAAAGGGCTGCTTCTGACCTCAGCGCCATCATGGGACATCTTACGGAACTGCTCTGGCCCTCCCTCCCTGCACCGCTGAGTGTGTGACCAGGTCCTTACAGAGGTTTCCCGTCTGTATATATTTGTCTGTGGCCATGCTCAAGAAATATTTCCAATTGGGACAAACATCCCCCCTCCCCCGTACCAAGAAATAAAATGAGTAGAGCCCCAACAGTATACCATAAAGCCATGTCCTAGAACAGCCCGCCCCTTCCCACAAGGGCGAGGAATGAAAAGTTAAGAAAAAATATATATACAGGGTGTTTCACTAAGTGTGTTTGCATCTGTAACTTATAAAATAATAGGTGACAGGAAATTTTAATGCGGTTGTTCAACACAAGAAACGTTACACTTTATGCGGAGCTTTGAACATAGTTTATTGTATCATTTTCCAAAGAGTTACACCACAAAGATATAATTTTTTAAATGGAACAATAGTTTTTTCTATCGTGTATTGGATTCGTTTAAACCAGCTGCGTCCAAATCAATTTAAACTACATTCCTATCACTGTTAGTTTGGGAGCTACAACCCTTCAAAGTTCTGGGGGCGGAGGCTTCGATAGCGTAGCTCACTGGCCCAGTGGCTATCCCCTGGGGCACGGCCCACTGTCTCATGACCACCAGCCAGTCAGCTACGCTGTCGTAGCCACCGCCTCCTTAACTTTGAAGGGCTGTAGCTCCCAAACTAACAGTGATAGGAATGTAGCTTAAATTGATTTGGACGCAGCTGGTTTCAACGAATCCAATGCACGATAGAAAAAACTATTGTTCCATTAAAAAATATATTTTTGTGGTGTAACTCTTTGGAAAATGATACAATAAACTATGTTCATAGCTCCGCAGAAAGTGTAACATTTCTTGTGTTGACCTACCGCATTAAAATTTCCCGTCACCTATTATTTTATAAGTTACAGAGGCAAACACACTTAGTAAGACACCCTGTATATGACGCGCCGCCACTGGCTGTAGTTGTAAGTAAAGAAGAAGATTTTATGAGGTATAGAAGCTACCCACACAATTTAATGCGGATGCTTTCATCGTGTCAGGGCTCCGTGACGTCAGCAGGCGACCGTGCCAAGCCAGTGGGAGCGTCGCGCACGAGGCGACGGCGGCATGCAGTCGGCAGGGCGCGCTGTAGTATCGATCGGCGAGGCGGTCCACGCGTGGTGTGGGTGGGCCTTTACGCACGGGAACTCGGCCGGCACGGGCGCGGTAGTGCGCATGCGCACGCACGCACGGCGCCACGGCGGCGTAACCCCGACCCTGACCTGGGGCAGCGCCGGCCGCGGAGCTGGGTCGGTGGCTGGCGTGCCGGCATCGAGCGGCCGACACCGCCGTCTCCACAATACAGCAGAGTGCCGGCACCACCTGCTGCTGCCGATGCCTTGCTCACCGCTAGGGGCTTAAAGGCTAGTCTACACCACGACACCAGGTTGTGACACTCGTTGCGTGAAATGAATTGCGCGCAACTGGTTTCGTATATGTCTGTAGACACGTCACCGAAATTATACCCTTCAGTTTCGTTGTATTGGAGTCCCGCAGTCGTAAAATGAAATTTTTGGCAGCTGTAAGAGTTGCGGGGAGCTATTACTGCTCTGTGTGAAGTCACTTCATAAGACTAAACATAAAAAGACTAAGAAACGTATTTCGGTTGTTAAATGGAAGACGTCATTTCGGTTGATCACCGGCCTTGCTGAAAGATATTGTGATTGAAGACCCTACAAATTATTTTAAATATCTTCAAATGTCACTAGAGCATTTTAAGTTTTTCGAAAAAAAAAATAAATAAATAAATAAATAAATAAATAAATAAAATGGAAATGCAATAAGGAAACAAGATACTCTTATGCGTATAGCATTGTCACCAGAACTGAAATTAAAAATTACATTACGTTTCTCGTCAAGTGGGGATTCATATTAGTCTCTACAGAACCTGCATCGTGTTCCGAAATCCACAATTGCCTAACCAGGAAAAGGTGACAATACGTTTAAAAGTATTTACATAAAAAAATCGCGAATGTAAAACCCTGTCACGTTTTAAATAAATATTTACAAAGAATTGTAAATGTAAAAGCTGTCACATTTTAAACAAACAGTATTAAATAAAAGAATTCAGCTTAACAGATTTGTGTAGCGTTTTTTTCTGTGTACAATTTTCCTTAAAAAAGTCTGCAAGTTCAAACCACGTCTTGGTCTTGTTATCTTGCGTTGATCAACACCCAGATGTTTTACTATATTGCATTTTGCAAAGATCCTTTGTACAGGTATTTTGAATTGAATGTATTTTAGCCCGCAAATAACCTATTCATTCACAAATGATTCCTCCAAGAGCACCAACACGCCGCTACTTATTCCAGAAAGCTTTTAAAAGCTCATAAACACATAAGCATCACATATATGTCCAAAAACCGAACAGTTCCTTCCGTTCCCCACTTCATTTTGTGATTTGGTTATCACCTAACCGAAAAACACGCGCAATCAGTTTCGTCAAAGTTGGAAGGAGCCGAAACTGTTTAGTTTCGCCAACGAGTTGCGCTTACGTTTACCGCGCATGCACACTGGCCAGAAGTGCAGTTTCATGAAACATAGTGTCGTCGTTTAAACTAGCCTTAAGGCTAGGTTTCATGAAACTACGCTACTGGCCAGTGCGCATGCGTGGCAGGCGTTCGCGCAACTCGTTGGCGAAACTAAACAGTTTCGGCTCCTTCCAACTTTGACGAAACTGATTGCGCGTGTTTTTCGGTTAGGTGATAACCAATACAGAACAAAACACAACATAAAGGGGGAAAAGGAAGATATAATTAGGTTTTTGAACATATATGCGCTGCGTAGGTGTTAGTGCCATTTAACGATGAAAATTTCAGAAATAAGCAGCAGCGTGTTAGTGCTCTTGAAGCAATTATTCGCGAATTAAATATTGATGGGTTGACGATTAGTGAATTGCAGACTAAACTACATTCAATTCCAAATACCGAATGGCAATTGTGTATTTGGGAACACGGTACAGGTACTGTAGAGACGAATATCTATTTGACGAGAAAAGTAATGCAATTTGTAATTTAAGTCCTGGTAACAATGCTTCACGCATAACAGTATCTTGTTTCTTTATTGCATTACTGACTCTGTTTAAAAGGAACGTAAACTGCTCTTTTGACATTCATAGTTGTTTAAAATAACTTATAGGGTCTTCGATCTCAATTTTTTTCAGCAAGGGCGCTAAGCAACCGAGCTGACGTCTTTTTTTAATCCAGTCACAAACCCGAACATGTTCCTTATTCTTTTTATGTTTAGTCTTATGCAACTACTTCACACAGAGAAGCAATAGCTCCAGCACAACTTTTACAGCTACCAAAACTTTCATTCTACGGCGACTACGGCACTTACAAAACAACGAAACTGAAGTGTATAGTATTGGCGCCGTGTCTACAGACATACACGAAACCAGTTGCGTGCAACTCATTTCATGAAACGAGTGTCGCAACCTAGTGTCGTCGTGTAGACTAGCCATTAGACGTCACACCGAACGACTTGGAGCAGGAAAGGCGCCACAGGACATCCTACTGTAATTTACATGGTGTATACATGAATGCATTGTTTCGCGGCAAGTTACGAGGCGCGTCCAGAAAGTAAGTTCCGTTTGGTTATATAAAACGAACGGGTACAGATACAGAAAAAAACATTGATTGTACAAAAATCTACAACTGTTAAACTACTTTTCTACATAGCTTCCGAAATTTTGTAGGCAATTGTCATAGTATGGTACAAGGTTTTGTGTGCCTTTTTCATAGAATGTTGCCGCCTGTGTATTGAACCATGTGATAACATGTTCTTTCAGCTCGTCATCATCGTTAAAGTGTTGTCCACCAAGGACAGATTGTAGGTGTAAGAAGAGGATTACTGTCAAATGATTTTTTTTTTTCGCGATAATGCCTGACCTCACACACCGAATATGACCAAACAATTCATCATCATCATCAGTAGAGACTGATTATGCCTTTCAGCGTTCAGTCTGGAGCATAGTACCTCTAATAAAATTCTTCCATGATCCCCTATTCAATGCTAACATTGATGCCTCGTCTGACGTTATGCCTTTCACTTCAAAATCATTCTGCACCGAATCTAAGTACTTTCTTCTTGGTCTACCTCGACTCCTCTTACCCTCCACTGCCGATCTCATGAGTCTCTTAGGTAACCTTACTTCTCCCATGCGTGTAACGTGATCCTACCATCTCAGTCTGTTCGCTCTAACTGCTTCATCTGTGGTGTTCATTCCCAGCTTTTCTTTGATTTCCTCATTATGGACACCCTCTTGCCATTGTTCCCATCTATTGGTACCTGCAATCATTCTTGCTACTTTCATCTGTAACCTATATCTTATGAATAAGGTAACCTGTATCCACCCAACTTTCACTCCCACACAACAAAGTACCAAACATTTCTTACGGAAATTTCAATGGGACCTGTTTGATCATCCTCCATACAGCTCGGACCTCTCTCCTAGCGACTTTCATCTCTTCTTACACCTAAAATCTTTCCTTGGTGGTCAACACTTCAACGATGATAAAGAGCTGTTACCACATGGTTGAATACACAGGCGGCAACCTTCTGTGTTCAAAAACTTGTGACACGCTATGACAAGTGCCTACAAAATTTCGCCAGTTATGTGGAAAAGTAGTTTAAGAGTTGTAGAATTTTGTGCAATAAAAATTTCTTCTGTATCTGTGTACAATTTCATTTTATAACAAAACTCAACTTACTTTCTGGACGCGCCTCGTATATTGATAAAATTTTCTCGCGCTTTGAGCCACATCATATGGCACCTGCATAGCCTAGCTGTTTTTGTTCAAATGTTCAAATGTTTGTAGAGCTTATGGGACTTAACTACGAGGCCATCAGTCCTTAAACTTACAAACTACTTATGAACTACCGAATTATAAGGGGGGGGGGGGGTTCGAACTCCCGACCGTAGTGGCCATGCAGACCGTAACTGACGCGCCTTAGTCCCCTCGGCACCCGCGGCCGGCGTAGCTGTTCTTATCAGTACGTTCACGACACGTTCATTGCCTGGCCTCATGAACGTGTAAAACTAGGTGAATTTCGGACACTTTAATACACTACTAGCCATTAAAATTGCTACACCAAGAAGAAATGCAAATGATAAACCGGTATTCATTGGACACATATATTATGATAGACTGACATGTGATTACATTTTTACGGAATTTAGGTGCATAAATACTCAGAAATCAGCACCCAGAACAACCATCTCTGGCAGTAATAACGGCCTTCATATGAGTCAAACAAAGCTTAGATGGCGTGTACAGGTACAGATGCCCATGCAGCTTGACCAGACGTATTCAGTTGGTGCCCAGATCTGGAGAATGTGTTGGCCAGGGCAGCAGTCGAACATTTTCCGTATCCAGAAGGCCCGTACAGGACCTGAAACATGCTGTCATGCATTATCCTGGTGAAATGTATGGTTTCCCAGGAATCGAATAAAGGGTAGAGCCACAGGTCGCAACACATCTGAAATGTAACGGCCACTGTTCAAAGTTCCGTCGATGCGAACAAGAGGTGACCGAGAAGTGTAACCAATGGCACCCTATACCATCACGCCGGGTGATACGCCAGTATGGCGATGACGATTACATGATTCCAATGTCCGTTCACCGCGATGTCGCCAAACACGGATGCGACCAACATGATGCTGTAAACAGAACCTGGATTCATCCGAAAAAATGACATTTTTGCCATTCGTGCACCCAGGTTCGTCGTTGCGTACACGATCGCAGGGGTTCCTGTCTGTGATGCAGCGTCAGGTTTAACCGCAGCCATGGTCTCCGAGCTGATAGTCCATGCAAATGTCGTCGAACTGTTCGTGCAGGAGGTTGTTGTCTTGCAAACGTCCCCATCTGTTGACTCAGGGATCGAGACGTGGCTGCACAATCCGTTATAGAGACATAACTGCATTGAATGCAACTAAAATCAAAAAGACATCATTGCTTTGTCCCTTCTACAGATCGCATTGTAACCTGCATTTCTTTTTGTAACAGGGAAGAAGAGTTATCAAGTTCCACTAATAAATGTATAATAGGCTTGGAACTGAGCTTAATCAGTCGTGGATTTTTGTTGTAAATTCTGATTAACTATTTAATTATCACTAGGGATGTATGGCTGTAAATTTTTGACGTAGCATATCACGGAAGAGGCTCAGAGGAAGCTACACTCATTAATATTTTGTAACACGTTTTTCTTCATTTTTGTAGCCCATTTAGTGCAGTTTCCTCAATACTTAACTGTTAAAAATTAAAACAATACAAATATATGTTTAAGTTGAAAACAATTAAGAAATTGTTAACTATCGGTAATTACATAAATGGTGTTCTTAAAATGATTATGTAAAGTAATAACGCCTTTTCGTGTAAAAGTATGATCAGGACAGGTTTATTTACTTCATGCTACACGAGAGGAGACAATAGATTAATGTTATGTACCACACAGAAAAGAATGCCGAATAAAACTAAAGATGATGTAATATTAAAAGTGTGAGAGGAAAAGGATGAAAAGAGCCAAATGTTACTAAAAGCCCTTATGGAACGCAAATATGATGACATTGACTTATTTTCTGGACATATAAGGGCAGTTTTACGGAGTTCATCTCCAATATATAAAGAGGAAGCCAAATAAAAAAAACAGTTGCATTGTTTCTGTTTACGAAATATTGGCTGCACAGTGCAACATCCATTCGCTGGGACGGTATTCCGTACGAGTTGTTGAGCAGAATATAATTAAAACTTGATTTTTGTGCACTTCTCAGTGTCCAATCTAATTTTTCTTCTTCAGTTATTGCATTTCTTAGGCACTGTGGTTTTATGTCATCCTTAATAGAACTCAGTACGAAATTGAACTGTATCTTATTAAACGACAATATCTCCTGGATAAGTTCATTACTAGATTTTTTTTTAAATCAACGGCATGTAACTCCCATCGGCAGCTCTTCTTTTACATAAAAGCATTACTAGCTTCATCTTTTCTTAGTATGGAATAAACCAGCGTCATCATCTTCCTTCTGCAACGACAGCGTAACAACCGCGACAGACCTGTGCATAATAGTTCGCGACCGGGAGCACTCACTTTAGTTCGCGGCTCTGCCACGAGCTAGTTCGCTCTTTTAGTTCGTCCGCTCCCAGTGATGGCTGAGCGGCGTGGTTTGCGCGTGCAGGTGGAGGGGGAAGTTCCCCCACCTAGCTGCTTCATGCGCTTGCTGCTTGAGCCGCTAACGATATCACGCAAACCAAAAAGAAACAGTTTGTGGATAATTTCTCGCGTTTAAGTTTAGAGTTATCTCTATATCTTGGCAAAATGGAATTTATTAGTCAGATATTGCAGAGTACATAACACTCAACAACAGAAATTTTGTAGCACTGAACTATGTAATCTAACAGGCAGACGCTCACCTCGAAATGACTCTCATCAGCAGAAGGCAAACACGTGAGTTTTAATTCTGCTGCACGCCCTCTTGCTATTGCCCGTCGTCTTTGGAAAAGAATCCAACGCACAAAGAAGCGAGATACGTTTGGCGTAATAGTTCGCGACCGGTAACGCTTGTTTTAGTTCACGACCAATCGCGCATATTTTAGTTCGCGACCCATCGCGCATATTTTAGTTCGCAGCTCGGCCGCCAAGTGGGTCGCTCTTTTTAGTTCGTCCGCTCTATTTGGGTATTGCTACCGCTACTAAAAGAGCTCTTTCTTTTGTTATGACAGCTTTTTTATATAATGATCAGTGTTGTCCAAGCGTGTGCTATTACCCGTATTTTTGGGAAATGTCTATGAAACTACAGCTGAGCTTCATCTCAGCTCGAAATGACGGTAACTGGCAGAAGGGAATCACGCGATTCTGCGCGCTCTCGCATCCTCTCGCTGTTCCTCGCCAGTGTTCGGAAAAGGAGCGGACGAACTAAGAGGCGAGGGATCTGCGAACTAGTTCGCGTAGATCGTCTGTGGGAGCGCTCTTCCGAACTATTTCGTTCGCGAACTACACAGGACTACCGGAAACCGCACTGCTTGCCTGCTACTGTGTTCCGCAACGCGTCGATGGCAGACGGCAATTGCGGTGTGTCGCTGTCGCTGTGTTCGGAATCGCACCTTTAGGCGGGAGGTGAGAAAACTTGGATTGCGTGGTCGAGCGGCTGTCAGAAGCTATACATCACGCAGGTCAATGTCAAAGACGTCTTGCTTGGTGTAAGGAGCGTAGACATTGGACGATTGAACATTAAAGAAACGTTGTGAGAAGTGACGGATCACGGTACACTATGTATCGATTCGCTGGCAGGGTGTGGGTGTAGAGAAAACCCGGTGAACGTCATCTGCCAGTGTGTGCAGTACCAACAGTAAAATTCGGAGGCGTTGGTGTTATGGTGTGGTCGTGTTTTTTACGGAGGGGCTTGCACCCCATGTTGTTTTGCGTACAGGATAGTAATTTCTTGCTTTCCCACTGTTGAAGAGCAATATTGGGATGTCGATTGCATCTTTCAGAACGATCGAGCACCTGTTCAAAATGCACGGCCTGTGGCGGTGTGGATAAACGACAGTAACATCCCTGTAATTGACTGGCCTGCACAGCGTCCTGACTTGAATTCTATAGAACATTTTTGCGATGTTTTGGAGCGCCGAGTTCCTGCCAGGCCTCACGGACCTACATCCATAACTTTCCTCAGTGCAGGCTCTCCGTGAAGGATGCCTGCCATTTAGTCTTGTGTAGTTCGCGAATGAACTAGTTCAGAAAAGCGCTCCCACAGGCGAACTAGTTCGCAGATCCCTCGCCTCGTAGTTCGTCCGCTCCTTTTCCGCAGACTGACGGGGAACAGCGAGAGGTCGCGAGAGCGCGCAGAATCGCATGATTCCCTTCTGCCAGTTACCTTCATTTCGAGCTGAGATGCAGCTCAGCTGCAGTTTCATAGTTCACTGCCACAAGAAATCTATTTTAAAAATAAAGTACTACGAGTACTCTGTATGAAAAGTAGTTGAATACCATTGTATCATCCATTCGTGTAAATAACTGGTTTATTTGCCTAAGTATTTAATGTCAAATTGCCCAAAAATACGTGTAATAGCACACGCTTTGGCAACACTGATTCATTATATAAAAAAGCTATCCAAAAAAAGAACTCTTTCAGTAGCGGTTACAAAAGGCAAAAAGAGCGGACGAACTAGAAGGAACGGACGAACAAGCAGCAGCGGACGATTATGCCAAACGTATCTCGCTTCATAGTTCATTGGATTCTTTTCCGAAGACCGGCGGGCAATAGCGAGAGGGCGCGTAGCAAAATTAAAATCACCTGCTTGCCTTCTGCTAATGAGTCATATGAAGGTGAGCGTCTGCCTGCTAGATTACATAGTTCAGTGCTAAAAAATTTCTGTTTTGAAGTATTCTGCACTCTGCAGTATCTGACTAATAGATTCCACAATGGCACGATATAGAGATAAGCCTAAACTTAAATGAGAGACATTATCCACAAACTGTTTCTTTTGGTTTGCGTGATATCGTTAGCGGCTCAAGCAGCAAGTGCATAAAGCAGATAGGTGGGGAAATTTTCCCGTCCAGCTGCACGCGCAGTCCACGCCGCTCAGCCGTCACTGGGAGCGGACAAAGTAAAAGAACGAACTAGTTCGCGGCAGAGCCGCTAACTAAAGTGAGCGCTCCCGATCGCGAACTATTATGCGCAAGGCTACTGCCATTCCCAAAGAAACCTTCAGGCGGATGATCGAGCGTATGCCTGCGGAACTGAAAGCTATCATCAAAGTTAAGGATGGCCCAACACCGTATTTAATTCCAGCATTAGCGTTGCAGGTCGCCACAAATTTGTAAGTCATTTTCAGCCAGGTGTCCGGATACTTTTGATCACGTAGTGTAGCCTACAGGTAAAAAGGAGAGCTAGTTAGGAATACAAGAAGAAATACAACAGCAATTCGAGGAAACAGCAACCGGTATAACCATGTGAATTCAAATCAGTGTGTCAGCAAGGTCCCGTGACAAATGGTCATCCAGAGGTTACGCCATCTGGCAAGGCAGCGCAGAACATCACAGCGCGCCACTACAAAGAGAAGCGAGCGTGATTAATAGAGGAGGAAGGTAGCGCCACTTTGACAGTGGTGGCTTGAGGGTCGCGGCCAGCAGTCGGGACTTGCCGCTGCCGGTGATGGATGTGCGGACGCCTCGCCGCTGCTTAACCGAGTCTCGACAAGTGGAACCTCCCCCGGCGCCGTCTGTCCGCGGTGCTCGCTGCCACTTTGTACCGTTCTAGCGGGATTACCGCCGGCTAAGTGGCAACCGTGATAACTTGACTCCCGTCCACTGCTCTCCTAGATCTACGTCTATGACCGCATCATTACTCTGAAAATTACACTGAAGTACCTGGTGGATGGTTCATGGCACCTATTTCGTATTAATTTTTTGTTCTTTGGGGCCCGCAGTGTAAAATATGTCTTGTAATGACATGATTATTATAATGATACACCAACAACACTGCTTTATACTTGCTGTTATTATTTATAAATCACAATGAGCTCAAATGTTCAAATGTTTGTATAATCTATGGGACTCAACTAAGGGATCATCAGTCCCTAAACTTACAAACTACTTATGAACTAGCTAAGACTACGGACGGCACAAATATCCATGCCCGAGGGGGGATTCGAACCCCCGACCGTAGTGGCCGTGCAGACCGTGACTGGAGCGCCTCAGTCCCCTCGGCCACCGCGGCCGGCTCTTTAGCCATCATCAGGTGCTCTGTAAATACATTGTCTAAATATACATATATGTATTGTAATTATAGATGGAAGTGGTTTACAATTTCTTAGTTCTTACCTTACCTGGAATATCGTATGTGTCACTGCTGTCTTTATTTTTCACCTAGATGCCTCGTTTGTCTCTATGCTGTCTTTATTATTTACACCTGGATGTCAATTGGTGCTTGTTAGCTTCTTACGTTATTTCGATCTTGACAGCTTGGTTGACAGTGTATTTGCGATATTCCATGTTTACATAGTTACTATTGAAGTTTTTTGTGGAGAACTCTGTTGTAATTTGTTTGTTTTATTGGGTTTGGTTTTAATTTGGTATTATTTATCTGTCATTCCGTTTTATAATAGCATCCGGAAAGAAGGATTAACTAAATCAATATTTTATGCATTATGAATGAGGAACACAGCGACTGTGGCGAATAACGGTATCTTGTAAAACAGCAAACAGTCGCACTTTACCTGAAATGTTGTAATTCATCTTTTCCCATGACCGGTTTCAATATGCTAACATATCATCATCAGCTGCTAAAATAAATTTCACAGTGCATTTGGTTCACGGTGGGCAGTTGCGCAGCCATGAGGTAAGGGTAATGGGTCTAAAGTCCCCCCCCCCCCCCTCCCAGCACCGCCCAAAGATATTTTATTTTATTATTTTTTATTGTTTCTATTTTTACGTTTTAAACAGGTCGCCACCGGAAATTGCAAATAGTACACACGTAATGAATCACAAACTAAATATAATTTGCCAAACATAAGTAAACGTGACAATTGGTCACCAACGTATTGCCGCCTCTGAGAACGTGTGCTGCTGTTACCGTGAGCGGTTTTAACGCCGCCGCGACCGGCTTTGATACTGCCGCTATTGTTACTGTTATGCAGAAGTTACGAGCCGATTGTTCGTATGCTGCAACCCGCTGCTTAGCAGATAAGCGGCGTCACTGAGTGGAGTCATATGAACAACAATAGTGTTTATTTTAGTTCAGTTTTTACTCTTATAATTGCTAAATTATTTTACGAGCTGATTATATACACTCCATTTGCAGCACGTTGCTCCTCTTCCACTTTCAAATAATGCGAGCCTACTCATTTTATCTCTTATCTTGTTTTCGTAATATAATTGATTAACTTATAAAAAATGTAAAAATAAGTCATACATTAATAAATTCAACAGGCTTTATTTAAAAAAAAAAAATTGCCCCCACCCACCTGAACCAAATCCTGGATGCGCCACTGATGGTGAGATTGACAGATCTGTGGCAGAGCACCACAAAATACGTTAACCATGTGGCGAAATGTAATAACATAAAGATATCAACTTAAAGTCGCTACTTAAAATTCGTGTCATTTGTTGTGGTGTTGTGGTGTGGTATTTATTCCAAATTGGTAGGCCTAGCTGCTAACGTCCACATATCCATTTTGATTAATCACACCTTCTACTTTGCAGCTACACGATAAACACTTCGACGCATTTCCCACGGGCAATACAGAAGTAAACAAAGCAAATATCATCGCGAAAGACGTTGTGGACACATTTTGCATTTGTATTGAAATCGCTTCTGAACAAGTGGAATTTGTTGACTTCCAATATTGATTTAAATGTTAGGAAGTCCTTTCTGAAACCATTCGTCTGGAGTGACGATAAGGAGTTCAGGCAAAAAAAAAAAAAAAAAAAAAAAAAAAAAAAAAAAAAAAAAAAAGATAGAAGCTTTTGAAATGTGGTGCTACAGACGAATGATGAAAATTAGATGGGTAAATCATGTAACTAATGAGGAGGTGCTTAACCGAATCTGGAAGAAAAGGAGGTTCTGGCATATCCTGACTAAGAGAAAGGATAGATTGGTGGGACACATTTTGAGACATCAAGGAATCGTCCACTTAGCATTAGAGGGAAGTTTGTGGGATAAAAATCGTAGAGGGAGACCGAGGGACGAATACAGTAACCAGATTCAAAAGAATGAAGGTTGTCGAACTTATTCTTAGATGAAGAGAGTTTCAAAGTGTAGGGTAGCGTGGAGAGCTGCATCAAACCAGTCTGCGGACTGAAAACCAGAACAATAACTTTAAAAATAATGCAAGTGTTAACACAACATTGCGATACAAATGCAAAATCTGTTCGTAATGCTAAGCGACCGAACTGCAGAGGTCATGAATCCCTAGACCTAAAAACTTCTTAAACTGACTTAAACCAACTTACGGTAAGGACAACAGAAACACCATCCATGAGAGAGGACTCGAACCTCTGACGGAAGCGGCCGCGTAATCCGTAACATGGCACCCCAGAGCACGCGACAATTCCCGTTTGACAATACTGCATCAATCCGGTCTTCTGACTAAAGACCACACTGACAAAAACAACAACCAGCTGCTTTGCAGATGAGAAAATGTTTCTTATCCACATACATACACACACTCCTGGCTATTAAAACTGCTACACCACGAAGATGACGTGCTACAGACGTGAAATTTAACCGACAGGAAGAAGATGCTATGATATGGAAATTATTAGCCCTTCAGAGCATTCACACAAGGTTGGCGCCGGTAGCGACACCTACAACGTACTGACATGAGGAAACTTTCCAACCTATTTATCATACACAAACAGCAGTTGACCGGCATCGCCTGGTGGAACGTTGTTGTGATGCCTCGTGTAAGGAGGAAAAATGCATACCATCACGTTTCCGACTTTGATAAAGATCGTATTGTAGCCAAATGTTCAAATGTTTATGAAGCTTACGGGACTTAACTGCGGGGTCATCAGTCCCTAAACTTACAAACTACTTATGAACTAATTTATACTAAAGACAACATGAACATCCTTGTCCGAGGGAGGATTCGAACCTCCGACGCGGGAGACCGCGCGATGCGTAACATGGCGCTCCAGATCGCTCGGCTACTCCTGCGCGGCGTATTGTAGCCTATCGCGATTGCGGTTTATCGTATAGTGACATTACTGCTCGCGTTGTTTGCGATCCAATGACCGTTAGCAGAATATGGAATCGGTGGGTTCAGGAGGGCAATATCGAACGCCGTGCTGCATCCCAACGGCTTCGTATCACTATCAGTCGAGATGCCAGGCATCTTATCCGTATGGCTGTAACGGATCGTGCAGCCACGTCTCGATCCCTGAGTTAACAGATGGGGACGTTTGCAAAACAGCAACCATCTGCACGAACAGTTCGAAGTTTGCAGCAGCATGGACTATCAGCTCGGAGACCATGTCTGCGGTTACCCTTGACGCTGCATCACAGAGAGCAGCACCCGAGATAGAGTACGCAACGACGAACCTGGGCGCACGAATGGCAAAACGTCATTTTTTCGGATGAATCCAGGTTCTAGAATGAAACTTTCACTCTGCAGCAAGTGTGCGCAAAGTTCCCTGGTTCGAGTCCCAGTTTCGGCACACAATTTTCACCTTCCATGGAGTTTCTGTGCAGGTTCTGTTTACAGCATCCGTGTTTGGCGACATCGCGGTGAACGCATATTGGAAGCGCTTACTCGTCATCGCCATACTGGCGTATCACCCAGAGTGATGGTGTGGGGTGCCATTGGGCCATTGGGTCTCGGTCACCTCTTGTTCGCATCGACGGCACTTTGAACAGTGGCAGTTACATTTCAAATGTGTTACGACCCGTGGCTCTACCCTTAATTCGGTCCCTGCGAAGCCCTACATTTCAGCAGGATAATGCACGACCGCATGCTGCAGGTCGTATACGGGCCTTTCTGGCCAGTACATTCTTCAGATTTCTCACCATCTGAAAACGGCTGGTCAATGGTGGCCGAGAAATTGGCTCGGTACAATACGCCAGTTACTACTCTTGATGAACTGTGGTATCGGGTTGAAGCTGCAAGGGCATCTGTACCTGCACACGCCATCCAAGCTCTGTTTGACCCAATGCCGCGGCGTATCAAGGCCGTTAATACGGCCAGAGGTGGTTGTTCTGGGTACTGATTTCTCAGGATCTATGCACCCAAATTGCGTGAAAGTGTAATCACATGCCAGTTGAAGTATAATATGTTTGTCCAATGAATACCTGTTTATCATCTGAGTTTCTTCTTGGTGTAGCAATTTTAATGGCCATTAGTGTATTTTCCTAGCATGCTGATCTCACTGTGACTAAAGTTTCTTGTCGAACATGACGGGCAGTCATCATTTCGTTTCTGATTCTTACGCTGTGTCCCAATCTAAAGTTTTCTAGGGAAATATGAGTAACGGCGTCTATCCAGACTCGAAACGCCAAATGAAGAGCGACGTGAACGACAACTATTAGGTTCAAACTGCATAAATTACAATTCCCGCGGGTGAAGGGCTTTATTAATTCTCACAATATTCTACTATGGTAACTTATTTAAAATTCGAATGATAGGCTAAGTGGCAGGCCAATATCTTCTTGGAGGATAAGGCCAAAGAGACGAGTTGCAGGGCCGGCCGCGGTGGCCGAGGGGACTGAGGCGTACCAGTCACGGTCTGCACGGCCACTACGGTCGGGGGTTCGAATCCCCCCCTCGGGCATGGATATTTGTACCGTCCTTAGTCTTAGCTAGGTCATAAGTAGTTTGTAAGTTTAGGGACTGATGACCCCGTAGTTAAGTCCCATAGACTCTACAAACATTTGAACATTTTGAACAAGTTGCAGGTTTTGTTTGTTTCTATTGTACTACAGAATGTTAATACATGCGGCATACGGTTTTTTAACATAGTTGTGAGTTTGATACATAAGATTAGCCGTCTCATTCAATTTTTATGCCACTGTTTGCTTTCTAGCACTTATTTCTTTCCTTTACAGGATCTTTATTTAATACTACCCATGAACTACGCTATGTGAACTCTGTAAGTAGTCGCTTTATCTGCCTTTGTGCCGCTGTTGATGTGAAACGAGAGGCAAGTATATGGAAAAGCAGAGGAGTGGGCGTTGCCCTTTGTCTCACAGCACTTGTGTGTGTGTGTGTGTGTGTGTGTGTGTGTGTGTGTGAGCGTGCGTGTGTGTCGTCGCCGCTATTGCTTCGCGTGCAGATGCTGATAATCCACGCTATGTCGGCACCACTGTCCAGCGCCTCAAAACGTTGCCACGTGAATAGCAGGTGTGCGGTATTCCAGAAAGCGCTCCGTCTACGCATCCGTTGCTTTAAAAGCACTCCTAAACTAGCTGAAAGCGCTTTCGCTAAACGGTACATCAGGTAATGGCTGTCAATACAGTGAATCAATCTAAATGAGGATTATTTTTATGGCTTCTCTTTCCTAAAGTAGGTGTTTAACAGCGTGTTATGTTGTCCTTTTCTCACAATTACACTGTTCAAAACAATTAGGGGACCAGGCGAAATGTCACACTCAATACACACATGGTAACGCAATTTTTTGAGATATTGATTGGTATGGTAATTTGTGTGTAATACAGTAGGATATTTTGCAGTCACAACTCTTCACTTGAAATTTACATGGCGTTTACTTAGAGCGAGGCACAATGGGGCTACCATAATAATGAAATAATAATTTTCCTTGCCCTCTAATATGGCGTGAGATCACCTCGGAAGGCCAATAGAGTTTCACACCTGCGTGGCACGAGCAGTATGAGGTTATTAATCAGCTCTTGAGGGATATTTGGTCATTATTCCATGAGTGCAATATCCTACCCTGCAACCGTTGTGGGAGGTGCTGTTCTGGCTGGAATGCGTCTGTCAACTGCATCCCAGACACCCTCAATCAAGTCCGGTGAACAAGCTGGCCACTCCATTCGGTCAATTCCCTTAGGTTCAAAAATGTCCACCATTCCAGCTCTGTGGGGACGAGGGTGATCGTTCACCAGAAGAAACCCAAAGAGCCGGAGTACCTTTTTTATGTACCTCTGAGCAGTCAACGCCATTTTCTGAACGACATAGAGGTCCATACCTCAGCCAATACTGACTCCTGCCGACACCATTCGTCCACCAACATGATATCGTGATGTTTCTTGCACATAAGCAGGATTGTTCAGAGTTGCACGGTCTCTCCAGATGAGGGAACTACGATTGTTGGCATGAACTCAAAATTATATTTTTAAAAATACAGTATCGATTAAAAGAGAATTTTTATTTTTTATTCTCAGAATATATGACATCAACTGCGTTTGGGCAAAGCCGAAAATGTGTACACAGCCGCGATTATAACCCGGGTCTCCCGCATTTTAGCCAGTTGCGCTGACCACTACACCAATGGGGACACAGTGATCACCGCACCTGCAAGGACTTCCTAACCACGCCTCCCGTCGGGTACAAATTCTCAAAAAAATGTTCAAATGTTTGTAAAGCTTATGGGACTTGACTACGGGGTCATCAGTCCCTAAACTTACAAACTACTTATGAACTACTTACGAACTAGGACGGCACAAATATCCATGCCCGAGAGGGGATTCGAACCCCTGACCGTAGTGGCCGTGCAGACCGTGACTGAAGCGCCTCAGTCCCCTCGGCCACCGCGGCCGGCTACAAATTCTCAGCTTTACCTTACCCACAGTACTCAAACTAATTCCCATAAGAGTTTTAAAAACATACCGGTGACGTGTGGTGGGCACGTTTCGGGCTCCCTGACACGTCTAGATAGGACTCTGAAAGGTGACACATACGTACGCATCCTGGCTGATTACCTACAACCATACTGTCCATTGCGCAATCCTACGGACCTGGACAATTCCAGCAGTACACTGCGACACTCTACACGTACAGAATTGGAACAGCGTGGCTTCAGAAGAAATTCTTCTGCGTTTAAACATCTCCGCTCGCCACCAAACACCATTGAGTGTATCTGGGATGCTTTGCAACGTGCCGTTCAGAAGAGATCTCCACCGCGTCGTATTCTTACGTATATATGGACAGCACTGCAGGACGTATAGCGTCAGTTCCCTCCAGCACTAATTTAGACATATATATATATATATATATATATATATATATATATATATATATATATATATATATATATCATGCTTTTTCGGAACAAACGCCACATTATACATATATAATGTGGCGTCTGTTTCGAAAAAGCAGACGTCACTTCTGATCCTGCAGTTGTTATTTTTTCATATTCATGGAATATATTACATCAACTGCGAATGAGCAAAGCTGAAAATGAGCACGCATCCGGGATTCGGACCTGGGTCTCCCTGTTTGTAGGCAGTTGCACTGACCACTACACTAGTGCTGTGAATTTGTATGTGACGTGTGGCGTGCTTAAGGTACACCTTGCAGGGGCGGTGATCACTGTGTCACCAGTGGTGTGCCGGGCGCCGTGGCTCAGCGCGCCCAGTCAGGGGGCTCAACGCCCTCTGTAATAAAAAAGCTGAGCCAACAACGCACCGAACCACCACGCACAAATACGAACTGCGTCCTCAACGAACAGAACGACCCATAAAGCAAAAAAAAAAAAAAAAAAAAAAAAAAAAAAATTGTGTAGTGGTTAGCGCAACTGCCTAGAAAGCGGGAGACCCAGGTTCGAATCCCGGCTGGGTACACATTTTCAGCTTTGCCCATTCGCAGTTGATGTCATATCTTCTGTGAATATGAAAGAATAACAAATGCGGAATCAGAAATGACGTCTGTTTTTTCGGAACAGACGCCAAATGTATGTATAGAAATTTTATTGTTGTTAGGCGACCGGTTTCAGTCTGCTTGTGACACCATCTTCAGACCGACCATGGCAACCGACTGTGGGTGGGATAGGAACCGAGAGCCGTGGAGTGATTTCCACGGCCAACGGTTCCTGACCCAATCACAGTCGGTTGCCATGGTCGGTCTGAAGATGGTCTCACAAGCAGACTGAAACCGGTTGCCTAACAACAATAAAAATTCTCTTGCGATCGAGAGTGTTTTTAAAAATATAATTTCATTAACGATCCTGTTTCTCCAGAAATGTATTCTAAAATTGAGAACACAAGAACTTGATTCATCTGTGAAAGAACCTTCTGTGAACAGAACCCGCGCCATTCGTTACGACTTCAATCCTGATGTCCCTTCACCTAGTTTTGGCGGGGTAAAAGGTTGCCTTGCTTTTAATGGGACACACACCAAAGGCCTCCGTGCGTAGAAGTCACATTCTCGAAGGCGATTTCTGACTGTTTGTGTTGATATCGCGCGTCCTTTGCTGCCTGGAAGTGCGTTGCAGCTGAGTTGCATTCAGCCTCCTGTGCACTGAACCGTTAGCCAAAGATAACTGTCATCTCTTGCTGATCTTATCCGTGGACGACCTTGGCCTGACAAGTCACGTGAATATGCGATTGTTCACAACAGTATTGGATAAATAGCATCACAGCGCTTAAAATAAAAATCGAACCCTGAGTGGCGATGCACGTTCAAAATTGATCATTTAAGGTTTTTCGATTTTTCTGCTGTTCGTGTTTTTCTAAATCACCGCCGTATTACATTATTCGCAGGTTGATGGTTGAAATTTTAATAATGCCCGCTGAACATACTAAAGTACGTGTTATAATAATATGAATTTTCTAATTCTAGTCTTTCAGTTTGTTGTGATTCCCGTTTTTTGGTATTCATTTTTTTCTGAACTTGAGTGTAAAACAAATTTTCCAATGTATGCCTATCTAATAGGTAGTATATATATATTGCACAGCTGTCGTCAAGGAAATCCCAGTCATCCGGTAAATTTTGAAGTACTTCGTACAGATGTACATCGTCGACATTGTCTGTTGTTTCAGACACGTAACTAAACACTGAGCGCTCTAATTGACGGCAATGTTATTCTTGCACTAAACAGTCGTAAATGTCACACTCTAAAGTTATTCAAAAGAAGCAATAACTTAGGTCTATATCTTATGCACTACTTGGTTACAGCTGTTAGATCTTCATTGGTATGTAACATACAGTATAAATAGAAAAATCAATCGTACCTCATAATATACCGCTAGACTGCCACAAAGGCAAAGAATTAACAAGCGTAAATTTTACAGCGGTTTTGTACTCTCGATTAAGTTAGCGTGTTGTAGTTCTGGTGGTCTTCAGTCCGCAGACTGGTTTGCTGCAGCTCTCAACGCTGCCCTGTCCTCTGCAAGCCTTTTCATCTACACCTTCTGTATCTACTCACTGTATTCGTCCCTCGGTCTCCCTCTAAGATTTTTTTCTTTACACACTTCCTTCCTTGATATCTCAGAATGTGTCCCACAAACCTATTCCTTCTCTTAGTCAAGATATGTCAGAAACTCCTTTCTTCCCAAATCTGTTGACCACCTCCTCATTAATTACGTGATCTACCCACCTAATCCTCATAATTCGTCTGTAGCACCAGATTTCGAAAGCTTATATCATCTTTTTGTCTGAACTCCTTAGTGTCCACGTTTTACTCCCATACAGTCCTACTTCCAGACAAATGCTTTCTGAAAGGATTTCCTGACATTTAAATTAATATTGGATGTCAACAAATTTCACTTATTCTGAATCGCTTTTCTTCCCATAGCTATTCTTCATTTTATGGCTTCTTTACTTCGGTCATAAGAAGTTATTTTACTACCCAAATAACAAAACCAGTTTACTATTTTTATTGTCTCCTTACCTAATCGAATTCCTTTAGCATCGCCAGATTTTCTGACATTACATTCCATTACCCTCGTTTTACTCTTGTTAATGTTCATCTTATACTCTCCTTTCAAGACACTGTCGATTCCATTCAGCTGCTCTTCTAGATTCTTTGCTGTCTCTGACAGAATTACTATTTCGTCGGGAAAAAGCAAAGTTTTTATTTCTTATACCTGAACTTTAATTCCTTTATCAAATTTCTCCTTGCATTTCTTCACAACTAGCTCAATGTAGAGATTGAACAACATCGGGGAAACGCAACAACCCTGTCGTACTCCCTTTCCTACCTCTGCATTGCTTTCATGTCCTTCGACTCTAATTACCGCTGTCTGATTTTTGTATAGGTAGAATATAACTCATCGCTCACTATATTTTACCCCTGATACCTTCGGAATTTGAAAGTGTATTCCAGTCAATAAAGTCAAACGCTTTCTCCGGATCTACAAGTGCTAAAAACGTAGATTTGCCTTTCCTTAGCTTATCTTCTAAGATAAGTCGTGTTGCCTTCCGTATTCCTACATTTCTCGTAAATCCAAAGTGCTCTTCCCAAGGTCGGATTCCACAGGATTCGTGTTAGTATTTTGCAAACATGACTAATTAACCTGAAAGTTCTGTAATTTTCACATTTGTCTGCACTTAGCCTAAGGTGTGAAAGTGTATAATCGATCGTGGTAGAAATGAGAAGAGTGAAGAATGGAATGAACGTGTAACATGTCTTAGCGATGTATGGTGGTTGACAATGAAGCGATTTCCAAAAAATAAAAATAAAAAATTGGTCGACATAAGCTATGTAATGTATTTTATAGAAGTAAGCTTTCTTGGTCTCACTGAACAACCGGAGTAGAATGTGCTTTATTCTTTGAGCATTGTCATATAATATTTGGCTGTCGTTATAGTAAAATTTCTTTCCACACGTCTCTTCCAGTCTATCACCCCATTTTCCATTTGGATGTATCGGAAGATGAAATCTCGAAAAAATTATTCTAGTAGTTGTTACATAGGAAATGGTCGCAGAATCTGTCCATTATTTCTAGAAAGGAACAATCTGAAATTGTTGTTCATGGCTGTTAATTTCTTTACTATGCATTAAAAAACTACATCTGTCCTTTCAGAGATTAATTTTGACCTTAATCAACAAGGAAGAAGAGTTACTAAAATGAAAATTTTGTTACTTTAAAAATACTTATGCATTGAGAAGAGAAAAAAATCTAGATATTATAATGAACATGTTTTGTATGACTGTCTGGCTTTCTTATACCTCATATTTATATTAAAGCAGTTGCAATCAAGTTAGTTTATTGTGCAAGAACTTCCTCCTGTGACAGTGACCCCCGAACAACACTATACGACAGGCATGGCCAACATTTACCCCCGGGCGGGAGTACACTGTAGTTCACCGCCCCGGCTGCGACCGTGTGTCGCTACTGTCGGCAACGAAGCGCGTGAGATAGCTGCGGAAAGAGAGAGACCTCACAGCACTGCTCTGTGCTGGACTGTCCCGCGGGCAGATACAACGTGAAAGAAGTAAAAGAGGACACGCAGCTCTGTAATGTGGTCGAAGAACGGTAAAACAAGAAAACCATTTGCTGTTTAGGTAGCAATTAGTGTTTGTATGGCAGAGTCACTAGGCGAAGCTTTTGAAAAACACAAAACAAAGAAAAACTGAGAAAGTTTGTGACCCAAATGTGATTCTATTTGTATTGTACATGTACACTAGACATAAATACATTGGGCTTCTTCTGAAAGATATATGTTTCTTAAAATACCTAGTATCATATGCTATTTTAAAAATAAATTTTTAGTTAAAGCACTAACAGAAAGCTAACAAAAAGAGATTGTTTTTAGGTGCATTTACCCCCAGTTCCACTGAAAAGATGCTACGGAGAACCGTTTTAACAGGCGCACTGCTTCTCCCACCACTGCAATCCTGCAGCATGTGTGGGAGTGAGACGGCTAGCTGCCAAACGCTGCAAGGAGGAAACGAAGGAAGGCGGTTTTTGCAACACAGCGAGGCTACGAAGTGGAGATGGCAATGTCGTAGAGTACTTTTATAATCGGGATTTAAGCAGTAATATATATTTCCTCCCTTATTTCATTGGGCAAAGCAATAACCTCATTCTTTAATGAAATAGCAAATTACGCAGTATACATATGATTAGCAGAAATACATATCTTCTCCCCCTTGTCTCTCTGAGGGCCCCGACTATCCCTCCCTTCCCGTCCCTTCTCCCCTCCTCATTCCACCCAGCTGTCCCTCCTGATCCTCCTCTTACCGTCCTCCCCTTTTCTTCTACCCCGTGGCTTCCTGCGATGGGACATAATCCCCTCCGTCCCTTCCCCACCGGCCCTGTGGCTCCTCCCCACCTTCTCTCTCTCCTCTCATCCTCTTTTTCCCTCCACATTACACCTTCAATACTGCGAGTGCTCCGCCATCTGTGGAACCTTCTTTGTGCTTCCGTGTGCGTGCTTCAACAAGTGTGGTGCCTTTTAGTTACATTATTTTATTTTTACAACAGTGAACGGCCAACCCGCAGCCGAACGGTCAAACCATAGCCGCCGTCCTGTGCTCAGTTTAATTGTGTTTGTGCCACTGACCCTAGAGCAGCTGGTTTTATTCTCCACCATCGCCGTATCAAATCTTTTATAACGCCACTGTTTCGCTCCATTTTCTGTACTTTGTTTTATCTCCATTTCACATCTCCGTATTGTGTGTGTTTTATCTCCTAAATTTTATCTCGTTTGTGTTCATATGTCTCTACTGTGTCAAATTTTGTTTTACGAGGCGCGTCCAGAAAGTAAGTTCCGTTTGGTATTAAAATGAAATTGTACACAGATACAGAAGAAATTTTTATTGCACAAAATTCTACAACTCTTAAACTACTTTTCCACATAACTGCCGAAATTTTTCAGGCATTTGTTGTACCAGGTTTTGTATACCTTCTTGACAGAAATTTGCCGCCTGTGCCTTCAACCAGTTGGAAACAGTTTCTTTCAGCTCGTTGTCATTGGTGAAGTGATGACCACCAAAGAAAGACTTGAGATGTCCTGGATCTTGTCATCAATCGCGTGAACCAGTTCTTCTGTAACCAAAGGTGGACGCCCACTTCGTTCTTCATCGTGCACATCACTACGCCCGTCATTGAACTGTCGGGCCCATCTTCTCACCATCGAATAACTCATCGCATTTGGTCCGTAAACATCGCAAATTTGCCGATAAATTCACTTGGTTTCACTTTCCTCGCATTCAGAAACCGAATCACCGACCTGATTTCACAGGCGGCGGGATTTTCAATAAACGCCGACATTTCAAACAAGCACAACAAAGCGTACGTAACTGACAGCGATCTCCAAAAGGCGCACGTTCTTCTCCTTGATACACATCGTCTACAGCGCATGTGGGGAACTGCAATCGCAGCGCTGCAGCGGAGATAAGTTGAAACGGAACTTACTTTCTGGACGCGCCTCGTATTTCTGTAGGCTGAAGAGCGCCTGTGAGCGCTGCCAGCCCGCCCCTTTTTAAAGGAATTGAAATTACAATACAGAAACAAAATACATATCTTTCTTGGAAAACAGAACAATTTGCATTAAGCTGTTCTCAACATATTTAGAAACCTTTATTCAATTTCTTAAAGAGAAAGGATAATTTTTCGACACCTCACTCTCGAAACAACAGAGATATTACGTAACGCATAAAATTCAGTTTTAGCCTCCGTGACTGTAGCGGCGTTCCTCCTCTTGCTGCTCGCCACTCTGTACCACACGCCGCTGCGCACAGTACGCGGGGCAGGGGCAAAGGGAAAGGCCGCCTGTGGGCGGCGTTTGACCATGCCTGCTATCACCACCACCTACACTATGTTTACATGCAACAAAAAAAAAATGTTCAAATGTTTGTAGAACATATGGGACTTAACTACGGGGTCATCAGTCTCTAAGATTACAAACTACTTATGAAGTAGCTAAGACTAAGGACGGCACAAATATCCATGCCCGAGGGGGGATTCGAACCCCCGACCGTAGTGGCCGTGCAGACCGGGACTGGAGCGCCTCAGTCCCCTCGGCCACCGCGGCCGGCTACCTGCATCACATCTTCCGGAAGACGAAAACCGATTTTCGTAAACCGTTTTTCACTGTCCTGTTTACACGTCACAGCCTGAATGCCGCGGTGGAGTAACCGAGCGGTCTAAAGCCTCTCGCTGCGGAGCGCGCGGTTGCTCGCCGTGGAGGTTCGAGTCCTCCCTCGGGCATAGGTGTGAGTGTGTTGTCCTTAGATTAGTTTACCTAGGTTTAAGTAGATTATAAGCTACGGACTGATGACCACGCAGTTTGTTCCGATAGATTTACAAACATTTGAACATTTGAGCAGCCTGAATCGGATTTCCTAGCCCACCTGAAATGGCGGCTGAAAAACAGTTGATTAGTTCCTGATTTAGTCAGCACAATCGCCGGCCGCGGTGGCCGAGGGGGCTGAGGCGCTTCAGTCACGGTCCGCACGGACACTACGGTCGGGGGTTCGAATCTCTCCTCGGGCATGAATATTTGTGCCGTCCTTAGTTGTAGTAGTTCATAAGTAGTTTGTAAGTTTAGGGACTGATGACCCCGTAGTTAAGTCCCTTAAGCTTAACAAACATTTGAACATTTTCAGCACAATCGCTACTTTCCTTTACTTAAATAGACAAATTCATGTTCACTTTAATAGTTATACTTTTATTTCATGGTAGAAAATGTCAGTCTATCGACATGGGCAGAAAATTCTTAAGAAGAAAATACCATCTGACAATCCACGAACGCTTCAAAAACGGTTGCGTTTACATGGGCACGAAAATCGATTGTGCAACTGGAAAACCGCTTTACAGAAGTGGATTTCCAGAATCGATTTTGGAGTGTTTACATGACCAACCAAAAGCGGATTTGGGAAATATGTTTACGAAATTCGGTTTTGGGGGCCCATGTAAACGGAGTGCTAGAGAGAAGGCCGCGGCGCTCTCGTGTGACGTCAGGCAGAGCTGGTTGCACGCGCATAGCTGACTGCTAGAGTTGGCTACGGTTTCATGGTTTCGAAACACACAACAGTTTCAGTGTTTCAAAACCGGCATCTTTCACGGTTTCGAAACCATACGGTTTCATTCCGTTCTGTTTCGGATCACATTCGCGGTCGATTGTCGATACACTGAAACCGTTTCTTCCCGTCGGTTTCACGATATCGTGTCGGTTTCACGGTTTCGTGTCGGTTTCACGATTTCATGTCGGTTTCACAACACCGGTGTTTCAAACCACGAATGCAGAAACGCGGAACAGACTAATGGTATCGAAATGTTCAAAATGTTCAAATGTTTTTTAAGCTTATGGGACTTAACTACGGGGGTCATCAGTCCCTAAACTTACAAACTACTTATGAACTACGTTATACTAAAGACGGCACAAATATCAATGCCCGATGGGGGATTCGAACCCCCGACCGTAGTAGCCGTGCAGACCGTGACTGGAGCGCCTCAGTCCCCTCGGCCACAGCGGCCGGCTATCGAAATGTGGTGTTTCATTTTACTGAAGCTCCACACAAGATAAACATATAACTAGTATATAAACCATGTACAGAGTGTCAAATAGTAGTTGACACTCTTGAGTCTGCAGCTTATGATTACTGATATCAAGATTCGTTTGCAAGAGACAGCTGTATTCCAAAATGACATTATGTCTGCGTTATAAGTGTAAACGGACAATAAAACAACTTTCACTATTTGCATTGAAAAACCAGTTAAATTCTAGGTTTATCTACCATATTAAAGACACACGAGTGAAACTACATTCTTTAAAATAAGATACAACATGAAGTCTGAAATGACATTTTTTATACTAACAAGGGTAGATCGCATATTTAATCTCGTGTTAAAGAGTTGGTTTCTTATGAGCGAAAACAAGTCACCTACTGTCGTTATAATTTTTCGACACTCATGTTAAAAGAATCGCGGCGGTGGTCTAACGGTCAAGACGTACAAGTGATGATCTTGTCTCTCCTATTATTATTTTTGTAATTCCATAGCCCACTCCCATGAACCACAGACATTGACGAGGTGGGGTGGCTTGCGTGCCTCAACGATACAGATAGCCGTACCGTAGGTGCAACCACAGAGGAGGGGTATTTGTGGAGAGGTCAGACAAACGTGTGGTTCCTGAAGAGGGGCAGCAGCCTTTTCAGTAGTTACAGGGGCAACAGTCTGGATGATTGACTGAGCTGGCCTTGTAATATCAGCTAATGTGGCTTTGCCACACAGCTACTGCGAACGGCTGAAAGCAAGAGGAAACTACAGACGTTACTTTTCCCGAGGACATGCAGCTCTACTGTATGAAAATATGATGATAGTATCCTCTCGGGTAAAATATTCCGGAGGTAACATAGTCCCCCATTCGGATCTCCGGGCGGGGACTACTCAGGAGGATGTGATCATCAGGAAAGACAATACTGGCATTCTACGGGTCGGAGCGTGGAATGTTAGATCCCTTAATCGAGTAGGAAAATTAGAAAATTTAAAAAGGGAAATGGATAGGTTGAAGTTAGATATAGTGGGGATTAGTGAAGTTCGGTGGCAGGATGAACAGGATTTCTGGTCAGGTGAGTACAGGATTATAAATACAAAATCAACTGGGGGTATCACAGGAGTAGGATTGATAATGAATAAGAAAACAGGAATGCGGGTAAACTACTATGAGCAGCACAATGATCGCATTATCATTGTCAAGATAGATACGAAGCCAACACCGACAACAGTAGTACAGGTTTATATGCCAACTAGCTCTGCCGATGATGAGGAAATCGAAGAAATATATGAGGAGCTAAAGGAAATTATTCAGACAATTAAGGGAGAGGAAAACTTAATTGTTATGGGAGACTGGAATTCGGTAGTAGGACAAGGAAGGGAAGGGAGGATAGTAGGTGAATATGGTCTGGGCAAAAGGAATGAAAGAGGAAGCCGCCTGGTATAATTTTGCAAAGAACATAATTTAGTTATAACAAACACCTGGTTCAAGAATCACAAAAGAAGGTTGTATACGTGGAAGAGACCAGGAGACACCGGAAGGTATCAGATAGATTTTATAATGGTAAGACATAGATTCCGGAACCAGGTTTTAAACTGTAAAACATACCCAGGGGCAGATATAGACTCCGACCATAACTTGTTGGTTATGAACTGTAGGCTGAAACTAAAGAAACTACAAAAAGGTAGGAAAATAAGGAGATGGGACCTGGATAAATTGTAGGAACCAGAGGTGCTTAAGAATTTCAGAGGGAGCTTTAGGCAACAATTGACAGAAACAGGGGAAAATAAAACAGTAGAGGAGGAATGGGTAAAATTGAGAGATGAAATAGTAAAGGTAGCAGAGGACAAAATAGGTAGGAAGGCAAGACCTACAAAAAATCCTTGGATATCACAGGAAATACTAAATTTAATCGATGAAAGGAGAAAATATAAAAATGCAGTAAATGAAATAGGCAAAATGGAGTACAGACGACTAGGAAATGAGATTGACAGGAAGTGCAAAATGGCTAAGCAGGAGTGGCTAGAAGGCAAATGCAAGGATGTAGAAGAATGTATAAATAGGGGAAAAATAGATACAGCCTACAGGAAAATAAAAGAAACATTTGGAGATAAGAGAAACAGATTTATGAATATCAAGGACACTGATGGAAAACCAGTTCTCAGCAAAGAAGGGAAAGCTGAAAGGTGGAAAGAGTATATAGAGGGGCTCTACAAAGGAAATGAACTCCGAGACAATATTGTAGGAAGGGAGGAGGATGTAGATGAAGATGAAATAGGAGATACTGTATTGAGAGAAGAATTTGACAGAGCCCTGAAAGACCTAAGTCGAAACAAGGCCCCTGGAGTAGATATTCCCTCAGAGCTACTGAAGTCTCTGGGAGAACCAGCCATGACAAACCTGTTTCACCTGGTGCGTAAGATGTATGAGACAGGAGAAGTACCCTCAGACTTTAAGAAAAATGTTATAATCCCCATTCCAAAGAAAGCAGGTGCAGACAGGTGTGAAAACTAAAGAACCATCAGTCTAATAAGTCATGGTTGCAAAATATTAACACGAATTATATATAGAAGGATGGAAAAGGTGGTAGAAGCCGACCTCGGGGAAGATCAGTTTGGGTTCAGGAGAAATGTAGGAACACGGGAGGCAATACTCACGTTACGGCTTATCCTAGAAGATAGATTAAGAAAAGGCAAACCTACATTTCTAGCTTTTGTAGATTTGGAGAAGGCTTTTGACAATGTTGATTGGAATAAACTCTTTCAAGTTCTGAAGCAAGCAGGAGTAAAATATAGGGAGCGTAAGGTTATTTACAACTTGTACAAAAATCAGACAGCAGTTGTCAGAGTTGAAGGGCATGAAAGGGATGCAGTGGTTGGAAAGGGAGTAAGACAGGGTTGTAGTCTTTCTCCATTGTTATTCAATTTGTACATTGAGCAAGCTATAAAGGAAAGTAAGGAGAAATTTGGAGAAGGAATTAAAGTTCAGGGTGAAGAATTAAAAACATTGCGTTTTGCTGACGACATTGTAATAATCTCAGAGACAGCAAAAGACCTGGAAGAGCAGCTGAAGGGAATGGACAGTGTGTTCAAACGTTCAAATGTTTGTTAAGCTTACGGGACTTAACTACGGGGTCATCAGTCCCTAAACTTACAAACTACTTATGAACTACTTACGAACTAGGACGGCACAAATATCCATGCCCGAGGGGGGATTCGAACCCCTGACCGTAGTAGCCGTGCTGACCGTGACTGGAGCGCCTCAGTCACCTCGGCCACCGCGGCCGGCATGGACAGTGTGCTGAAAGGTGCATATAAGATGAACATTAACAAGAGCAAAACTAGGATAATGGAGTGCAGTGTAAGGAAATCAGGTGTTGCTGAAGGAATTAGATCGGGAAACGAAGCAATAAAGGAGGTAGATGAGTTTTGTTATTTGGGCAGTAAAATAACAAATGATGGTCGCAGTACAGAGGATATAAAATGCAGAATGGCAATGGGTAGAAAAGCGTTCTTGAAAAAGAGAAATTTGTCAACATCTAATATTGATTTAAGCCTAAGGAAGTCTTTTCTGAAGGCATTTGTATGGAGTGTTGCCTTGTATGGGAGTGAGACATGGACGATAAACAGTGCGGACAGGAAGAGGATTGAGGCTTTTGAAATATGGTGCTACAGAAGAATGCTAAAGATTAGGTGGGTGGATCGCGTAACTAATGAGGAGGTATTGAACAGAAATGGAGAGAAAAGAAGTTTCTGGCATACCTTGACTAAAAGAAGGGATAGATTGGTAGGACACATTCTTAGACATCAAGGAATTGTGAATTTAGCATTGGAGGGAAGTGTGTGGGGTAAAAATCGCAGAGGAAGACCAAGAGATGGATGCAGTAAGCAGATTCAGACAGATGTAGGTTGCCGTTCTTATGTGGAGATGAAAAGGCTTGCTCAGGATAGGGTATTGTGGAGAGTTGCATCAAACCAGTCTCCGGACTGAAGACCACAACAACAACAACACAATTCCATAGCATTACTTGTGGTTATTTAGTGTGCCCTTTATTCCCTATAATTTATTTAGTATGTATAGAAAGTAGCATTTATGATGCATCACTGTAATATGCGTACCGTATTGCAGTTTGTGAGTTCCTAACGGGGTAAACGTTTACCTGCCATACCGGCGGCCTCGTGTGACTATGTTGGCAACATCAACAACACGGGAGAAAATCTTTATCAACATGTTCCGTACAGACCAAGAAGTAAATATATACTCTATGGTTGACAGGTTCTTGTATGTACCCTTGTCCACATAGTAAAAATATTGCCCTCCTAGAAAGAAGATTTCATGACAAAACATACATTGCTTCACGGTTTCATGGTTTCGAAACAGTGTTTCGAAACCACAGATGGTACGGTTTCATTCGTTTCGAAACCGTCAGATGTTTCAGTTTTCCCATCTCTACTGACTGCGTAGCCGCTGGGGCACGGCCCACTATGCCGAAGCTGCGACTCAGTCAGCTATGCGCGCGCAACCTACTCTGCCTGACGTCACACGAGAGCGCCGCGGCCTTCTCCCCCCCTCCTCTCACTCGCTTTAGGTGGTGGTGCTGCTATACGTCCCCCCTGGGGGTCGCCATCCACAGGTTGAAAAACAATGCTATAACACATTAACAATTACTGCGCGCATATATTAAAACGGATCCCATGTTTCTGACGTCAGAAGTCAGCAGGGGTAAAATACAGGGAAAGGAGAGTTATTTACAACTTGTACAAAAGCCAGACCGCAGTTATTAGACTAGAAGGGCATGAAAGGGAAGCATCAGTTGGGAAGGGAGTAAGACAGGGTTGTAGCCTTTCTCCGATGTTATTCAATTTGTACATCGAGCAGGCGGTGAAGGAAAGCAAGGAAAAATTTGGAATAGGGATTAAAGTTCAGGGGGAAGAAATAAAAACATTGCGTTTTGCTAATGACATTGTAATTCTGTCAGAGACAGCAAAGGACCTGGAAGAGCACTTGAATGGAATGGACAGTGTGTTGAAGAGAGCGTATAAAATGAACATTAACAAGAGCAAAACAAAAATATTGGAATGCAGGCGATGCTGAAGGAATTAGATTAGGTAACGAAACAATGAAGATGGTAGATGAGTTTTGTTACTTGGGTAGTAAAATAACATGCGATGGTCGCAGTACACAGGATATCAAATGCAGAATGGCAATGGGGAAGTCTTTTCTGAAGGCATTTGTGTGGAGTGTTGCCTTGTACGGGAGTGAAACATGGACGATAAGCAGTGCGAACAGGAAGAGGGTAGCGGCTTTTGAAATGTGGTGCTACAGAAGAATGCTGAAGATTAGGTGGGTAGATCGCATAACTAATGAAGAAGTACTGAACAGAATTGGTGAGAAAAGGAATTTTTGGCATACCCTGACTAAAAGAAGGGATCGCTTGGTAGGACACATTCTTAGACATCGGGGAATTGTAAATTTAGCATTGGAGGGAGACCAAGAGACGCGTATAGTAAGCAGATTCAAGTGGATGTGGGTTGCCGTTCTTATGAGGAGATGAAAAGGCTTGCTCAGGATAGGATAGGGTGGAGAGCTGCATCAAACCAGTCTCCGGACTGAAGACCATAACACAACACAACCCATGTTTCTATCACTAGCCAGTCCTGAGAGAGAAATCGGGTGAGCTGTAACCTGAATGCAACTCGTAAAATACTAACGGCCATAGTATTTTCCCAGCTTTCTTGCGTTCAGTTTTTGGCACCGACCTTGCAAGGGCGATGAAAGTGTAATCCACGTCCCCGCACGCCTGTGCAAGGCGGGTCTCGCGTCGCAACACCTGTGACCAAGCGGTGCCAACTGCCCCGCCACCGTCGCCATGCCAACACAAACACACAGCAGGGCTGCCAAACGCCGCCATCCGTCGCGGCTTCCGCTTAAAAACAATGGCGCGTCTCTTTCTAACATACTGATGTGTTTACATAACAGTTTGTCGAACGTAACTCGACCGGAAAGTTACATCACATTGTTTGGTGGGATAAAGGTAAGGCTGTTCTATTGATTCGAAAAACAATGTCGCTACAAAGATTTGGCAATGGTGAGCCAGATAAAGGAGGTCTGTTTCAGAAGCTACTCATTCAAAACTAATCTGGTGTTAAATGTAGCATTAATAATTGTCATCAGCTGGTAGTTAACACTCACAATAAGTTGCTTGCAGTGGCCATTTTGAGCAGCAGCTGAATTGTATTTCACTGTAATGTTTGACAGTAAACGCCTTTTGCTATTGCGAATGAAGGGTTTTATTTTTATATTTTTAAATCACCCATACGCGTTTCGCCTTTCTCTCAAGGCATCATCAGTGGGTGTCCTGAAATATTTACATGTTTGTGTTTACACATATAGGTTAGGTTTCTTACATATGTAAAAAACATTTCGTTTCTGGTTTAAAACAGTTCGTTGTTTGCTATAAAACGGTGTACTTACAGCACTTCCTACTCCACATCAGTCTCTTTCTGGCAACCAGGTCGAAAGGTTACACTGTTTTCTGAAACACATTGCAGTTTTCTCGTTCCACTGTCACCTGCTGCCATACTGCTAAGGTTGGCAACACTACAAAACAAACTACAGTGGACACTGTTTGGTAGAAGATGACAGTGAAACCAGAAAAATGCAAAGTGTTTTAGAAAACAGTAGAACCTTTCGACCTGGTTGCCAGAAAGAGACTGACGTGGAGTAGCAAGTGCTGTAAGTAAACCATTTTATAGCAAACAATGAACTATTTTAAATCAGAAATGAAATGTTTTATACATATGTAAGAAACCTAACCTATATGTGTAAACACAAACATGTAAATATTTCAGGACACCTATTGATGATGCCTTGAGAGAAAGGCGTAACGCGTATGGGTGACTTAAAAATATAAAAATAAAACCCTTCATTCGCAGTAGCAAAAGGCGTTTACTTTTGAACATTATAGTGAAACACTCACAATAACTAACTTTCCAATCAATATGATTAAAGATTAGTTGAACACATTTTTTTTATTCATAAACACTATAATTCTGTTTAGTTATGGCCCTAATATTAATACCTGCACAGTTAATTAGATAACAGTGGGTTTACAATGATTGAAAGCGCAACGGATAATTTGAACACAGCAAGAACAATACGTAGTCTGCAAAAGGATCACTGACTACAGTATAAATTTGACTGCGAGAGAAATCTGGAAAAACACAAACCACTTTCTAACAATGCAACTGCAAGAATTCATTTCGCTAACTGCTGATTGCAGAAACTTAGTATCTTGTTCATCTGTGTATTATTGCATAACAATCACTATTTTTATTAAATGTCACTTCAATAAGGAAATATATTAATCAAACTCAGCTTAGTCAATATTATGCTTCGATTTTAATAGCCAATAACTTTCAATGAAACGCAGAGGGTTAGCTTTCTAACTACAAAAGTGAAACAGCTAACGAGGTTCAACTAACTCAATTAGTATTAACAATAATGATTACATTACCTTATGACTGAAGAGCAACAAAAACTTCTCAGACCTTTTACATATGTGAATGATACAAAAATCTTATAAAGACAGAACTGTGCCTGTGAGAATCAGATTTCGAAATTATTCCATCAGCTCGTACAAAAGCAGCTACCCAAAGCACGTCCGATCAATACCAAAGCTACACACCGACTCTCCCTCTCTGTTCAACTACTACTCACATACATAGTCTTTGACAGAGACGTTACACTAAAGAGTAAACCATAGACGTAGTTACTCAAAATGTTCAAATGTTTGTATAGCTTATGGGACTGCCGGCCGCTGTGGCCGAGGGGACTGAGGCGCTCCAGTCACGGTCTGCACGGCTACTACGGTCGGGGGTTCGAATCCCCCCTCGGGCATGGATATTTGTGGCGTCTTTAGTATAAGGTAGTTCATAAGTAGTTTGTAAGCTTAGGGACTGCTGACCCCGTAGTTAAGTCCCTTAAGTTCTACAAACATTTGAATATTTTTGAGCTTATGGGACTTAACTACGTGGTCATCAGTCCATAAACGTACAAACTACTTACGAACTAGCTAATACTAAGGACGGCACAAATATCCATGCCCGAGGGGAGATTCGAACCCCCGACCGTAGTGGCCGTGCAGACCGTGACTGGATCGGCTCAGGCCCCCCGGCCACCGCGGCCGGCCGTAGTTACTCAAAGTAGTTCATATAACATTTTATATCCAAATATCGATAGCAGATAGGCGAAACAATATTATTGAATTTGTAAAGACATGTTTCAACATGTCTTCAGCGTGCAACGTCATTTTTGGTCCGCTACATTACATTTACCACAACGATTTTTTAAATTGTTCGAAATCTTTATTTTTTATAAAAAAGAACTAGCAGTAAAAAATATAACACCAGAATGGTCGCTTGCAATCTCTCAATTACACAGCTACGTGGCCGCGCGGAATGTACTCGTGGTGTAAAGCGTCACGCTGTGGACTGGGCGGCCTTTCTCACCGGAAGTTCGAGTCCTCCCTCGGGCATGGGTGTGTTTGTGTTGTCCTTAATGTAAGTTAGTTTATTCCATAGGGCACGCAGCGTGGTAAAGGTCAGCAAGTGACATAATAATAGGTAAAGGTTTTTATGCGCGTAGGCTTAATTCCTCCGTACTTAATTACGACATACCTTACCTTGCAATACGTGTTTTGCAAATGTCTTTCAAGCGCCGTTACATTTAATCTGCCCACTTTTGTAATATTGAAGTATAAATACAAAATCCGCCAAACATGGAACATTTGCTTCCGATTGCCTGAATTGGAGACTACGTAACGCGATGTTCATTTGTTGCAGACCACGTGATTACGTCGTCAGCGAATCGTCAGCCAATGGTAATCAAACCTTACCGCCGCGGCAACAAGCAAATAAGAACTTTTGACGTTGGAAATTAAATATGTGGTAGTGCGTTTTATAGACGATAGCAAGCAATGTTTACAAGATAAGAAAATTAACGTTTTAACATGAAGTTTCAATTATTTCATTTTCGAAATCACTTCATCAGACTTTCACACATATGATAAAATAAAACATGCTATACCTGCTCTATGGTTGACAGGTTCTCGTATGTACCCTTGTCCGGTTAGTAACACTTACTGGTCTCGTAAAAGGAAGATTTAGAAATAGTTGAGTGTTTCGTACATATAAAATAAACATGCTATAGTACTGTATGGTTGATAGGATCAAATGATTCTAAATCTTCATTTTACGAGGCCAATTACTTTTACTGATCAGACAAGGGTACATACAAGAACCTGTCAACCATAGAGCAGGTATAGCATGTTTCCTTTACAGTGTCTGAAAGTGTAATGAAGTGATTTCAAAAATAAAATAATTAAAACTTTATGTTCACACGTTAATTTTCACATCTTGTAAACATTGCGTGCTTTCGTCTATAAAACGCATATTTAATTTCCAACGTCAAAAATTCTTATTTGCATGTTACCGCGGCGGTAAGGTTTGATTACCATTGGCTGACGATTCGCTGACGACGTAATCACGTGGTCTGCAACAAATGAACATCGCGTTGCGTAGCCTCCAGGTCAGGCGATCGGATGCAAATGTGCCGTATTTGGCGGATTTTGTATTTATACTTCAATATAAAAGTGGGCAGGTTAAATGTAACGGCGCTTGAAAGACATTTGCAAAACACGTATTGCAAGGTAAGGTATGTCGTAATTAAGTACGGAGAAATTATGCGTACGCGTATAAAACCTTTACCTAATAATAATTATTAACCAAAACGCTGCTATTTAATAATATTTATTTGAACACAGATATGCTTTGTAAACATACGTCATCATGACTGTCAAAATGCGAAATAAGAATTAAAAGTACCAACAAAATCTGTTAGTCTATATACAGACGCCTAAGATGTCTTATGTGTGTCAGGCCATCTAGACATGAGCGTCTCTTGAAAATGGCAATGTAAGCCGAAACTGGAACTTCGCGTTCAAATAAATATTATTAAATATCAGCGTTTTGGTTAATATTTACTACTAGTTTAAGTAGTTTGTAAGTCTAGGACTGGTAGCCATAGCCGTTTGGTCCAATAGGTTTCCAAACATTTCAACAAAGCTATGTAGTAGGTGGTCCGCATGTGCACGGACTTAGCTCCTCGATTCCCCCCCCCCTCCCCCGCCCTCTTTCTCTCATATTATACTACATAGTTTTAGAGACCAGAGCGAGTCGTGCGGTGATCGTTCCCGCTGCAGGATGATAGGTGTGAGGCCGTTTTGTATCCCAGAGATAACACGCGACCTTGTATCACGTAGTTCCATTGTATCTACATTTAAATTTTAATTCACTCCAGTGGAAGCCAACGATCCAGCATTAATTCTGTATCTCAAAGATACAAGGCGACCACCCATGCTGCTCCTAGTGACACGACCACTGCAGTGTTGATGAGAAAAGCAGTAACCACGAGCCTAAGGGGCAGGTTTTATTTTGTGCTACTTGTTCTTTCACTTACTGAGAGATAATTGATATTATGGGAAACATTAATAAATAAACGATAGTCTTAATTTTACTTTTATTTAAAGATATGCTGGAAACCGTGGGAAGGGTACAAAATCGGAAGCCAGAATACTAGAACTAGTAGAGATTCATTAGAAATGCGGTGGACACTACAGATGAACTGATGGCAATGAAGTATACTTTTTCTGGTAGATCAGGTAATTCGGTTAGTTATCATGGGACGGAATACAAGCATGCCAGTGATGGGATAATACTAAAGAAATTCAGGATTATTCAGCGTAAAATTAAATTCGCGTACTCGGGCTTTGCAGCGCGATTCCTCACACGCTAGCAATAAAAAAAATGTCTGTCACACAATTTCGTCCTGCGCATATTTCCGGCAGTAAATGAACGTCGAAGGTTGAGATGGGTGTGTGTCCCATACGTCAGTGTGTTTCGGATTTACATTATTACACCAACAAACTTCTAGGGGATGTGGAAGATGTCTTGAGGAACAAAGTGAGTATGGAAACCCATGCCAGGAAACGTCATCCAATGTCGCTAGAAAGCATTTAAGTTGCTGGAGGGGATGTCTAGCGGCAGGAGCTGGCACCTGTAACTTGGCCTCTCCGTAGCGTCGTTGAATGGCGTTTCCGGGCATGGGTTTCGATACTCATTTTGTTCCTCAAGACGCCTAATACATCCCTTACAAGTTTGATGGTGTAGTAGTGTAATTCTGAAACACACTGACGTATGGGACACACTCCATCTCAATCTTCGAAGTCCATTTACTGCCGGAAATATGCGCAGGACGAAATTTTGTGACAGGCATTTTTTTCTTGTTAGCATGTGAGGAATCGTGCTGCGAAGCCCGAGTGCGCAAATTTAGATTCACCCTGTGTATTGCAGATTACATCTACATCTACAGGGGATACTCTGCAAATCACATTTAAGTGCCTGGCAGAGGGTTCATTGAACCACAATTATACTATTTATCTCCCATTCCATTCTCGAATAGCGCGCGGGAAGAAAGAACACCTGAATCTCTCTGTTCGAGTTCTGATTTCTCGTATTTTATTCTGATGATCATTTCTACCTATGTAAGTGGGAGTCAACAATATATTTTCGCATTCGGAGGAGAATGTTGGCGATTGGAGTTTCGCAAGTAGCCCACGCCGCAGCGATAAGCGCCGTTGTTGTAATGATTCCCATCCCAGATCCTGTATCATTTCCGTAACGCTGTCTCCCTTGAATCGTGACAATAAGAAACGAGCTGCCCTTCTTTGGATTCTTTCGATGTCCTCCGTCAAACCCACCTGATAAGGATCCCACACTGGGCTGCAATACTCCAAAAATGGACGGACAAGCGTAGTGTATGCAGTTTCATTTGTAGTTCTGTTGCATGCTTTAAGGGTTCCGCTATATACGTTAGGCACGAACATCAGCAGCTGCCGAATAAACATTAGTAGGATTTTATAGACCCTTCTTTCGACCACCATCAGTATACTAACAAAGCAGCCAGAACGCCATCTGAGTGCACTCTTTAATATGGAATCTTTCCAGCCATCTGACTCGGTGTGATATCAAAATCTGAAGAAAACAGGCGTCATGCCACAGACAATTATGCTTCCTATAGCCACCAGAGAGAGAGAGAGAGAGAGAGAGAGAGAGAGAGAGAGAGAGAGGGGGGGGGGTTGGGTTCCTCAATTGGCCTCACAAAGGCTGAATGCACCCCACTTGCTAACAGCGCTCGGCGGACTCGGACGGTCACGCATCCATGTGCTATTCAAACCCGAGAGTGGCTAACTACGCTGATCGAACGTGAACTGGCGTATCCTCTGTGATTTGGCCGTTGGCAGCATCAATGCTAGACACCTTTATTTCTACACTCCTGGCCATTACAATTGCTACACCACGAAGATGACGTGCTACAGACGCGAAATTTAACAGACAGGAAGAAGATGCTGTTATATGCAAATGATTAGCTTTTCAGAGCATATACAAGGGTGGCGCCGGTGGTGACATCTACAATGTGCTGACACGAGGATAGTTTCCAACCGATTTCTCATACACAAACAGCAGTTGAGCGGCGTTGCCTGGTGAAACGTTGTTGTGATGCCTCGTGTAACGAGGAGAAATGCGTACCATCACATTTCCGACTTTGATAAATATAGGATTGTAGCCTATCTCGATTGCGATTTATCGTAACACGACATTGCTGCTCGCGTTGCTCGCGATCTAATGACGGTTAGCAGAATATGGAATCGGTGGGTTCAGGACGGCAATGCGGAACGCCGTGCTGGATCCCTACGGCCTCGTATCACCAGCAGTCGAGATGACAGGTATCTTATGCGCATGACTGTAACGCATCGTGCAGCCACGTCTCGATCCCTGAGTCAGCAGATGGGGACGTCTGCAAGACAACAACCATCTGCACGAACAGTTCGACGAGGTTCGGAGCATGATGGACTATCAGCTCGGAGACCATGGCCGCGGTTACCCTTGACGCTGCATCAGACAGGAGCTGCTGCGATAGTGTACGCTACGACGAACCTGGGTGCACGAATGTCAAAAAGTCATTTTTTCGAATGAATCCAGGCTCTGTTTACAGCATCATTATGGGCAAATCCGTGTTTGGCGACATCGCGGTGAACGCACATTGGAAGCGTGTATTCGTCTTCGCCATAATGGCGTATCACCCGGCGTGATGGTATGGGGTGTCATTGGTTACACGTCTCGGTTCGCATCGACGGCACTTTAAACAGTGGCAGTTACATTTCAGATGTGTTACGGGGGTTGGAACACTTGCGCGGAGTGACACTTGCGCAGAGTGACACTTGCGCGGAACCCGGGGCCCTTGGGGCGGCTAATCGCTTTTCCTGGGTACAGGCCCACCAAGAAGTCTAGCATTGCTGTTGTCAAGTTTCCACACTGTGAACATAACACGAAAATCAGTGAAATTGCACAACCCTTTGCAAGCTGAAGAGCAATATAGTGACTTGTTCTAACTACATATTAATCCGTTGAGTGTTCCTCCTGTAAACAAAAAGGTATTTTAATAGTGATAATGTTTTTGAGAGTTAGTCTCTGCTACTACAAGACTATGACTTTCCACAGTCATGCCTCCTATAAGCATATTATTCAGAACGCTAAGCATATCAAGACACCTGCGCAAGCAATAAATATATTAGGTATCCTGCACAGATACGTTGATGTAATTGACCGCTATGTAGTTAACCCCACTATCACGCAACTTCCATCTCTTTAAAAATAGCTACTATGCTTTTTAATAGGAGATGCAACCTTAAACCTTCAATTAAATAAACGTTAATAATAAGTCAATGAGTATTTTACATACTTAAAGCGTTTATTCGTAGACCCCAAAACGATTTGGCTGTATCCGAATTACAATTACATCTAAGAAATATATGAAATACGGAATGTGTAAGGGAATGTCACACACCGAAAAATGCTAAAGATAAATTCTATTTTCCATCACCGTCATATAGAACCATTTTTACTCCGAACTTGGAATAAACCAACAGGGAGAAACAAGTTGCAAGACTTCCAGGAATAATGAAGCGAAATTGGCAGCCAATAGTTGGTTATAAATTACATTGCCTGTTAACTGTATAAATTACGGAATACGCGGAAATACTGTTCAGTACAGTCAAAAAGGTCTAAGGTAATAGGCAGTGGTTTACAATCAGATATCCGTATCACTCTCCTCCTCAAGAAGTCTGTGTGAAGATTTATATTCAGAACATTCAAGAAAAAGGTGTTGAAACTATAAGAAGCAGCTCATTTACTCAGGAAGGGAAAACGTTATGGTGCCCGTAAATTTGAATGGCTGTATCTCTTCTAGTAACATTTAATTTTTGATAAAATGTTAAAATCCAATAAACCAGAATTTTGTTTTTCTAAACTCAGTGCCAACTTTTTTTTGTCAAAATTTTTGCAGGAAGTAGTCTTGACTTGATTTCATACTTCTATGCATTAATATAATCAAACATGTAATTTGTGTCACAAATTGCGCGACCGGTCCGGTCGGAGGTTCGAGTCCTTCCTCGGACATGGGTATGTTTGTTTGTACTTTGCCTAAGTTATTTTAAGTAAGATTAAGTAGTGTGTAAGTCTAGCGATAAATGATCTAAGTAGTTTGGCCGCATAAGACTACACATATACACATAATTTATTTATTTCATAACCACATTTAAGTACTAATAATTAAAGAAACTTAAAAGAGAAATTTGAAGTAAACACTGAAAACAAATGATTGATATTTCTCATGAGATGAATGCACACAACCGTTGTCTTATGTCTTGTGAATGTATCTACAAATTCTGCCATATGAAAATTGTAGTGAGACTCCCAAATATGTTTTTTCTGTAATAACATTAAAAACATATTAAAAACTCAGAACTCGAAAATCAGTGAAGTTTTGGACTTGAAGCGTTTTGTGTTGCTACATAATTACATAGTAGACACGATTTTAAAATTTGGTTGCTATCGCCAAAGTAGACGAAACGTTAAATTTTTTGGTGTAATCTTCGCCGTGTAGACTTTATGTTGTAGAAGTCTACGTCGAACCTAATCATACCTCTGAGGAGAGAACGTTGTTTGCACTTCTCCTGCGTTTCCAGTCGGCTGTGCTGTGCTACGTAACGACATCGTACCGTACCGCTTTACCGAGAGCTATATATGTGTTGGTGTGATGTCTGTTTTTTTTCGAAATAAGACATCACACCAATATATGTATCATTTAGACGCAAAGATTCTGGGTTTTGGTTTCATCGCTAACGCGATTAACAACGTTAGACCTCGTGTGTAAACAAAATGTTCAAATGTTTGTATAGTCTATGGGACTTAAGTACGGGGTCATCAGTCCCTAAACTTACAAACTACTTATGAACTACTTACGAACTAGGACGGCACAAATATCCATGCCCGAGGGGGGATTCGAACCCCCGACCGTAGTGGCCGTGCAGACCGTGACTGGAGCGCCTTAGTCTCCTCGGCCACCGCGGCCGGCGTGTGTAAACACTTAAAGGTTATGAGTGCCACTGGAAAAATGCATAAGTAACACCTGTTGTTTGAGACTTGAAGATGACCTGAAATTAGCCGAAATCGATATCTCATAATAAACATAAGGTGTAGCTGTCTATATTTCATAATGCTGTTCCTAACATATTTAAAAGCTGCTCAAAACCACCTACAAAAAACCTTTATAATGAGATTGTATATAATTCCACGATCAAATTGTGTTTTAGTTATTTGTAGTAATACACCCAAAGATCTGCCCTTGCTTTTAGTGCCTTGATCAGCTGTTTATTTTTAGAGATATTACTAGGGACAGGAAAAATTCGCATTTGCGATAAATGCGAATATAGATGCGAATTCTGACTCAAAATGCAGTAAATCCGAAATTGTAGTTAGCAACAGTTGCGCTCAATTCCGATTTCATCACATTCCTCTTCACATGGTGCTGTATTGTAAATCGAGTGATATTTGTATGACATGTTATCTCCCTGTTGAATGAGGCTGTGATATCTCCGGGCCGTTACTACAGCTCCACCTCGCTCGGTGGGCCTTTCCCTGAATACGGCACAGGTAGCGGCTGGAGGGCGAGGAGTACGGGTGGTGTATCCCTACTTCTGGAACACCCTGTTCACTACCTGCAGCGTCCGGGTCTCCGCGCAAGTGTCTACAAATTCCCTTTCCGCGCAAGTGTCACTCCGCGCAAGTGTCACAAACTCGTGTTACGACCCGTGGCTCTAACCTTAATTCGATCTCTGTGAAACCCTACATTTCAGCAGGATAATGCACGACCGCAATTTGCAGGTCCTGAACGGGCCTTTCTACATACGGAAAATGTTCGTTTGCTGCCATGGTCAGCACAGTCTCCAAATCTTTCACCAACTGAAAACGTCTGGTCAATGGTGGCCGAGCAACTGGCTCGTCACAATACGCCAGTTACTACACTGTGGTATCGTGTTGAAGCTGCATGGGCATCTGTACCTGTACACGCCATCCAAGCTCTGTTTGACTCAATGCCCAGTCGTATCAATGTCGTTATTACGGCCAGAAGTGGTTGTTCTGTGTACTGATTTCTCAGGATCTATGCACCGAAATAGCGTGAAAATGTAATCTCATGTCAGTTCTAGTATATTTGTCCATGAATGCCCATTTATCATCTGCATATCTTCTTGGTATAGCAATTTTAATAGCCGGTAATGTATAATAAATACAGTGACTGGATAAAAAAAATAATGAGAACCCTTATCTTTTGTCTGAAATGACTTATTGAAAGAGGTACTTTCATTTATACACCTTCAATATAACCGGTCCCGTTATTTATAACCGTTTAATAATACTCGTAAGCCCTCGTATAACAGTTCCGTCCGAGAAAAAAATATTTGCCTTTTTCTTAATACTGACTTTTAAATCATTTTACTGAAAGAAAATCATCTGATTTCACTGTAGTCTTCCTGGGTGCCCTTCGTACGTCACTCGTAGAGCTCGTCTACGGTGACCACAACGCTGTAGTACCCCGGTTTCTTATTTTTCTGTTTTTCACCATGTTTCTAATAATTTTTAATTTTTTTTTCTTTAAAAATGGGAAAGAATTATTCATTGTGGTACCCCACTTGAACTCGTAAATTAAAAAAGTATTATTCAGAGACTGTGAATTGACATTTTTCCAAATTTTCTCCAATGAACGTAGTTTCACGTGTAAACACAATGTAAACTCGACATCTCTCTGACGTCTGCACGGGATACTATGTAGAGGGAGTTGGAAAATAAGTTTGTCACCTGTGGGTAGAATTGCGTATGAAACGGAAAAAAAAAAAAAAAAAAAAACAGAATAAGAAATGTTGAAATGTTCGTTAAGCTGCCGGCCGCGGTGGCCGAGGGGACTAAGGCGCTCCAGTCACGGTCTGCACGGCCACTACGGTCGGGGGTTCGAATCCCCCCTCGGGCATGGATATTTGTGCCGTCCTAGTTCGTAAGTAGTTCATAAGTAGTTTGTAAGTTTAGGGACTGATGACCCCGTAGTTCAGTCCCATAGACTATACAAACATTTGAAACATTTTGTTCGTTAAGCTTACGGGACTTAACTGCGGGGTCATCAGTCCCTAAACTTACAAACTACTTAGGAACTACCTTATACTAAGCACGACACAAACGTCCATGCCCGAGGGGGGATTCGAATCCCCGACGGGGAACGGCCTCGCGCATCGGAGCATAGCACCTCACTGCTTTCGGCCGCTCCACCGTGTCACAGTATAAGACATTAAAGGTAAGACATATTTTTATTTTTCTACGTAATGGTCAAGTACATTGAAACATTTGTCAAACTGCATTATAAGCTTAAAAAAACAGTTTAGGAGAAAATCATGGCGTTGCATACGGAAGAATTGTTGAACAGCTGTGGAGTGGAAGCATCCGTCATCACCTGTCCAAAAGAAGTTCAAAAGCATTCCGTCTGGAGGTAAAGTGTACTCATCGTTTCCTGGTCGCCCAAGGAGATTTGTTGCTGGACATTTGGGAGGTTGCAACCATCAAAGCTGCACTGTACTGTGCCACTCTGTCGAAATTGAAAGAGGTGATTCGGAAAAAAACGGCCTGTCCTTCTCAGATCTGGCGTTCTACTTTAGGATGACAATGCGAGGCCACACTCGGCTATGGCAACGCAAAACCATATTGTAACTCTTGGCTGGGAGCGCCTACACCATCCGTCATACAGTCCTGATCTCCCACCAAGTGACTTCCATCTGTTTGTAGCGTTGAAGAAGACTTCCAGCGGAAAGCGCTGTGTAAGAGATGCTGATGTCAAATAAGCCGTTGAACGCTTCTTCCGTATGCAACGTCCTGATTATTAAAAAAAAATGTTCAAATGTTTGTATAGCTTATGGGACTTAACTACGGGGTCATCAGTCCGTAAACTTACTAAGTACTTATGAACTAGCTACAACTAAGGACGGCACAAATATCCATGCCCGAGGGGGGAATCGAAGCCCCGGCCGTAGTGGCCGTGCAGACCGTGACTGAAGCGACTCAGTCCCCTCGGCCACCACGGCCGGCCTGATTTTTTTCTCGGAGGTTTTTTGAAGCTTATAAAGAGGTATGATAAATGTTTGAATGAACTTGGAAATTAAGTAGAAAAATTAATATATCACTTGTCTGTAATGTCTCATTCTATATTTCATACTGAGACAACAGTCGGTAGAGGAAACTTTTTTTCCAACTCCCCCTCGTAATATTATGCAATTGGGGGGACAATGTGCCTCTGACTAAATTATTACTTATGGAAGTCATTAAACGTTCTTCAGTTCGCTTTGTTCTGTTGAATTCAACGCTCGTCTGCAAATGTAAGTTCAATTCATATTGTGAATTTATGAAAATGTAGCTCGTTTGAGTTTAAATGAGTTAAAATCATTTATAGAATTAATATTATCCAAACTGGGTCATTTTGTGTAAGTTCCCGGACGATATGGTTTATGGAACAGTTTATTGGCATAACTGATAAATTATGTGCTATTAAATTCTTTTCACATCCGTTGTTAAGAACTTGCTATCCCCCCCCCCCCCTTAAAAATATTAGTCCGATGTCTTTCCGGTCAAAATTCTTTGAATACTTCACTGTCTCCGAGCATTAGCGATAGTAACAGTCGAGAATATTCGTCGGCCATATCGATGCAGAACATTATTTTAGCTCTGGGTTGCCGGTGAGAAGAAGACATTCACGGTTGTAAAAGAGATTTAAAATCAGTTACTCAGTGCATTGTTCTTAATTCATTCTACAAATGATTAACTTCCTTTTTGTAATAATAGGGACAGGTCTCCAAATAACCATTGGAGTGTGCTCCCGATCTGTTATGCGGCAATTATAAATCAGTAAGCTATCATATTCGAAGTAAAACAACTTGATAATTATTTCCCTTTCAATTTTAAAGAAATTCGGTCTGTAACTAATTCAGAATCTGCATCAAGTAGTTACCGACTTAGAAATATTGCCGCAAGACCACAAGTTAACCGACTGCCGGCGTAGCGCAAGGGATAGCGTCACCGATTGCGGCAAAAATTCTAATTATCATTTCCAGAATGTTCTACATGTTTCTTATGTTCACTTGCAATTTCTACAAGTTTCTTATGTTAACTGTTCTTCTAATTTCTGGTACATTCTGTCTGTGTATAAATAGAGCACTCTGCCCGAGAGGCAGTCAGTGCTGCATGAATGTTTCAGTTCGCAAAATACCTGCTTTCACTGTAAGTGCTGTGTTCAGTTGACAACCCTGCCTTCGAAGTCAAGCCTGCTTTCATTTCATTGCGACAATATTTTGTTACGTGGACGGGAGGGTAACATTAACTGCACAAACATTGAAAACAGAAGCATTCGAATTTCAATTAAAATTAAAATCACAAATAATTGTTTATTATAAAAAAAAATAACTACATCATTTAATACTATTCATAATATAAAAATTATATGATGCAGCGTATATAAAAAAACTGTGAAAAAAAGAAAGATATATCGAAAAAACGCTCTTAGATTGGTTCGAAACTTCCAGAAGGAATTGCAACTATTTTAAGTAAATCTTCGATGTTGTCTTCTGAACCGACTTATAACAATTTTAAGTGCTGTTCTTGTATTGAGATAGTGTTCTAAATAATAAATGAAATGGAGCTAAAAAGGCATATCGCCTTCCTTTATATGTTATTAACCATGTTAATTTTTATTCCTTCATGAACTGGCTATTTTTTAAACAGTATTGAGGATTGCTGTGGTACAAGATGCACTCAGATGGTTTCACCGCATGTCTGTAAATTTCTTTCGATACTTAGTGTCCACTAATCGTAGAACCTGCAGATTTTCTATAGTTTTCTCCCGACACCATGTTTATTAATCCAAAGACTACACAATTTTATTGTCCAATGCTTGTCAATGAGAACAGTATACAAATTACGATATTCACAGAATATATGACATCAACTGCGATTGGGCAAAGCTGAAAATGTGTACCCAGCCGGGATTCGAACACGGGTCTCCTGCTGTCTAGGCAGTTGCGCTGACTCCTACACCACTGGGGACACAGTGATCACCGCACCTGCAAGGACTACCTAAGCACGCCTCCCGTCAGATACAAATTCCCAGCTTCTCCCTGCCCACAGTACTCAAACTCGTAGTTATTAATTAATTCCCGTAAGAGTAAGGGCTTCAAACTTTGCCCACCCCTCCCCCTAATGACGTGCAATGATCCTATCGTTAGTGGGGAGGGGTGGGCAAGTTTGAAGCCCTTACTCTTACGGGAATTAGTTAATAACTACGAGTTTGAGTACTGTGGGCAGGGCGAAGCTGGGAATTTGTATCTGACGGGAGGCGTGCTTAGGTAGTCCTTGCAGGTGCGGTGATCACTGTGTCCCCAGTGGTGTAGGGGTCAGCGCAACTGCCTAGAAAGCATGAGACCCGGGCTCGAATCCCGGCTGGGTACACATTTTCAGCTTTGCCCAATCGCAGTTGATGTCATATATTCTGTGAATATTAAATAATAACAACTGCAGGAACAGACGACACATGTATATATAAAAATTACGCACTGCCACACCAAGTCGAAGTACCTTTCAAGCATTTAATTGCTCTACAAGGTTAAAAATCATTCGAAAACTTCATTTTCATCGTGAAGTAAAGCTACCGTAAACGCTTACGTTTAACAGCGCCAGTTACGCCCAATCAGTAACGTTCCATATGCGAGTCATGGGAGAAAGGCAAGTCTTAGGCGCGTGACTAAATAACGCCAGGTGTTCCTGGTTAGACGCTACTCTGCTGCTGTGGCGTTCTCAGATCGTGTGCCAAGTACAAGGTGAGTTTTTCAGGAAGCAGATAGCTGTCTCGTTAACTGCAGACGCCTCTGGGTTTTACAGCTCGATGAGCTCCGACAGGTGTGGTCTGGCGACAGGCTTTTGTGAAACAACCGCTGGGTAATAGCTCAACTGTCCTAGGGCGCCGGTGTCACATCACAGGTAACGAGACGTCCAATAACCACGTCATCTCAGAATTGTGAATGGGGTCCCGAGAAAATTTCAGTAAATTTCATTTAAAGGAGGGATGGAACGGGCAGTTCTAATTTCAGTCAGAAAACATACATATTTGTAACGGACTAGCTTAAACCCGCGGCTCCGCTAGCGTGTTGGTTGATTATGGCAGATAACCTACCTGTCAGTAATGTGCTGTTTATTTATTCTTATATTTCCTTATTCGTATGATTATCCTTACAAAGAAAGAGCTGAAGACATTGTAGCACGCTTAGCCCAAAGATATGGTCTGTGGCATCACGTTTCGCTGTATGTAACCTACTTGCTATAGAGTCGCTAACGTCATCGCTGACGTTCAGTCCGATTTTTTTTAATAATTTGACGAATTTCAACCACCATATCTTCCACCCCCTTATAGCTCTCGGCATGAAACTGCTATGGTGTACAACGGGAGACTTCGGACAACGATTACACATAGACCATTCGTTCGCATTCTGTAGTTTTCGCTGCAGAGCGAAATATTAACACACACACACACACACACACGTAGAATTTTATATACACCGATTACTTTCCATTCCAATATACTCCACTTTTTTATCATTATCAACCCTCAAACAACAATGCAACCAATTAAACCATTTTGAAAGAGTAAATATAATTTTCAAAGAGTAAATATTGTTCCACATTTCACGTTATATTCTTCAAATTACTAAATATCTATCAGATCGCTATAAAACCGAGCCTAAAGCCTTCCCCGAATAGACATTAGTAACTGTACAAATTTTTAGCTCTTTATGTCTTCTGGTTCAGACTCGATAAATGTACACCGAACAGATTTTCACAGTTATAGATATAGATAACATTTTATTTTATAAAACAAATGCCGGCCGCAGTGGGGGACTGAGGCGCTTCAGTCACGGTCTGCACGGCCGCTACGGTCGGGGGTTCGAATCCCCCCTCGGGCATGGATATTTGTGCCGTCCTTAGTCTTAGTTAGTTCATAGGTAGTTTGTAAGTTTAGAGACTGATGACCCCGTAGTTGAGTCCCTTAGACTATACAAACATTTGATCATTTTTTTATAAAACAAATGTACAATATTTACATACACATGCAAATGAGTGTGTGGGTGTACGTTTTACCCAATTCCAAAATTACTGGATCACTGTCGCTCATTCACTATTCAAGAATAAGTGCACTTTGGGACTTCGAACAAACTTCACACATGGTATCAGTACTTTGTGAAAGTTTGTTTCGCTAACAAGTCCAACACAGCGACGAAGCGCAATTACGGCATTCGGCAAAAAGTTACAATTTTTAGTTGTACATAACTAACTGTATATACAAGACGTTTTACAGATAGTGTGCACATTTGCACTCAATGTACGTGGGAGCTTGAAATGAAAAAGTACGAAACGTCTTAACAAACAAACCGGATGATATTTGAATTCACCGCGTTGACATAACGTAGTACGACATTTAGGGACGATAATCACTTGTCACATCCCCATACAAATTTCAAGGCTTTGCCTTCAGCAGGCAAGGTGATGCTCACTGACTTTGTTGACGTCCGATGACCGATATTAATCGATTCCTCGAGCATGAAAAAGCCATTAACAGTGACGAACTGAGAGACACTCCGTAGCCTACGCAGGTGTATCAATAGCAAACGGCCTCGGCTGCTCACAAAGGAAGTGATTCTGCTCCATGATAACGCGCGTCCACACGTCTCCAGGGTCACACGAAGTGTAGTGGGCGAGTTAAAGTGGGACCAGCTTGAGCATCCGCCCTACAGCACCAGATATGTCACCCTGTGACTTACAAATGTTTGGTCCGCTAAAACAACATCTCAAAGGCAAGTTCTTCGACATTGACGAAGAACTGAAGGACACAGTAGAGGGTTGGCTCTTGTCACAGCCACATGAATTCTGGTATCCTGGTATGGTATCCTTTGGCTCGTTGATCAGTGAGATAGTTGTGCTCTGGCTTTTTGTGATTACTTTTGAATAAAGACTTGAATTATTACAATAATAAAATATCACTAAGGTCGCTAATTATTTTATGTTTATTACATTAGGTGACCAGTTTCAACAGATTTTACTGCCACCATCGGACTTGCAAATACGTGTAAACATTGCACAAAACTTCCTGTAGAAATACCAGAGTGACATGTCCATCACAATATATATTAAACTTGCCAACCCATCTGAATACTCATGTCAGTTTCATTAGAGAATTATATAATTAATACATCTCGCCAGTAACATCCGTGGCGTGTACCATTAAAATACAAATAAGTCAACATTAATATTTTAATACTTAATAAATAATGCATTCATCAACAGCCGTTAAGTTTGTTGTTTTATTGAACGACCGGTTTCGGTATTACAGTAATACCATCTTCAGGCTCTATACATATAAAGTTACAAGTTAGTGTTGTATCTATAACATCATGTTCTACATATGTCATATAAAATATAAAGAACAACATGTACAAATGACCAAACAATGATCATTGAAGCAATATAATAAACCATAATGGATGGTATAGTAAAAGAGGTATTAAAATAAATAGACATTTATAAATAATATAAGAATCAAAGTAACTGAAGTATATTACTCCTAGAAGCAATGGTATTGATTGTATCTAATAAATAACAAATCTTCAGACTTTGTGTCATAAGCTATCTTAGGCAGTAGTACATATGTATAAAAATATTTAACATGATATAAGAAGGTGAAATACACGAAATAGTGTTGTAGGGGATTGTTACTGGTATAATCAGTAGTTGTAAGTAACGGTAAAATGCATTATTTAGGGCAGTATATTAGTATTAATTACTAAGTGGTTGTTGTAATAAAGATTGATATGGTATTCGTCACTGACTATTGAATGTTATTCTTTGAAGTAAAGTAAATGTGAAATACTTCAAAATACTACTCCAGCACTAGGCGTGTAACAATCTGCGACACTTCGTAGGTCCTCAGATAACGATGAATTTGACCTGATCAACACCATTGTTTCTAGAAGTAATATATTTCAGATACTTTGATTCTTATATTACTTATAAATGTCATTTTATTTTAATACTTCTTTTATTATAACATCCATTACGGCTTATTATATTGCTTCGGTGGTGATTGTTGTGTCATTTGTACTTGTTGTACTTTATATTTTATATGACATATGTAGAAGATGAAGTAATAGAAACAACACTAATTTATAACTTCATTTGTATAGAGCCTGAAGATGGTATTATTGTAATAGTGAAACCGGTCGTTCAATAAAAAACAAACTTTACGGTTGTTGGTGATTACGTTAATCATTAGGAATTAAAACTAGACCAGCCACAGTCCCAAATCCAATATATCATGTAACTACATCGATTCAACAACACGATGGGCACCTGACGTAATAGAAATAAAATAATTAGCGATCTTGGCCATATTTTATTATTGTAATAATCACTCTGATCGCCCCCAAGTCGAATTGACGAATTTCGATCATTTTAGTTATACTCATAGTGTTGATTCGTACCTTTTCATTTGAAAGCTCCTCGTACTCTTCGTTAGTACAGCGCAGAGGTCTGGAGATACAACGTTATAAACAATGTGATACTTCAAATGCTGCCTCATCACGCATGAGGTTTTAATTTTACTGCGTCTTCATTAAGAAATTATAAAGTAACAGAAATAAAAATGAGTATAACCTCTTAGAATTTTCCAATCTAATCAACATTTGTTGTTGAAAGAGTGTGTTTGAACAAAAATTGCTTCGAAACCTTCAAAAACCAGAAACAAAAATGTCAGAAAATGCTTATGTTATTTGATACATCACACGAACCACATTGCATTAGAAACAAGATTTAGTTTCAAACTGCCCATGTTCGGTACGTTCCGTAAGAGATAGACTACCTCACCCATGCCTTCCCGAAACATTGAGTTTTCCCAATTCTTGTAGCATTTTTGAAATAAAATGCTGTACTGCGATTTTGACCGTCTTTTTCGGTCCGGTAGCTGAACACACCCCGCTGTACATACACTTAACACTGCAATTTGACCTTTACATTCACGGTAATGTACAGCTCTAAATTATAATATGAACAAAGAAAATAATGGTACGTATGATTTACGATGTGTAGTGTCTGTGCTTAATCATGTAACCATGGCAAATGTCCCAGCAGGCATGAATTTGTAATAAACCGCCCTCCCTGTGCGGGAATTACATAACTGAATATAGGAGCACTCATGCGTACCAGATAATGCGTGGCATACAGAAGTTTGTTTCGGGCTGTTAATAGTTGAAGCGAGTGCTCGGGGAAAGAGGGAAATCGGTGTTGGAATACCAGTCCGGCACAGTTCATATCTCACCTATAAATTGTACTCCTAATGCCGGTCCATAGTAGCAGTTCCGAATACATTTCTCATAGATACGATTTATATTGGGCCCCTTTACGTTCGTGGGCCTTTGATATCGTCTTTTGATAGATCGAAATTTAAATGTAAATAACGGCTTAACAGTTCATCTTAGACGAAGATTAAATGACCGGTTTGGAGACCAGAAAAGTCCCAAAAACTTTGGTCTATTATGTTTGTTCCAAAACTGACAACGTTTTAGAGACATTTGCAAAAATAACGGCAATTTGACACTATCCCATGATTTTACGTTGGTTGGTTGGTTGGCTTTTGAAAGAGACTTAACTGCAAAGGTAATCAGTCTGTTTTTATGTAAAGCAGTACAGTCAAAGATAATAAACTTAAAAAAGAGGACAGACTGCCATGGTAAGATAGATGATTAAATTTAACGATAAAAGATAAAATGTGGAAAAGATATTAGAATAATAATTTAAACAGGTAAAAATTGAAAAAAGAGAATATTTGTCAAAGTTAGAATCTGAAATATCAGATAATTTGGCTGTGTGTTAAAACACGGTCAGAGAATATTAGGTGTTGAGTGCAAATACATTATCGCAGTAGTATAGTCGTAATCGTATCGTCTATAAGCGTTTTAACACCAGAAATAATTTACAACCTGGTTTTCTTCAAAAGAAATTGGCTATAGTTAAATCGGCGTGCTCAGCGCAGAATGTCAAGAATATTTCTTCATTTTTTTAATGGATTTCGGACATATTACATTCAAATCTGTATGCGATTTTTACATTGTTGGAGACTATGCATTGTATCTTTACAAAAAAAAAAAAAAAAAAAAAAAAAAAAATCATAAAACTACAGCAAAACCTAAAGTGGGCTGTAAAACAGCCTCGTGTGATTTTTTTCTTTTATTTTAAATAATATTTAGCTATTGCATCTTATTCTTTGTATGTATGGGGCGCAAGATAAATAAATGCCATTTCTGGGAGTTATCCTCGTTCCGGAGGATAACAAAATTATACAACACTAAGGAACAAAGGAATTAATTTTGAACGTAATTTCTGAAAACTGTAATTCTTTTAAATAGTTTTTATAAAGATAATTGCATTATCTGGATATCGAAGACAGTTTTTATAACAGACGTGCATGTCCTGTAGTAAAGTAAAAAATATATAAATAATATAAAATAATTATATGAGGCAAAACCTGTGCGAGAAAAAGTCCGGGAAAGCACCGTTCGTTGCAATCGTAATTAGCATACAAAAGTTTATCTTCTATCTTCAGGTTCCAACTGATACGCTGAGATTCAGAGGGAGCCTTTACTGTCGTTTTCCTTTATTTCTACTACTACCTTTTATTCATATGTTGTTGGTGACTTCTGAAAGTAAGATGCTGTTTGGAATCCAGATTCAGGATAGGAAAGTTAGCTTTGAATAAACTTTCTCCTCCCGTTAGTGGAATATCCCGAATCTTTCTCCGAGGTGCAATATGTCTTCCTTAAAAGTTTCAATTTTTGCAGTTGTCAGGCAACGTCAAGCACCAAAGATTCCGAGAGTCGATTTTTCTTCGCTTTTTCTGCTGGTAGTCAGACGTTCCAGTACTTGTAAAGTCTTAATTAAACTTCCAACGCAGTTTTTAATTTGTTCCCATCAAAGCGAATTTCACATCGTAGCTTGATTTTATGCTTTCATCGCCGCATGTTTTATCATTGCAGTTAGTTGTAATATTGTAATGTTATTATCAATATAGTAGCTATTAGTTGCTTAGAATTGGCTCTAAGGCTTTCATTTCATTTATGATGTGACATCTTTCTTAATGTAATGTAATTCCTGATACGGAAATTAAGGAAGATGATAAAGCACTGTTGTTGTTATGGTCTTCAATCCGGAGACTGGTTTGATGCAGCTCTCCACCCTACTCTATCCTGAGCAAGCCTTTTCATCTCCTCATAGGAACGGCAACCCACATCCACTTGAATCTGCTTACTATACGCGTCTCTTGGTCTCCCTCTGCGATTTTTACCCCACACACTTCCCTCCAATGCTAAATTTACGATTCCCCGATGTCTAAGAATGTGTCCTACCAAGCGATCCCTTCTTTTAGTCAGGGTATGTCAAAAATTCCTTTTCTCACCAATTATGTTCAGTACCTCATCATTAGTTATGCGATCTACCCACCTAATCTTCAGCATTCTTCTGTAGCAACACATTTCAAAAGCCTCTATTCTCTTCCTATCCGCACTGCTTATCGTCCATGTTTCACTCCCGTACAAGGCAACACTCCACACAAATGCCTTCAGAAAAGATTTCCTTACCCTTAAATTAATACTCGATGTCAGCAAATTTCTCTTTTTTAAAAATGCTTTTCTTCCCATTGCCATTCTGCATTTTATATCATCTGTACTGCAACCATCGCATGTTATTTTACTACCCAAGTAACAAAACTCATCTACCACCTTCATTGTTTCGTTACCTAATCTAATTCCTTCAGCATCACCTGATTTTCTTACACTGCATTCCATTATTTTTGTTTTTCTCTTCTCTTCTTTTCATTTTATACGCTCTCTTCAACACGCTGTCCATTCCAGTCAACTGCTCTTCCAGGTCCTTTGCTGTCTCTGACAGAATTACAATGTCATCAGCAAAACGCAATGTTTTTATTTCTTCCCCCTGAACTTTAATCCCTATTCCAAATTTTTCCTTGCTTTCCTTCACCGCCTGCTCGATGTACAAATTGAATAACATCGGAGTAAGGCTACTACCCTGTCTTACTCCCTTCCCAACTGATGCTTCCCTTTCATGCCCTTCGAGTCTAATAACTGCGGTCTGGCTTTTCTACAAGTTATAAATAACTCTCTTTTCCCTATATTTTACCCCTGCTGAAACATGGGATCCGTTTTAAACTATGCGCGCAGTAATTGTTAATGTCTTATAGCACCACACGTGGCTTACGAAGGGCAATCCATGTATTAATGCAGGGTATAAGCTACCTCTGTTCCAAATTTCATCCATATCCGTTCAGCCATTTCAGCGTGTTCAAAAATGTTCAAATGTTTGTAGTTCTTATGGGACTTAACTACGGGTCATCAGTCCCTAAACTTACAAACTACTTATGAACTAACTAATACTAAGGACGTCACAAATATCCATGCTCGAGGGGGGATTCGAACCGTAGTGGCCGTGAAGACCGTAACTGAAGCGCCTCAATCTCCTCGGCCGGCCATTTCAGCGTGAAGGCGTAGGAGGCCGCGGTGGCCGCGAGGACTGAGGCGCTCCAGTCACGGTCTGCACGGCCACTACGGTCGTGGGTTCGAATCCCCCCCTCGGGCATGGATATTTGTGCCGTCCTTAGTTGTAAGTAGTTCATAAGTAGTTTGTAAGTTTAGGGACTGATGACCCCGTAGTTAAGTCCCATAAGCTTAACAAACATTTAGACATTTTTGAAGGCGTAGGAAACGAACTAACTGCAAAGCACCCTCCGCCGTGCACCATACGAAGCTAATTTTAATATACCTGTAACCTTCAATTGACTGTAAGAAATATTGTGCATTTTCAACTTTTTGCGGCGTATTGCATAATCCAATAAGTTCCGGGCATGCTGCCGCGCGAATTCAATTTCCTCCAATACTTCGGCCGAGTAACGTCCGGCCATCTTCAGGGTGAGCCGCAAGACTGCCGACAAGGTGCCAGGCGCGGCCATATATGCCCCAGCGCGGCGGCACTGCGCATGCGTGTCACAGATGTTGGTCGGCGGCAAACAGCTATGTACACTTACATGCGCGCGCCCCCGTGGTGAAAGCAATCAGCTACTCGATTCGCCTATCGATGTATGCTCGGCGGCAGTAGTACTGTGACGACGTCTTTGCAGTTTCATTACATGTAGAGCCGGGTTCCATGCCTTATCTAAAAACCATTGTCTCTATTTATTAAGTTTTCTGCTAATCTAATTTCTATTGCTTCCTTAAAAATGGAATACCAGAAGGAAGAGGTCGGTGTTAAAATTCACGTGTCATTGTAGTTCATAGAGTTTAGGAACTGATCACCCCGTAGTTAAGTTCCATAAGCTATACAAACATTTGAACATTTGAGAACAGCGAGAGGACGCGAGAGCGCGCAGAATCGCGTGATTCCCTTTTGCCATTTACCGTCATTTCGAGCTGAGATGCAGCTCAGCTATAGTTTAATAGTTCATTGCCACAAGAAATCCATTTTAAAAATGAAATACTACGAGTACTCTGTATGCAAAGTAGTTGAATACCATTGTATCACCCATTCGTGTACATAACTGGTTTATTTACTTAAGTATTTGATGCCTAATGTCAATAAAAAAAAAAAAAAAAAAAAAAAAAAAATAAAAAAAAAAAAAACAACAACAACAACAACAACAACAACACGGGTAATAGCACACGCATTGGCAACACTGATTCATTATATAAAAAGCGGCCATAACAAAAGAAAGAGCTCTTTTATTAGCGGTAGCAAAAGCCAAAAAGAGTGGACGAACTAAAAAGAGTGGACGAACAAAAAAGAGCGGACGAACTAAAAAGAGCGGACGAACTACAAAGAGCGACCTACTTCATAGCCGAGCTGCGAACTAAAAGGAGAGCTTCCGGTCGCGAACTATTATGCGCTAGTTTACTGTTGATGTTATTTCTTTGAATTTGATTTTGATCCAACGTGCGCGGAGGATTCAGACAATAATATTGACATTTTTCATGAAACAGCCCATAACTTTTGCTCCACGGTAGTAGACCTGCTGACATTTCCTTGCTTGTCCGTAATTTTTTTTTCCAGAAACAAGACTATAATGCTTCGTCCAGCGTCCATATTCTCCCCACTATTACTATTATTCTGTTCGCCAAAGTTTTTCGTAAGAAGGGCATACTAAATGTCGTGAGCAACATGTTGTTAAAAATAGAATTTACTTTCAAACAATTCAAGTGTTTCACCTTAATCTACAGATTGTTGTTAACATATCAACATAATCTCCATATCTTTGACCATGTTTTTGCCATCTTTCTTCAAAATTCCCGTACGGTAAATACGTTCCAGTTGCCCGAAGACACTGACTCATTGCTTAGCTGATATCAGCCAGCGACTCATAGCTTTAGCCTCGCAGCTGTTCCTTCACAGAACTGAAAAGATGGTAATCTGAAGCAGTCAAGTCGGTACTGTAGGGGAGATGTGGAAGAGTTTCTGACCCAAGTGTCATCTTCTCCACAGTGGCACGAGGAGTGTGGCGACGGGCGTTGTCGTGTTGCAGAATGATTTTCTTTCCAGGACGTTCGTCGCACAATATATGGCGGAGCTACCCAAGCGTCTCTCTTTCTCTATAAGGTGGAGAAGAAATGAATTGTTGGTATGGGTGAGAAGGTTGGAATGAAGGGTCGCCAGGCAGGTTATGCCAAGAATTTTGGAGTGGGAGATCATATTGTGCAAGGGGAAATACTCATAGCGTATACTTAGATAAATGATAAGATCAACAAGAATTCAATATGTAAGGTGGGAGAGGTAATGAAGTTTTAGTATGGGTGGAAAGGGTGGTTTGAAGGGTCGCCAGAGAGGTAATGTCAAGAATTATGGAGTGGGTGAGGATCAGATTAACAATCCCACTTGAACTATTAATGCAATGGCCCTCTAATAAAACAAATTATTATGAAAACCCCTTCCAAAATAATAAGATAAAGATCTACAATTAGAACGGAAAATCTAATTCAGAGGTAAAATCGACAATTTATTGAAGAAAACAGATGGAAAGTAATTTTATAACCAAAAATTAAAATGAACAAATAAGTAAGGTTTTCACGTGGTAAATACAAATCGTACATAATTGACTGGCAAGTCAGGTTAAACCGCGAGTAGATGCAATTAAATGAACAAAATGTTCAAAACCAGCTTGGGCAAGATCGCGGAGATTAATCCCTTGCCAAAACGTACTCCCCATCGCTTAAAACACAAGGATCCCCTGTGGTACCAGAGTGTGAGCGATCAGTATGTTACCGTAACCTGAGTGCAGTGTTGCGCAGCTGTGGAGACACCTCAAGACTCGAGCAACGCTATCAGCATAATGCCGGCGAAACCAGAAGTTTCCAGCAACTTGTAGAATTAGTCTCACTCTCTGAAGAGCAAGTCACAGTTTCCTAAGTTCCACTCGATCGGGAGCAAAACTCTAAGTCACTCCATATCGAAGATGGGAACCAGGACGCCAAGTTCGTGCTACTGTTACCAGAACAGAACACCCAGGCCATCTTACTCACTCGGGAGCAGTGTTGCCAGATGACAGAGATAGAAAATACCTATAGTCTCACAAAAATGTTCCTACGTTTTCCCTACTTTCTCCCCACCACCTCATTAATGCCTCTACATCAGGGTCGTAGCCAGGATTTCGGTCTGGGAGGGGCTGAATCCAGGAGTCCGGCCAGCAGACGTTAACCAGTTGATTAATCTGACATGTTACAATTTTGAAAAACTTTAAAATAAATATTTGTCATCATGTTTCACTTGCTAGATATGTTTTTCCAGTGACTGATCGTTACTGATTGATGGAGTCAAGTGTAGATTATGCGGCGAATTCCAAGAGCTCTGTTACAAGAGGATTACTGATTTATCGATCGGACCAGGATACATCAAGAACCTGTCAACCACAGAGAGGAACAGCATTAATTAGCTTCCCCAAATATGCCGCTAATTCCGAGTGCACTGTTACACGTCAAACTTTCCAAATTTTTCTGTAGGAACACATCCTGGCGTCTGGAATGCGGCGCCATACTGGCAAGCTGCTAAGAGTTATTGGTATCGGTGTCTGAAGGGGTTAGGCGAAACCAGAGGCGTTCCTGACTGCCCTTGCTTTTGGGTCACTCACTTTGCGTGGGAACGCAGCAAGTTTTGGCGGGACCTCGCGAAAACGCAGAGTCTGAGGACACATTTAGCCATCGATCATGCAGTTATACTATGTGATTGGTCGGAGCCTCCTTGTTTTGCGTGGATTGGTGTGTTTAGATCGTGTAGGCATGGTTACGTTAGATTTTAAGACAGCGGCGCTTCTTGACAAGTTGGATTTAGGTGAGAAGCTACTGTCATGTAATTTCACAGCTGTTTTAAAGGTGGTTTACGCGATGTCAACCGGCTACCTGTGGTGGAAGATCTTGCAAGACAGGAATCTTAGGAGGGGACAAGATCTTAATCTTGTAATACTCTCTCATTAAGGCTTCCTTGCGTCTCAAACCAGGACGAGGATAATACATAGTACTGGGAGCTACTGAAGGGGTGTAGCCGATCAACCTCATTGCTCTATTTAAGTGCATGCCAATGTTTTCCCATGAATACTGTTGACTCAGACAGGGGCACAGTATTCAGCTGCGGAGTAAACTAGGGACAAAGCTGTTGTACGCAAAATCTTAGGACTGGTTCCTCAAGATGATCCTTCTATGTGCTGCAATATGTTATTCATAGTTTTAACTTTGTCTGCACGTTTTTGGAGGTGATACTTAAAAGTTAGAGATCTGTCTAAGATGACTTCTAGGTACTATGTTCAAGCTGAACACCGTCGAACGAGATGTTGAGTTTTTAATCAGCCATCTTACTGTTAAGGTGGAAACAAGCTACTTCGACATCAACATACATACTCCGCAATCCACTGTAAGGTGGGTGCCAGAGGGTACACTGTACGACTACTAGGTGTTTCTTTCCTATTCCATTCCCAAATAGAACGAGGAAAAAAAGAATGCCTATATGCCTCCGTACGAGCCCTAATTCCCCTTGTCATTGTGATCATTATGCGAAATGTAAGTGTGGTGGCAGCAAGATCGTACTACACTCAGCTTCAAATTCCGGCCCTCTAAATTTCCTCTACAGAAATTCACGAAAAGGATGTCTTTCCTCCAGCGATCCCCAATTGAGTTACCGGAGCATTTCAGTGACACTCGCGCATTGGTCGAACCTACCAGTAACAAACCTAGCTGCTCGCCTCTGAACTGCTTTTGTCTTCCTTTGAACTGATCTGCTGCGGGTCCCAAACACTTGAGAAATACTCAAAAAGTGAACGTAGAAGCGTTTTATACTCGGTTTCCTTTACAGATGAAGTACATCTTCCCAAAATTTTCCCAATTAACCGCTGTTCGCTTTACTCACTACTGTCCTTATATGTTAGTACCATTTCATATCGCTCTGCAATGTTACGCCTAGATATTTGAACGACACGACTGCATCAAGAAGCTCAGTACTAATGCTGTATTCGATTATTATGGGATTGTTTTTCCTACTCATGTGCATCACCTTACATTTTTCTACATTGAGACCTAGCTGCCATTCTTCGCACCAAAGTATGCTATTACAGTAAATTAAAGACAACATCCTCCCATACACCACATCATCATCAGCAAACAGCCGCAAATTACAAGTTACTCTGTCCATCAGATCATTTATATAGATGGAAAATAATAGCGGTCCTATCACACTTCCCTGGGGCACGCCTGACGATACACTCGTTTCGGATGAACTCTCGCCGTCGAGAACAACGTAGTGCGTTCTATTACTTAGGAAGTCTTCCAGCCAGTCACAAATCTGTGAATCTATTCCATAAGCTCGTATCTTCGTTAGCAGCCTGCAGTGTGGCACCGCGTCAAATGCCTTTTTGAAGTCGAGAAAAACACAATCCGCCTGTTGCCCTTCATCTATGGCTCGCAAGATGTCATGCGAGAGAAGGGCAAGCTGAGTTACACATGACCGATGTTTGCTGAATCCGTGGTCGTTCGTAGAAAGAAGCTTTTCCGTCTCAAGGAAATGTACAATATTCGAACTGAGAGTATGGTCCAAAATTCTACAGGAAACTGATGTCAACGATATTGGCCTGTAATTATGAGGGTCAGTTCTCTTTCCTTTCTTATAAACGAGAGGCACCTGCGCTTTTTTCAAAAATCACTAGAAACTTTGCGCTGAAGTAAAGATTCGCGATAAATGCAAGCTAAGTAAGCGGCCAATGCCGCAGAATATTCTTTGTAAAACCGAATTGGTATTCCATCCGGACCAGCAGACTTTTTCGTATTTAGCTCTCTCAGATGCTTCTGTTCGATTTGGTTTGCACTTTAGTTTCCACATTGCGATGTAATTTCTGAGAAGAGTTAGATCAGATGTTATGGCAGTTTCCGTCACGTGGCTGTCTACTGTATTCTGACGCTATGGTCATATGATCGGCATAAATGAATTTTCTAGAATGAGTAGCTGGAATATCAGTGACGTAAACATTAAAAACAATGGGAGCAAGAACCGAACCCTGGGGGAGGTCATCCTGAAGGTATGTAAAACCAGTTTGCGTGTTGCAGAGATATATCTTGATCAGACGACCATTTAACATAGAGTTTAGAAGTCATAATAAAATGGGACAAGGAATGTGATTGAAAATTTTCACTAGGAAGCCCTTCTTACAGGTGGTATCAAACTGCTGAATGATCCAGAAAAGCAGTGGAGGTGGTAAACTTCTTTTCGCCAGCCGAGATGCCCGAGGGGACTGCGGCGCGCAAGTCACGGTCTGCACGGCCACTACGGTCGGGGGTTCGAATCCCCTCTCGGGCATGGATATTTGTGCCGTTCTTAGTATCAGCTAGTTTGTGAGTAGTTTGTAAGTTTAGGGATTGATGACCCCGTAGTTAAGTCCCAAAAGCTCTACAAACATTTGAACATTTGAAACTTCTTTTCGTAACCAGTCTCAATGAAAGATGTCAGTGTTAAGACCTGGTCACATGATAAAGGCTAATGAAGTTAGTTGTTCGAACATACCACATATCATCATAAGTCATTGTGCTCACTGCTGAGCGTCGTGACCCCATGAACCAAGCGTCTCCATCCCGGACGGTTGTCAGCTTCTCTCAGTGCCTGCTGAAGCGGTAGACCGGAGATCTTCTTTATTTGGTCTATCCATCTGCTCGCTGCTCTTCCTCTTGGTCCTGTGCCCTCGATCTTTCCCTGTAAGATTATTTTTTCTATGTTTTCTCCGTCTCTTCTCACAATATGGCCAAAGAACGAGAATTTTTTCGTCGACTGGAGAAGAAAGGCGTCTGCAGGTATTCAGTTGTTCAATAATGGACACATTTGTTCTTCTTTCGGTCCATTTTAAGCGTTGCATCCTGCGACAGCACCAAAGCTCAAACACATCAATGCGTTGTTTGTCTCTGGCCTCGAGTGTCCATGATTCACAGCCAGAAAAGACAGAAAACACCAGTGTTTCAACTAGCCGAATCTTTGTGCTATTTGTTATTCCTCTGCTCTGCCATATCATCGTGAGCTTCTTCATAGCCACTCGTCCTAGCGTGATCCGTAAAGCTTGTAAATTACGATCGTGGAGTCGCTTGCGTTACATTTTCTGAATTTGGAGTTTAACAATTACTTGCTCACGAGTTTCAGTATGCACCCCCACCCCTTATACGAAATGGAAAAGCATCGCTGAGACAGGTAAAAGCTGTCCCACATATGGACCTCCAGAAGTTTGGCGTTGTGTGTGTAGTGTTCCTCTCGCCGCTGTTCGGTTGTGTGTAGCAGCAGCAGCAGCGGCCCAGAGAGCAGAGATCAAAGCGGCGGGCAGAGTGCCACGCACCTGCACGCACTACAGTCGAGCGGTACGCACGCACATTTATCTGGCACAACAAGGCACCGCATTGAGAATCAGCTACACAGTTGCTACCTCACCTGTTCCAAATTGCCTGGGCTGGCAAGTTAAACAGCGCAGGCTAAGATTAAATATCACCTGAGAGACAAAATGTGTTGTAACAGAAATGATTGGTTGCGGATCTAGCGTCAAAAGCACTAAATTATTGTGGACCGGAGGGGAAGTGTGACGACTCAAAAGATAGTTTATAGCTCTAAACGGAGAAAACTGAAAGAAATTAAGACCGGAACCGCATTCTGTAACGTACTGGATACCTCAGACCATATACCTGTAGTTCAATGGCACTTCAACTATTAAATCGAGACAGTTTTACTCTTGATTAACCCTGGATTGCTACACTTATTTTCATAGACGGGTCTGCTACACTGGAGTACAGGTGTTCCCCAAATAAAAACGGATTTTTAAAATGATTAAAAAAATTTATTTCAAAGTAATACATTAACATTTAAATCACACTTAAGAAAAAAAGAAAAAATGCCCAGAAAGGAACAATTACATTAATGAAGACACGAAGAACACACTTTTCGTTGATGATCCAAAGAAATAAAATTTTTACAAATAGCACATTTAAGTCTTGATATTCGGTCTCGAGCCCTAGGGCAGAAAATACACCGTCCTTTTGTGAATTCTGGAACCTCTTTGGCTTCTTCTTCCTTTGGCAGTTCTAAAATACCACTGATAGTTTGACGAAGTTCTCGTCTTAAAGTTGGTTTTTTCATTTGTGGTCGCATCAAAACTATAGCCAATTTCTTCAGGTAAGATCTTCTGTTTTTAAATATTTCCTTATTATCTGCAGAGCTTCCTTTCAACAGTAACATAGAGTTGTATCCAGTGACGTTTAATAAGTTATAAAATAGGCAAAGGGGCCAGCGATGAGTTTTTCTTGCACAGGAATATGAATGACATAACTAGTCTAGCGTGTCAACGCTTCCTTTGGTATAGTTATAAAACTGAATTATTTCTGGGATATGTATTTGGTGCATCCCCTTTTTCATGCATAGTTGACAGCATAAGAACAATCTCTTTCTTTTGTTTTGGTGGGCAGTATGATAACAGGGTAAGGTGACCACTGAAACAAAACAGCAGAATTTGGCTGTCTCTCCTTGATGCTCAGGAATGACGGAGGAATTTCTGCTTTATTTTATTTATTTATTTATTTTAGCTTACCAACTATGTTAATTTTCTTCTATAGAAGGCTCTTCACTGTTTCTATGGATGTAAACCAGTTGTCCACAGTTAAGTTTCTGTTGGTTCCATGAAAAGAAGTCAGTTTTTCACAATAATATCGAGCCACAGGTATATTATCTGGTGTAGATCCCTTACCAGTATACAATTCTGCATCGAGCACATAAAATGTTTTTGCATCGCAGCACATTACTATCTTGATCCCGTACTTGTCTGGTTTAGTAGGAATATACATTTTAAGCGCCTCGGTTGCACAGTGGTAGAGTGCCAGACTACAAATACAAAGGTCGCGGGTTCGATCCCCGCCAGGTCCTAGGATTTTTATCTGTCACTTTCCACTTCTTTCACCTCTGGCAGTATTGCTCATGTGAAAAATGGTGAAAATGTGTGGTTCGGAACCCACGTTAAACTGTAGGTCCCCCTATAACTGGCTGGGTAAGTCAGTTCGAAGGTCGGAGGAAGGCAACGGCATACCACCTCCAAACAGGACCATGCTTAGTAAAGCACTGGGGTGTTCAAACCAATCTGCGGATTGTGGACTGCTTTACCTTTTTTTTTTATACATTTTAAATGGACACCGGCCTCTAAACCCAACCAATTGCTCATCTATTATGGTGTATGCAGATGGTACATACAATTGTTTCATTTTGTGTATGGAGCGTTCAAATACTTCCCGAAAAGGAGCCAATTTGTCATTCAATCTTCTTTGCACTCGAGTGTCTTTGTCATCAAATCTGAGACAGTTTACTAAAAATCTGAAACGTGCTTCAGGCATGGTTGCTCGAAATATTCCGATTCCACTGTGAGGGTCAAAAAGCTCTCTTGTAAAGACGCCTCCCATAGTAGATCAATCCTATAACAGCCTGGAGTTCAGTACAATCAGTGTTGCGGTGTATGAAGGCTTATTGTCTTTAGGTGTTGCATCCATATTTTTGTTGTATTTAGATCTCTGTTCTTCAATTTCTTTGTTGGTGCAGTTTGTAATCAAATCTACATTTTCCTTTGTAAAGCACAGCTGCCAAGCTTCCAGTGCACTCTTCACATGTCTTGCTTCATTTTTGTTTCCTGGTAATCGCACTACAAGATTCCTTTCACGTGTGCGATGAATAACTCCCCTTTCACCACTCCACTTGAATTTATTTTTGCCACAGAGTTTCTTTGGAGCATTTATGATATTCACCTTTGGCGAATCAACACTCTGAAGACGTTCTGGTAGATTATCTTTATCAGGATCGCAAACTGACACAGCTGGACACTGAATATGACGTGTAGGAGCATCTGATTGTTCTTCTTCATTTCCACAGTCCTCTCTGTTTTTAAAATCTGAATTGACACAATCCTCTTCATCGACTTCATCGGTTTCTGAATAAAGGCCTTCAGAATCTGAATCTGAAGAGAAGAGCATACGCTGTATTTCGAGAATATCCTCCTCCGTTCTAAGATCAAAAGTCTGTTTTCGGGATGTCATTTTATTTCACCTAAAAGTTGCAGATGATATTCGATTATCCACTATAATTCTTGGAAACAATCGGTACTAGCATTGTTGTAGTGTCTTTGTTGCGAATAAGTATAAATATTCTATATTTTACATCATACTTAAAAACCTGAAGAATCTTGGCTCTAAAATTTCTTACAGCGATCATGCTACACTGGGGTGCACCTGTACCCCAAACATTAAATAACGTGAAAAGTATAAACCCTATTGACACTTTGATGGTCACACCCGTACTGACTTGTTAAGGCATGAAACTACTGGGAAGCGCACAACTTCAGCGCTATCTGTTGGCCACTAGCTACTCTTAAGAGAAGCACTGGGGTACAGGCGTACCCCTGTAGCATTCCATCGTTATAATGTAATTTCGAAATAACAACTATAATAACATATAAGATTAACGTTTAAATGTTTCGATACTCTGCATAGGGTTGCTGTTGTGACCTTGGGTCCGACGACTGGTTTGAAATAGTTCTCCGCGCTTCTTAACCCTGAGCAGACCTTTTCACCTCAGAATAAGAACGGCAACCCCTATCCATTTAAAACTACTTACTGTACTCTTCTCGATATCCACCTCTGCAATTTTTAGTCATCCGCCAGACTTCTCTCTTATTGTAATGTGTTAATGTCTCAGAATATGTACTGTAAATGGCTTCCTCCTTCCCCCCCCCCCCCAACCCCATTTAGTCAAGGTATGCTACAAAAATGTCTACCCAGTTCAATACAATACCTCCCCAATAGTTACGTAATCTTGACGTTCCTATTTACTCTCATTCATTCTCTTGTAGTACAACATTTCAAAAGCTTTTATCTCTTTTTTTCTTGTCTGAGGTACTTATAGTCCACATTTCACTCTCATACGAAGCGACGCTCCAGAGAAATACCTTTAGAAAAAGAACTTCCCACCATTTAAATTAATATTCTATGACAACAAATTTCTCTTCCGATGAAAGACGACCGTCTGTCGTTTTCCATATTTTTTTTAATAAAATTGTAATTTATTTGATGTTGCTAGATTAGCATTTTGTTAAGAACCCCACTCTTTTCAAGGCATGAGGAATAGCATTTTTATTTCATGTTTTAAAATATTACTTTTTAAAATGATAGTTAATATTGCTAGGATTTTGTTATTCTAATAATGTATTACTGTGGTTATGAATGTTGCAATAAGTACTGCTTCTCTGCTACGCCACTGTCCCTGTGAGAATGTGTACTTATTTTACTTTTAAGTGGCTGTGCGAGGATCTACTGGCTGTCTGAATGTGGGTAGCGATAGCTCGCTTTGCATGGTTCTCTCTGGTTCAGAGTCGATAGTTAGCCGTTACCAACCTCTGCTGCTGATGCGACCAAAGAGGTTTCTACACCCTTTGGTTACAAGCTAGTTGACGAGCCTGCTCCAGGGCGAGTCTCACGATCTTCTCTCCCCACCACCACTGTTATCATGGATTTTGCCCAGTTTCCGGTAGCTTCCCCATCTCCTGGCTGGTCGAATTTCACTTGGTGCTGGGATCGTGGTGAGGTAAGGTTGGTTCTTCTCTTGTGTCTGCGAAGATGGTAGCGATTCGTTGTCTAACATGTTTAACTTAGACTCTTGAACTTAGATTCATTTTGTGGAATATTCCTTTCGATCGTGCACGGAAATGTCTTCTAGTTTTTCAATCCATTGATTTCCAACAGATAAATGCGGTGTATATGCTACTAGTTGCAGTTTGATAATGGTCTGGTATATTAAAAGCTTTTGTGATTGTGTGGTGGTGTACGAACTCTGTGTAAATTCTCTCTACCTCTGTGGGGCCAGATTTCTAAGAGATGATATGTTCATTTTTGTACAGTGCATGTAAAAATCTTTCTTATCGCTTCGTTCTGTGAGTGATATGTGTTTCACATGATTGGTTCTTAGAACAAAGCCTTCTGCTTCCACTATTGTTTGTTCCATGCCCATCAGGCAAGTAACTAAGCGTGTATCCTTCTGATTCCCACCAAAATTTCGCGATTATTTCTTTCCGACAATTTTAATTTTGCTGTTTCTTCTCTGAACTTGTAGTATGCACTCTGTCTTTGTCAGTAATTCCACTCTGAGCTTTGTACAACCTCCTTCAATAGCTTCCTTTTGTAATTCTAAACATTTGTATGGGTTGCATGCTGTAATTCTTAATTTTATTTGTCTGACTCTGTAATTATTTCACTTTTGTGGTTTTTCTGAGACAGGACCTCATCCGTTTCTGTGAACGTTCCCAATCGCATGTTGCTGCATTGCAGTACCTGCCTTAGGAAATTCTACGCAGTTCTAGGGGTTGCATGCCGTAGTTAATTTTCTTTATTTTTCGGAAACTGAATTTATTCATTTTTACCGGTTTCCGGAACCATGTGGTCCGAACTCCGACTTCAGGGGTTTGCAGCTACTCACCTGAATGCACGCCACGTCTAGTTAAACCAGTGCCTAGGTGGTTTACTCTCAGATTGCAACTTAAGAATCCGCCGTGATTTTGTGTAATGAATCCGATTTTTAACCACTTCACCTTCAGTGGAGTGCGATCATGTAACGTAGCCGTGTGTAGGCCGTTAGCGTGATTGATCGCGATCTAATTTAAATGCAACTCACACTCCATATCAGATCAGGCACGACAGACCAGAGCCGTCTTCGCAGTTTATTGTATATTGTGTTGTGTGGTACCTCCGGGTTTGCTGAATTTCGCCCACGATATCGGCGCCCGCTTCTGCCTCGTCTCAGCACGCTGATTTTGGTGAGTTTCGCTGTTGCATTGCGAGTGTGTGAGCGAGTGAGAGTTGTTTGTAAATCTCCCCCCCCCCCCCAAGTAGCGTTACGATCTGTGTAATTTATGTTAAATTCAATGCTGGGCATCGTCTGTGTAAGAGAGGTTGACTTAAGTACATTATTTCAGTGGGATACATTTTTATTGTATTAACAAAATTGGTTCCCCATTTTGCTTGGGTTCGACCTGAATAAATAAGTTAAGTTCAGTATAATTTAGACTTGCATATAAATTGTAGTTTTCGAGCACCTTCCCCCTTTTATTTAATATTGTTTTTCACCAGTGCTGAGAACAAGCTCAGATGCAACTTTTGTATGTTTAAGTTCCGTTGCGCCATAAATGTTTTCTTAGCCACCTTTGTCAATTTTAATTGTGGTGGCTTGTTTATTAATGCCTATGTGTAATTTCGTGTGAGCTGCTACGTATATTGGCCACTGTATCGTTAAGTTCCTGTTATTAGAATAATTTGAACCAAGTCAGTTCTCAATTTGGGCCAGGGAACAAGGATTGGCAGCAGGGAGTAGCGGGTAGCTCACACGGATCTTTTGCTAATTTTACTGCTAAAATTAAGCTTTTTTATAACAATAAATTCTTATCAGGTACCTCCTACCAGAATTAAGCTTTTATTTCGTACAGTGGCCTACTTGTACCCTTATTAAGAAATGCATTGCTTTCTGCAGCCATTGTGCATTTTATATCTTCTTTACTCCGTCCATAAGATATTATGACACAGCATAATGTTTTTGTAATACACCCGAAAAAATGTCTAATTATTGATCAAGGAGAAGAAAAGGAACGAAAATGATCCAATAAACGTATGTTCAGAAATGCGTGGTTTCCATGATAGAGACCATTTATCCAGTCATACTTTGTTACAGAGCCGCGGTGGAGTGACCGAGCATTGGAAGGCGTCTTGCTGCGGATCGCGAGATTGCTCGCCGTCGGAGGCTGCAGTCCTCCCTCGGGCATTGGTGTGTGTGATTGAACTTAAGTTAGTTTGACTTAGTTTAAGTAGTTTGCAAACCTAGGGACTGATAACGAGAGTAGGTAACTCCCATAGATATACGAACATTTGAAATTTCATATGTTACGGAGATTGTTATTTATTCCAGTATTGAGTTACGCCATGTACTCCTCCCTCATCCTCTCCTCCTCCTTCGCTCTCCTCTCTCTGTCGTAGTCTATCGACCTCTACCTCGTCCTCCTGCTCCCGCTCCTACTCGTATTCCTAGTCACTCTATCCACAAACACATATCCCTAACACTGTCGTTACCTCCACCGCTCTGTGCCAATTTTCTCTTGTCCCCTCTCTCTGTTCATCCCCTTCCTCCCCCGTGTACGAAACATTACAATACTTGAAAAATTCTTGTTGACTGGTCAAAAGATGTTAATGCCTGGAGTAACGTTCCCTGTTCTATGAACAATACGAAATGTTACGTAAACAGTCGTGTATCTGTTGTTTTGTAGATCAAGTGTGGAAAATTTCATCACAGTAGGAATTGCCGACGGCTGTGTAAAATACCCTCCGCCATTCACCTTGCGAATTGTGTAGAGTGTGCCGATTCTCTGGTTTTGAAATTTATATGTGTAAAACTTTATCGCAATCGGATGAAAGGTATGGCAGCGCATAAAACACGTATATAATACAAAGTGGTGACGCCCCTTTACAAAATTAGCAACGTCGATTTTTCAACTGTTCTTCTCGGTTTTCCCTTTTTTTGTAACACACCCGAACAAAACAAAAAATATTCAAAACGGTGAAGCCATTTCTACGTTTTACCGTGACAAACGCACAGCCATTGATTTGAATCTATATAGATAATACATGGCAATCTTAGAATAAAATGAAATACACGAAATATATATATATATATATATATATATATATATATATATATATATATAGTTATTCCTTATATAAATTTAGAAAAACTGTGCAACGTGAAATAACTTTTAGTATCAAGTTAAAGTCCTAAAGAGAATATAATGATAATTTCATGTGGCTCAATGACCTGGTGCAAGTCTTTCGATTGGACGTCACTTCAGAGTCTGATATGTCCCTGCCCTACCCCAGTTATCCAAGCGGGAAAAGAGGACGTAGAGTTTAACATGGAACCTGAGCCACGTGTCATTTCTGGCGTCTCCTTGCATTGTTGAGAGGCGAAGGGATGATTATAACTCAAAGTGAAAAAATCCGTAATCGCAGCGAGTTTAGAACACGTGACCTTCGATCAACAAACGAGCACTTTGCTGATAGCGCAAACATCTATTTGAATAACACCACCAGTTATAGGATACTCCCTCAAACTAATTGAAAACGTTGTATTAATAAGGTTATTAATCGAAATGAAAACCTAGCTTATCTTGTAAGTTGCACCAAATCTCACACGCACTGCACAAACTTCATTAATATCTGTTGATATGTTTTGGTGTCCGTCACGGACAAACATCGTGAAACGCCATATATTAAGAATACAAGGACAGGGCTGTGAAGTCAGTAGTAACTGCAACATACAAAAAAGTATATTACCTACAACTAGAATTTTGTGTGTCAAACGCTTGTGTAATATCAGTTTAAGGAAGACCTATACCACAGTCTATCACAGACAGTCGCGAAACTCTCTAGGAAAAAAATTGCAGTTGAAGCGATACTAGCGCTCCAAGCGGCCAGTAGGGAGTAACAGAGGAATGGAATGATGCAAACCGCGATGTTACCGTTTTTAATGCTGTTACTTTCATATTTCCTGGTCACTGAACGTTGCTGTGAACTTTCTAATACAAATACGAAAACATCATTAAAGTAATATCACTGCTTCTGTTAATGGCAGTCTATAATTTAACAAACTGTTAGTGCAATGTAATTCATACAGTTCACAATACCCGAGTCATATTAATATCGACCAAAACTTTTTGAAAGCAGAAATGAATTGCAATCTGATGCGCTGAAGTATATAAGAGGAACTGATTATGATTATGTTCGCGTGTTTGGTGCGTACTGACATGTTGCATGAGCTTTGTTTTAGCGAATTTAGGACATTGTAATGTTTTCAAAAGTACACACGATTTTTACATTGTAGGGGACTAGATTCTACATCGTCGTTGAAACCATCTTTTCACCTCGTCCTTGCTTCTGTGCCTTTCGTGTACCTATCACAATTTTTAGCTACTTGGCAGGTATCAAACTGAATATCTTCGAGAATGTGACATGCTAACATTAACAAGTTATATATGGAGATATTATTTATTTGTAGCTACGTATTTACTTTATCAAACTAGTAGGTAACCGACAAAATATGTTAGTATACAAGGTTATCATTTTTGTGAACCTGAGGTACGAACCTAAGCAGTCATTCATACATTACTTTCATTCAGCAGTAATATTATGAAACAGTGGTCAAGTATTTGCGATTCTCATTAACAGCAAAAGTTTGGACGTGAACGAATTGTTAACGTTTTACTTTTATGCCTTAAAGTATAACTAACCACTGTAAACGAACATATATTATTCATAACATTGTTCTGTTATTTCTGAGCATCCTTTGCAAATGAGAGATTTCCGAATTATATTTTTGACAGTTGCTACAATTTATAGCGCCACAAAAGCTCGTAAATACGAAGTAATTTTGAAAATGCTGCTTCAATCAAAATACACATTCATTACTCAATCGCTACGCGGTGTGATTTTACGACCCGGCCGCTTGGCAGCGCTGCAGTCGCGAATTTGCAGAAAATCACTGGGAGTTTCGCGACTCTTACGTTCGACTATGCCTATACCCTGAAGTGTAGAAGCAGACATATTAAAAAGTTTCCAACTGCATGCTTTATATTTTACCTCCATAATTCCGGAGATATTACTATCATAGTATCGCCGTGTGTAGTATTTCTTCGGTTTATCTTGTACATCCGTGATATTGCGAGTATGACTTAAAATGCGGACCAATACCGATTGATCCTTCAATGTAGGTTGCGCGCGACAGTGACGTGAGTTGTGTGTTGCCTTCTCACAGGGGAAACAAAACTTGCCCAATAACAAGATCCTTAGGAGGGTCTTTCTTAGAGAATGCGGCTATTTGTGCTGTGATCTGAAATGTTCAGTCTATTTTCACATTAACGTCACGGTTTGAGGCGCCGCATGGGTGGGGGGAGGTATATCGGCCCCAGTTCGAATTCACCCGCCACGTCCACCAGGTGAATACGGTGCTCATACACAAGTTCTGGCCGGCCGCGGTGGCCGAGGTGACTGAGGCGCTCCAGTCACGGTCAGCACGGCCACTACGGCCGGGGGTTCGAATCCCCCCTCGGGCATGGATATTTGTGTCGTCCTAATTCGTAAGTAGTTCATAAGTAGTTTGTAAGTTTAGGGACTGATGACCCCTTAGTTAAGTCCCATAAGCATTACAAACATTTTGAACTCAAGTTCTGTCTCATTTATACGACACACAAACTTTTAAAACACTTCCGCACACTTTTACTTGTATAACACTATACGCAGACTTCAAGTACACCGATTTCCGTTCGAGGTGAGAGGGGGATATTAATAGGGTGCTGACAGGGTGGAAATCCGATCACCTTTAAAAAAAGTTCAAATGTTTGAAAATCTATCGGACCAAACTGCATGGTCATCAGCTTACAAACTACTTAAACCTAGGTAAACTAACCTAAGGACAACACACACACCCAGGGAGGACTCGAACCTCCACGGCGAGCAACCGCGCGCTCCGCAGCGAGACGCTTTAGACCGCTCGGCTACTCCACCGCGTCCGATCACCTTCTAACAGGTCGTAATAGTAATGATGAACTCTGAAAGTGTTCCCAAACTTCATGTTCATAAGCTAGAAGTGTTTACAAATCAAGAAGTTTTGGCTATACAAGATTTATCTCTTTACATAAAGGAACGAAATCAGTTTTATACAGCAGAAAATCTGACTGAATTACCCAAGTTGAAAAAGTCTGTAGTGAATTTATGTACCAAGTCAAATTTACTGACGGTCATCCTCCTCCTTTTGTCACCTATATTTTTCCTGAGATGGTCCCTCTCAGTAAGTTACAGCAGTCGAAAAGCAGGCAGTCAACAGTTGGGATATTTCTCTTACATGTGCATATTCCGTCTTCAATTATTCTGATCCTTTGATAATAGGCTTTCAGATTACCATGACATTTTAACATTGATGTAAAATTAGAGATATTGGAAGTTTGCAACACTCCTACTCACGTTAGTGTAGGTCAATAATACAATGAAGGTAACGGAAAATTACGTCTACCGTGCAGTTCCGAACACGTCAAAATACTACTTCACAAAACTAACATAGTCGTAGTGAGCCCCTCTGCGAGGATTAAAAATGACCTTTTGTATACCTAACAGATATGGCATAAGATGTTCCCCTTCGTTTCCTCAGATATGTAGTATTCGGTAAATAAACACCATAAAGTCACAGGAATTGGATTTAACACTGTTTAAACTAAAAGTCAATTGTACTACTATGAAATTTTGGTGGTCGCCAGCCCAATAGGACATAAAAGAAATAGTTGTTGGTTACACTGAATGTAAAAAAACAGTCAAGCAAAAGAAATAGTAAAATGCAATCCTCAATTGAAACGGATCAGCTATAGCGTCACTCACTAATTGTCGTTAAACTGAGCAACACACATATGAAACACAACTGGCATTTAACTATAAGCAGACAAACTTCACAACAAACAGTACTCAGTAATGTTTAACTTTGAAGTGATTATAGTGACTAATCATTTATACTTGATGTAAATCAACTGTCAATCTTAGTGAAAATTTACTTGCAGTATCAGTGCTCTCAGAAAAAAATTATTGAAATACGGTTTCTTCGTTTTTGGTTCTTTGCCTCTCAATCTCTCATTTGTTGCTAAACTCCTCTCGAAGTTTCTTCTTCACAGCACTTGTAGGTATTTTGATGTAGCATTTCGAATTTCGTAATCGAGCCGCCATTTTAACGAGATCGCCAGCTATTTCATTTCCCCATATCCCTCTACGTGCTTTAATACAATCAAAATGCACCTGCCATTTGTATGCCTGCAACCTCCTGATATTACATTCAATCAAAAAGTTATGGTTATTCGGGTTTAGTAACGAATCCAAAAGTCATCCTACTATCGGTGTGTATTATTGCAGCTCTATCAACATTCGAGAGATTGGTTATTAATTCAAGGTCACTGAAAATGGCAAATTATTGTGCTTAATTGTTTGAGCGTTTATTAGATAAAGTTGTACTCGACAAGTAAGGTCGTTATTAGTAAATATGTCACATTTGGTGACTGAATCCGTCTTATGCAAGACACCTTCATTTGTTTGAATACCCAAACATGTTTCGGCAGTTATTGTGCCATCTTCCGCGAGTTTTTGTTTTATCTTCTAGAATAAAATATTACAGATTTTGGTTATACAGTCTATTGGAGAAGTTGTTTGATTTTACCACTTTGTTAGATGTATGAGGCCTAATTTATTTACGATAATTACATTATATTATTCGCAGGATCTGCCTCTGCATTAATTGTGAAATGACAAGTTTACACAGCCTGTCATCTGCGAACAACAAGAAGTTATGTTAGAAAATATTTATATGTGGCTGTTTAGTGGCTTACGTAAATTTGAACTGTGGTGTTGTTGCTTACTTGTTCGTGACGTGTTCTTATGTTTTATGGTCCTTAGTGCGATTTTTGTTGTGAACTGGCGCTGTTTATATCGCCATTTTTCATGTTGTGGTGGCTGTATCATGTTTATTTGTGTGGTGTGACTGTGATGTGGCGCGCGATTTTTGAATGGTTTTGATACTGTAGCGGTTTTAGTGTTTTTTGTCCCCCCCCCCCCCTCTCTCTCTCTCTCTCTCTCTCTCTCTCTCTCTCTCTCTCTCTCTCTGTGTGTGTGTGTGTGTGTGTGTGTGTGTAGGGCTGTCAGGTGTAATGTGGTGGTGGGATTTATTTATATATTCTTCTATTTTGATCTCAGAGTGTTTTGTTGCATAGTGATGTATATTTGTTAACTTCTTCCTTAACTTGGGCTATTGCTTTCTGGATGTGATAGTTTTCCTCTGTTGTTAGGTTTTGAAATAAACTGTTACTGGTTTTGAGAATTTGTAGGTCAGTTTCTATGTTTGTTGGGATGTCATCTCGTTTTATTAAATGTTCAGCAAATGTTAAGTGACAGATGCTACTTTTTAGTGCTCTGAGATGTTCAGTTCAGAAATGTTTGTGAATCTTATGGGACTTAACTGTGGGGTCATCAGCTTCTAAACTTATAAACTACTTATCATCTACCTTATACTAAAGACAGCACAAACATCCACACCCGATGAGGGATTCGAACCCCCGACGCGGAACGGCCTCGCGCATCGCAGCATAGCGCCTCAATGCGCTCTGCCGCACCGCCGCGGCTGAGATATTCATTGTATCTTGTTTTGAAATTTCTGCATGTCTGAGCCACATAAACAGATTGGCAGTTATTGCAAGTAAGCTGATATATTCCTGAGTGGCTGTACTTGTCAGTGTTGTTGGAATGTTTCCCTAGTCTATTCTGTATTGTGTTATTAGTTCTGTATCCTCTCTGTATCTCTCTCTTTCTCTCTGTATCTGTTTTAACACACACACACACCACACACACACACACACACACACACACACACACACACACACACACACACACACGAAATAAGATCCACCCCCCCCCACACACACACACAGAGAAAACAAAAACACACATAAAAAACCACACACAAAACATCGACAGTATGAAAACAATTCAAAAACACGTGCAACATCACAGACACACCACAAAAACAAATGAACACGATACAGTCAACACAACAAGAAAAATGGCGATATAAACAATTCTAGTTCACTACAAAAGCTGCACTAAAGATCTTAAAACATAAGAAGACTCCACAAACAAGTAAGCAACAACACCACAGTTCAGATGTAAGTAAGCCACTAAACAGCCACATAGAAATATTTTTCAACATAACTTCCAGGCGAATGCGCAATAAATCAGTCAGTCTTCGTAAATAAAAACGTTTCGTTGTTTGCAGACGACAAGCTATGAAAACATATTATTCCTTAAAGCAGATGAAAATTCTGAGAATGACGTTATGTAAGTATCGTAAATAAAGTAGGCCTAATACATCTAACAAAGTTGTAAAATCAAACAACTCGTCCAAATGATTGCATAAACAAAATCTGTAGCATGTTATTCTAGAAAATACTCGTAAAAGACAGGAACCCACAGAAAATGGAAAAATAAGTGCCGTAACATGCTTGGGTATTGAAACCAATCAAGGTGTCTTGCATAAGGCGGATTCAACCACGAATCTAATATAGCAATCAAGGAAGATACAAGAGCTTCACCATCATAAGTTGATCATGTCACATCTTCAATGTTGTTGTTGTTGTTGTTGTTGTGGTCTTCAGTCCGCAGACTGGTTTGATGCAGCTCTCCCCGCTACCCTGTCCTGTGCAAGTCTCTTCATCTGAGAATCGTTCGGCAACCTACATCCTTTTCAATCTGCTTACTGTATTTGTCCCTCGGTCTCCCTCCACGATTTTTACCCCACACGCTTCCTTCTAATGCTAAAAATGGACAATTCCTTGATGTCTCAGAATGTGTCCAAACAATCTATCCCTTCTCTTAGTTAGGATATGCCAGCAACTCCTTTTCTCCCCGATTCGGTTAAGCACCTCCTCATTAGTTACATGATCTACCCATCTAATTTTCATCATTCGTCTGTAGCACCACGTTTCAAAAGCCTCTGTCATCTTTTTATTTGAACCCCTTATCGTCCACGTTTCACTCCCATACAATGCTAAGCTCCAGACAAATGCTTCCTAACATTTAAATTAATACTTTATGTTAACAAGTATCGCTTCTTTAGAAACTCTTTTCTTCCCACAGCCATTCTGCATTTTATATCTTCTTTACTTCGGCCATCAAAAGTTATATTGCTACCCAAATAACAAAATTCATCTACTACTTTTATTGTCTCATTACCTAATCTAATTCCTTCAGCATCGCCTGATTTTCTGACATCAGATTCCATTACCTTCGTTTCACTCTAATTAATGTTCATCTTACATCTTCCTTTCAAGACACTGTCCATTCCATTCAATTGCTCTTTCAGATCTTTTGCGGTCTCTGACAGAATTACTATGTCATCGGCAAATCGCAAAGTTTTTATTTCCTCTCCCTGCACTTTAATGCCTTCTCCAAATTTCTCCTTCCATTCCTTCACTGCCTGCTCAATGTGCATATTGAACAACATTGCGGGAAGGCTACAACCCTGTCTTACTCCCTTCCCAACCTCTGCGTCCCTTTCTTGCTCTTCGACTAACAACCGCTGTCTCGTTTTTGTATAGGTTGAATATAATTCTTCGCTCCCTATATTTTACCCATGATACCTTCAGAATTTCGAAGAGTGTATTGTCCAAATTGACAATCGCTAAAAACGTAGGTTTCCCTTACCTTAGCCTATCTTCTAAGATAAGTCGTAATGTGAGTATTGCCTCCTGTGTTCCTACATTTCTCCCAGGTCGAATTCCACAAGTTTTTCCATTCGTCTGTAAATAATTCGTGTTAGTATTTTGCACCCATGACTTATTAAACTGATAGTTCTGTAATTTTCACACTTGCCTGCACTTGCTTTCTTTGGAATTGGAATTTACACTATTCTTCTTGAAGTCGGAGGGTATTTCCCCTGTCTCATACATCTTGCATACCAGGTGATACAATTTTCAGTGCACCACTCTATCTTTCGACCAACTTTGTTGTATGGGAGCCGGCCGCGGTGGCCGAGTTGACTGAGGCGCTCCAGTCACGGTCAGCACGGCCACTACGGTCGGGGGTTCGAATCCCCCCTAGGGCATGGATATTTGTGCCGTCCTAGTTCGTAAGTAGTTCATAAGTAGTTTGTTAAGTTTAGGGACTGATGACCCCGTAGTTAAGTTCCATAAGCTTAACAAACATTTGAACATTTTTTTGTTGTATGGGAGTGAAAGTTGGGTGGATACAGGTTACCTTATCCATAAGGTAGAGGTTACAGATATGAAAGTAACAAGAATGATTGCAGGTACTGATAGATGGGAACAATGGCAGGAGCGTGTCCATAATGAGGAAATCAAAGAAAATCTGGGAATGAACACCATAGATGAAGAAGTTAGAGCGAACAGACTGAGATGGTGGGCTCATGTTACACGCATGGGGGAAGCAAGGTTACCTAAGAGACTTATGAGCTCGGCAGCGGAGGGTAAGAGGAGTCGAGGTAGACCAAGAGGAAAGTACTTAGATTCGGTGCAGAATGATTTTGAAGTAAAAGGTATAACATCAGACGAGGCATCAATGATAGCATTGAATGGGGGATCATGGAGGAATTTTATTAGAGGTACTTTGCTCCAGAGTGAACGCTGAATGGCATAATCAGTCTCTAATGATGATGACGATGATGATGATGATGATAATGATGCTGCTGCTGCTGATGATGATCTTAAGACGAACAACTATCACGATGTTACTTTTTTTTACCGGTTATCAGATATTATTGTTTACGATTTTAAGCTTTGCGTCTGACATGGCTATGTAGACTTTCCCGGCGTATTAATTGACCAAATTCTTCACGGGTTTCCAGCCGGATCATTCTGTCATCTGAACACAATATTTGCGCGGTCCAGCTGGCCGCCATCATCAGGTAAGGAAGCTAAGCCGCTCTCGCCGTGACTGACTGAAACTGTGGAACGGCTGGCTCTATATACGCAACGAAAGTACGAAGGCGCATGCGCTAAGTACAAAGGGCGTGAGTTTACTCGTACCTGCTGACCCCTGACGCGAGAGAAGTTGTAGCGCCTCCAGTGGTGGCTAATGTCAAAAACGATATATCGTTGTAGATTGTCATTCGTTGGTATGTGCTGCAGATGCCGATGTTTCTTTAGGTCTGATAACACAGGATTCCACGATTTACTCAGAAAATAAGCACTGTCACGATTAATTGTGTTTTCTGTTATTCTGATTTCAATTGATTCTTTCGAAACACAATCCCAGTAATGTGCGTCTGATAATTTGAGGTCTTTCCCTCGCTCTTACTCTCTCTCTTTCCGTCTCTCTCTTGCCCACATGACGTACGCAATGTGATTTAGCTATTACTGAAGAAAACGTATGTCCCCATGAACAGCGCAGTACCTGAAAACTGCTAATGTTTCGGTCGACTTGAATTATTGAAAGTTAATGAGTGGCTGGTTAAGGGATAGCGGTGGAATACCCCGAATTATAGTGGATTAGTGGCCTGTTAAAGTCAACACCTGAACTGCTTTAATATGGGTGAAGTGTGCAGTGAGGTGTGTTTACGCCCCCCCCCCCCCCCGGCTAAAATAAATCCATCTCTGCCGCGGAGGCAGTGGCGGCGGCCGCCTCGTAGATCGCTTCACAGGGGCCGATCGCGCCATTAACGGTAATTGGAGTGCTCCGCGGCCACGGCTGGCCGGGGTGGGTTGGGTTTACTGCCCGCTTTCCTAGACCCCCCACCCCACTGCCCGCTGGCAATAAAACGATTCCAGCGCCGTACTGTCAACTCGTTAGCGTCCTCTATCGCCATGTTTCGCCTCCACCGTCTTCCACTCTGCGGGCAAAAACCTCAGTTTCCTTCTGCGCCGTTATGCTCGAAACCTCCTGAGAGTGATTTTATGCCACTCACAAGGAAAGTACTTGGGCTCGAACAAACACACATAAATCAAAATCGTACGAGAGAAAATGTAAATATCCCTTATTGCACTAGTGACTCTCCTGCATCTGCAAAACTCTGCAGTCGTCCGTTAGAGGCCTCTGAGTGTGCTTTTCCACATTGCCTCAGTTTCCTTCTGCGCCGTTATGCCGGAAACCTCCTGGGAATAATTTTATCCCACTCACAAGGAAAGTACTTTGGCTCGAACAAAGACATATATATCAAAATCGTACAAAAGATAATGTAAAGATCCCTTATTGCAGTAGTGACACTCCCGCATCTGGAAAACTCTGCAGTCGCCCGTTAGAGGCCTCTGCGTGTGCCTTGCCACATTGCCTCAGTTTCCTTCTGTGCCGTTATGCCGGAAACCTCCTGGGAGTGATTTTATGCCACTCACAAGGAATGTACTTGGGCTCGAACAAACACATATACATCAAAATCATACGAGAGATAATATAAAAATCCCTTATAGCACTAGTGACACTCCCACATCTGCAAAACTCTGCAGTCGCCCGTTAAGGTACGTTTATACGGGCAATATTTTACCTAAATATTTAGCTGCAATGGTGTTGCTGTCAACACTGCTGCAATATGACTGCAATACACAGCAATATTTCGGTATTGACGGTCAATATTGCTGATGTTGCAAGTAGTTGCCGAGTCATTGCCGAGGGGTTGCCGTGTTGTCCGGGAACGGTGGATTTCGTGGAATTTCGTATTGCAGGGCAATACCTATCTCGGACCTTGTCTGTAAATGCTTTCCTCTCGCTCTCTAGGCTGTTTGTGCTTCTCTCAGCGACAGCGCTGCAGTCACGAAAACAAAGTATCGTTTCGCTTTTGTTGCTTCGAAAGTTTGCGCGCGCTGGTTTGTTTTAAAAGTAGTATTGATGTTTGTAGTTACTATATTGTTGCATTGTTTTCGAGCTTACTGTGACTGTTTTGAAGGAACAAAGGAAGGAAGGAAGGAAGATTTCTTACAGTTATTGTCGTCTTGAGTTTTTTTCCTGTCAGATATGGAAAAGTGGTCGAACGAGAAAACAATCTCATTTATTAATTCTATTCATCTACGTCCTGAGTTGTGGGACGTAGAATGCAATACATATAAAGACAGGAATTTGAAAAAAGATAGTTGGCAGGCAGTTGCTGACGAATTTGGCATTGCAATTCAGACTTCTATACGAGTCTCCAGTAGCTAAAAATCGAAGTGTGATCGCAAGTCGTGTTGTTACTGGAAGGGACAAATTAATTGGGCTAGTTATTCGAAATCGTTTTTAGACATACGAGTAAAGTTCTGGAACAGGTACATATCTAGCATTAACTCACGAGCTAAATTTCCTGAATTACTCCGCCTACTCAAAAAAGAACGCACCCACCGAGTCCGATTTCTCTTGTTTTTGTTTTGAATAGCATTAACACTTGTTTCATTTAAAAGTAGGAGAGCCGCACTCACTTCTATAACGTCGCACTCATCTGTTTTGTATGAAATTGTGTAGCCTCTGCCAAAATTAGTTGCCGCATACATTACTGGGCAATAGATGCCGATGTGTTGTCACTTGTGTTGCCGCAATACATGTGGCTGCAATGTTGCCCGACAACATTTCCGGGATATATTGTCGACAATATGTAATTTCCATTGCCCATTTAAAGGTACCTTTAGAGGCCTCTGAGTGTGCCTTTCGACATTGCCTCAGTTTCCTTTTGCGCCGTTATGCCGGAAACCTCCCAAGAGTAATTTTATGCAATTCACAAGGAAAGTACTTGGGCTCGAACAAACACATATACATAAAGATCGTACGAGAGATAATTTAAAGATTCCTTATTGCACTAGTGACACTCCCGCATCTGCAAAACTCTGCGGTCGTCCGTTAGAGGCCTCTGCGTGTGCCTTGCCACATTGCCCCAGTTTCCTTCTGCGCCGTTATGCCGGAAACCTCCTGCGAGTAATTTTATGCCATTCACAAGGAAAGTACATGGGCTCGAACAAACACATATACATCAAAATCGCACGAGAGATAATGTACAGATCCCTTATTGCACTAGTGACACTTCCGCATCTGCAAAACTCTGCAATCGTCCGTTAGAGGCCTCTGCGTGTGCCTTGCCACATTGCCCCAGTTTCCTTCTGCGCCGTTATGCCGGAAACCTCCTGAGAGTGATTTTATGCCACTCACAAGGAAAGTACTTGGGCTCGAACAAACACATATACATCAAAATCGCACGACAGATAATGTACAGATCCCTTATTGCACTAGTGACACTCCCGCATCTGCAAAACTCTGCAGTCGTCCGTTAGAGGCCTCTGCGTGTGCCTTGCCACATTGCCCCAGTTTCCTTCTGCGCCGTTATGCCGGAAACCTCCTGAGAGTGATTTTATGCCACTCACAAGGAAAGTACTTGGGCTCGAACAAACACATATACATCAAAATCGCACGACAGATAATGTACAGATCCCTTATTGCACTAGTGACACTCCCGCATCTGCAAAACTCTGCAGTCGTCCGTTAGAGGCCTCTGCGTGTGCCTTGCCACATTGCCCCAGTTTCCTTCTGCGCCGTTATGCCGGAAACCTCCTGAGAGTGATTTTATGCCACTCACAAGGAAAGTACTTGGGCTCGAACAAACACATATACATCAAAATCGCACGACAGATAATGTACAGATCCCTTATTGCACTAGTGACACTCCCGCATCTGCAAAACTCTGCAGTCGTCCGTTAGAGGCCTCTGCGTGTGCCTTGCCACATTGCCCCAGTTTCCTTCTGCGCCGTTATGCTGGAAACCTCCTGAGAGTGATTTTATGCCACCCACAAGGAAAGTACTTGGGCTCGAACAAACACATATACATCAAAATCGCACGACAGATAATGTACAGATCCCTTATTGCACTAGTGACACTCCCGCATCTGCAAAACTCTGCAGTCGTCCGTTAGAGGCCTCTGCGTGTGCCTTGCCACATTGCCCCAGTTTCCTTCTGCGCCGTTATGCTGGAAACCTCCTGAGAGTGATTTTATGCCACTCACAAGGAAAGTACTTGGGCTCGAACAAACACATATACATCAAAATCGCACGACAGATAATGTACAGATCCCTTATTGCACTAGTGACACTCCCGCATCTGCAAAACTCTGCAGTCGTCCGTTAGAGGCCTCTGCGTGTGCCTTGCCACATTGCCCCAGTTTCCTTCTGCGCCGTTATGCCGGAAACCTCCTGAGAGTGATTTTATGCCACCCACAAGGAAAGTACTTGGGCTCGAACAAACACATATACATCAAAATCGCACGACAGATAATGTACAGATCCCTTATTGCACTAGTGACACTCCCGCATCTGCAAAACTCTGCAGTCGTCCGTTAGAGGCCTCTGCGTGTGCCTTGCCACATTGCCCCAGTTTCCTTCTGCACCGTTATGCCGGAAACCTCCTGAGAGTGATTTTATGCCACTCACAAGGAAAGTACTTGGGCTCGAACAAACACATATACATCAAAATCGCACGACAGATAATGTACAGATCCCTTATTGCACTAGTGACACTCCCGCATCTGCAAAACTCTGCAGTCGTCCGTTAGAGGCCTCTGCGTGTGCCTTGCCACATTGCCCCAGTTTCCTTCTGCGCCGTTATGCCGGAAACCTCCTGAGAGTGATTTTATGCCACTCACAAGGAAAGTACTTGGGCTCGAACAAACACATATACATCAAAATCGCACGACAGATAATGTACAGATCCCTTATTGCACTAGTGACACTCCCGCATCTGCAAAACTCTGCAGTCGTCCGTTAGAGGCCTCTGCGTGTGCCTTGCCACATTGCCCCAGTTTCCTTCTGCGCCGTTATGCCGGAAACCTCCTGAGAGTGATTTTATGCCACTCACAAGGAAAGTACTTGGGCTCGAACAAACACATATACATCAAAATCGCACGACAGATAATGTACAGATCCCTTATTGCACTAGTGACACTCCCGCATCTGCAAAACTCTGCAGTCGTCCGTTAGAGGCCTCTGCGTGTGCCTTGCCACATTGCCCCAGTTTCCTTCTGCGCCGTTATGCTGGAAACCTCCTGAGAGTGATTTTATGCCACTCTCAAGGAAAGTACTTGTTTTGTGAGTGCCGTAGCCGCCATAGAATGAAAGTTTTAGTAGCTGTAAGAGTTGTGGCGGAGCTATTGCTTCTCTGTGTGAAGTCGCTGCATAAGAGTAAACATAAAAAAAAAATAAGAAAACGTGTTTGGGTTTGTGACTGGATTAAAAAGAGACGTCAGCTCGGTTGCTAAGCGACCTTGCTGAAAGAAATCGTAATTGAAGACCCTAGAAGCTATTTTAATCAACTTAGAATGTCACCAGAGCAGTTTACGTTCCTTTTAAACAGCGTTAGTAATGCAATAAAGAAACAAGATACTGTTATGCTTGAAGCATTGTTACCAGAATTGAAATTACAAATTGCACTACGTTTCTTGTCAAGTAGATATTTGTCTCTACATAACCTGTACCGTCTTTCCAAATTTACAATTGCCATAATTCATTTGTACAGGTATTTGGAATTGAATTAGTCTGCAATTCACTAATCGTCAACCGATAAATATTTAATTTACGAATAATTTTCATCACCTACGGATCGCATATATGTTCAAAAACCGAATTACTTCTTCCGCTGCCCCCTTTATATTGTGTTTTGTTCTGAATTCGTTATAACCTAACCAAATAACACGCGCAATCAGTTTCGCTAAAGTCGGAGGGTGCCGAAACTGTTTAGTTTCCAACGAGTTGCACGAACGCCTGCCGCGCATGCGCACTGGCCACTAGCGCAGTTCCATGAAACGTAGTGTCTTCGTGTAAACTAGCCTTTACATATACAGTCACGAAACTTCCGCAGATTTTTGTTATACACTGCGACAGTAGCGCTCTAAGCGGCCGGAAAGCTACATTTCTGAATACGACATTGGATCAGTGCGTAAAGTATCCTTTATATTAATTTCAACATACTTGTTTACATTAGGAAACGTATGTAATACCTTAAAATAGGCAATTACTTAAAAACAGTTCTACATTTGTCTCAATTAAGTTTCCTAAGGTCCCTGGCAAGGTACGAAACGGTACATTACACGATATTTTATTTACCGCTATCTTGTAACCTACAGGCTTCTTCTAAATAATTTCGTTTTCTATTAGAAAAAAAATGGCTCGGAAACCCCAGAAGACCTTTCCTTTGGCAGAAAGACGTCGCTTTCCTACTAACGACCGTTAATGTTTCCTCACGATAATTCCAGTCGAATCAGTAAGTTTGTACGTAGCAAACGTATAGAGAATGCAATAACTACAGTATGTAACGTACCAAATTAGCTACAACAGTTGTAGTTGAAGGAAACACGTCAAAACGTGGCAATAAAACGGCAAAAGCAATGAAATTGTTTTCCAAGAAGGCAATTCCACAATTGTTGCTACAGCTGAATCACAAATGGCAAGAATCATCAAAAGTTTGCCTTTTTAAGCTAAAGTAATTACACTGAACATAATATGCACGTTTAAGGAAGACGTATGAGGTGCAAAACAGTGTGAATCATTAGGCTCCACACCGAATTTATACACGTCAAAAAACTGCCTGTCATAGTAAGAAAAGACCGTAATAAAATTTATTATTGTCTTATGTTTATAGTGTAAGCTTGCTTACTTTCAGCGGAATAAGATTGAAACAGACACATATTCGTAAGTATTTGTTAAGGACGAAGTTGTTGTTTATACCACTGAATCAGTAAAATTTACTGTTATTACATTAATTTCCGTATTAATTTACGTCTCCTGATATTTTCCTAACGCTTGTAACTCAAAAATTGTACAAACTATTCGGTTAATTAAGTACAAAAGTCATTATAAACAAACATCACAACTTTGATAGCTTGCCCACCGCTAGGAGCGCTGGTGTCGTTGAGCTCTCAGTTGGTAACAACTTTGACAGCAGAGTGTTGCGACTGTTTATGTTAGACTGTGATGGCAACTTTGACCTGTCGGTTCGCCACTAGGGACGGTGCAGTGTGCCTACGAAGTTGCGTTTTGTGATATTTGTGTGGTGAAGCGTCAGCTGGAGCGGCTACTGATAATCAATACTGCTAAAGTATTGCGATTGGTTGAGATGAAGTTACGAAGAACCATTCTTCGTGAAGATGGTATTAGTGTAGAAGATGAATCATTCGAATGCTTTCTTGTATCTGTTATGGTATAGAAATATGAGCATAAGTTATATACTGTTGTAACTCTAAAACATATTGATGATAATAGGGATGATAATGACGAAGAACTCATTGCTAGCGGTAGTGCTACGGTAAGTGCGGGAAGAGGCGATGGAAGCTGTGGCAGTGAATACCAACAGTCTTTCGGGAAGAAGGTTAAAGTTGCAACTATCATCTCGGTTTTGATGACAATACGCTAGAGAACATGTACGATGATTATTACATTATTACATTAAGATATCTGCATTACGTATGGCGTCTACAATTATTACATCTCCATTGCTATCTAGAGCATGATTGCAGTTTTGCGTAAAAACGACACCCACCAGCACATTGAGGTCCTGTAAGCAAACGTTCATACAGATATGTTTGTTCGAGACCAAGTACTTTCCTTGTCATTGTGGATGTCCATCCAGGTGCCTCTTGAGCTCACAAGAGAGATAACATCTCGTGTTTCGAATCTAATGTTGCATCGATATCTGTGTCTTGAACAAAGACCCATAATTCCGTAAGTAGTGTACAGCAGAAAATTTGAAAGACGGCCATTATGGTGGTAAACTAAGCACTATTCGTTTATGCAAATACAGATTCGATTTCTTTCAGGTGTCAACTGAGTGTAAGCTGCTAACTCTTGGGAATAACCAAATATTATGAGGGGTTTTCAAATCAAAAAGTACGAAATATCTCAACAGCCAAATCGGGTGAAATTGGAATATACCTCTTTGTGATAACGTAGTGCGATATCTAGTGACGCGAATCATTTGACGTCGCCTAACTAAACATTTTAAGGCTGTGCCCTCAACAGGCAAGGTGATGCTCATCGTCTCTTTTGACGTCCGAGGTCCGATACTCATCGAATTATTCGTGTACGGGAAAATCATTAACAGTGACGTGTACTGTGAGACAGTCTGTAGCCTACGCAAGGGTATCAAGAGCAAACGGCCTGGGCTGCTCACGGAGGGAGCGATTCTGCTCCATAACAACTCGCGTTCTCACGTCTCCAGGGTCACAAAAAGTGTGCTGGCCAAGTTAAAGTGAGAGCATCTTGAGCATCCGCCCTACAGCCCGGACAGGTTCAAATGTTTGTATAGCTTATGGGGCTTAACTGCGGGATTTAGTCCCTAAACTTACAAACTACTTATCAACTACCTTCTGTCTTATAACACAGACATCCATGCCCGAGGGGGGATCCGAACCCCCGACGGCAGACGGCCGCGAGCACCGCAGCTGGGCGGCATGAACAACTCTGGTATGAACAACAAACGACGTTAAAGAAAATATGCATTGAGAGACCCATGTCAGAAGTCTCACGTTAGTAAACAGGGGTCGACAAGAGATTCGTGAGCTTACACCGAATATTGCCCGAACCGCCCATTTCTGTGCGATAAATACCCTTCTTGAATAAGAGGAATTACTCCAAAAAAATAACACCCTGTGTCATAAGCGAATGAAAATAAAGTGGACGTCTTCTCGAGTTGAAGTATCACTTATTTCAGATACTCTTCTAAAGGTAAACAACTAAACTTTTAGTTGTTAAACAACATCCTGCACATGGTCTTTTCACTACACTTTACTATCTGATCTCCTAGAAATTTGAACTGTTCAGTCTTTAACTGCATTGTTTGATACTGCGCCAATAGTGTATACAAAATCTTTCACCGACAGAAAGGTGTTATCAGCAAACATAAATCTTATATTTACCTCTTACACTAAAAGGCAAGACATTTATATAAATGGGAGGCAACATCGGCCCTAGTACAGACCCGCCGGCCGCGGTGGCCGACGGGACTGAGGCGCTCCAGTCACGGTCTGCACGGCCACTACGGTCGGGGGTTCGAATCCCCCCTCGGGCATGGATATTTGTGCCGTCTTTAGTCTTAGGTAGTTCATAAGTAGTTTGTAAGTTTAGGGACTGATAGCCCTGTAGTTGAGTCCCATAAGCTACACAAACATTTGAACATTTGAGTACAGACCCCTAAAGCACCCTTCACTTAATTGTGCCCCATTGTGAATGCATATCATAGCCATTTTCAACACTTTTATTACAGTAAGAGGTGGACCACATAAGTCTGCAAAAATATTTTCTGATCAACACAACAAAATGATTTTCATAAATCAAAGAATCCGTCTGGCGTTCGCAGTCTTTTATTTAATCCATGGATTCTCACACACAAACAGTGAAAAATAGAATTTTTGGATGTTAACACACATCCGAACTATATATTTGACAGCAAATTTTGGAAACTGAGATGTTGAATCAACTTTGAATGTACAGCCCTTTCAATAAATTTAGCAAAAACTGATGGTGCAGAAATAGGTCTAAAGGAGTATGTATTATCCCTTTCTCCTTTCTTTATAAAATAATGGGTATTTTTATGAGGTTTGTGCTGTGTTTCGGAATGTTGTTTTCCGCGTTTTTTTTCTGGTTAGAATGTCCCCGTAGATTACGTCACGGGTCAACGCGGACGGGTAGTTTCCGGATCTTCAGTAATACCGTATTATTCGTTTTTCGTGAATCGGTTCGTGCACTTAAATACTGCACAGTTCATCACCATTTTCGTTCACCTTTATTAGAATGCTTATACGGCATGGCTATGATTAACAAGTAGGTAAATCCCAAGAATGTATGTTCTATATGCGCTTGTACAAGCCACAATACCTTTCACTTGACGACTCTCTTTCCACAACAATGGAACGAACGAGATGGCACAGTGACAACACACTGGACTGGACTCGCATTCGGGATGAAGGCGGTTCAAACCCGCCTCCGGCCATTCTGATTTAGTTTTTCCGTGACATCCCTAAATCACACCAGGAATATGCCGGGATGTTTCTTTCGAAGGGCTCGATCGATTTCCCCTTCCATGTTCATAATTTTGGATGTGCAAATCTTATGATTTCCGTGTCTGCATTGAAAAATTCTAAGTATGAGGTTCACCTGAAACGAAAAACACTGTTTTTAGTTTTCATTCAGACTTGTTTCAAAACCCCTGTGCATCATCAGTGTTTTCTCTCTCTCTCTTTTTTATTATTTTTTTCCTATTTCATTTTGGTTCTGTCGCTTCTTTTTACATTTCGGGGTCATATAGGACCCTTTTCTTTCATATTTAGTCAATGGTAGCGTTGCCAAGGTTTGATTTGGAACATAGTTTCTCTTCTGTGTTTCTTTAGAGAACACACAAGAAAAACACCCATTCGGGTACACTTATTTCGCATACTTTATACCTTCACCATCACTTCACACTTTGTCAAAATGGAACAAAATTGAAATAATAAGCCAGAAATAAATAGAAGAAACCCACTGATGATGGCGCAGAGGTGCTGTAACATGAAAATTCCTGGCAGGTTAAAATTGTGTGGCGGAACCGGGACTCGAACCTGGAACCTTTGCCTTTCAGGGACAAGCGCTCTACCGACTAAGCTATCCCGACACCACGCACGATGCCGACTCCCAACATTACTTCTGCCAGTACCTCGTTTCCTAGTTTCCAGACTTCACAGAAGTTCTTCTGCGAACCTTGCAAGACTAGCACTCCTGGAAGAATGGATATGGTGGAGACTTAGCAACAGCCTAAGGGATGTTTCCATAATGAAACTTTCACTCTGCAGCGGAGTGTGCGCTGATATGAAACTTCCTGGCAGATTAAATTCGTGTACCGGTACCGGGACTCAAATCTAGGACCTTTGGCTAAGCCATGTCTCCACCATATCCTTTCTTCCAGGAGTGCTAGTCTTGTAAGGTTCGCGGGAGACCTGTGAAGGTTGGAAAGTAGGAGGCGAGGTACTGGCGGAAGTAAAGTTGTGAGGCGGCATTGTGAATCGTGTCGGGATAGCTCAGTCGGTAGAGCGTTTGCCCGCGAAAGGCAAAGGTCCCAGGTTCGAGTCCCGGTTCCGTTACAGTATTTTAATCTGCCAGGAAGTTTCATATTAATGGACACTTCGCCACAGAGTGAAAGTTTCAATCTGGTGCTGAAACATGTTTGGGTGAAACACAGAAAAAGTGTTTTGCATACTTGGTGGTTCTCACTCCCAATTTTTTCCCTTCCCCATGCCTGACAAAAACTATTAGGACGTGTGCTCTGTCTCTAGTTACCACGATGCTGACGGGACCTTAAACCCTTATCTTCCTTCAACCTTTCCTTCAGGCCATATGGTAGTAAAATTGGAACATTCTAGCTGCAGTACCAAGGGTGAGAAAAATTATTGTGGTTTAATGTCGAATCCTCCCACCTATTTTGTAGCATAACTGACGAACTGGAGCTACATCTACATGGGATACTCTGCAAATCACATTTAAGTGCCTGGCAGAGGGTTCATCGTACCACCATTATACTATTTATCTCTCATTCCATTCTCGAATAGCGCGCAGGAAGAAAGAACACCCGAATCTCTCCGTTCGAGCTCTGATTTCCCGTTTCTATTCTGATGGTCATTTCTACCTATGTAAGTGGGAATCAACAATACATTTTCGCATTCGGAGGAGACTGTTGGCCATTGGAGTTTCGTAAGTAGCCCACGCCGCAGCGATAAGCGCCGTTATTGTAATGATTCCTATTCCAGATCCTGTATCATTTCCGTAACGCTGTCTCCGCTGTATCGTGACAATACGAAACGAGCCGCCCTTCTTTGGACACTTTCGATGTCCGTCAAACCAACCTGATAAGGATCCCACATTGGGCAGCAATACTCCAAAAATGGACGGACAAGCGTAGTGTATGCAGTTTCTTTTGTAGTTCTGTTTAAGGGTTCCGCCAATAAAACGCATTTCTGGTTAGCTTTTCCCACGACATTTTCTACGTGTTGTTTCCAATTTAAGACTGAAGTAATAGTAATTCCTAGGTATTTTGTGGAGTTTACGGCCTTCACTTTTGATTGATTTATCTTGTAAACAAAGTTTCACGGTTTTCTTTTCGTACTCGTGTGCACGACTACACACTTATTATTTAGAGTCAATTGCCAATTTTTACACCATACTGATATCTTATTCAGATCGTTCTGCAGTTGGCTTTGATCTTCAGATGATTTTACTAGACGGTAAATGACGGCGTCATCTGCAAACAACCTCAGAGAGCAAATCGCAACAGGTGGAAGCCGCGCTCGTTTACAACTCTAAGAGACAGCTGCCGCGGTGGAGTAGCCGAGCGGTCTAAAGCGCCTCGCTGCGGAGCGCGCGGTTGCTGGCCGTGGAGGTTCGAGTCCTCCCTGGGGCATGGGTGTGTCTGTTGTCCTTAGGTTAGTTTACCTAGGTTTAAGTAGTTTGTAAACTATGGACTGATGACCACGCAGTTAGGTCCGCAGTTACAAACATTTGAACATTTTTTGAAGAGACAGCTACTTTATTGTTTACTGTACTGACAACTTTGCGGCGTAATAAAACATCTGCGATGTAAAGCCCCGGCTCGTTTTCATGACTCGCTTTTGTTTGATATGACGTGATTTAGCTTCCTGGTATCATTAATAAACACAGAATGCTCCGGAGACAGTGTATTTTGTTGTTGCTGTTGTTGTTGACGTTTTGCTGGAGCACATCAGGATTGACGAGAGGGTCTCCCTGGCCAGTGACAAGTGTTGTCAGCTCAGTACGGCCCCCTCGTAAAAGAAGGCCGCGCGGCTGGAGCCGGTGGCATAGCGGCGCTGTCGCCCCGGGCGTCTGATCAATACGCCGGGGCCACAACAGGTCCCGCGGCGTCTGCGGTCGCCATGGCAACGGCGGAGGCGGAGGCGGCGCGCCAGCCGCGTTACGCCGCCTCATTAGCCGCAGCCGCGTGCGCCCCGCCGATAGACAGAGCGACGCTGCGAGTGTCTAGGCACGCGGCGCTGTCCTCGAGACTGCCGAGGGACTAGACGTAGCGAACGTTATGGGAGAGTGGCGAACAGGTGTGTTGTTTACGCACCACACTCTACACCTGTGCCAGCTGCAGTTGTGTAGCAGACCTTCCGACAAGGTACTTTCTTTCTCTTTGGCCATGTTCCCGCACATGCAAGGTCGGCTTTTTTAAATTGGCACCGAATTTGTAGAGGAGAAAATTCTCCACAACTTTGCTCTCTTATGTTTCTTTCATATCTCGTATTCGTTGGAGAGATGTTTGCCAAAATAACCGAGATGTGACACCCTCTATTGAATTAACGAAAACCAGCCGTTCTGGACAAAAAACAAAAGATGGCCCGATCGATTGCAGTTGCAAGAGTTTGTAATGCGGTCAAGAAGAATTCACAGTTCGTGTTGGTGCCATTTTGGTGTGAGTGTCAGAATACTATTGTGTAAGCAAATGTAATGGTTGCTTACTCACCACTGACTTGTTGTCTGTTATTTGTGCGTTTCTGTGGCTCATCGGACGTCACTAAAAAAATGTTTGTAGAACTTATGGGGTCATCAGTCCCTAACCTTACAAACTACTTATGAACTAGCTAAGAATAAGGACGCCACAAATATCCATGCTCGAGGGGGAATTCGAACCCCCGACCGTAGTGGCCGTGCAGACCGTGACTGGAGCGCCTCAGTCCCCTCGGCCACCGCGGCCGGCTAGGACGTCTCTGTGGTGAGTAAGCAACATATCCTTCTTAGAAATATGCTTGTATACATAGCGTTACATACGCTACTTCCTCGTCCCTGAAATTATAAATCAAATGTTTGTACAGCTTATGGAACTTAACTACGGCATCATCAGTCCCTAACCTTACAAACTACTTATGAACTTCTTACGAACTAGGACGGCACCAATATCCATGCCCAAGGGGGGATTCGAACCCCCGACCGTAGTGGCCGTGCAGACCGTGACTGAAGCGACTCAGTCCCCTCGGCCATCGCGGCCGGCCCTGAAATTATAAATTAAAGAGTGTTACTGAATCATTTCGACTGTTAGCTGCATAGAGTCACTCCTAACACGTGTGTTTTTCTACATTAGTATTTCTCCTTTGCCATGTAAAAGTAGTCAATCACATTCTACTGTTGCATTATGAATTACTTTCTGGAAAGATGAAAAGCATAATAGTGACATTTACTACATCGGGTACATCACGAAAGCAATATGTAGCTGACCAGCAATGAACTTTTGGTTGCTAGTAGTGTATAATAATTTTAAGGATATTTTTTTCAATATTTTTTCCTCAGAAGGGCTGGGCAAATGATACTCGCGTTCGAACATGCTCGGGATTTCCCGATACAGCAGAGAACTCGATACAGTATCGAACTATTCAAACACTCAGATAATAAATGACTCGTTCTCCGTATTTACAAACGATACACGGGGAATTTCGAAGTTACCGGGCTACCACTTTACTCAGAACTAATCTCATAGGAAATACAAGTACATGTAAAAGAAAAGAAGGGCGTAACTGTTAAAAACTGTACATTTTTTTTTTAAAACAGTCCATAGTACGTGACTTGTCTGGTAGCACTGTAAGTTATGATCCATTGATAAAATATATACTACTATAACAGAACCACTGCATCACATTACTGAAGGCTAACACTCAAATGAAAACAATGTGAATCCTCTATAAGTAGAAATTTTACATATAATGTGATTATAAGAGACAGGTTGCAAGTGATCATTCCATTCCTTGTTCATACGTTACAGTAATAGATAAAAATGTTACTACCTTTTAATCGCTTTGAAAACATTAAGAGATGAAACAGGGAAAAATTAGAAATTTTATACACAATAACTGAAATAAGTCAACGGTGCACGAGCTCTAGTGTACGTAGTATCAACAGGCGTCGCTAGATCGCAGCACTAGAATTTTAACTCACGATTGCTCTCGTTTAATTATAGCCTATATTCGTTACTGTTTTTACTTATGACCTGCATCCTAGAAGTTTCTATAGTCGGAATTTCAAACATATTAATCCCCATAGTACATTAATGATACTGTATCTTCGTTATAAATCGTATACTGCACTTTTTTATGGTGGTACAAAGTGACTGAAGTACCATCGTCATGGATGATTTACACTTCACAGTTGAGGATATGGGGGTTAACTGTGACTTTATTTATGACAATAAACTTTAGGGGTTAACTTTTAAGGGCCTTTGTTTTGGTTCGTAAGGTACCCCTCTCGATGTATTAATGACAATTTCAATTCAAACTTTGTATTTACATCTAATTTAAGACTTTATCGATTAGTCAAGGCCCGTGGCACTTTGTATCTATGCCATGGAAGTGGCATTATCCTCCCCAAAGCGCGGATGTTGTGTACGGTATCCCGTAGTTGATCAATCTTGTGGTGGATCTTCGTCGCTCTTTTTTGGACGGCTTCCATGATAGTATCCATGTGAAGCGCCTCATGGATGTCGGTGTTCCGTGTGTACCTGTTTGCCCTGAGGATCCATCGTAAGGTTTTGTTCTGTATCACCTGCAGCCGTTGAATTTGGGTAGCACTGGCTAGTCCCCAGACTGAGCTGCCATAAAGCATCTTCGATAGAACCGTGGCTTTGTACAGGCGTAATTTGGCGCCAGTACTCAGGTCAGTGCTCAAGAAGAAAGGCATTAGTCTCTTCGCCATTGCTTACGCTTTATTTTTGTTTGTTCAAATGTTTGTATAGTTTATGGGACTTAACTACGGGGTCATCAGTCCCTAAACTTACAAACTACTTATGAACTACTTACGAACTAGGACGGCACAAATATCCATGCCTGAGGGGGGATTCGAACCCCCGACCGTAGAGGCCGTGCAGACCGTGACTGGAGCGCCTCAGTCTCCTCGGCCACTGCGGCCGGCCTTACGCTTTTTTCCGCAAGCGGTCGACGTGTTTATGAAGGAAGAAGTGCTTATCTAAGGTGACCCTTAGATATGTCACCGTATCTCCCCATGGTATGTTCTCTCCGTAAAGTGGCAGGTTGGTGTATACTGCACAGCACAGAAAAGATTTATATCATCGTTGTAAAACGTAGAGGTAGTACCTACTGACATTGCTAAATAGCGGCGTGATCGAATGTTCGAACATTTCCCGAGGTTTCCCCAACTGTGACGTAAATTGTTCGAACAGTTAGAATCATATTCAAACTCACCACTATTTCTCAGTATATACACACTACACATAAATCGTGGTAGTTTATGTAGCTTCATATAAAAAGTCATACATTAAAGGGTTAAGATTATCGCATCTATGACGCGTTTAACAGCATTAATAAAAATTAATGAATAAATTCGCAAGTTGTCGTAAATTAGGGTGTTCACGTGTTGCCGCTGTTTATAGAGAAGATACCAATACAGGTAATCCACCGTGCTCATGCAGCCAGCTAATATATCTAGTGCAGGTGGTGAAGAGACTAGAGGTTCGTTCCAGCAGCTGCCAGATTGCTTGACGCGCATGCACAACGCTGAAATTTTGTTCCAGCAGCGCCTTCTCCCGCTTCTGGCTACTTGGAGTGTGGCTGTTTGGTGTTCCAGCAGTTGCCGCAAGCAGCCAGACGGTACCCGAAAAAATATTTCTGGGCAGTCAAGCTGCCAATTTGCGCATGCGCGGAAAACTCTGAGTTAGAGTGGGTGGTAGCCATCACGTGATACGTGTGTGTTTGTAGCGTGTTTTTCGATTATTTCGAAGTCACTGCAATCCAACTTCAGATCAGATATTTCTCGTTTACACTTCTTCGTTATTAGGAAGGAAAGTATTTTAATTATTCCTTTAAACTGCAACCAGAAACAATGCAAAAAGCGGTCCAGCAGTGCAAGTGTCAAATAAGGATTTTTACGTCAGAGTAGCTGCGCAAGCGCAGTAACACCTGTTTCTTAGAGCTTGAAAGTAGCCGTCTGGCAGCTGCTGGAACGAACCTTAGAGCAACTTGCGACGACGGCAGCGCCGCCTAGCGTGCTGCTGGCGAAGCACCTGGTGGCACGCGGCGCTTCGCAGTTGGCCGCCAGCGATCATCCTTTCCATTCGTCATCCTAACGCGGTTGCCTCGCGTAGCCTCCTGACGTAGCACGTCAGGGCCCAAAATCCTCTTCCCTGCGCGGCTTCTTACACCATACTGTCGAGGATAACGCATCACGTATTCTCTATTTTCCTTTTTTACGGTTATTCGAGCTGAAATAACCTGTCTAGCAAGTTGATAATAAAAGAGTCTGTCTGAATAGCGTTAATGCACTTGCAAGACTCATTGTCGACTATCTGAAGGAGACCAGATTTCTGTCCAGGGTCATAGACGTGACTCTTTTATTATGAAGACGTGCCCCACCTCCAAGGCTGATACCTTGCAGCAAGAAAAAGAGGCACGACTAAGTGAATGTGAGTGGTGAAGGTGATTCACACGCAGTGTCCATCACTCCATTTGCAAAATGATTCTATGACGACAACAGTGGAGGCGTGAACGTCGATGCCGCAGCGTGAAATGAAATACGGGCTAAAGGCGTGCGAGACCGCTGTCTATCTGCTATTTCAAAATCAAAATGTTCAAATGTTTGTGTAGCTTATGGGACTTAACTACGGGGTCATCTGTCCCTAAACTTACAAACTACTTATAAATTACCTTATACTAAAGACGGCACAAATATCCATGCCCGAGGGGGGATTCGAACCCCCGACCGTAGTGGCCGTGCAGACCGTGATTGGAGCGCCTCAGTCCCCTCGGCCACCGCGGCCTCCTATCTGCTATTTCCTGTTGGCACTTCTGGGCTCAAAAATCCTCTTACGTGTGCTATCGCAGCTATAAGACCTGCCACTTCTACCCTTCCAAAACGCCGATCTTGGCGGACGTTGTCCTGTGTCATTTTTTTTTTTTTTAAATTGTGGTTTTAGGGCGCACAACTGCTGAGGTCATTAGCACCCAACACTGCCCATAATAAAATCGAATCGGGGTTAGAATTTAAATGGCTTTCGCCATATTCGCACGATGTTTAAAAAGTAAAACTCTGTCAGCAGAATGCCGATCATCAGCTTAAAATCAGACATTTCAAATGATAAACATAGATCGTGACGGAGACGATTAAAAAACTGACATTGCACTAAAAGGTGGTACACAGCAAAAGGTTCATCACAGTGCTCACATAAGGGAGCAGGATACCACGAAGTAAATACTGGTGGCTATAACGGCAGTGGCCAATACGAAGCCTACGCGGTTGAAAAGGTTCACTTGTTATTAATGTAACTCACGCACTAATTGTCAATAATAAAAATTTTTATATGTCAGGGCGACAAGTTTTTGGACGACATTGTCTCATTGTCAAGTTCTGAAAACCAAGGGAACATAAAATAAAATAAGAGCATAGCATTCACATTTGAGCATGAACAACAGGGAACTTTAAATTACCTTGACTTGAAGATTAAGAATAACAATAAAAAGATCAAGTTACGCATTTATAGGAAACCCACATTTACAGTTGCTCTTATTAATAGGAATTCATGTCACCGACATAGCCATAAAATAGCTTCTTTAAAAGTGCACTTCATAGAGTTAATTTAATTCTGTTGACTCCTGAAAACAAGGAGGATGAAATGAATGCTCTTATACAAATAGCCGTAGAAAAATGATTATTATGCGGGTTCGATAGACACATGGAAAAAGGCGATAACACGTAAGTATCAACTACCCGAGGAAAGCTTGCACAAATACAGAGTTATACCGTTCTGGGGACCATCTGCTACAATTTCGTGAGACTATTTTAAAAAGAGATACGTTAAAATTGTTATTAGAATCGACAATAAATTGGAACATAGGCTGAAGCATAAGAATAATACAGGGGAGAACTGTATGGGGAAAGCGAGAGTATATCAAATAAAGTGTCAAGATTAATAATAATATAGTGAGGACAGTTTACAACTCACCGCAAAGACGTGGCGACGAGCTGCGACAGGCACATACAAAAGACACACACATACAACACATTCAGCTATCGGCCATGGCCTTCTTCAGAAAATAGAGCATTCACGCAATCACACAGGCACACAACACAGTCATACAACCATCACCTCCGACTGCCACAGTGGCAGTCGGAGGTGATGGTTGTATGACTGTGTTGTGTGCCTGTGTGATTGCGTGAGTGCTCTATTTTCTGAAGAAGGCCATGGCCGATAGCTGAATGTGTTGTATGTGTGTGTCTTTTGTATGTGCCTGTCGCAGCTCGTCGCCACGTCTTTGCGGTGAGTTGTAAACTGTCCTCACTATATTATTTATTCCAACCTGGACTTTCCATTATTATAAAGTGTAAAGATTGTGATTTGAATTATGTAAGATAAAAGGGAAGGAATTTTAAAGTTTGTTTTAAAGAGCACAGTAATAGAGAGAATGGTTCTTCTGCACCTGAAAATTGAACAATACTCGTTGGGCTCTAAGATGATACGTTTCTTGTAGTGGCCATTTCAGCAGCAGCTGAAAACTATGTATTTCACTGTAATGTTTTTAAAGAAAACGCCTTTTGCTACTGCAGATGAAGGGTTTTATTTTTATAATTCACCCATACGCGTTTCGTCTTTGTCACAAGGCATCATCAGAGGGAGTCAGCACTTGCTACTCCATATCAGTCTCTTTCCGGCAACCAGGTCGAAAGGTTCCACTGTTTTCGGAAAAACTTCGCATTTTTCTGGTTCTACTGTCATCTGCTGCCATACTGTGTCCACTGTAGATTGTTTTGTACACTGCATGTACTTTACTGTTTAATATTAATACAGATGACTCCGTTGAATCTGTTATGACATCCAAATTCGTCAAAGTGGATGATGAGTGCTCCGATACGAAATTAACTAACCAATAGTAATTCCACAGAGCTAGCTGGTATAAATTTAATGAAAACTGTTGCCTTAAAATGATACCATACTTCACTACACTATTAAGTTACTACAAATCCTAGTCACACAAATATCACTACATCTCAAGACGTACAGTGTTCCTTAGAAACCTCCACCCCGACACTTAAAATGTAATCTGCAGATTACCTATGTAGATGTAAAAGATCGCTTCCCAGTGCTGTTATGGTAACCGCTGGAACTGATTTGCTGTGGAAGTGGTAATAAGCTGCAGTGACAGCGCGTTGAACGCTTGCGTGAGCATTTCATTACCGTTATAATTACTTTTTATCTGGTGCCTGTGCGTCAGACACAAATTAATTTAGCTAATTTGTATGGTAACAAGTGAAATGTGGAAATCACGAAATAAAGGTACGTTTAACCCTAGAACGGACGTGCTGGGTCTGTCAGATCTAGACAGATTTTGATGTTGTTTGTAGAGCTTATGAGACTTAACTACGGGGTAATCAGTCCCTAAACTTACAAACTACTTACGAACTAGCTAATACTAAGGACGGCACAAATATCCTTGCGCGAGGGGGGATTCGAACCCCCGACCGCAGTGGCCGTGGAGAACGTGACTGGCGCGCCGCAGTCCACTCAGCCACCGCGGCCGGCGACAAATTTTGTTTCAAAAATATCCGCAAGAGTACACCACTAACGAGTGAGCCGTTTATCCTAGCTTTCAGTTAAATTTCCTACTTCTTGTTTCATCACTCGTCTTCGTTCGCCAGCTAATTGTTGATGCGGAAAGAAACGTGTTGAGGGTCTGGGTCACCCAGCCTGTCCGCTAACTTTAGCTTTTATTTGGCTTGGCATTGTCCACTAAGTAGCGAAGAAAATGATAAAAAAAATGTTATTAGGAAATGACAATGCCGATTCGGATGTAGAGTCTGATTTTTTTCGTCATAGTGTTACTACGTGCGCCTCGGTTGCACAGTGGTAGAGTGCCAGACTTCAAATCTAAAGGTCGCGGGTTCGATCCCCTCCAGGTTCTAGGATTTTTATCTGTTACTTTCCACTTCTTTCACCTCTGACAGTATTGCTCATGTGGAAAATACCGAGTAGCACCGTGGTTCGGAACCCACGTTAAACTATAGGTCCTCCTATAGCTGGCTGGGTAAGTCAGTTCGAAGGTCGGAGGAAGGCAACGGCATACCACCTCCAAACAGGATAATGCCTATTAAAGCACTGTGGTGTTCAAACCAATCTTCGGATTGTTGACTGCTTTTTTTTTTTAGTGTTATTCAACCGCGAAGTGTGAAAAGAGTTATGATAAATTGCATGGTGCAGATAACATCGTCATTACAGCCAGAAACGCCAGCCGCGGTGGCCGACGGGACTGAGGCGCTTCAGTCACGGTCTACACGGCCACTACGGTCAGGGTTTCGAATCCCCCCTCGGGCATGGATATTTGTGCCGTCCTAGTTCGTAAGTAGTTCATAAATAGTTTGTAAGTTTAGGGACTGAATCACCCCGTAGTTAAGTCCCGTAATCTTTACAAACATTTGAACAGCCAGAAACGTCAGGACAGTGTGTAATACTAACCAAGATTTTCATTTTTTCTCCCGTCAGTTCAGGGGTTAAATGTCGAATTTACTATACCGATGTAGGCTTTCAGTGCTTACCTTGAAAGAAGTACGTGTATTCTGCCTTGAACATTTTTATTAGAATTTGACTTGAAATTACTTACGTAATATTCTGACTTCAATTCGTTAATCCATGAATAAGTTATACCAAAGACTGTGTCATAAACCAAAGAGTATGCATTATCACTGATGTTAGTGTTGCCCTACTAGTAATAACAAGCGGGCAGCCTCTACGAACAGTCTGCCTTTGAGGGTCTGTGGTAGAGTTGGTTGCTAGCTTCGGCAGCTACACTGCACATTGCATATCGATGTGATTACGTTTGAAGGGTCGAAAGCCTGCGCAGCATTAGAGACCAGTTGTATCCGTTAATATTACTACAAATTTGTTACATTTCTTCTTCAACACCGCAATCCAGAATTCATTTAGTTTCACGCCCTCATCAATCCTTTTGAAATTATTGGGGTGTTTTACAGTTTCTATAGCTTCTATGTACAGTCTTCCGTGGAATCCATTTGTGGCTGCTAAAACCTGAGTCTTACCAAATTGAATACGGTGGTCCCCCGGTTTAAAAACATGTTCAGCAACACCTGATATGTCAATCTCTCCCATTCTACAGTTCCCCTTGTGCTCTTCTAATCGTTTTTTGGCTTTCTTTTTGTGGTACCCACGTATACGTCTCGACAGCTACATGGAATCCTATAAATTCCTCCTAAATGAAATCTGGATTCCGGTGTTGAAGAAGAAATGTAACAGTCTTCCACCATAGGATGATATTAACAACGGACGACGGCAATCGACAACGACGAACTGCGCGCGCAGATACAAAACATCTGACGTCACACCTCTGCGCGCGAGCCCTCGTAAACGGAGTTTGGTTTCAGCCAGTATGGAGCCAGGGTGTGCATCGGACATACAACAGTGCCGCGATCCCCCTTGAAAATGTCCTCCGCAGTTGGGGACGAAACGTTGAGTTTAAATAATAAATCCATAAGTCCACGGCATAATAGCCCGGAAATTTTCAGTAAGTTTGACCTTTCCGGCCGTGAAAGTTTACATTTTAAAATTGTATCTGTTGCTTATAAAACAGTTTCTCAACTGAAGTGGGAATGAGTAAATCTATGTCTCTTCATTATTTTGTTATTACTGTATTGTGCGATCATTGTTGTAGGAGGTACTTGGCGTTTTCTCATTAACGAAGTTAATTCTCTGGATAGTTTCAAATTTTGATTTAACCTAAAATCATTTACCAGTTTCATTATTACATTAAAAGAAACACTTTTTAACCTTGTTTCACAAACTTTATTGGTACTGTAGGACCTAGGTTTCGGGTTAAAAGTCCCGAAACCTAGGTGGTACAGTACCAATAAAGTTTGTGAAACAAGGTTAAAAAGGGTTTCTTTTAATGTAATTCAGTGTTTCACCAAGAACCAACAGTTGAATCAATTAAAGTATTTAAAAAAATTCATTTTGTTTGGAGATTAGTTTTGATTGAAGTTACATCCTATGTTATGTGTAAATGTCGTCTGGCAGATTCAAAATAATAGCAATTAATGTGTAATTTTGATTAGATCAGTTTACATAATTAATGAGAATGAAAAAGTCACGCAGAGGTAGCTAAAATAAAAGTAATGCATAGAGAATCCTGTTGGATTGATAAAAAGATCATATCTTCGCGTCAATTAATAAGGTTACTAGTTACAGGAAGAATCATTCACGTATTTTGTCTTAAAGGTAATCAGTTTTATAAAATATGTAACTACAAATGAGACAGTGTAGCGATTGTTGTGCAACGTTTGTTACCAAGTTCAGTCACATAAATCATTAACCGATTCTGAGTATTTTAAGTGAAGTATTAATTCACGTAAACTGATAAAAATATTAGAGTAACGTATAAGAACTTTATTTTTCTTCGTTCTTGCAGTTGAATTATTTCGTCAGCAATACATAGTGCATGTCATAAATAATATTAAATCATATTACGACGTTAAGTGCAGATTTATCATTTACAGTATTATTTGCTTTCACAGTGTTATCTGTTTGTTGCGTAACCATCAGACATCGTAATTTTAATGTCAGATGCGGTTAATTAATATGAGAAACAGGACCACACTAATGTTGAGGGTTTGACACAATTTCATTGGAAAGTTCAAAAAGAAAAAGTCACATCACATGACAAAATAACATACTCTTGTTTAAATAAATACACAATTTCCCGTTACAACCAATCACAGGATCGTTTATGATGCAACAGGCGTGTATCAACCAACTAAACATAGGACATAGATGGCATACTTTCACTGTGAGTTATCAGTGCTCGCAACCACAACTGCAGACAATATACATTGCTGAAAATTATTAGGGGATCAAGTGAGATGTTGTTGTTGTTGTGGTCTTCAGTCCGGAGACTGGTTTGATGCAGCTCTCCACAATACCCTATCCTGAGCAAGCCTCTTCATCTCCACATAAGAACGGCAACCTACATCTGTCTGAATCTGCTTACTGTATCCATCTCTGGGTCTTCCTCTGCGATTTTTACCCCACACACTTCCCCCCAATGCTAAATTCACAATTCCTTGATGTCTAAGAATGTGTCCTACCAATCTATCCCTTCTTTTAGTCAAGGTATGCCAGAAATTTCTTTTCTCTCCAATTCTATTCAATAATGTTCAAATGTTTGTTAAGCTTAAGGGACTTAACTACGGGGTCATCAGTCCGTAAACTTACAAACTACTTATGAACTACCTACAACTAAGGACGGCACAAATATCCATGCCCGAGGGGGGATTCGAACCCCTGACCGTAGTGGCCGTGGAGACCGTGACTGAAGCGCCTCAGTCCCCTCGGCCACCGCGGCCGGCTCTATTCAATACCTCCTCATTAGTTACGCGATCCACCCACCTAATCTTCAGCATTCTTCTGTAGCACCATATTTCAAAAGCCTCAATCCTCTTCCTGTCCGCACTGTTTATCGTCCATGTCTCACTCCCATACAAGGCAACACTCCATACAAATGCCTTCAGAAAAGACTTCCTTAGGCTTAAATCAATAATCGATGTTAACAAATTTCTCTTTTTCAAGAACGCTTTTCTACCCATTGCCATTCTGCATTTTATATCCTCCGTACTGCGACAATCATTTGTTATTTTACTTCCCAAATAACAAAACTCATCTACCTCCTTTATTGCTTCATTTCCCAATCTAATTCCTTCAGCATCACCTGATTTTCTTACACAGCACTCCATTACCCTAGTTTTGCTCTTGTTAATGTTCATCTTATATGCACCTTTCAGCACACTGTCCATTCCCTTCAACTGCTCTTCCAGGTCTTTTGCTGTCTCTGAGATTATTACAATGTCGTCGGCAAAACGCAATGTTTTTAATTCTTCACCCTGAACTTTAATTCCTTCTCCAAATTTCTCCTTGCTTTCCTTTATAGCTTGCTCAATGTACAAATTGAATAACAATGGAGAAAGACTACAACCCTGTCTTACTCCCTTTCCAACCACTGCATCCCTTTCATGCCCTTCAACTCTGATAACCGCTGTCTGGTTTTTGTACAAGTTGTAAATCACCTTACGCTCCATATATTTTACTCCTGCTTGCTTCAGAACTTGAAAGAGTTTATTCCAATCAACATTGTCAAAAGCCTTCTCAAAATCTACAAAAGCTAGAAATGTAGGTTTGCCTTTTCTTAATCTATCTTCTAGGATAAGCCGTAACGTGAGTATTGCCTCCCGTGTTCCTACATTTCCCCTGAACCCAAATGATCTTCCCCGAGGTCGGCTTCTACCACCTTTTCCATCCATACAAAATATACACGTGGCAACGTATTTTATTCAGATACTAGCTTATATGCCCTTGCTTTGCAATGGTTGTTGAATGAGGGCTTGTGTGTATCATGACTTTTTAGGGTTCCGAACGTCATGGGGGTTTCACTGATAAATAGAGAATATCCCAGGGCAACATATAGGCTTCTTTTTTTTTTTCTTTTTTTTTTTTTTTTTTTTTTTAATCAAAATCAGATAAGGAAAACAAAAAAAATCGTAATTTGTTTATTATGTTCTATCTCATGAACCATATGTCGTATGTAGTTCGTGCTCATACAACAATTGTTGTCTCACGTAAGGAATGTGTGTACCAAATTTGGTTGAAATCGGTCCAGTGGTTGAGAAGGAAATGTGAAAAATTGTCGTTTGACGTAGCAGTTTTTATCGCATCTCATTGTTTATGACGTCATACTTCCTTACATACGTGTCGTAGGTGACTCTCACCCCGACAGAGATTGTTCCCTGATATTAAGAAAGATGTGTACCAAGTTTGGTTGAAATTGGTTCAGTAGTTTAGGAGTAGATGTATAACATACATACATACATCATATTTTATAAGATGTAAGATTGGAAGATTGGTTACAATTTTTTTTTTTTTTTTTTTTTTTTTTTTTTTTTTTTTTGGGATCAGTTCGATATCTTTCTGTCTCATCTCTGTACTTGAGGTTCACATGGCGTTTAGTTAAACATGGCAACCACGGGGCCACCATAATAGTGAAAAAGTCAATCTCCTTGCCCTATAATACGGCGTGTGATCACCTCGGACTGGCATTATAACAGTTGCACACCTGCGTCGAATGGACGATACGAGGTTACCAATCAGCTCTTGAGGGATATTTGACCATTCTTCCATGAGTGCTCTGCAACCATTGAGGGAGGTGCTAGTGTGGCTGCAATGCGTCTGCCAAGTGCATACAAGACATGCTCATTGGGATTTAAGTCCGGTGAACAAGCTGGCCAGTCCATTCGTCCAACTGACTCAGCTACAAGCATGTTGTCCACCAGTGCAGCTCTGGGTTGCGAGCTTCATCGTCCACCAGAAGGAAACCACCTCCTGTGGCACCATCGTAGGGCACAACAAAAGGTGGAAGTATCTCGTCTCTATACCTCTGAGCAGTCAAAGCGCCATTCTGAACGACATAGACGACCGTAGGTGCGCAATACTGACTCCTGCCCACACCAGTCGTCCACCACAATGATGCGGAAACTAGTAATTATTTCGTTGTATTCAGGAGCCACAGTCATGCAGTATTTGTTAAATGATTTATCCACCACTTGACTGTATTAATACAAATGGTGTTAAATCATTTAACACATAGTATTTATTAGTTTCATAATATTAAAGGCTGAAAGTACTTATTTATAAAATGATCGATAAGGGGTTTCGTGGCCGAAGACCCACCGTGTACTCGTGCTGTCTGCGAGACAATGATTTACGCTTCACTTGGCCCCGGAAACACCCACATTGGATTGTTTCTTACTGGAAACATGTTAAGTTGTCTGAAGAGTGTCGTTTACATTGTACTGAGCGGATGAATGTGTATAGGTGTGGAGACAACCTCACGAACCTACAGACCCTACACATCAGCAGGGAGTTGTTAAAGCTGGTGGAAGTTCTGTAATGGTGTGGGGCTGCTACAGCTGCAGTGATGTGAGCCCCTGAGGCGTCTAGATACAACTCCGACAGGTGACACGTACGTACACTTCCTAGCTGATCTTCTGCAACCATGATGTCCATTGCGCATTCCGACGGACGTGGACAATTCCAGCAGGACACTGCGACACCCCACACGTACAGACTTGATACAGAGTGGCTCCAGAAACACTCTTCCGGATTTAAACATCTGCGCTTGCCGACAAACTCCCCAGAGATTCCGCGGTGGCTATTACTTCAGACTTAAACTGGAAAGAACACGTAGATAATGTCGTGCGAAAGGCAAACCAGAGACTGCGTTTTATTGGCAGAATCCTTAAAACATGCAACAGAACTACAAAAGAAACTGCATACACTACGCTTGTCCGTCCGTTTTTGGAGTATTGCTGCCCGGTGTGGGATCCTTATCAGGTGGGTTTGACGGAGGACATCGAAAGAGTCCAATGAAGGGCAACTCGCTTCGTATTGTCACGACTCAGGGGAACAGCGTTACGGAAATGATACAGGATCTGGGATGGGAATCATTAAAACAACGGCGCTTATCGATGCGGCGTGGGCTACTTACGAAACTCCAATCACCAGCATTCTCCTCCGAATGCGAAAATATAGTGTTAACTCCCACTTACATAGGTAGAAATGATCATCAGAATAAAATACGAGAAAACAGAGCTCGAACGGAGAGATTCAGGTGTTCTTTCTTCCCGCGCGCTATTCGAGACTGCTGTATAAACTTCTTACAACTTTCACAATAAACATACCGTTTACTGCATTCCTCTATCGATCTTTGTTTTCGAGATATTTAATTTTGAAATCAGGGAGTCCCTTTCTGAACACCCTGCATTTAGTTTCCCCCAGACTGAAGAGAACAACACGAATTATCTACAGGAGAGTGGAAAAGCTGGTAGAAGCTGACCTCGGGGGAAGATCAATTTGGATTCAGGAAGAACGTAGGAACCCGGGAGGCAATACTCACTTTACGACTTATCTTAGAAGGTAGATCAAGGAAAGGCAAACCTACATTTTCAGCTTTTTCGACTGTAATACACTCTTTCAAATTCTGAAGTCAGCAGGGGTAAAATACAGGGAAAGGAGAGTTATTTACAACTTGTACAAAAGCCAGACCGCAGTTATTAGACTCGAAGGGCATCAAAGAGAAGCTTTAGTTGGGAAGGGAGTAAGACAGGGTAGTAGCCTTTCTCCGATGTTATTCAATTTGTACATCGAGCAGGCGGTGAAGGAAAGCAAGGAAAAATTTGGAATAGGGATTAAAGTTCAGGGGGAAGAAATAAAAACATTGCGTTTTGCTGATGACATTGTAATTCTGTCAGAGACAGCAAAGGACCTGGAAGAGCAGTTCACTGGAATGGACAGTGTGTTGAAGAGAGCGTATAAAATGAACACTAACAAGAGCAAAACAAAGATAATGGAATGCAGTCTTAGAAAATCGGGCGATGCTGAAGGAATTAGATTAGGTAACGAAACAATGAAAGTGTAGATGAGTTTTGTTACTTGGGTAGTAAAGTAACAAATGATGGTCCAGTACATAGGATATAAAATGCAGAATGCCAATGGGAAGAAAAGCATTTTTGAAAAAGAGGAATTTTCTAACATCGAATATTAATTTAAGTGTAAGGAAGTCTTTCTGAAGGGATTTGTGTGGAGTGTTGCCTTGTACGGGAGTGAAATGTGGACGATAAACAGTGCGGACAGGAAGAAAATAGAGGCTTTTGAAATGTAGTGCTACAGAGAATGCTGAAGATTAGGTGAGTAGATCGCATAACTAATGAAGAGGTACTGAACAGAATTGGTGAGGCATTCCTTGATTAAAATAAGGGATCGCTTGGTAGGATACATTCTGAGACTTCGAGGAATCATAAAGTTAGCATTGGAGAGAAGTGTGTGGGGTAAAAATCGCACAGGGAAACCAAGAGACGCATACAGTAAGCAGATTCAAGTGGATGTGGGGTTCCGTTCTTATGAGGAGATGAAGAGGCTTGCTTAGGATAGAGTAGGGTGGAAGCTGCATCAAACCAGTCTCCGGACTGAAGACCATAGCAACAACAACAACAACAACATGTCCATTACCACCAATGTCCATATTGTTATGGAAAAGAAACATTCTCTTCTTCAACGTGATCAGTCTCCGGACTGAAGACCATAGCAACAACAACAACAACATGTCCATTACCACCAATGTCCATATTGTTATGGAAAAGAAACATTCTCTTCTTCAACGTGATGATAGAAAAATTCATTTTGAAAGTTGAGTAGAATATATCTGTACGAAATGTAATCACTGGGCCACCGAGACTTAATGTACACAGAGACTGCTGGGGCGCTATTCCGCTGTTGCAGAGCCTTGACAGTTTGATACGTATTTATAAGGGAACATGAGGCAGAGGTGAAATTCATGTAGTCGAGGGGTACGAGGGTGAAGACCGTCCACGGAATCGCTATCTCCGGTAAGTCTCGGTGGTCTAGTGGTTATGGCGTCTGCCTAGTAAGAAGAAGAGCCGGCCACAGTGGCCGAGCGATCTGCGGCGCGCCAGTCACAGTCTGCACGGCCGCTACGGTCGGGGGTTCGAATCCCCCCTCGGGCATGGATGTTTGTATCGTCTTTACTATGAGGTAGTTCATAAGTAGTTTGTGAGTTTAGGGACTGATGTCTCTGCACTTAAAACCCTTAAGCTTAACAAACATTTGAAGATTTGAAGTAAGAAGAAGGTTCCGGGTTCGAATCCCAGCCGCGGCATAAATTGTAATTCAATGCCTCTACTTCAGTTTAATTCCTAATTTTAATTTCTTCTTTCTCAATAGCTACGACTTCCTACTTCCCTTATTATTCTGAAGTGCTGATTCGGGTAGGAACTAATAACCCGCATACTAATAAACTTCGATTACATTAAAAATTAGCTTTCGTTACTTTGTAAAAACAACTGGTCGATTTGAACGACAGGAAATACTAGTCCCCGTCCCACTCCAAAATTTGGTGACGGAAAGACAGAAATCATTGGTACTCTCAGGTTTTTATATACCGGTGAGCTAAAGTCGTGATGCGCGTTCGTTTAAAAGAAGACGCTCGTGTCCTCGTCCGTCTCACTTTGCGGAAGTTCACAGAAGAGCGATAGGGTTTCCCAGAAATCCGCACAGCGCGACCCGGAATTGTTAAGGGCGAGAATGAAGACTGGCAGCGGAAGGCGCTTCCACTGTGCGCGCTTACGGTAGCTGAGGGAGGAGGAGCCAGAGGAGCGGAACAGCGGCGCAGGGAGGAGCGAGGGACGCGGGGAGGGCGGAGGGGCGGCGAACAGCAAGTGGCGGCGCAGCCGCAGGCGTGCGGGAAGGACTCCGGCCTCACGACGTACAGGCAGCGCTGCTGGCGGGCCTATTACACGTGGCTGCAACAGTCGGTGGCTATCTGCATTCTTCAGTTCGTTTTTAATCATGTAAATTACAGAACCATCAGTTTAATAAGTCATGGTTGCGAAATATTAACACGAATTATTTACAGAAGGATGGAAAAGCTGGTAGAAGCCGACCTCGGGGAGGATCAGTTTGGGTTCAGGAGAAATGTAGGAACACGGGAGGTAATACTCACTTTACGGCTTATCCTAGAAGACAGATTAAGAAAAGGCAAACCTACATTTCCAACTTTTGACAACTTTGATTGGAATAAGCTCTTTCAAGTTCTGAAGCAAGAAGGAGTAAAATATAGGGAGCGTAAAGTTATTTACAACTTGTACAAAAACCAGACAGCAGTTGTCAGAGTTGAAGGGCATGAAAGGGATGCAGTGGTTGGGAAGGGAGTAAGACAGGGTTGTAGCCTTTCTCCAAGGTTATTCAGTTTGTACATTGAGCAAGCTATAAAGGAAAGCAAGGAGAAATTTGGAGAAGGAATTAAAGTTCACGGTGAAGAATTAAAAACATTGCGTTATGCCGACGACATAGTAATTCTGTCAGAAACAGCAAAGGACCTGGAAGAGCAATTGAACGGAATGGACAGTGTGCTGAAAGGTGCATATAAGATGAACATTAACAAGAGCAAAACTAGGGTAATGGAGTGCAGCCTAATAAAATCAGGTGATGCTGAAGGAATTAGATTGGGAAACGAAGCAATAGAGGAGGTAGATGAGTTTTGTTACTTGGGCAGTAAAATAACAAATGATGGTCGCAGTACAAAGGATATAAAATGCAGAATGGCAATGGGTAGAAAGGCGTTCTTGAAAAAGAGAAATTGGTAACCTCGAATATTGATTTAAGCCTAAGGAAGTCCTTTCTGAAGGCATTTGTGTGGACTGTTGCCTTGTATGGAAGTGAAACATGGGCGATAAACAGTGCGGACAGAAAGAGGATAGAGGCTTTTGAAATGTGGTGCTACAGAAGAATGCTGAAGGTTAGATGGGTGGATCGCGTTACTAATGAGGAGGTACTGAACGGAATTGGGGAGAAAAGGAATTTATGGCATACCTTGACTAAAAGAAGGGATCGATTGGTAGGACACATTCTTAGACATCAAGGAATCGTGAATTTAGCATTGGAGGGGAGTGTCTGGGGTAAAAACCGCAGAGGAAGACCAAGAGATGGATACAGTAAGCAGATTCAGACAGATTTAGGTTGCCGTTCTTATGTGGAGTTAGAGGCTTGCTCAGGATAGGGTATTGTGGAGAGCTGCATTAAACCAGTCTCCGGACTGAAGACCATAACAACAACAATGCAAATGCCAGGGGAAACGGCCTGTGTACTGTTACCACGCCTGGAAGCGTCGGTACTTCTGTAATTGGAACACTGTAGTGATCCATTTTACCTTATAGAGTTACGTTGGGCCGCTCCCTGAACTTCAAGAAACACTAATGGTAACGGTAATTAAAACATCCGGGCTGAGAGGCCGTGGTCGAACAGTAGAAATTCTTTCCCTTGGCGTTTCGTTGCCGGCTGCGGACAAATCTTTCGAGGAGGGTCGACAACTGGCTGCAAGGTACGTAGACTAGAAAGGGTATGCCAGTTTGGACTTCTTCACTGTCATTGGTTAGTGCTGTATTACGTCAGACGGCAGCAAGCCGCTGTATTATAAGGCCGCCGTGAACACATTTTCTCCGTCTTTTCTTTTCTCATTCGACAAAAACATTGCTTTTAAGCGGTGGAACACGCTTGTGATTAATATATGTGTATACTAACATACAAAGGACTGAAAAAGAAAGGCTAGAAAAGCTTCAAAGATTATTAACAACTAGCTAACCCGTCCCGCCCCGGGACTATTTAAACGTCTTTAACTCGAGAACCACCGAAAGTTTCGTGATGAGTTTTTTTTTTTTAATTGTGGAGCTCATAAAGATCTAAAATAAAGTCCGTGAGAGCATATGTGTAACTCTTATAGATTTCCCACAATCACTATTTATGTAGTCTGAAGTCATCCGGCGTCAGCGCCTTAGGAGAGAAAAATGGTACATATTCTTCACTCGTAAAAGTTAGACATATGTTCTCGCGGACTTTTTTTTAGACCTTTGTGAAATCTACTATGTAAAAGAAACGTCACGATACGTTCGGTAGTGCTCGAGTTACAGGAGGTTAAAGGGACAGACAGAGAGAAAATGTGCTTCTGTTTTATATAATATCATGATTTCACCCCAGTAGAGTGCGAATTTCGAAATTTTACTATGCGTATAACCGTGACGCTAGTTTACGCAACAAGTTGACGAAGTTTTATTGCAGTCGACTGAATGACATTGACAGGCATAGCATACGGCCAAACCGAGGCCTTCATTGTTATATATTAGATAAAGAAAACTTTCGTTACAACGCAATCTTAGCAGCAGATTTTCGCATTCATGCTTTGTTTTACTAATTTAATTACTATGAACATTGAACTGCGCACTACTTTCATACATACAATTTTATCAATCGGTTTCACAAAAATGTTCGGAACAAATTCTGGAATTTTTGACATTTAAGTAGTCATTTACAGCGAGAGATCCATATGAGCTGAAGTTCCTCATCTTTTGGAAACCGATGGTACAAAAGGCCTTCCATCTTGCGTCCACTGTTATTACACTCCGCATCAGCACAACACGAAGTATTCTTACTCATAATTACAGGAAGAATACATGGAAAAATTGTTCCATAATGCAAGAAAGCTACTTTCTATCCAAACACTTAACAGGTCACGAAACGACCGAGCGCACGTTTCATAAGGGTACTGCGGAAACTGCTCGGCGCTTGCTGCCAGGTGACGTCACACAAGCAAAGCGCGCTAGTCAAATTTACACCCCCCTGAACTGGTTGCTGGGCCGTGGAGGTCCTGCTTATATGGTCGCATAGAGGGCGCCATCACTCGTCACGTGATGTCAACAGTAAAACTATCACTGGCTGGCGTCATTACTCTCTATCAAAGGTAATTGATTGTCACATCTTTGGTGCAAAGTCGACCGCCATATCTTATCTAACTTCAAGCCTTCTTCTTTCATGTTAAAATTATTGTGGTGTTTAAAGATCTCTATAGCCTCTCTATGCATACGTGCATAATAATGCGATGTCTTAGCTAGCAACCTCGTCTCACTAAGTTTTATTTCGTGGTCACCGTTTTCAAAAACATGTTCCGCTATGGCCGATTTGTCCGTGTGTCCCAGTCGACAGTTCCTTTTGTGTTCCCACAAATACATGGAATTATATACACACCAGGAGTAACTAAAGGGTGTCGCTTATCTTTCACTGATCGTAAGCATTCGCTGATCTTTTTGGTGGGTTTGAATATTGCTTCAACTCTAAACTTGGCCAGTACTCTCCCGATACGCTCCGTGATATTGTGGATGAATGGGAGAAAAACTTTCCCCGGCAAAGGTGTTTGTTGTTGAACGTTTGCAGACATTTGTCTTTTGGGATGGAGCGCTCGATCTATCTCCTTACAGTGTATCCGTTTTTATGAAATGCAGTTCGTAAATGATCGATTTCCTCTTGCAAATAAGCTGGTTTACAGATTGTATTAGCCCTGTCCACCCAATGTTTTGATAACATATTTGTTCTGCCTGGGATGATGATTCGAATCTTTATGAAGGTACCGATCGATGTGCGTATCTTTCCTGTATACGTTATGACCCAGAGTCCCATCTGCTCGTTTAATTACTGAAACGTCTAAAAAATTTATCTGTCCATTACTCTCCGTCTCCATGGTAAATAGTATTTTTGCGTTGATGCTATTCAAATGCTTTAAAAACCAGACGCCAGCCGTGAAAGCCAACACGTTATGACTAATGGTAACGGATTATTCTTCAACGACTGGGAAAAAACGCAGAAAGATGCCAATCCCCAAATTTTCTGGTTTTAAAGACGAAGAATTGTGACGACTTTTTTTTAAATATCGAAGGATTATCGAGAGAGAAAGAAATTTTGTTATCATACAGATGCAATCAACATTCATGTGGCATCTTGACATTGTAGTAAACACACAGAGGAGTAAATGATCGAAGGCCAAATGTCGAAGAAATGATAATGGTACTAGAACGCCTGTATTCACAATATGATATTGCTCTCATTGTAGGACCACATGTAGAGTTTAAGTCAACAACTAACATGTATGCAAACAACATTAAGTCATCAATTAACGTGAATACAAACAACACTTTATTTTAACAGTGGAGCTATAGTCGTGTACTACTACGTCAGTGTGCGGTCTAAAAACTAATGAATGGATAGTGAGAACGATGAAGATATGTTTGAAAACATTTCAGATTGCCAAATTGTGGAGAAAACCACAGGTAGTAGCAATTAGCATTGTTTCTTCTTGGATAGGTTCTGTATCAATATCGTTTACTTTCTTTATTTATTTCTCGTTCGATTTGCCAGATACATTGTACAAAGAACAGATAAGATTAATTTATATTAAGATGATCGTTTAGAACTTACAATATGGAAATAAATTAGATCAGTGATTACATTACAGTTATTTCAAAGAAACTATATTACTACATTAAATTGAACAAAAATCTTATAAACTGAAATAGATTAATTATACAGTAACATTTATGTTATGGATGCATTTCCTAGCACTGCCTGCTAACTCGTGGAGCGACATTAGAGAACCGTCTCTAAAACAATGAATGTTACAAACAAGAAGATGGTCCATTGTTTGTACCTCGCTACAGTCACAACACGGATTGTCTGTACAGGCCCATTTGGTTGTTTGCTGCCTGCATCGTCCAGTCCACTGCGAAACGTGTTTAGTACCGACGAGTATTTCCTGTTGAGGTCGAAGCCTTCAACCCTTTTGGTTGGGCCGTGTATTAGGTGATGATTCTTCATGACGCCTCTTCTCAGACCCCCACCATGCAGTCATCCATTCAGTATCGACACCCTCTGTGCCTAGTGTTCTGCTCCATGACGAGAAGTTTTATGGATTTTAGTCTCATGGGTCCTCCCATGTCGGCATGTATGGGTAGTCTTGGATATTCTTTAATTTTTTCTTCTATATCCAGGGTTGCTTTCTCTCTCCGAATGGAAGCGGTAGCGATGTCTTCCAGCATTGGAAGCCACTCAACAGGGGTCGGACTGAGTGTGCCAGTGATGGTTGATTGCTATTCTTGACAAAATCATTCTTTTAACTAGTTTAGGTAGATGAGATATTAAAGGAGGATAGTAATTTTTTGGATGATTTGGCTCTTTGCCATCTATATAAGGTACTTGAAAGAATTATTTTGTCAATTACAGCAATAAACATTGATAGAGAACCTATCACACCAGAAATTGGTTTCAGACGAGGGAAGTCAAATACTACGTAGATAATTTTTTTTAAAAAAGCAAATCACTGCGCACGGCGCTGCTGGAAGCTGTTAGCGATGGCGGTTGTGCTTTACACGTCCACGAAATTTGAGCAACAAAGGGTCATTCGTTTTCTATGGGATTAGGGATGATCACTCATCTAGAACAGGAAAATGCAGCCCACTTGGATAAACTGTCTCACTTTGAGAAGTGTGATATGGTGGTATTGTGGGTTTAGAATAACGCCGTGAAATCTTGCATGTCGATGTTAACTGAATCATCATTATTCAGAGTTTCTATTACAGCAATACATTTTAAAATGTAGGTTGTTGTGTTGATTGCAGTGGCGTATCCAAAGAGGTGGATCTTTTTTTTAATCCCAAATGCCAAGGAGGGGGGGGGGGCGTAAAATAAATTTACTGCACGGGGTGTCGCATGACCTATGTAAAAATACATATATATTAAAGAAAATTTGACAGTCTCACAACGCAAATTGTTTGTAATTATTTAAAATGATTTCACTTCTGATTGTTGATTACACTGAGTTGTTAGTTCAGTTTAAGTTGCTTCAGGAGATCGTGGAGACTGAGCAACATGTAAAGAACTAGAGAAACTCCGAAATTATCTCACTTTTGCTGACTCATTGTACTGTGTTGTTAGTTCTACGAAAGTCACTTCAGGAGATGGTAGAGACTGAGTGGCACGTGAAAAACTCTAACTCCGAAAACTGAATGCGTACAATCAGATGAGAACATTTGGTCCTGCTAATGCAGCATTTCTTCTTCAGCCATGATTGCGGCTGGTTTAATTTTAACGTTCGTCAGTCTCTTGGGAGAAAATTGTTTCAGAGTCTCAGTGTAGTCTTGAAAAATAATATCTACGGCATCTTTTATTTTTTAGGTATTCTTGAACAGCATTGATCGATGACTTTTCTTCTGGTACGAGCTTTTTTGCTTTTCGTTTCGCCTAGCTTTATTTATTGGTAATGTGTGTTCACAGTCATAATTTCCACTCTGAGGTTGCTAAGCTACGTTTTCAGGTAGTTGTTCCTTGTCTTGTTCCTCGTCATCAAAATGTGTGTCCAGTGAATATTCAGGCTGTTATCGTCCTCAACATTAGACACGGTTTCGGCGAAAGCAAAAAATGGCCGAAATGGTTGTAAGTTAACATAGTTACCAATAATTTACGTGCTAAATATCTTTGGTTTATTTATTGACTTTGCGTATGAAGTAAATTCTTTCGATTTGACTATTATGTATCTGTGGTCTGTTTATCCATTCTCTTGTACGTTTATAATCGATAAAAATTCTGAAGTACTTTTTTAATGTATTTTTATTTTACCCGAGTTTGTTAATTTAATATTTCGTTTTGGTTGTTGAGTATATATGAATCGAATTAAATTTCTTACAGAGTATTCATTATTCGTCCTTTTTGCATATTGTTTAAGATTTTAATTGCTTCGTCTATTGGTTTTCCTTCGTGACTGTCTGTGATGAGCTGTTGATAAAATGTAGCGGGATTATTTTCATAATCTCTGGTGTGTTCTTTGTATCTTGTTATAACATTTGTGCTGGTTAGGTCTATGTATGCGTTTTGGCAGGTGTTACACGTAATTTTGTAGATTACCGGGTTTTTGTATATTAGTGCATGTGTGTCTCCTTGTAAATTTTATGGGTTATACTGTGTTTGTTTTCGTAGGTATATCTGATGCTCGTGTGCTGGAATACTTTATTTTCTCTGGTATGTTTCCCACATATGTTGTAGGTATGTATGTTGATTTTTTCTCAGTTATAGCATCCTTTGTTCAAATTATCTTCGTATGTATTTTCAATGTTTTTCGTTCGATATTTTGGTTGTACTGTTGCGATATAATTTTGAATTGTACTTTTTTTTTTAACTATGTAGGCCTATTCAAGAATATGTATTTCTTTTTGAATGGCTTCTTTATCCAGAGGTAAATTTATCAATCTGTTGATACAGTATGGAAGAAAGCCATTTTATGTGTTTGCGGATGACAGGAATGTGCATTTATTATAGTGTCGGTTGTAAGGAAGCGCTAGTATGACAAGAATTTTTGATTTCGATACTTTCCGAATCTGCAAAGTAAGGATAGACGCTAGTTCTCTATCTTAAATCTTTGATTCTAGCCAGGTCATATTCTCTTTTTGATATACTGTGATAGCAGGATATTTCATTGTGTTTTCCAACTTTTATTGTACCATAGGAAGGTTAGCTTTCGTAGTCGACAGCGATTGTGGATTAGGTGGTCTTCGAAATTTCTGAGGAATAATTAAATTAACAGCATTATCACCATTAATTTATTGTGGGACTGACTTACTGAAAATCTCACTACAATTAACGTATAAACAACGAAACGATACTCAAAAAACAAAATGCTATCTACCTTTAAGTCCGCCATTGTTTGGACGTCCAACGACTGTCAGCAAGTGCTAAATTCAGCTGGACTTTAATCCATTATATCTCTAAAACGGACATTAATTGTTATATAAGATACTCCATTAGACTTCATGCATTTAGGTACCTTCGTGGAAAATTTGAACCGATTCGTACCAATTGTAAGTGTAGAAGAAGTATTGCGCTTCAAAAATCTCCCACATAACAAAACTCAGAAAGCAGCACATAGAAACTGTGCGATAAGCTGAGCATTAATTTGAGTTCAATTGACTTGTTTTCAAAATGAATTAATCGATTCGCATAATTTGTAGGATAGCCTGATAGGTTCTTGAAAATAATATGGAATTGGGAAATTAGATTATTGTTTATATCATCACGTGGTTAGGGGCAAATTTCTTTGGACATGCAGTCGCTGCTTCACAGACGAGATAGATATGTTTTACAGGCGTAGGAAGTCTTTTGGTAGGCGCCTGTGAGACAAAGAGATCTGTTCGAAATGTCGTAACAAGTAGTCCGGTATTATTGGTGAGCAGAAGACTTATTTTATAAATGGAATCACTTTTCTGAGAATGATTAGTTCATTAGTTTTGGAAGAAAACAAACTTAGATAACAAATATTTTAAAGAAGAAAGGACTATGGTGATAAATTTAGATTTCTTTATTGTTGTAAGCGACTACTTTTTCGTAGCGTTTGGCATTGTTGGATTCCGTAATAATAGATATCCTCTTCAGGCCACCATTGATTATTAAAAAAGACAAAGGGTGTTTATGATTAGGTAAATGTTCAAGTGTTAATTATGTAATACAAATGTACTTTTAATCTGACCACTAAAAGTGTTTACGTGTAAATATGGTTTTGGTGATACATAATCCTTCTTTTTAAAATAACTACTTTGATACAGAATTACATCGTATCTGGATTAAATCTTATTATATTCTCCCTTCTCCCTATTCATTGAAGTGATCTTTTTTTTTTTTTTTTTTTTTTTTTTTTTTTTTTGTGTATTATTTGAACGAAGAGGGCACAATTTATTTTGTATGTACGTTAAGAGTGCGTTACAGTTAAGTATTATTTCATTCCCACCTTCAGTATTTAGTTAAAATCAAGGACGCACTACATATTTCCATATGTCAACTAAAATTACATTAGAGTAGCAACATCAGCAGCGTTGGCAGCAGCAAGAGCAGAAGCATGGCGTTATCCATTCGTAACAGATATGCAAATACTTTTAATTTTGTTCTTTCACATTCCAAACAGGCTTCGTATAAAGTTAAAGGCAGGTACTATAAATTTTCTCATTTGGACTACTTACTGCACAACAAACACGTACATAGTGTGCAACGAGTAATCCAAGCATTAACTTAAGAGGAATTTACACAATCTATAACTACAGTATTAAATTTCCAATATTGATGACCCATTATCTCAAAACTTTGACATATAGAGATTTTAAATTTTTTTGGGAAATATAGTTTCCCTCATTTTCTGAATACTGAACTAGAATCGCAATATACAGACAAATAATTGGTTAGATATTATTTTTAATGTGTGTTCAATTTTTGATTACGTTCAAGTTATGCTTCTGTAATTAAAAAACCGCTGTAATTTAAAATGTTTTGATAGTTCTGCAGCAGCAGGATACTAAGACGAAATGTAATGTAAAATTACATATACATAACTGTCATTGTCTGTGATATAATTAGTCAAATATTTAAATAATCATTTTGAGGAAAATTGTTTCATTTGACAGTAACTCACGGATAGAGGCGTGCCACCTCCTAGAAACAGTAATGCCCAATATTAGAATTATCTGCATTATTTTGATCATTTTGCAAACCTAAAAGCTTGTTTCTTTTTCATGCCTCTTGATTTTTTAGTCATTTTCTGCTCAGAGCGTTATCATGATTCTAAGTCGATCCTTTTACATGAGGCTTGTAACATATTGGCTTCTGGGGCGATACTAATTTCCTCTAGTACCTACATTCTTCCTTATTACAATCATTAAACGTTACCAAAGATTCGCAAACACCCAAGTATAGAGTTTTCATTCCTACAAAGAACTTTTTTTTGTATGCGATTCCAAATGATATTACTGAAAGAGTCATTCGGGTTTATTTTTCGACCAAGGAACCATTTGGAAAGAAAGTCAGGATGAGTTTACAATCTACATACTAGTTTAATAGCTTGCATCACTGCGGATGGTATGCTATTTTTGTGCTTGAATTGTTTCTCGGTACCCGTTACCTGTGCTTTGCAGCACTTACGAGTCAACACCAGGCAGGCAAAGACAATGGAACAATGTAGCCCACTCTGCTCTTTTCACCCCTTATACGTTATGTGTGTAGTTTCTTATTACTATTCCTTTAGAATGCTGAAGTCCATCAATGTTTTTGTCATTAAGTATTCCGTTACCAAAATCCATATGTAATACCCCCATTTCTGTTTAACGGACTGCATCAACCTCTTAACATGAATATTAGGATGAATTCATGGAATAAATATATGAAAACTTCAGCCTTCTATATTGAATAGTTCCAGAGATAGAGATACTTAAGTAAATCAGTGCAGAATGACAAGAATTTTTTACGCTTGCACTATTAATAATGATATAATAAGAACTACACTTCGAAGTGGAATTAAACGACAAATGATGCATCACATTATTTAAGAAGTATCAAATATTATTCCTAGATAATAAACAGAAAATTTGACTTGATCAAGAATTCCTCCATAGGTACTCCTTAAAAAGCAACAAGTTTATTACACTTTCAATGTTTTAAAACACTGTATGCATATTTTAATTATCTTACCATATTTTTACACTTATATCACACACAGTTTTATAATTTTTATGTATAGATATATTCAAGAGCCCCACTTTTAGGAAAATATTGATATAACAAACAACTGTTCAGCATAAGACCCTAGCTTATTAGGGCTCAAGCCATTCCCTCCGATCCCCCCTCTCTCTTTCCCTCCCCACCACCACCTGCAACCAAATTATAAGTGCCTACATCAAACTGGAAAACTCAGTACCAATTAGTACTCAGCCAGACGAGTTGCGGACGCAACTATAAGGTAAACAAAATTCTGTCCATTTATGTATAGATTAACTATTGTTCAATTAACCTTCAGTAAGTTTATCAAATTGTACATTTTTATATTTGTTTTTTTAGATCTCAAGATGATCCAAGTGATCGAAACATGTAATTAAACAAATATATTTCAACTGTCGACGAAATAAACACATTTAAAATTTACTAGCTAAATTCCCGCTTCTTCGCACGCGTAGATTGGTTGGTTTGCATTGGTTGTTTTTACTCCTAAATATAAATTTTCATAGATTTGGCTTTAAAAATGTTTTCCTAATCAAGTATTTTGATACAACTTGCCCTTTTGCACCATTGTTGGCAGAATTCAAAACATCCCGAAATGCAATTTCTTTTAAGTATAACCATGGTTCCAAACCCAAATTTTCACATTTCTAGTATCAAAATAGTCTTAGTAGCACCCTTAAAAATTTGCCCTGATTTCACCCGCTTAGTTGTTGAATTTCCAAAAATATCGAAACACGTGTTTTTAAAATTGCAATCAGAAATCTAAATCGGAAGTTTTCTATTTCTTCTTCAAAATTGCCTGAATAGCAACGTATTTTCAAAAAACCGTTCATCCCTTTTTTCACCCCGTTAGGGATGGGAATATCGAAAAATCGCTGATGTCTACAGTGTAAGATAAATAACATATTCAAATTTCAAGTTTCTATCGTCTGTAGACTCACTTTTTAGCGCCGTTTTCTGACTTTTAGAAACGGATCGAGAACGCGAAATTTCTTTCTTATGCTTTGGCATCTTTCTTGGTATTTTTACTTTTCAAACAGCAAAATGCACTTATTTTTCTTTATTTGTATGCTTGTTGAAGAAAAACAACTGAAGAATGTGCATCACGTTTCGCTGTATCTCTGCTATTATAGTGTCAAAAGTCATCGCTGGTCTTCAGTGCGAATTTTATATAAGCCGACGACTTTCAACTACTATATCATCCACCCTAATAGCTATCGACACGGAACTGCTAATCCAGTGCAGAATGACTAGAATTTTTTACACTTGCACTGCTAATAATGATGTAATAAGAACTACACTTCCAAGTCGAATTAATCGACAAATGATGGATCACATTATTTAAGAGCACTACAATTGTCTTTCCAGTGTTTATATTGAGATCATTGGTGTATTGCCAGTGTCGTTTATACTCAGTTAATGTATGTCTGTGTTTGCCAGTGTTTTATCTTTGAGTCTATTTATCTTTGAGCATCTGTTGATCGTCGTATTGCTTCACATTTTACGGATATTTGTTCGCCACACTCACCCACCGCCACATACCACGACCAAAACACCAGTGCACACCGCGAACCTAAAGGCTACTCTCATGCATAACCGCCGTTGGTCTGCAGTGAATAATTTTGGCTACCAAGTGGAATATATGGACACACGTCCCACGTTCCATTGTTATATATGTATATTGATTACCTGTTTTTGAAGCCAACTACAGTTCGTCGTTCAAACGTTGCTTACATATTCTATAAAACAGCTACAGTAAGATAGATGTTTCAATAGCCATTAAATGCGCAGAGGTCCGACAGAAATCAAAAATGTTTTATTCAATGATCCTAGCTCAAATTGGAACTGAACAGAAAAGAGCTTAAAAATCGACATTCTGCACTCAGCCTATTCAAACGTATTTATTACCGCGAGGTAGCCGTGTAATGATTGTAGTGAGAGATCAGTGTTAGCGTCTGACATACGAGCGGCTATCTAACAGCGCTGGTAGCGTACATTGCAGCAAGTAACCGGTTTCGCGGAAAGCATCGGTTGCCGGAACATGTCCCTGAGCAATTCCAATAGCGCTGGTTGCCCAACAAGTCAAGAGCATTATTGCTGCAAGCAGGCAGCAGCGCTGACTCGATCACTGGTCACTAAGGTCAAGTGGAACAAGTTTGGAAACTCGTACGTAGCCCCAAAGTATGGTTTTAGGCCTCAAGAATGCCATTTGTGTTATCAAAACTATACTTTTCACCAAAAAATCACACATTAAGAAGCAGGGAAGAAGTATTTCAACTTACACTCATTGTGACGGATCAAATCTAGTCTCCGATACCGCTCTGACCAATGACGTCACGTTTTACGTCATTCCGTCCCGCGAGTGGTTTCAATACCGGTACTCACTGTTAACGTGTCTGATATTTTTGAAGACACCCTAACTTTCACTTTAAAAAAAGTTATCTGTAGCGTAGCCCTAAGAAGGTTAGGTACAGTTTAAACAAGATTTTTTTAGTACGTGAAGGCGCGTAGCGCCAGAATCTCCGGTTCAGAAACACTCAATCGATTTACAGTTGTATGTTCGACATAAATATATCATTTCAGGCCGTACAACTTCGAGTGCAAGCTTTCTTTAAAATTATCTCATTATTAAATGTATTCTGAAGACGTGGCATCATTAAGTAGATTTGAGCTATTCAGGTGAAATCTAACTACCAATACCGTATTGTGGTAATCATGTGTTCGTAGTATCGATTATATATGACGTCATATGTGACGTCATTGGTCAAAGCGGTATCGGAGACTGGAGTTTATCCCATTGTGACATAAGTTTTCTGGGGGTTGTATTGGTCATAATGTAACATGGCTAACATGGCTATTACTTTAACAACGAACGTTTAGGCCAACCTTAACCTCTTTCTACACGGGAAGTGAGAGCTTACGAGATTACCCATGATGCACCGGTTACGCGGTCCGCGTACAGTGTAGACGCGTCCACTTTGCACAAGACGCACGCATACGGTCGCTAGTAGACGGAATAGGATGGATCCTATTCTCACGCGTATGGAAGTGCTTCGCGCATGGGCAGACGACTGAATGGGGAACCCAGCTGACAAACGAAGCCAAGTTGGGAATTGGTTTGAGAATGTGTACTTGTCTCCTGCTTAGAGGAACGTAGTCGTAGTCATAAGTATTTTAGGAGGTGATACTATAGAGGAATTGCATTAAAATTTTAATCTAACATGTGTACAGTTTTTATCGAATACAGAGATATAGCTGTTAATATGAAATCCAAACAAACGTAGAGCAAAGGTTAATCACGAAATATTCACCGATGTATCCGTCGGTTCTTGGTAGAAGAGCATCACACTTACTTAAAAGTAGGATTTTGTGTATGTTCTACGCGTTCATTTCCACTTAGTTACCCGGTTTTCGGCTTACTATGACATATTCAGACTTTAAACTACGTCGAAAACTGGCTATTTAAATATAAGTCAATATTATGATCTACCAGAACCGATGAAAGAATCAGTCAAAATATGAAAATAAGTTTGTTGTACATACAAAGAGCTGTATCTCTGTACCCAATAAAAACTGGACACACTGCAAATCGTCTTTATTACCATATTCTAAAATATTTGCTATTTTTCCTGAAACATGCTGTAGTTAATGGATGAAATATTTGTTTTTGGTGAGCATTATTTGAAGCTTTATCAAAGTGAAAGGTCTTTATGTATAGACACCTGAGCTTGTTCATCATAAACATAGGCGACTCAAACTGCAGGGGCTGGAAGTATGTAATCGTATTTTATAATGAGGACATTAACACACGTGAACGACGTAGTTACGCATGAACTGTACGAAAACAAATACAGTTTCACAGTGGCAGTCTGAAACACAAATAAATGTTTTAATCATCACAATATATCTTACAGTTTCGAAAAGTGATGTTAACGCGGCGATTCATTTGCTGTAACGCGTGAAGCAGACGAGGCGAGAAATGCGTACCGTTTTAACGCTTCTTTGTAGTTCGACGGTCTATTGCAAGGGGCGCTGCAGCTGACAACGACTTCCTTGTGCATGTTCCACGTCTCGTATAGAAAGGGCTTTACAGTGGCCAACACAATAAGTCTGTAACAGCCGGACACTAGCAAGTTTGCGGCAGCAAGGTAATATTTAACAATGCCAGAATATGCGCCAAGCACCCACGGATCGTTAAACGCAAGATAAAAGAGCCGTCGAAATTTTAAAACACCCTAACAGCCGTCACAGTGGAATAGGCCTCTCTGACAACATAACACGCGCGCGTTAACAGCTCACGGTCAGTAGGAAAGAAACGGAAGCCTTCACCTCATTCGCTGTCGACCACCACACATGGCTCGCTTTGCAAGGAGCAATAGACAACGGCTGATTCCCACTCTTTCGACCTCAATTTCCTGTTATAATAAAGTTTCCACTCCTCCACCAAGAATCATCAATAAAGTTGATATTTTTTTTTAAAAATTAGTTGACACTAATGACAAATTAGTTCACATAACTTTTTTCATTAATGAGCCTGCAGCAGTGAATATATCGTAATATGACATTTTTATGAAGTATGATATCCTTTACTGCTGCTTATTAGCTTTATTTATACACTACATCTGTTTCGCCATATTTGGCCTTGTAAAGTGGTCTGCAATAGTTGAAATAAATTTTGTGAACATATTTTTTCGAGACCAATAGGGAGTACATTATACAGTTTTAAATTTATTAATTACATTCCATTTGTTGGTAACACACACACACACAAACACAGCATCTACACCTCTATATGATCTAATTAGGCTTGAAAACGGCTAAATTGAGATGTAATGTTCCACAGTCAAAAATAACGCAAAGTTTCGATTAACATACAATATCTCAGACACCAGAGAAACGCATATTCATACACAAAGATATTACAAAATTGTAAATGGCAAGCAATACTTTAGAGACCAAAGAGACACACTTTTTCATAATCAGAGACACTACAAAATCCAGAGTATAACACATTTGTAAATACATCAAGGAAGTTAGATTACAGAGAGACGCCCTTAGGCCGAAAAAGTGAAGCCTGCCTCTGCCATATTGTTAAGTTTTGGAGAAGTGTTCGTATTGTAGAGCTAATGTTATTTGTCACTTAAAACAGAAATAAGCTGTTCCACGGTTTTGCCTTGATGTACAACGCGTTAAACGAGTGCAAATTAGCCGTTAAAAATTAAGTTTTCAAGTATAATATGCTGAGTATTTATTACTATTTATTCAAGAAAGTATATTGTTTGAAAGTACATACTTCGCAGTGACTGTCAGTCCAGTGCATTAACAGTAAGACGGTCGACTTAACGCATAGTTTTAACGGAGAAATAGCATTCCAGCACTGACCAAGATGGCGGACAGGCTTCAACTGACGTATGAGCTTTGCATAGATAATGCCACCTCCCTTTATTCCTACCTCCTTGAAATACATTGACATTCAAAGATATCACAAAATTCGAAATTAATCATCTCAGAGAAGCTAGATCGTTACCAAAGATATAATGAAATATGAGATCTTTGTAAACACATAGCATCATAATAGCTGTCAAATAAGAAAGTCATTACACTTAAAATGATTAAAAAACGACTTTCTAAGAAAGGTACCTGTAAAAATCATATAGAGGTACAGATGTTGTGTGTGTGTTAGCAACAAATGGAATGTAAGTAATAAATTTAAAACTCTATAATGTACTCCCTATTTGTCTCGAAAAAATATTTTCACAAAAGTTATTTCAACTATTGCAGACCACTTGACAATGCCAAATACGGCGAAACAACTGTAGTGTATAAACAAATAAAGCTAATAAGAAGCAGTAAAGGATATCATACTTATTAAAAATGTCGTATTAGTTAGTAGAGTAACTAATTTTTCTGAACATGGTTAGAACTACTAAACGTGCTGCTCATATGAGGCAGCGCAGTTTCAATGAAACAAACGAAGTCAGGGTGAAACGCCTATCTCAACAGAGGACAATTTCAAATGAGACTTATGAAGAGCGCAAAAATAGACTTTCAAAAATGCGGCTTTACATGTAAAAAGTTTTGAACAGGGAAATACTTGACCATAACGACGTAACGGTAGGTAACTCAAATATCCGAATAGCGTATAAAAGATTAGGCTGAGTATCGTTAATTTGCAACGTAAGAATTGAAGTGTTCCGTTACTTTGACATTGATCCCGTAATCAGAAACTAACCAAAATCTCATCAAACTACCCTTGAAGTACATCCTTTCCAATAAGAAAAGAATCATCGAACTCGGTTCATACAGTCTAAGCTTCTGAGGTAATAAACATTAAAAATACAGTCGAATTGAGAACCATTTCCTCTTGTGAAATCGATTAAAAACAGTCTAGAGCGCAAAATTTACTTTTTAATATCAACGAGTTTCGACCCAAAATTGGGTCATCTTCAGGTGGTTGGTCCGAGATGGTATGGGACAGAGCAGGAGCTGACATTTCTCCACACCATCCCGGAGCAACACCCTTGATCCAACAATGGGTCGAAACTAGTCTATAATAAAGAGGCAGTTTTGCACTCAGTTTTTATATAAAAAGCTCCATTCACTCTACTAACTGCGTCCCATTATCACTAGATTTTTTTTGTGTGGTTTTAGGGCGCACAACTGCTAAGGTCATTAGCGCCCAGACAAGAACAGAGATTCACTAGATCTCAAAAAAATTGGTAACTGCCAGTTAGAATATCAAGAGAAGGCTAAAAACGAAAGATAAAAAAAAAAAAAAAAAAAAAAAAAAAAAAAACAATTAAAAGGGTTAAATATCCTTTGATAAATTGGCCAAGTTGATAAAACGTAAAACTCGAGCAGCTGCCCGTGTGTCATCAGCTACAATTTCCTCCAGAGTAGACGGAAATTGAAGGGCTACACGGAGATGATTAAAATTAACACAAGACAGTAAAACATGTCGCACCATCAGCTATTCACCGCAGGAGCACAGCGGTGCATCATTAGATGTGTGAGCAGTGTCGACCTACATCGTCCTAGACCGCTTGCGAACGTTCGCCGAGTCATTTAGCAGGGGCGCCAACAGCGTGGGTCGTAAATCACGCAACTCGCGCCGTGGAGTCGTAAAACTGTGTTTATGTTCAGCGCGGCCGCCTGCGGTCGCTTTTGGGGTCTCATTTCTCGGCCTCAAGATGTGAAATCCGTCTTCGGTACCGCACAATAAACAGCCCCGTACCAGCGTGAATGGCGGACTAATGGTCGCGAAAATTAACCGCTAGACGTCTCATGCCAGGGCACAATGGGAAAAATGCCCACGTGAGGCAACTAAATCCTCTCAAATTAATGATGTCGCTTCCTAGAGTCATTTCAACGTTGGAATGTCAGCGTTAAACTACGGTATTTAGGCGCCTTCCTCGTACTAAATTTATCTAGTGTAAACTACACTGGTAAAAACAATGTGGGATCAGGTGAGATATCATAAACAATATTCATATATATGAACTGTATGAACACCAGGAATACATAGTCACATGTATGAGGAAAAGGCGACTGACCTTCTACGGGCACATGACTCGCCTGAATCACTCAAGGCTAACCAAGAAGATCCTCACAGTGACAAGCAGGGGAAAGGCGTCCAAAGCTAAGTGGTTCATCTCTGTTAGATCAGACTTAGAGGAATTGCAGATCCCATTACAGATAACCGAGAACCGAAATCAATACCGTCAGGCCATTCTACATGGAGTCTTCCCACTACCTCTCACAACGAAGAAATGTACAGGCACCACCAGACCTAAATGGACGGATGAGAGGTAGCAGGCTCACAGCCAGAAGATGAAGGCGTATTGGGCCAAGAAAAAGCAGAAGACCGTGGCCGAAACGAACTAATATATATATATGTGGCGTTTATTCCGAAAAAATAGACGTCACTTCTGATCCTGCAGTTGTTATTGTTTTCATATTCACAAAATATATGACATCAACTGCGAATGGGAAAAGCTGAAAATGTGTACCCAGCCGGAATTCGAACACGGATCTCCTGCTTTCTAGGCAGTTGCGCTGACCCCTACAGCACTGGGGACATAGTGATCATCGCACCTGAAAGGACTACCTAAGCACGCCTTCCGTCTGGGCAAAGCTGAAAATTTGTGTCTGACGGGAGGCGTGCTTAGGTAGTCCTTGCACGTGTGATGATCACTATGTCCCCAGTGGTGTAGGGGTCAGCGCATAGAAAGCAGGAGACACGGGTTCGAATCCTGGCTGGGTATACATATTCGGCTTTGCCCATTCGCAGTTGAAGTCATATATTCTGTGAATATGAAAACAATAACAACTGCAGGATCAGAAGTGACGTCTGTTCTTTCGGTATAAACGCCATCTGTACATACGTATTATGCCAGTGACACGCAATTATCCTTTCGTTAGTGGGGAGGGGTGGGCAAGTTTGGAGCCCTTACTCTTACGGGAATTAGTTTCATAACTACGAGTTTGAGTACTGTGGGCAGGGTAAAGCTGGAAGCCGGCCGCGGTGGCCGAGGTAACTGAGGCGCTCCAGTCACGGTCAGCACGGCCACTACGGTCGGGGTTCGAATCCCCCCTCGGGCAAGGATATTTGTGCCGTCCTAGTTCGTAAGTAGTTCATAAGTAGTTGGTAAGTTTAGGGACTGATGACCCCGTAGTTAAGTCCCATAAGCTTAACAAACATTTGAATATTTTTTTAAAGCTGGAAATTTGTGTCTGACGGAAGTTGTGCTTAGGTAGTCCTTGCAAGTGCTATGATCATTATGTCCCCAGTGGTGTAGGGGTCAGCGCAACTGCCTAGAAACCCGGGTTCGAATCCCGGCTGGGTATACATTTTCGGCTTTGCCCATTCGCAGTTGAAGTCATATATTATGTGAATATGAATATTCATATGTCTTCAGGTAAATCTTCCAGGCTGAGATGTCGTGGTCCATGCATAAAACATCTCCATGACGTTTCGTCACGATCTGCGGGCGACATCGTCTGAGGTCTTCCGGCTACTGCAGACGATGTCGACCGCAGATCGTGACGAAACGTCAGGGAGATGTTTCATGCATGAACCTCGGCCTCTAGCCCGAAAGTTTTACCCGTAGAAAATGCCGGCCCTGAAAGTTTATATTGTTTGTTAATATACATATAGGAAGGTATTTTATTCAGATATTGGTTAAAATTGTAAGATATTTTGCTCTCTCTACTCTCTACTTGAGGTTTACAAGGCGTTTTCTTGGAGCAAGGCTGTCGAATAGTGAAAAAGTCACTCTCATTGGCCTCTGAAATAGTATATGATCACTAGACCGCGGGTCTTTAGGTTAAAACCTGTTCTTTTCCTGAGTTCTTAGTTGGAAATTAATTTGTACTTAGGCGTTTAATGACTAATTAAAACCAAAACAGCTAATTTTGTAGCACCTGAAATAACATATTTCAACGTTAACGTCCCGAAATCTACTCCTCGCTTCCCCCCTCCCACGTGGGTAAGTTCCTTCCACCTTTACTCCCAGGGGGGGGGGGGGGGGCACTCCGGCGAAAACGCTTGCTATTGGCTGGAGCGCCGTGACGTCACGGCGAGGACGCTAGCGCAGCACAGCCGTGTGTTTATACGGCAAATGCGCCGCAACACTCACTCTGTGACGTATTATTCGTTCATTTTACTTTTGGTTACGTTCGATACACATTTGTACAAGTCAAAAGAAGCGCCATCACACGTTTTGTACACACTAAGATTAAATAAATTATAATTCACATGAAAGATGAAGCAAATGTTAATGTAGTCAATGTTTATTGCCGTTTACCAGACGACGATGCAATCCATAACTGCTTCCTCTTTGCGGCACATTTCTTCATTGCTTCTAATTTTGCTTCTTGATTAAGATGCCTAATCCTTATAAATGTTCTCGTTTTTACGTAAAGAGTAATAACTGAGTGATAATGTTGGCAACGGATGCTAAATGCCGCAATTGCGTGACTACTTAAATGTTTTGTCACGAAATCTTCGTTTTCACGAAGGCAATTACGTATACTGAGCGGACAGGAGCACATATAAGAACCTGTCTACCGTAGAGGAACGGCATTATTTATTTCCTTCATGGTCTGTATCAAGGTATATAGAAACACTAATCAACTCATTTTATGTTGTTCAGATTTGAATATTAGATCTTGGCAAAGATTTTCTACCGTCTTGTTGATGTTACCAACATAATCACACTAGAGCGCCGGGATAATTTAGTAACTAAAATTTTAACTGTATAGGCAATAAATAATATTGCTCAGGTGAATTTACTTTACATCCTGGATATAATGGCTTCAAGAGGCTTAGCAATAGCCGTTAGTTTTACGTATTCCCGATATGTTAAGTATTTTAAACTGGTTTATAGTTCAAATAACAAAACCCGCATATAGCGCGTAATTTGTACCTTTACATCGGTAAAATTTTACTTTCTATTCCGGCGTCTTCGCGTGATTATGTAGGTAACACCAACAGGACGGTAGAAAATCTTAGTCAAGATATAGTATTCAAATCTGAACCACATATAATGAATACAGTAGATTAGTGTTTCGTACATTCCATGAAGGAAATAAACAATGCTGCTACTCTTCTATGGTTGACATGTTCTTGTATGTGTACTTGTCCGCTCAGTAAAAATAATTGCCCTCGTGAAACGAAGATTTCATGACAAAACATTTAAGTAGTCTCGCGATTGGTCAATCCCAACGTCACGTGATTGCCAGCATTCAGCATTCGTTGCCGACATTATCACGCGAATTCACCGGGATAAGACTTAAAATTTAACCGCCTATACAATATAGCGAGTCGATGAGCAACACAGTGAGGCGTCAAAAGATGTTGCATTTGTGTGAATTCATTTATATCGTGGTATTTTTTTCTTTCATTTATTTTAAGTGTTATGTATGTGCAGACATTTTACCTTTTCGTTTGCATCCACACTTTCTACAATTTCTTCTCCATGCCAGTTTGGAATGTTTATGGAGGGGATTGATGTTGGTAATAACTTCTTTCTTGAAGTTAGCCTTAGGAGCTCATTTCTCAGATCCCGTTCATAATCCTCAGACCGAAAATAAGCTGAACACACACGTGCAGTTTTCACATTCACTTTGTCCTTGCGTTAGCATCGAACAAGCCATTCACGTTGCAGGTGCTCATCCTTGGGAAAAAACATGATAAATAATGTTCGTCGTAGTTCGAGCAGTATTAGTGCATTGTGCCACGGCACAATTACAGTGGCCCTTGCTCATGACTGCCTCGAAACAAATTACTTTTCTTGGATGTAAACCGCGACTTCCATATCCTGCTCAGTGCACAATACTGCAGCGTCCTCGCCGTGACGTCACGGCGCGCAAAGGCGTCTGGGAGTTTTCTGCTCGCCAGGCGCCGGAATGGCCTACCTGCTTTTTCTATATACCTTGCTTTACTCCCTCTATCTCCCTCTCCTCTACCCCTACCACCGGTCTCACTCCTTGGACTCTCCGCGTCCGTCTCCCTGCTCTTCTTCTCCACCCCCTCCCTTCCCCTGCGCTGTTCCTTCCCCCCTCCTCTTCCGTTTACAAGTCATCCCTGCAACAGTGGTCAGTGTTCTTTTAACCAGTGTGTGTTAGAGCTACAGCGCTCTGTCAGTGCTTTCACTGATCAAATATCCAATGCTCTGAATAACCGAACATCTCCCGTCGGGATTTTTTGTACTCTCTCAAAGATTTTGTAAACCTATTCTTCTAGATAAGCTTAAGTACAGTAGTGTTGGTGCGGCAGTGTACAATTGGTTTAATTCATACTTAACTTCAAGAGTGCAGAAAGTTGAAATAAGTAGTTCAGGTAAACTGCAAAAAACCAGCTGATTCCTCAAACTGAGGAGCTATCAAAAATGGGGTCCTGCAGGATTCTGTCTTGACATTTATTAATGATCTGCCATTTTATATTCGCGATGATGCAAAGCTAGTTATTTTTGCCGATGATACAAGTAAAGTAATCGCAGCAGAGAAACAAATATTAAGTGATGAGATTGTAAACAATGTCCTTCAGAAAATTGTTAAGTAGTTCTCTGCAAATTGACTCTTATGAAATTTTGATAAAGCACAATATATTCAGTCCCATACGGTAAAAATCATGACACCGTGAATAAAAATATAATATGTGAACAGAACTCTGTAGCAAAGGCAGACTGTCCAAAGTTTTTTTGCTGTATACATTCATGAAAAATTGGTTTGGAAGTAACATATTGATGAGTTACTGAAACGTTTGAGTACAGCAACAAATGCTGTTAGGGCTATTGTAAATTTCGGTGACAAACATCTCAGTAAATCAGCTTACCTGATTTATTTTGATTCACTGCTTTCGCATGACATCATATTTGGGGGTAATTCATCATTGAGCAAAGAAGTATTCATTGCACAAAAGCTTGTAATTAGAATAATTTCTGAAGCCCACTCAAAATCATCCTGAAGACAATTACTTAATGATCTAGGGATGTTGAAAGTAGCTTCATATATATATATGACATACACACACACACATACACACACACACACACACACACACACACACAGAGAGAGAGAGAGAGAGAGAGAGAGAGAGAGAGAGAGAGAGAGAGAGAGAGAGAGAGCACTGTGCATAGTTACAATATTTACAACACTAGGAGAAAGGATGATCTATGCTATTCAGTTTAAATCTAACTTTGGCACAGAAGGAGGTGAATTATGCTGCTATGCTTCTATAAAAGTCTTTGGCCATTTACTAAATAACATCAAATGTCTGAGAGTTAGTCAACCATCATTTGAAAACATAATTAAAATAATTTTTGAATGATAATTACTTCTACTCAGTAAATGAATATTTAGGTAGAAATTAGAAATTTTACAAAAATAATAATGTATGTCGTATCATGATGTATGTCATGTCATGTGATCCTTTACTAAACTGGCACATTCCACATCATTACGATAACTCTTACTAATGATCTATGGAACAAGTATTAACCTAATCTATTTCTGTGTTTTAAATTTTACGTCCGCCGATTACGTCCGAACAATCGTGGCGTCAGTCTCTAGTACGTGCATTGTGCAAGTCAGCAATCAATATTTGTTTTACAGCGTGGCTCTGGCTTAGAAACTTTGCATGTGTTTTCAAATTACCTTCTGTTATTTTATAATGTTCACTCATTTCACATCGCCATTTATATTGTGAAAGACTTCAATTCCGCCTCGGTGAATATGTGTTTGTACTTATCTTCATGCCAAAACTTTTGTATTCCTGTTGATGAATAGCGGCATCCTACGCTGCTGCTAGCTTGCCCGTGTACAGAGCGTAAAAATCCCCCCAAATAATAATAAATAATAAATTAAATTTAAAAAATATGCTCTAACGCTTTACACGTGTGCAAAACAACCGCCATCTTTAATAGTAGCGCCCAATGGTTTTCCTGAACCAAGAAAGATCGAACTCTGGCATTGGATGTATTGGCGTCGCACTTACAGCCGTAATTTCGCTAAAATAAAATAAAAAATAAAAAAAAAATAAAAAAAATATAAAAATGGGGAATACAATCTTTAGCCCTCATATATGGTTCAGAGACGTATTTTTAACTCTCAAATATTTATGACGTATGTATAACCAGACTGAAGTACCGTATGAAAATTTATACCAACGCTGGGATTCGAACCCGGGTCTCCTGCGTACTAGACAGTTATGCACAACCGCACGAATTAATCTGGGATGCCCCGTTTCTCATATTAAACTCTCCTCTCCGTCTCAGTTCGTAGATTCCCACCGCCCTCCCTCCTACTTTTTTTTTCTTTAAATACTCTCATAGGTGGGTAAGTATTTACTCACTACTTTGGTCAAGAACAAGAAACCTGTTCTGTTCATTTTCAAATTTAATGTTAATATTCCGCCAAACACGATGAAAATTTATACTGCAAGGTTTGCATGGAGAAACAGTCCATTCCGTACTCCAAGCGTAGCCTTCGCAGAGTTAACTACAAGACAGAGCCTTTTTATATCGATGTCAAAGGCTCTCCCGTGGGCAGAGTCAGATTTCTGTTTGAACCATCACAGATAATACTCCATTCGAGAACGTTCTTCGACCTTTACCTGCTTATGAACTGGACACTGGGCGCTTTTTAATACAAAGACGTCCAGCATTTCAGGTTCTCCTGCTTTGTGTACTCTTATCTGCTTGTAAGCATCAGATGCTACTTACAAGAAAAGTACTTGGGCTCGAACAAACACATATTCACCAAAATCGTATGAGAGGCCTCTGCGTGTGCCTTGCCACATTGCACTTTGACCTGTCGGTTCGCCAGTAGGGACGGTGCAGTGTGCCTCCGAAGTTGCGTTTTGAGACATTTGTGTGGTGAAGCGTCAGATGGGGCGGCGATTGGTAATCAATCCTGCTAATGTATTGCTATTAGTTGAGATGAAGTTACGAAGAACCCTTCTTCATGAAGATGGTATTAGTGTAGAAGATGAATGATTCGCATGCTTTCTCGTTTCTGTTATGGTACTGAAATATGAGAGATATTGTTGTTACAAACTCATAATAATGATAATAGGGATGATAATCACGAACAACTCATTGCAAGCGGTAGTGCTACGGTAAGTGCGGGAAGAGGCGATGGAAGCAGTGGCAATGAATACCAACAGTCTTTCGGGAAGAAGGTTAAAGTTGCAACTATCATCACGGCTTTTGATGACAATTCGCTAGAGAACATGGACGATGATTATTACATAAGTTATAGTTAAGATATCTGCATTACGTATGGCGTCTACAATTACATCTACAGTGTGCTATCTAGAGCATGGTTGCAGAGCTTTGCAGAAAGACGACACCCACCAGCACATTGAGGTGTACGTACAGATCATGCAACCAAACGTTCATACAGATATGTTTGTTCGAGCCCATGTACTTTCCTTGTTAGATCTGGCTAGAGCGAATTATTCTGTTACAGTTGACTGATACATTTAGGTGCGCACGTTTCGTCCTTTATATTTTCTCATAATCCCTCGATCAGTAAATTATTTTATGCTGGTAACTTACGTGATACACTTTAGGTGGAATCGCTTCAATTTCTTTATGTAAGTTCCGTGTTTACGAAGGAGACAGTTGGTAAGAAACAACTACCATGTAGCCTCGTTTTCCCTACTAGGTGCAGACCATATCATTAACATCTGAATAATCCGGAAATTCTGGTAAAAAGAGAACGGGAAGATTTGAATATTTTAAGTACAAAACGCCTAAATTATCAATTTTTTCCCATAAATTTGCACAAAATATTAAAACTGATCGTTTCTTCTAAAGCAGATTTACATGTCGATCGTGCTCAGCATTTGTTTGTCCGAAGTAGTTTTCGTTTGGCCTGTGCCGTTACTTCTTCATTTGTCACAATATCTGAAGATTAATTGACAGATTCTTCAGTCACCGCCAGCTGACATACTTCATGACTATCTTCCCGCATCTGTTACCAAACCTGACTTAGTATAAAATTAGCATCCCTATCCGCCAGCTTCTCGTTTAAAAATATTGCTTTTTACTCCACTCTTTCTCTTTGCATTAAAACACATACATCTTGCGTCGTCTAGTGATTCATTCCTTACTTTTTCTGCTATTCCACGACTCTCTTCACTGGATTTCATCATCATTTTGAAGTGAAACTGTTCAGTATCATTCCGATTTTTCTGCCCATGTGACACAATCGAAACTGCAGGTTCAGCAGCTATGTTGTCATCTATTCTCCTTTATCCTCCTTTGTAATGCATCTTACTTTTATCAGAGTAAACTACCACCTACTTCCTCTCTGATGTAGTGCATCTAGAGCTTTATTCGTGGACACTGTCACTTTCTTCATACGTAATATTATGACAAATTACGTCTGTATAAACAAGATCCCATTGTACGAGAGTAAGTCAATTATTATCCACAAAATAGTTATAAAATTTTATTGTAATCAAATAGGAAACTTACAAGAACATCATTTTTCGGCCTAGTCTCCTTGCGTTTCAAATCACTTGGTCCATCGTTGTACAAGCTTCCTGATGCTCTCATAATAGAAGGTTATCGGTTGAGCTGCGAGCCAGGGATGCACATCTTCTTTCACTGCTTCGTCCGAGTCAAATCGAAGGCCCATTATTGCTTGTTTGAGTGGACCAAACAAGTGATAGAAGGAGCGAGATCGGGAATATATGTAGAATGATCCTGTATTTCAAATTTGAGTTTCTGGAGCGTTTTAGCAGTTTGGACAGCAGTATGCGGACGGACATTGTCGTGGAACAACATAACACCTTTCGACAGCAATCTTCTGCGTTTGCTTCGAATTGCAAGCTTTATCCTGGCAGTTGGCATCGCAATGTAACGTACACTTACCAATATTTTCTCGCAATAGCAAATTTCTTTTAGCGTCACTGTACAAGGTATAGATGTTCTACCAAATGGTGACATATGAAAATTTGTGCCGGGACGGAACTCAAACTCGGGTTTCCCGCTTTTCTCGAGCGGTCGCCTTAACCTCTAGGCTACACGAACACGACTCCAGGACCGTCCCAAACTTCCATATGCCACACTGACTGCACATATATGAGTCAACTACATTCATCCCTTAGCACTCGCAGCTTAATCTGTATTCCCGCACCAGGGAGAATGAAAACAAAGAGGTATTAACCTACGCTGTTATCGTCATTGCCTCGCTTAGGCATCTGTTAAATTACTGTACAGTGTCGAATTACATTGATGATAATATTATCAATATTTTCTTGCAATAGCGAATTTCTCTTAGCGCCACTGTACAAGGTATGGATGTTCTACCAAATGGCGACATATGAAAATTTCGCTATTGCGAGAAAATATTGATAATATTATCACTGTAATTCGTCACCATACAGTAATGTAACGTACACTGTTTATTCTTGTGCCCATTTCCTCATAATGTTCCAATACTGGACCTTGTGCGTCCCAAAAAACCGTAAGCATCAGTTTTCGTGCGGACAGTTGGACCTTGAACTTTTTCTTGCACGGCGAATTTGGATGTTTCCATTCCATACTCTGCCGTTTACTCTACGGCTCATAATGATGGATACGTATTTCATCGCCAGTAATGATCCTGTCTAAGAAGTTGTCCCCTTCGTTACCATAGCGATCCAAATGTTTTTTGCAGATATTCAAGCGCGTTTATTTATGCAATTCTGAGTTGTTTTGGGACCCATCTTACACAAACTTTATGAAACCCTAGTCTGTTGTGGATGATTTCGAAGGCATAACCGTGACTAATTTGTAGTCGATGTGCCACTTTGTTAATAGTTATTCGTCTTTTTAAGAGAATCATTTCACGTGAAGGCTCAATGGTTTCTTCATTTGTGGCGTAAAACGGTACATCGTGCATGTTACTTCTGCGAGCATTTCGGAATTTTCAATCAATTCGTAGGCTTTACGTTGTGGCAAAACACTGGCCCCGTACTATACAGTAAGTCTTTGATGAATTTCGGCCCATGGTATGCCGTCTGAAAAAAAAAAAAAAAAAAAAAAAAAAAAAAAAAAAAAAAAAATGGATTACTGAACTTTACTCTTCTGTGGTGCAAATACATAGCGGAGCAGCCATGATTAACAGCACGACAGCGATGATGAACTAACCTAGCAGCTTGAAAATTGCATAGATATAACAACAAATAAACAAAGCATGCGTCATCATAGTAAAACAATTAGTACCAAAATAAAAATGTAACAATATTGCGGATAATAATTGACAAACCCTCGTACGATACCTCTGAGGAATTTTTTTGTTAAGAATTTTTATTCTTTGTTAATAAGGGATATGCTTATCCTTACGAGTTGGAGTTTTGTTTTAAACGTAGTCTTTTAGGCTTGTAATGCACTACTTATACGAGGGTTGACTGAAAGCTAATGCCTCCACCTAAGTAACTCTTCAACAGTTGGAACATTGGCATTCATTCAACCCTCATACTTCGTTTGGAAGTTCCAAATATTAAAGATAACCCACACGTGTATCGCATCCGGTCTCCTAACGTCTTTAACTACACTTCGATGTCGGCACCTTTGATTTCATGCCGCGGCGGAGTGGCCGAGAGCATTGAGGCGCTATGCTCCAATGCGCGAGGCCGTTCCCCGTCGGGGGCTCCAATCCTCTTGTGTTTGTGTTCTTTAGTATAATTTAGGTTATAAGTAGTTTGTAAGTTTACGGACTGATGACCCCACTGTTAAGTCCCATAAGCTTAACAAACATTTTAACAATTTTTTAAAAATTATTTCATAAAGCATCCAGTTTCCATTCACGTCTGCTCCAGTATTTCTGCAGTGACTGGAGTGAGTAATCAACTTTAGGGATTCTGCTATCTTGAAGTTGGACGCTTATATGGCGCCAGCGCAATCACTGATGTAACAAAAGAAGAAAAAAAAAAAAAAACGAGATAAAAAACGCGTGACGGACATGGTGGTCTACCTCTTCCCAAACCTATACTGGAATGTGTTACACTGGAGAAAATTACATTAAGAGCAGCCCACACTTCGTTCCCAGTAGAATAGGGCACCTTGTTCCTGAGACCAGTACAAGTGTACAAGATGCGAAATTGAGTATTGCTGCCATCAGTTTATGTACGTTCAAACGCGATTGTTTTCACTGTAAACAAAAATGACCTACTGATTATGTTACATTCCAGTATACTTCAGACATTAACATAACTGCTATAAGTCCTCTTTTTTTGAGCTTCATATAGATGTCTTTAACTCCATATTCGGACATTATGCCCATTAACAGTTTCGGAAACATGACATCTTAAGAGAGGCAATTTTATTAGACTCTCGTGGTGTTTCTCTCTGTGATTTAACACGCGACATGTCACGTTTTAACAGCGTAACCCATCTGTTAACAGCAGAAATTGGATGACACGCATACATTGACAGTTTCGCATTTGAGTACATCATGTACAGTTATTACTAGTACCGAGGTGAATTGACCTCTTTGAGTTAAAAAGAAACATTTAACGTATAGTCTATAATTAACATACTAACACCCTCCACGCACTTCCAGCATGTTGACAGTGCCTGTAAACCTTCTTCGCCAAGCTTGTATTCGTTTTGCACTTTGTAGTGGCTTAGGATACAAATGACGAAACTCGATTTGCATCGTATTTATTGACGTTAACTCTGTGTGCCTAAACATTGCTAATGATTTCATGTAGATACTATAGTATGTCCAACACAGCAAACTTCAAACGTAGCATATTAACATATTTTGGATTCTTGTGGATAGAATGTGTGTAAAGCGGCGCGGGAGTTCTGGAGCGCAACGTTGTAGATTGCGCCACTACCTCCCGCGTCGGAGGTTCGATTCCTCCCTCGGGCATGATGCTTGTGTTGTCTTTAGTATCAGTTAGTTCATAAGTAGCATGTAAGTTCATGGACTGACGACCCCACAGTTAAGTCCCATAAGGAAAAAAAATGTGTGTGAACTGCAAGACGATATTTTCGATAGTTTTATACATAGAATTTAATTAATTCGTGTAACTACGAACTGGCTGCCCAATATATATTACGACAAAACTTCACATGTGAAACTTAATACTCATTGCGCAATAAAGATTGCTTATCTGCCGAGTGGATCTCTGTTTCCAGTTGCGTCTGTTTCTACAATTTCTGCTCCTTTTCCTCACAGGGCATTTATTTACATGAGAGATGTACACACTTCATCAACACTAACATATGAGCACAGGACGGCTGTAAAGTCGCTTGCTAGTAAGTTGCTGTCAACAAGAGTATCAAAACGTAGCAAATCTACGACTCTGTTTTATGATTGTGACTGGACTGAAATACTTGCGTGGGCTCCTTATATGTGAAAGCCGCATAATTAGTCTGTAGAGGAGTTTTAAAACCACATTTATTCGTAAAATATGTTCCTGTTCCTGGAATATAATCGTTTCCCCGTTAAAAGAAAAGGCAACAAGAACTGCTAAAATATATTTTTTTATTCAAATCAGATTGCATAATGGAGCGGATTTACTTTTTTTCTAATACCGTCATCAATTAAGTGCGAAAAATTATATATGACAATCATTTAACTGTTTCCAAAGAATGAACTAGATATTTTTTAAATTTTCTCTTGCACGCGACATCAAGAAAGAATCGTGTGTTTAATATGTCTTCATTTCAATACATAAAAGTAATAAAATCATTAAACAGCTGCACGTTTTTTCTTTAAATTAGTAAAAGTGTCATGACTTGCTATTAATGCAATACTTTTAACCGAGTTTTTTTAAATGTTTACACCGATTTTCAGTCACTATACTCCTGATGTTGTCACCACAGTTTCTCTCTCTCTCTCTCTCTCTATATATATATATATATATATATATATATATATATATATATATATATATATATATATATCCAAAGATCTGGTTCTGCAGGATTTCGAGAAGGAAATTTTAATCAAGAAACAAAATTGTTAGCCAGTATATGAGAATATGACTGTACAAAACACCCAAACATATTGTCGCAAATGATAGTCTGCATGATTGGTACGATAAGGTGGTGGACTGTGAAGCAAAGGGTACTAAGTAATTATGTTCCAGAAGTGTTTGTGAGTGTATACGTGGTGAATTCTGAGACTCGCCGCTTGACTGCTCTGTGGGGCCCTATAATAGGGCATAGGCGGTACCGTTGTATGGTACTATGTCAGTCTCTCTTCGGTGCAAGAGACTGTGAAGCGGGACATGTCTTTAACTATCCACTATTTTCCTCATAGACCTCAGTTGCACAGTTATTCATCGATTGTTCTAAATGTTATTAATTTTTGAGAACATATACTTGTGTGAATTTTATTCGTCGTTAATTCTTTCATGTGTAACGACGGTGCTGCAGCAGTACGCAGTGATGGGTTCTCCGCCGACGTCAGCGAGAAAATGCTGGTCGCTATCGTCGAGTAGCCAAAGCTCGCCGCACTGAACTTGAAGACATTGCCTGCTGTTGCGAACCGCCACTGACTTTTTTTATAACATTAACAATGTATATAAAAATGTGAAGGAGAGATGTTTAAAAATGCTGAATTTGTATAGAGATTCTCTCTCGATAAGAAATGATTTTATTACCGAACTACGTGATCTTTCATCCGTTATATTGTCGCGTTGAAATGGAAACAGGCTTGACTTCGAAGGCAACTAAACACGGCACTTATACTGAAAGCACGTTTATTACGAACTCAACATACACGCAGCACTGACTGCCTCTCAGGCAGAGTGCTTTGCTATTTATACACAGACAGAATATACCAGAAATTAGAAGAACAGTTAACATAAGAAACAAGGAGAATTTGCAAGTGAACGAGAACCTTCTGGAATTATTAATTACAAAGAAATAAATTGAACCGGCGACCTTCTGCACCGCAGTCCGCGACGCTATCCCCTGCGCCACGCCGACTGTCAGTATTCGTTGTCTCTCGCGGCAATATATATATTTCAATAAAAGGGTGCACAAAGAAGTCTTCGAAGTGTTTTCAAGATTTCTAAATATTTATTCAAGATGTTTTATTGATTTTTTTTATTAAGTGATGATTGTTTTAAAGTGCATTTTGAGTGTTGTTTAACGACTTACAAGGAAGTTGTGTCACTAAAGTTGCACGACTATTGACACTGCGACATCGATAGCACTTATAGGCGAGCTGTGGAATAAACAAAACCCTCGTAGCGACTGTAAATTAAAATTTTTACCATGGTTTTCAAACTTATTGGATCTGACTGTGGAATTTAATTTTCAATTAATTCATTTATCATTATGAAGAACTTTAGCAAGAATAAAATGAAGATTAGTATTATCGGCCATTAGAAATTTTGTTATTGGGGTGGTAGGTAACTTCGGGTACGAAGTCATTCAAGAAGTCACTTAAAGAAGTCACTTAAAATGTAGTAGCAGCACAACTGTCGATTGCATACACTGGAAGCACGCGTACGGTCTTTGTTGTGACGGTGCGTTGAATGCACGATGTCATGTCACAGTTAGAGCAACGAGAAAACATCAAGTTTTGCCAGAAATTAGGCAAAACCGATGCTGAAAGGTTTGAAATGATGCAGCAGGTGTAAGGTGGGGACGCATTGATTCTCATTGTTGTGTTTATGTGGCACCGACGTTCTGTGCAAGGACGGGACAGTTTGGAAGATAATGTGCTTGCTAGTCGGCCAGCAACATTCCGAACGGCACGCCAGATCCAGCAAGTTGTAACTTCGGTGCATGCTGACCGCTCCCAATCGGTAGACGGTCACGCAGCAGCAGTAGGGGTCAGCCATGATACTTGACACAAATATCTGACCACTTCTACATGTTTGTGTCACCCTACAGTATACTACGAATCCTTTCGCAGGACAAACGTGATGATCGCATGACGATTTGTGGTGACCTCATGAGTTTTGCGGACGATGATCCAACGTTTCTCGCCCGTATAAAAAGTTGGAAACGAAACATGATGTTTCCTTTAAGATCCGCATTTTAAACGACCATCAGCCACATGATTGCGGCAGTATGTGCAAAATACAGAGTCGTTTGAGTGGATATCACCCAGGCGTCAAGTTTCATCTACATGGGATACTCTGCAAATCACATTTAAGTGCCTGGCAGAGGGTTCATCGAACTACCTTTATACTATTTATCTCCCATTCCATTCTCGAATAGCGCGTGGGAAGAAAGAACATCTGAATCTCTCCGTTCGAGCTCTGATTTCTCGTATTTTATTCTGATGATCATTTCTACCTATGTAAGTGGGAGTCAACAATATATTTTCGCATTCGGAGGAGAATGTTGGCGATTGGAGTTTCGCAAGTAGCCCACGCCGCAGCGATAAGCGCCGTTGTAATGATTCCCATCCCAGATCCTGTATCATTTCCGCAACACTGTCTCCCATGTATCGTGACAATACGAAACGAGCTGCCCTTCTTTGGACTCTTTCGATGTCCTCCCTCAAACCCACCTGATAAGGATCCCACACTGGGCTGCAATACTCCAAAAATGGACGGACAAGCGTAGTGTATGCAGTTTCTTTTGTAGTTCTGTTGCATCTTTTAAGGGTTCTGCCAATAAAACGCAGTCTCTGTTTCGCCTTTCCCACGGCATTATCTACGTGTTCTTTCCAATTTAAGTCTGAAGTAATTGTAATTCCTAGGTATTTAGTGGAGTTTACGGCCTTTACTTTTGATTGATTTATCTTGGAAACGAAGGTTAACAGATTTCTTTTCTTACTCATGTGGACGACTTCACACTTCTCATTATTTAGAGTCAACTGCCAATTTTTACACCGTAGTGATATCTTATTTAGATCGTACTGCAGTTGGTTTTTCATCTTGAGATGATTTTACTATACTGTAAATGACGACGTCATCTGCAAACAACCTAAGAGAGCTACTTAGATTTTCCCCTCAATCGTTTATGTAAATAAGGAACAGCAGAGGACCAATAACACTACCCTGTGGAACGCCCGATATCACCTCTGTTTTAGTCGATGCCTTACCATCGATTAGTACGAACTGTGTCCTCTCTGACAGGAAATCCCCTATCCAATCGGAAATTTGGGGCAATATACCATAACCAGGCAATTTGATTAAAAGCCGTTTGTGAGGTACGGTGTCAAAAGCCTTCTGGAAATCAAGAAATACAGAATCGATTTGCGAATCCTTGTCGATAGCATCCATCACTTCGTGTGAATAAAGAGCTAGTTGTGTTTCGCATGAACGTTTTTTTTTTTTTTTAAATCCGTGTTGACCTTGGCTCAATAGATCGTTCTGTTAGAGATAATTCATAATATTTGACTTCAGGATATGTTCCAAAACCCTGCTGCAAACTGACGTCAATGAAATAGGCCTGTAGTTTAGTGGGTTACTCCTACTGCCTTTCTTAAATATAGGTGTGACCTGTGCAACTTTCCAATCTTTTGGTACAGATCCTTCTATGGGAGAGCGGTTGTATGTGGCTGTTAAGTAAGGAGCAATCGCTTCAGCATAATCAGATAGAAATCTGAAGTTTCGGAACTTATCGACTATACCACGAATAATACGCTGCTCAAAAGAATTACAGGATCGGTTCAGATATCTATGTTCAGAAGTGAGTAAAGACAATAACATTACGCCAACGGAGATAGTGGTCATAACAGAAAGTTGCTTCGGAGGCGGTTGCTGTTGACTTGTGTTAAGTCTACCAAACGGATCACACAAGCAGTTCGGTTCAGACAGTGTAGTGACCAGGTAATGCAATGCAACAACAACCTGACTTAGTCGAAGTTAAGACATAAGGAGCCATAGGCAGGTTCTAAGCGGGACAGACACTGAGGAATGTGGCTGCAGTTTTGTAGAGCTCAAAGTGTAATTTACAGGACCTGGACACGATTTAAGACAAGATGAACCGTTAAATGAAGGAAAGATCAAGGTCATCCACGGGTACCATCAGCAAGAGATGGCCGTTATCTCACGTTAACAGCCCGTGGAGAAAGGACGCTGAATGGAACTCACCTGCAACGCATCGTACAGGCAGCAACAGGACGCACAATATCAACAGAAACTGATAGATATTGTCCTCCGAATTGGTGTAAAGGGTTTTCCGTACAAACTGCAAGGCCAGCGGGAAAGTAATTGGTATGTAACGACTGGCTGCCAATTGTTTCGCTTCATTTTTCCTAGAAATCTTCCAACATGTTTATCTCCGTTTAAGTTTATGCCAAGTTCGGAGTAAAAATGGTTCTGCCCGATGGTGATATAATTCTGAAATTATCTTTGGTACCGGAGATCCTTACACAGCCCGTACTTCAAACATTTATTACGCGTATTTTTAATTGCAATACAGTCAATTCGTTTTGAGATCTAAGAGAAAACTCTACAAATATGTGAAATAGTCTTTATTTTTCTAATTGAAAATTTTGGGTGACGACTCCTGTTAAAATGGATAGTAGCTGTTTCTAAATAGATGAAAATAACATGTTTGTAGGTGAGTAACAAAAAAGCGGTCAGACACATCAACATATCTGTAAAAGATGCCTGATATGTTTATTCGTTGCCAAGATATCTTGATATGCATAGGTTCCAATGAAATGCTTTAAACAGGTATGACCGGACAAAGACATCATCGTTTGGTTGCAGACAAATGAAGATCTCAATAAATTTCCACCATGAAAATCCTTTTCTGTTTCCAGTTGGAACAGTCAACGAATTAATCTGTAGTTAGATCAAGTTACTATACTACTCTTCAGCTTGCAAAGGGATAAGGTAGCAACACTCCATCATACAACAAAAACAAAGTTATATTTCACTACAGTTTCAAAAGAAAAAAATAAATATTTTTCAAAAATTGCGAAAAAAGTGATGTAAAGTAAACACATCGGCATCCGATATTTGAATATTCATCGATATATCGATATTGTGTGTAAAATTATATCGATATTTATTAAAAAATTTCGATATATCGATAATTGATCAATATCCCTAATTGCAAGAACAGCCTCAGATTGCTACTCAATCTGTCCGTCAGATTATTTATGTGGAGAATTGTTACACACTCCTTAGCGGATTCCGACTTCCATGGCCACCGTTATGTGGAGAGAAACGATAGCTGTTTTATTACACCTTCCTGAGGCACCGCTTCCTTATGCCTCGCCTGATTTAATTATAGTACATTTTTGTATTGATTTCCATGCACATATTAGTAACACGCAAGTTCGTTCGACTCTACGGCTTCGCTGTAACATGCTGCCTTCTCCTCTCGTTTCAAACTCGGCTCAACGGACGTCGCACGTGCAGCTGGTTGGGCAGACAGGAAAATGATATGCAGGGCGGAGCCGACCCTAATTGTGTCGTTCGTGCCAACAGGCAGATGCGGCCGCTCCCAGCTGCCTACAACACGCCTTGGCGACCTTCTCGTGCGGATGCTCGCCGACAGATGTCAGCAGCAGAGCGTCACGCGCAAGTCCTGTATGAAGAAAGTAGTGCCAACTCAGCGGCTACCGTGCTCCTATAGCTTACCACACACACGCTGCTTTACAAGGCGTCCATAATCACCACGTGACGAAAGTGAAAAGGCAGCGCAATAATGTGTGGTAATGAAAATGGACACTGCAGCACAGTTTTGTACGGTCTAAGGGTCGCGTGGTCTAAGGTGTCATGCTGCTGACTGGGCGGCGATTTCCGTCGGAGGTTCGAGTCCTCCCTCGGGAATATATATATATATATATATATATATGTGTGTGTGTGTGTGTGTGTGTGTGTGTGTGTGTGTGTCGTCGTCGTCGTTAGTGTGAGTTACTTTAAGTAGTTTGTAAGTCTACGGACTGATGACCATAGCAGTTTACTCCAACACGTTTACAAAAATTTGAACGATTATGACTGGATGTCACAGCTACAACGGGAAATATTGTCTACAGGGGGTATGTTAACCGGTCTTATATCATTTCCTTTCCTCCTCCAAGTTGCCATGGATGACGCACAACAGTTTGAGTTTGTACCGCGAAGTTTGTAGTTGCTCCCCACTGCACTGTGTGAAGAGTACAAACTCTAAAACTTCACCAACCTGACGTCTTCTATAGATGTCCCCACGCAGATGATAGCACGCAGATCGGAGTTCTTGATTGAGGCTGAAATTATTATACTATTGGCAGGAACTGGTCTAATTACTGAATAATACTTTCTTGTGGGATGCGACCTAGTTTATTTAAAGAAGGCAGAAAACTAGCGAACTGCATAATAACATCAACTTGACACAAATTGTTTTAAATGAAATTAAATATGAAGTCGTTTTCCTTGCTCTAAGATGGTTAAACAGTGTCTTATGACTGCCTACGTATGCATGTTACTCCACCGAGTGCGCGTACTGAAGTCACTTGTTACTCTTCCGAGTGCCTGTTCTGAACTGAAGAGTGGCGGCTCGATGCAAGACTGCCTTCGTTTCGCGATTTGGCGCGCAAACATGGCTGCCGTGCATCGTCCGTCTGAAATTAATTGTTTTGTTTGTAGAATTAGCAATTATTAATATGTTTTATCTGCGCAGGGCATAGCTTAGCTTTGAGGGGTTTTTATGAACTGAGTTTGACAATGAATATATTATTAGTTTATTAAATATTAATAAAAATATGATTGCGTTTTGGCGCGTGATCGCCAGTGCTACAGCCAGTCTGTGTCCAGTGCCTACCATTCGGGGACTTCCCTAGAATTCGGGGAAATTTGCCAGTGCTCTTTCCCATGAGAACCCGACCTATTGTACCACCTGTCGTGGTTCTCACCAGCTTTTACCATCTGTCGCCTCATGGTCCTAACCGGCTGCACTGAAGCAATACTCCAATCTTAACATTATGATGGCTTTAAGCCAGAAATATTACAATGTGGCCATGTGGCCTACTGTTTTATCAGTTTGTACCTTTCCTATTTCTAGTGTTTTTTTGCTTAAGAAAGGTTTTACATATTTTTAGTTAACTCCTGTTTTTAAACAAGTTTGTAGATTTCCCCTTTAACGTCTGTTGATGCCCCGAAGAGGCGAAAGGCGTCATGTATAATTAAGTGAAACATCGCTTTTGCGCAACCAAGACGGTTTCTTTTGGCAAAAAAAAAAAAAAAAAAAAAAAAAAACGATATATTCTGTGTGTTCTATACAGTTTCTGTTATTCGTAATTGTAATTCGTAGGTATTTAGTTGTTTTTACAATCTTTACACTTGAATGATATATTGGATAAAGGAAGTGTAATGGATTTATGTTAGTGCTCATATGGAGGCTTCACACTTTTTCATTGATTAGACTCAATTGTCAGTTTTCACTACATACATTTAAATCGTTTTGCAGTTTTTATCTTTTGATGACTTCACTAACGGACAAACGGTATCATCACTCCTGAACAGTGTAAGAAAGCTGCCTAGTCTTCTAAATGTAATATATAAAGCAGTGTCCGTAGTCTTCTAAATGTAATACATAAAGCAGAGTGTCCGTATCTACAGTATTGTTCCAATCTTTATGAAATTTTGTACACTTAAGCTTCAGTCCATGAGGACGGTCGCCGTGAGTGTAAGAATCACAAACGATATACAGTTCACGAGATATGACGTCATAAACAATGAGATGCACGAAAAACTGTTGCTTTTTGCGACAATGCTGCTCATTTCCTCCTAAACTATTGGACCGATTTCAACCAAATTTGGTACACACATTCCTTACCGTGAGGCACCAATTACTACATGGTTAAGAATCACATACGGCACATGGTTCAAAAAATATTACGTCATAACTAACAGAAATCTCAAAAAATGCCATATAATGCTGCGAGACTTTCGAAATACACTGTATGAGAATGACAGTACTTAGCAACTTGCAACAAACTTTAAACATAATTTCAAACCTTTATTAAACTTTTTCTCGCTGGCAACCATAGTAAAATGATGAAAGGAAAAAAGTTTTCCGCTGTTTATGGAGTAAAACTACGGCTCTCGGTATGACGTTACAATTTATAATTTGAACACTACGAATTGTAACGACAGGAAATTTTAAAGACAGTATACTCATATATAGTTGAATGTAGCTTCTAAATTGTATCACATTCCGACACGTAGTTCATGAGATATGAGCACATAAACAGTTACGATCATGGAAAACCGCTCCATCACGCACCAAGTTTTAATCTATTACTTCTTTACTACTAATTGTATGCCCTGAGATTTTACAGACATACAGTCCTTATACAAATGAATATTTACCTGAAGAATGACAGGACTAAATAAATAAATAGCCGGGCAACGCCAGGTTTTCAGCTAGTCGTTCATAAAGACAAGGAACATTAGGGATATTATAACACTTCTCTTGGGAACGCCAGATATCGTTTCTACTTTATACTCTGTGATTTCCCGCCCGTTACCACATATTGTGTGCGTTCTGACAGGAAATCAGGAATCCAATCTCACTAGTGAGATGGTACTATTGTTGAGTCGCTGTAACTTGAACCCTGGCAGTTCCAATGACACGGTCGTAAAACCTTCATGCGTCTACTTGTGTTATGGAATTTCGTTTGTGTCCATATGACAACTCTCTATTGGTGTTTTAGTCTGAAGCAGTTTGTACTTCGATGCTGAATCCTTGCAACGCACTGCACCTGTCAGGGATCAACTTACGCTGACCCAACTACATAAGCACGCAGTTTGATTAGAAGCCGCTGCTATGTATAACGGGAATAAATGTCTACAGGGGGTATGTCCTAACCGGTCCTGTATCATTTCCTTTCCTCCTCCATGTTGCCATGGATGACGTACAACAGTTTGCGTTTTTACCGCAATGACAGTGTATGCAAGGGTTGTAGTAACTCCCCATTGCTCTGTGTGAAGAGTAGAAACTCTAAAAGTTCACCAACCTGACGTCTTCTGTAGATGTCCCCATGCAGATGATAGCACGCAGGTCGGAGTTCTTGAATGTGGCTGAAATTGCTAAACTATTGGCAGGAACTGGTGTACTTATGGAATAAAAGTATGGTAGTTCGGAATGACAACTATTTTAATCAAAGTAAGCAGAAAACCAGTAAACTGCATAATAATAACCACCAGACACACATTTTCTTAACTGAATGTAAATATAAAGTTATTTAGCCTTGAGCTAAGATGATTAAACATAGTCTTATGACCGCCTACATATGCATGTTACTCCACCGAGTGCACGTACTGAAGTCACATGTTACTCTTCCGAGTGCCTGTCTGAACTGAACTGTGGCGGCTCGATGCAAGACTGCCTTCGTTCCGCGATTTGGCGCGCAAACATGGCTGCCGTGCATATTCCGTCTTATATTAACTGTTTTGTTTATGTTTTTAGCAATTGTTAATATGTTTTACTTACGCAGGGCATAGCTTAGCTTTGAGGGGTTTTTGTGAACTGAGTTTGACATTGAATATATTATTAGTTTATTAAATATTAATAAAAATATGAAATGCGTTTTGGCGCGTGACCGCCAGTGCTACAGCCAATCGGCGTCCAGTGGCTGCCGCTCGGGGACTTCCCTAGAATTCGGGGAGATTTGCCAGTGCTCTTTCCCATGAGAACCCGACCTATTGTACCACCTGTCGTGGTTCTCACCAACTTTAACCATCTTTCGCCTACTGTTCCTAGCCAACTGCACTGAAGAAATACGGCGATATTAATACGATGGCTTTAAGCCAGAAATATTACACAGCTAAAAGAAGAAACAGTTAATTTTAATCCTCCTGCTAGAGCACGTCCTTAGACACATAATTTCATTTCCATGTCAGTGGGAATGAAATCCTAATACATTTTTGCGTAAAGAATTTTTAAAATCTTCCTCAAACTCTGTAAAACACTTTGAAACGAGCATTTACAATTAGCCTACTTTGAAATAACGGAACCACACGTTTATTTATTAATTTTTTACTCCTTCCTTCTAGCATTGCATGGGAATCATATGTTTCATATGAGCCGTTTGTTCAATAGAAGAAACTGATACCATTACTTGATTTGATAAATTATGTAGGTGGCATTTCTTGTCTCACACGGCTAAACTGAATCGTAAGAGGATGTATTCAACCACACACTTCGACGTTCCATACTGTTATGTATTTGTAGGATTTTAATGGTTTGTATCCACGATCTGCCGTTGTGCTACAATTAACGGCAAGACAGTGAGGAAACACAGTTATTCAAAATTGTATTACGCCACTGTTACAAAAAATTACAACTGCACATTAATTTGTTTACTTGCACTGTTAGGCTTCCGACAAGTTGAAACAAAATGCACTATTATCAGGGTTCGAAGCAAGGCCCACACGTTCGCCTATGTATCAGGAGGCAGGCAGCGATCAGAAAATGTGTCTTCAACTTGTTATTTATTTTTCCTCGTGTACCTTGGTTCCTTGTGGACGTGGTATCTGGCTTGATCGTTGAGTCGGTGACTGAGGCGCTCCAGTCACGGTCTGCACGGCCACTACGGTCGGGGGTTCGAATCCCCCTCGGGCATGGCTATTTGTGCCGTCCTTAGTTGTAAGTAGTTCATAAGTAGTTTGTAAGTTTAGGGACTTATGACCCCGTAGTTAAGTCCCATAGACTCTACAAACATTTGAACATTTGATTTTTTAGTTCTCTTTGCTCTATAACAATATCTGAAATTAAGTTGCTCATACGCAGTACTTGTTGGTGATTAAGTATTGAGACGTCAGTTCTTTAGGACATGTAGCTATGTCATCTGCAGCTGTTCTAATGATAGTTTTAGGCTGGGTGTTTTCTTCTTACCTGGTGGTACGAGTTGTAATCATACAACTTAGAGATATAAAAATTTGTGTCAAATGCTGTCTGTTCTTTTCTTACTTTTTTATATGATCTGAATCATGTTTTCTAAACACTGTTTACGCTTTAGCAGTGTTTGTTCGTTCACAATGTCGTGTGGAAATTTATTATTGTGAGTTTAAATTTTGAATTCTTCCTAAGTGATCGTAGTTTGACCATTGGGTATTACACGTAGAATTAAGAGGGTTGGAACTTAAATAGTGGCAATATTTATTCATAACCATTACAAAAGCATTACATGTTTGCACCTGTTACTGTCCTTGAAAGAAGCCACCAGCGTTGAACAGAACCCGTTGCCAGCGATGTGGAAGGCGTAGTATACAGTTAGCATAGCCGGTTCTGTTGATGGAGTGTATGGAGCGGTCTGCTGCCTGTCGAATCTCTGGAACAGTTCTGAAGTGAATGTCACGAAGTGGTTCATTCATCTTTGGAATCAAATCAAAGTCACAATGACTTAACTCCGGGGTGTATGGTGGATCGTACAGTACTTGCTGGTCTCATCGACCGAACAAAGTAGCCATAGCTTTCGGTGTATGCAACCCCGCATTGTCATGAAACGTGATGGGTGGGTTGCGCAGAAAGTGTTGCCGCTTCTTTCGCAAAGCTGATCGCCGGTGATGCTCCAAAAACGAACAGTAATACTATGCATTGACGGACTGCCTTGGAGGAACGTAATGCGGTACGATAACACCATCACAGTCGTACACGAGAATCACGTCACTGTGTATCCCTAGATTGTGAGCTACCATCGCCAATAGTAGATTCCATTGAATAGTGTTTCCACAGCGGTATTGCCACTATTTAAGTTCCAACCGTCGTGTAAGAGGCACAACACATAGGGTCTGGGCCGCGGTGGAGCAGCCGAGCGGTCTAAAGCGTCTCGCTGCGGAGCGCGCTGTTGCTCGCCGTGGAGGTTCGAGTCCTCCCTGGGGCATGGGTGTGTGTGTGTTTGTCCTTAGGTTAGTTTACCTAGGTTTATGTAATTTGTAAGCTACGGACTAATGACCACGCAGTATGTATGTCAATAACATGTGCTACCATCGCCAATAGTAGATTCCATTGAATAGTGTTTCCACAGCGGTATTGCCACTATTTAAGTTCCAACCGTCGTGTAAGAGGCACAACACATAGGGTCTGGGCCGCGGTGGAGCAGCCGAGCGGTCTAAAGCGTCTCGCTGCGGAGCGCGCTGTTGCTCGCCGTGGAGGTTCGAGTCCTCCCTGGGGCATGGGTGTGTGTGTGTTTGTCCTTAGGTTAGTTTACCAAGGTTTATGTAATTTGTAAGCTACGGACTAATGACCACGCAGTTTGGTCCGATAGATCTTACTAGGCAGTTGTGCTAACCATGACACCACCACAGGCTTTACACACCTGCACGGACTACTCAAGCACGCACCCCGTCCGATCCAAATTAGGACATGTCCCAGAGAAATCCGAGCTCGAACGAATGGGTTTAGGAGTTCGTCATTCCAACGCGCTGTTCGAAAGTGGAATAGTAATCGGCAAATGGTTTGACGAACGCTCCACCAGGCACTTAACTGTGAATTGCAGGGTAGTAAAGCAGTTGTAGAAATCGCTATGCCTCGCAGCCTTCTTTACGAACATCTTGCGTTTATTTATTTTTCACTTTCACTGCTTCCAGCAACGTCTCGAAGAAACTCTATATTCCCCTGTCGTCTCAGAAGAGTGGAGAACAATAAACATTAGCCGACAGCACTGTACCCACTTACATATAGTACGCGGGAGTGATCGCCGCGAGGGCTCGCGAATACGACAAAAACGTATCACGGAAAATGTGGGTCGCGGGAAATAAAGTGTTTACGCGGCGCAGAGAAACTAGCGAGAAGCAGAATCAGCTTTGCATAAGTCGAGAAGAGTTGGCACGTGTATCACATGCCGCCGCGCCCGTCTGCTTGAGAGCGTTCTGCGTAAATTTCCGACTTTGTGGTCGGCGGCTGTAAACAAACAAAAGCGAGCGAGCGAGCGCGTGCTTCGCGCATGCGCGGTCTGCGTCCGCCACTGACCGGCCTGCTCTGACACGAATCCCGCGCAGCAGAAATAGAATGCGCGCGCATCGCTTATGCACACAGCGTTCCCTCCGACAGGGACAACACCGGTAGGCGTCTCCTGTAATCTTTCATGAATTCCACAACAAGTACATTATGGTAAAATGTAAACTTTCACGGCCGGAATGGTCAAAATTACTAAAAATTGTGTAGTGTGACGCTTAACAAGCACCTTTAACAATACAATTTTGAGAATACGAGGCAGCACTGGGCCTCAGAAAAGATGGACTGACATCTGTATATTATATATATAATATTTATTAAAAATGATCAAGTGCTTTTAAATCTATCGGACTCAACTGCTGGGTTTTTAGTTGGTAGCTTACAAACTACTTAAATTAAGTCAGAAACACCAATGCCCGAGGGGGAACTCTAACCCCCGACGCCGAACGGCCGCGCGCACCACAGCACGGTGCTACAGTGCGCACGGCTAATGCACTGCGGCTATATATACCGGGTGATCAAAAAGTCAGTATAAATTTCAAAACTTAATAAATCACAGAATTATGTAGATAGGTAAAAATTTACTCACTTGCTTGGAATGACACGCGGTTTTATTAGAACCAAAAAACAAAGCTCAAAAATGTCCGACAGATGCCGCTGGACAGCAAAACGTCAGTGACTGCTATCGTGAGGGGTGAGACGTACGCCGATATGTTACAGAATCGCATCATCCCCAGCCTGGTTGATAAACACCTGCTGGAACGTACGATTTTTATGCTGGATGGCGCTCCACCCCATATTGCAAGACGCGTGAAAGATCTCTTGCGCGCGTCGTTTGGTGATGATCGTGTGCTCAGCCGCCACTTTCGTCATGCTTGGCCTCCCAGGTCCCCAGACCTCAGTCCGTGCGAGTATTGGCTTTGGGGTTACCTGAAATCGCAAGTGAATCGTGATCGACAGACATCTCTAGGGATGCTGAAAGACAACATCCGACGCCAATGCGTCACCATAACTCCGGACATGCTTTACAGTGCTGTTAACAACATTATTCCTCTACTACAACTATTGTTGAGTAAAGATGGTGAACATATTGAGCATTCCATTTAAAGAATATCATCTTTGCTTTCTCTTAATTTGTTATGCTAATTATTGCTTTTCCGGTCAGATGAAGCGCCATCTGCCGGACATTTTTTTGAACTTTTTTTTTGGTATTAATAAAACCCCATGTCATTCCAAGTATGTGAATCAATTTTTACATCTGTAGCTACATTATTCCGTGATTTATTAAGAGTTTTAAATTTATACTGTCTTTTTGATCACCCGGTATATATAGAGCTGATACAGCCGCTAACAACTAATATTACTTTGTCACGTAATAGTTTGAAAACGCACGTTCATGAGACCTTGTATACAAGAGAAATTATCTCGTACCAGTTAGTGTTGCCTTAATTAAAAAAAAAAAACAATGGAAACATGGCTATAGCCCCATATCGCGTATTTCGTAGCTCACTGAACTTCTTCCCTTGAGACGTAAATTAAAAGGCCACTCATAACTCTTCCTACTAACAAAAGATTCTACCCGGCACTTATATATTACAGTAAAATTTGACGTACCGTACCGTATAACTAACAGCATCCACGTACATCAGCGTATAACATTCAACATATACAATTTCGCTTAGACTGCAGTTGTCGAACGATCTCTATCCAGGACATTGGCTGTTAATTTCCTATACTCTCCATACTTTGACTATCTTGCGAGGGTGAAGGTCGGGGTGAGAGTTTAAAATAGGGAAAGTTTAATTTTTAAAAATAACAACCACCAACTGCGAACCAAATTCCTAAACATGCAAAAACACTGGAACTGTAATTGCGACTATTTGACACGTTTTCTAGGGTATGATATCAGACGTTGGCAGCTTTCCTTCCCTGCATATGATTAACAAAACAAATTCATAATAAAGTAAGTTCATGTGAGAAAAGGGTGTACTAACTACTATTTTTGAAAACACGTGAAAGTTCACTTTATGTTGTGTATTGCACAATATTAAAACCCTGTGGCTGATACGTCTGTACGTCGACACATTTATCAAATAAAGTTATAGCTCGTGAGCCCCCAGACAAAATGAATATTTGTCGCAAATTGTTTTCCCACCATGTGCCTCTCTCAAACACCGTTTATGTTCATGCCTATGCGACGACACGTGTTACAAAACACAGTCACTTTAATTTAGTGCGATGCACACCTTGTTCCACCGGCTAAATATTCACAACACATAGTAGCACTCGATACAACTTGGTGCAGTCTACGACGAGCAACCACACTTGGCAATTGCCACACAAAAATCTATAGTCTTCACCTGGAGATCCACATGCCGACTGTCTAGAGCGACGCCGCCCGGCTCCTGACTTCCTGCCCTCGCGCGCGCGCCAAAAGCCCAACTGCCGGGTTTTTTCCCTACGTCATCAACTTCCCCATGTGAGCTGTTCTAAGCGACTTGCCAACGTACAGCGCTCAGCCAATACATTTATAAAACTTTACCTAAAATCAAAATAATTACACTACACATTAAACAAATTTCTTCTTAGTTTTTTATATTGGTATAAACATCCTTTGTACTATTTATTATAATCGTGCAATTTCTTATATCACAGATATGTAATTTAACTGATACTTCAAGATAAAATACACAAGATTAATTGAAAATAAAATGAGAAATAGTTAATATGTTATTTTTACAAACAAACATTGCCATGCTAGTTGTGTAACTGTCTTGTATTCATTGGTAATTTATTACTTTTCATTGTCAATTAAACATATTACGTCAGATGTGACTGTATCAGCTAATGTATTGTTTATTTGTCAACAGGCTATTTCGTAATGAATGCCTTAAAGGTTCCTAACTGCATCGTATTACTTCAAATGCAAGTAGTATTATAATATTTTATTTCACGCTGTGCACTGCACTGCACCTGGCACTCGCCATTGTTCCTCTCTCCCCTCACCGGAAACGAGCCTGGAAAATCCTAAGCTGGAACAAGCCACCAACGTCGGCCTGCTCGCCGCCTCCCCTCAGCTACAAGCACACAGCAAATCTCAACGTGGAGAATTTCTGCCTATGGCCTAACTATAAATGTTGTCACCCAACTGCGTACATACATTGCTACCATAATTAATAAGATTAAAATCGTGTAACATTTAGTGCATTGGCATGGTCAATGTTTGCAGTGAACTTCATACTGTTTAATTACCAAATGCTATTAATTCCCAATATTTCTATTGGGCGGTAATCTCACAATCTCACCATGCCCCATAATCCGACCAGGCATCAGAACGGAATGACAGCTCGCCCAGACATCGACACGCATCACTCCGTGCACGCCCCACACCGACTGCCCACCCGTCGTCGTTTAAAACCCTCTCTCTCAGACTGTCACTCAAACCAATCTTTCCTATCTTCTATTATTCTCTTCTTAAAGTAGTTGATGTTTTAAAGTTGCCTTTCCATTTTCCTTATGATAAGTTTTCACGCCTTTCTTAGTATTTGTATCTAATTACTGTAAATGTATAAAAGAAAAAAAAAATGTATCACAGTCGCATAAATGCATCACAAAGTTTTTGTAATCACGACCAGCAATATACCCAAAGGCAACTGGTCTGCAACAAGGGTAAATAAATAAATATATAAACAAATGTCTGTTAGTTATTGTTCAGTGCTGTATTGAGTAGAACGATGTGCCTCTCATTAGTGAATTAGAGGAGCAGCAAGTCTGCATTAAATTTTGCGTGGAACTCAAGAAAACCTTTACAGACACACATCAGACAACACGGAAATTGCCGTGCGGTTCTAGGCACCATTTCACGACTACGTGGCCGCTCACGTCGGAATTCCAGTCCTCCCTCCGGCATGGGTGTGTGTTTTATCCTTATAATGAGTTGGTTTTAACAGTTTGTCAAGTCTATGGACTGATGACTGCTGCAGTTTGGTCCCTTGCAATTACAAACATTTGAACATCTGGAAAATCTTAGCACTGAAGGTCGTTTCTGCTTGATTAAACAGTATCTAGCAACATACTGCATAACTGCTGCAACATAATTTCACCACAATGCCGTTGTACACTGAACTTGTCTGAAATATGGTTTCATTAGGACTCAGTATTTATGACGTGTTCTGGGACGAGAGCTTTGTAACAGGCGACAGAAACAAACGTTGATATCTGTCCCGATTCACAGAACTCTCGCCTGCTAAACACTCTGTTGTGTGTGTGTGTGTGTGTGTGTGTGTGTGTGTGTGTGTGTGTGTGTATCTACGTGTGCGTGTATCTACGTGTGTGTGTGTGTGTGTGTGTGTGTGTGTGTGTGTGTGTGTGTGTGTCTGTGTGGAAACATTGATAAAACCCAGCAGCGGGAGATAGGTCAAACACACGGCATTACAAGCCACCTATTCTTGTAAAATTCTCACCGGTTTCCAGGTCGATTTCAGTCAAAGTAAACTGATAATATCGCCCTCTACTAAGTACATGGGTTCATTAAATAGTGAATGAAAACTTCATAACCTAGCCTATTCGACTATAACAGCCCGTGGCTTGTAGATTTCTCACACACACTCTATTCTTGGTAATAGATTTTATAAAATTCATCTTTAGACAGCACATAAACTCTCACGACTGCTATTATCACTGCTTCAATGTAATAGTTCGGTCTTACAGATCAATTAAACCATTATACTACACCATCAATTTCACAAAAATTTAAACTGGTAAGTACATCAGACTACTAAGTGCTTGTTTATTTTGAAGAGGATTGCAAGCAGAATGTGGCATAATTTTGCACACATATCAACAGATGAATATCACTTTATGAGGCAGCCGGTACTATAAAAATCAATTACTCAATTTGAATTAGCTGCTCAATAATAGTTGAATACTTGCTGCAACTACACACATATCCGCTTTCGGAATGTACAATTCCATTATCTCACGTAAATGGGTTTCATGAACAGTATCCTTTGCAGGCAGACTGCCCCAAAAAACTGGTATATAGTATCGATTGTTCTATATTCCGAAACTGGTCCTGTCTGCAATTAAACATTTATATTCAGCAAATTTTGCTCCTTTTTCAAATTACGTAATGAAGATTAATATCGTATCGAGAAACACTGTAAGCTATGACAGAGGACTGGAGAAAATTATTATTTTCATCTACGCCAATGAAACTTTATGAAGAAACATTTTTATTAATTAATCTTAAATCCCCATTTAATATATTTGAATATATGAAGTTATGTTTCATCCTACAAGTCATCAGCGATTCTAATGAGAAGTATATTTGATACCAGTCGTAAATAAAAAACAGTACCTTTGCGCAGTGGAATTCACAGTGACTGACGCAATGTGAATGCGCAATGACTTACGGTAATTGTGAACATCCGCACATAAAATATTTATTTTTACATGGATTGAAGAATATACATGGTGCATTGTGGACCGGGATTCGACATCAGATTTCCCGTTTTGGTTCATAAGTCCACTTAACCAATTACACTATCCAGGCACGCTTCTCTTCCAACCCAAATCTTCCACATGGAAATTGTCAGTTGCCTGTTGGGAGCATAAATACGATTATTGATATGGTGTCTGTTCGTTTCGGACATGTTTAACATATTTAAATATTTGAAATTCGTGAAGAATATAGACTTTCACCTGTACGATGGAGAAATATCAGTCAAGTGTTGCCGTATCAATAACGGCAGATAAGCTCCAATTGGCAATTGACAAAGCATTAATACGCCCACTCTCTAGCGGGAGTCCAGTATAGAGTGCAAGCAGGAGGAGATAATGGGCAGGAGGCACTATCATCGCAGTCTGCTATAAGTTAATAATTTGGGTTGGAAAGCAAGCGTGCTTCGACAGGCAGCGCGTTCGGTCAGGGGACTAAACGCCCTCTGCAATAAAAAAAACTGAGCCACTATTCAACGAACAGCCAAAAACGAACTGAAACAACGAGCGCGAAACATAGATCTACCAGAATAATAAAAAAATAAAATAATAAATTTAAAAAAATAAAGATTGGTTAAGGCGATCGCTGGCCCGAAACGGGAAATCCCAGTTGGATTCCCTAACCAGCAGAATTTTTCATCTTTGCCGTTGGATTTATTTCAATGCCCTGAAATGGTCGAAATGTTTAAATATTTTTTATTCGCGAAGAATATAGATTTTTCACCTGTACTCTGTAGAGATAACAGCCAAGTGTTGCGACGTCAGCTTCTGGAGAGCGACTTGCACCTTGGACATCCTCTCTAAAGACGGTGCTTACCTGCAACCAGACAGAAAAAGGCGTGATAAAAATCGTTAGGATGTCATTTACAAAGAAAGGAAACACATATTTCACAGTTAATAAGCATCTTCGAACCAGCATGTCCATCAAATGAGCGCTTTTTTTGTTTGAAAGAAATACATCTTGTAATCAACAGGATAGTTAAAGAATGAAAACTTAGTACTTCTAGAGACGCGACATTTACGGGAGAAAATGATAGATAGCAATATAGTCAATGATTCAAACATCAGAAGTAAATCCAGGAAACACAAAGCTCATGACAATTCTAACTCAGTTACTTCTGAAGTGTATCTACTGGAGACTCATTTGTTTACTTCTGTTATTTACATTTCTTGACATATACTTTTAGTTTATGCTCATAATTTTGCTTTGCACGAAAATGTTCTTCGTTAGGCGGCCCTACAATATAAAAAAGTGAAGGAAATTACTTACTTGAATGCAAGTGTGAATAACGAAGGTAAGACATATTGGGAAAAAACTTTAACAGAATTCTTGTTTTTATTACTTAACTCACATCGAAAATCTGCTCCATTACGTAGCGGTGTTGTTTGCAGCAGTTCTTTAAGTTATTTCACGTATTAGGAGCAGCACAGTGTGGTTAAACACACACACACACACACACACACACACACACACACACACACACACACACAGACAGTTTTTGCCACATATAAAGATGATGATATTGGCAACAGAACCACATATATTCTCTATCAGAGATATTTAGATTTACTTGACATTGAAGTTGTTTTACAAAGAAGAAACATTTAATTATTTTATATAGAATACACTCCATACATATGTATTTTATATTCAGTGACATAGGCTATAAATTAGAGATATGTATTTACAATATTGTTAAAGAATGTTGTTTAGTGATATAGTACAGGCTTTGGTGTACATAGGGTAACGTGAGGAGTTATGAATAAATGTAAATAATTAAATGTGTGATAGTGTGCATTGCATTGCTTAATTGAAGACTGTAATAAAACAGCTGCTTGACATACACCTCAACCCCAGAAGAGGCTATGATTAGTTTCTATATTGTTAGCTATATTGTAATTACAGCAGGTACACTAGCAAAGTCTGATTAGAAGGTTGTTGATGTAAATACTGGCACTTCCATAGGGTTCTGCAATCTGAATTAAGCACTGTACATGGCAGGAACATTTTTAATCAATGATAAGTACTAAAATTCTAAGTTTCGTAATTGTTGTAATTGTAAATGTATATTATTATTTCCGAATTAATCCAGGTACTCATATTACTCAAATGAGTGTAAGATAAATTACTGCTTGTGTTAGAAACCATATTATCTACATCCATACAGATAATCTGCAAATCACATTTAAGTCTTTGGCGGGTTCATTAACCACTTTCATAAACTTTCTCTACCGTTCCAGTTTCTAAATAGAGCGCGAGAATAAAAAAAAAACCTAAATCGTTCCGTTTTCGTTCTGATTTCTCTTATTTTATGTAGGTGGGTCCTAGCAAAATAGTTTCACATTCAGAAGTAAACGTCGGTGATTGTAATTTCGAAAATTGATATCTCGCTGCAGCGAATAACGTCTTTTTTTAATGATTTCCACCCCAATTCGTGCAACATTTCCGTGACGTTTTCCCCCTGTAACGCGATAAAACAAAACGAGCTGCCCTTCTCTGAACCTTCTCAATGTCTTCCGTCAGTCCCACCTAGTGAGGGTCCCACAAGGGGCAACAGTACTCCAGGAGAGGACGCACGAGTGTGATGTAGGCAGTCTCTTAGGTGGAGCTGGTGCATCTTCGAAGCGTTCTGCCAATGAAACGTAACCTTTGGTTCGCCTTCCCCACAATAGTTCCTGTGCGTTCCCTCCAGTCTAAGTTGTTCGTAATTGTAACTCCTAGGTATTTGGTAGAATTTACGACCTCAAGGTTTGGCTGATTTATCATGTAATTGAAGTTCAGCGGATTTTTTTCAGTGGCCATGTGTATTACTTCACACTTTTCATTATTTAGTGTTAATTGTCAATTTTCGTACCAAATGAAATTTTGTCTAAATCATTTTGCAGTTGCTTTTGATCCTCTGTTGCCTTCACTAACAAATAAACATACTGACTGAGTGAAGCAATTAGCTATAATTAATGAAAATTAGGTTAACATACCGTATTAATCATCATTTATGATACTAATTACATTATTTGAGAGTACAATAAAACTGCAAGGTTCAGAGCTTGTTATGAATTTTCTGTACACATGGTAGGAACTTTATATACTCCATAATTGATGTAAAATTAGCGCAAGAACTACGTTCATTCTTATTACTCACATAATTGTTAATTAACAATAAATTACTGAACTAATCATGTTCAATGCCATACTAAATTATAAAACTTATTTAAATTTATCTTTTTCTAATGTTAAATTCTATGACTGTAATTACTGTAATTGTTGTTTTATTTAAAAACCGATGATGGATTATTGTGTAATTGTTATGAGAGTATATATAGTGATCTGTTTAAGCCACGGGGAGTTCATTGGTTTTTAGAGTCATCGTTCATGTACACGTACAACCTCGCCGCACAACATCCGTGGGCGAAAATAAATGGCAGTGAAAAATATTTTTTACCCGAATTCAGTTATTTATATACACGTAATCCATGAGTGGCTATGTAGCAACACAGCCAAAAACAGGATTCTGCAGATGAAGACTCACCTCTAATGTTATGTATTTACCACCTATATATTAGTTATATTATTAAAAAAACTGGAGGCTTACGTATGTTTTACAGTTCTGTTATTCCTCGTGCGACAAAATGGTGGAGGACTGCTTTATTCCTCAGTCTCCAGTAAAGTGAGACAGTACACATTGGTATTTACATAAGATTTTCTAACCTCAATCCAGACAAACATTAAGATATATTCAACTAGTAATAATGTTTCAAGACCTGATAAATTTAATGACTGTCTTATTGTGCACCTGAGTGGGCTGTTATCATTTACTTTCTATTTATATTGCATTCCTGCGTGTACCAAAAGGAGTAGCGTTTATTATTATGTTCTAAATTCTAATGGAGCTGAGGGAAATATTGTAGAAAGGCTGCACCGGAGCACCCTGTTTGTTCATTCAGGAGATGCCGTGATGATTCATGTTTATGTATCTCTATCTCTTCGAGTGAATTAATACGGCTGCCTTTATTCGCATACTGCAGTATGGTGATCGTCAATGCTTTTCGTTTTAAGCCTGCTGTGAGTTGTTTGCATGGAAAAGGCAGATTTTGATGGGTTCCATGCGTATGGAATGTAAATGTTCTTTAAAATGCCACAAGACAAAACTATGACTATGTCCAAAATGTAAATGACTAGAAATGTGTGAACGTGAACAGACGTCTGATCACAAAATGTAATATTTGAAACCCGTAATGGTGGTGTTTTGTAAATAAATAGTTTAATTAAATGTGATTAGTTGCCGTTCTTTGATTGTAAGAATCATACTGTATTTTATACACAACCACGGGTTCAAAATGTCTTTTTGGATAAAAGAAGCAAAATTATTCTAACAGTAAATTCTGAAATGAATAATCTTCAAGAAAATATCGCAATTATTCAAAATGTTCAAATGTTTGTTATGCTTATGGGACTTAACTACGGGGTCATCAGTCTCTAAACTTACAAACTACTTATCAACTACCTTATACTAAGGACGGCACAAATATCCACGCTCGAGGGGGGATTCGAACCCCCGACCGTAGTGGCCGTGCAGACCGTGACTGGAGCGCCTCAGTCGTCTCGGCCACCGCGGCCGACTCGCAATTATTAAATGCGTTTCAGATTTATACGGGGAACCGAGATGTTTGAGAGGGTACTTAGATGTTTGACAATGTTTTTGGAGCAAGATAGCAGGTTACACGCATCTGTAAAGGCTAGCATACCAAAGTCTGTAATATGGTGTATTTTACAAAGGACGGAGATCGGTAGATAAAAGGCAACTTGTTGGATAATAACGTTTTTGATGTCACATGCCACAAAGTACATGGTGCATTTTTTTTTCGTGCTGTATTTGGACTAATACACATTGCCATCTGACTAGTTTTTTGCGGGCGATTGTGCTCCACTCAGTCCATTTATTAGTCGGAACCCACGCCCTCCAGACTGGCAGCCCTCCTGCTATTTAGCTTAGGCCGCAGGCTCTGTTGCCCATCCCGCCGGAAATTCGAGTCCTTCGTCTGGCATGTGTGTGTGTGTGTGTGTGTGTGTGTGTGTGTGTGTGTGTGTGTGTGTGTTGTCCTTGGTGTAAGTTAATTCAAGTAGTTTGTAAGTCAAGGGGTTGATGAGCATAGTCACGTGAAGGTGGACCCTCATGGAGGTCTTTTGCCTGACAACTTTATTACACATTTACAAACTACTGTAGCTGCCCGTTGTGTGTGTATGGAAGGAAGATTAGTGTTTAACGCCCCGTCGAGAGCGTGGTCATTAGAGGCGGAGCTTACGCCCGTGTTGTTTTGGGTAGGGATGGGGAAGGAAATCGGCCCTGCCCTTTGAAAGGAATCATCCCGGCATTCGCCTGGAGTGATCTAGGGAAATCACGGAAAACCTAAAGCTGAGTGGCCGGAGGTGGATTTGCACCACCGTCCTCCCGAATGCGAGGGTCCAGTGCGTTACCACTGCGCTACCCCGTTCAGTGTGTGTGTGTGTGTGTGTGTGTGTGTGTGTGTGTGTGTGTGTGTGTGTTACTGAAAGTGGACCTCTTAAACACGAAAGTCCTTGGAAAGTGATTTCACCGACTGATGTTTCTATCATGTGAAATTTTTACCTTGGCACCGTATTGCTACGCAGTCCTGAAGTTGGTAGCTGTCATATTTTCCACTTTCACTTAGTATGACAGGTAAGTATTTAAAAGCGTCAAAAAAGTAACATGAGCGTTGTAGATATGAAGAAATCTACTCCTATGTATCGCTTGGGCACATCTATGGTATATCACGTTTTGACTTATAAAATTCACACTGTGGAGCTGTCAACGGCCGTGCCGCGGTAGTTACAGAGGTTCCCGTCAGATCACCGAAGTTAAACACTATCGGGCGTTGCCAGTGCTTACATGGGTAACCGTCCGGGTACGTCACGGGTTGTTGACAATTTTCCCTTTGCCTTACGGCAAAGTTCTTGATTGCCAGTCTTTGCACAAATCGCCTGGATTAAATTCCAAACCTCCCGGCAGTGTCTCATGGAGTGAGGACATGGGACACTGTTGACGCTGATTCGTCTGTCGGATGGGGACGTTAGGCTCGGCGGCCCCCTTACTGATTTCAAATGTTCCAATGTTTGTACAGCTTATGGGACTTAACTATGGGGTCATCAGTCCCTAAACTTACAAACTACTTATCAACTAACTTACACTAAGGACGGCACAAATATCCATGCCCGATGGGGGATTCGAACCCCCGACCGTAGTGGCCCTGCAGACCGTGACTGGAGCGCCTCAGTCCCCTCGGCCACCGCGGCCGGCTTTAGTGCTTTTCTAGAGGAGTAGGCTGTGTGCCGGCACCGGGTTTCACCCTCTCCCTTCTTCCATCATCTGCAACTCAAACTCTACTCACGCGCCCATTGCAGTCACCTACACTTAACATAGACACTTCAGCACACAATTCTCACACTTCGCGAAGGATAAGGATTATGGGGCTACCATAATAATGAAAAAGTCATCCTTGTTGCCACCTAATAACGTGTGTGATCTCTTCGGACGGCTACTAACTTTACACACCTGCGTGGCAGCGACACAGTATGAGGTTATCAATCAGCTTTTGAAGGACATTTGGCCATTCTTCCATCAGTTCGATATCCAGCTCTGAAATGCTAGTCTGGTTGCAATGCGTCTGCCAAGTTCATCTCACACATGCTCAATCTGGCTTGAGTCCAATGAACAAGCTAGCACGGCCACTACGGTCGGGGGTTCGAATCTCCCCTCGGGCATGGATATTTGTGCCGTCCTTAGTATTAGCTAGTTCCTAAGTAGTTTGTAAGTTTAGGGACTGATAACCCTGTAGTTAAGTCCCATAAGCTATACAATCATTTGAACATTTGAACAAGCTAGCATTCGCTCCATTCCCTCAGCTTCAAGCATCATGTCCACCAATGCAAACTGTGGATACGAGCGTTATCGTCCATACGAACAACATGTCTCGTATGGCACCAGCTTAGCGGATAGCAGAAGGTCGAAGGATCTCGTCTCTATACTTCTGGACATCCAAAACTCCGTTCCGCACGACATAGAAGTCCGTACGTCCGCAAATACTGAATCCTACCTGTACCATTCGTCCAAAACTTTCATATGGTGTGTCTCCGGCATATTTGCAGGATTGTTCCCAATTCCACGTCTCTCCAGAAGAGGGATCGACGAGTGTCTGGCTGAAATCGTATACGGGGATATGCCTCTACGCACGGAGGACTATGATATGTTTCCGCTTAAGACCACTACACCGTTTAGCCAGCAGAAACTGGGCGGGGAAACATCAGGATATGACTTAACGAATGGCGCCAGGTACTGTTCACAGATGAGTCAATACTTTGTTTTCGGCAGAACAATCATCGTTCCTTCATCTAGAAAGAACGTGGAACTCTTAACAATTCTGCTCATGTGCAGGAAACATCACCACATTATGGTGGTGGACGAATGGTGCAGGTAGGAGTCTCTATAGGCGAACGTAAGGATCTCTAGGGAGTTCAGAATAGCGCTTTCATCGCTAAGAGGAAATGAGACGAGATCCATCGAACTTTAGTTGTTGACATAGGAAAAGGGGGTTCCGTCTGGTGGATGATAACGCTAGTCCCCAAAAAACTGCACTGGCGGACAACAGAGCTGCAATGGTGGGCAACATGCTTGAAGCTCAGGAAATTGAAAGAATAGAGTGGCCAGCTTGTTCACCGGACATAACTCTGTAATGCATGTCTTTTTATTTGAAGCTATAAAAACTACCACGTTTAATGTATTGTGCATATATACTGAGAAAAATACTGAAACTAATTCCTTAAAATTAATATGCACTACTAGCAACAAAACGTTCATAGCTCGTCAGCTGTATAGTGCTTCCGTGATGTACCCGATGTAGTAAATGTCACTATAACGCCGTTCATCTTTCCAGAAAGTAACTCATAATGCAACAGTAGTATGAGTGACTACTTTTACATGGCAAAGAAGGAAGACTAATATAAACAAACGCACTTGTTAGGAGTAACTCAGTGCAGCTAACTGTCGAAATGATTCAGTATCACTCTGCAATAACATATTTTCTTTCTTTGTGTGTGAGAAATGTTTTCTAAAAGTTTGGCCGTACAGGGTGTCCCAGCTATCTTGTCCACCCAAAATATCTCTGGAACAATAACAGATATTGGAAAACGACTTTCACCGGTATCAATGTACGGCTGGGGCCATGAATATGCATATTTGGAAGCATTCTAAAACGAAATCAAATGTGTTTTTTAACACAAACTTATGTTTTTTTTTAATGGACACCCTACATTTTTTCTTCAGCAATCCATAGCATGACAAATTACAAACAATGGCGTTGATTACATCGCAATATTTCAATCACACGCGGCTAGCGCACGTCCTGAGCAGCATGGGGTTCTCGCCTGAGTGTCAGGAAGTGCGCTAGCAGCGTATTTCGCGTATTTCAAGCGTCAACTTCGCGTCGCAATATCTCGGGATGTAATTGGAATATTACGATGTAATCAATGCCATAGTTTATGTGATTTGTGATGCCATGGATTGCTGAAGAAAAAATATAGGGTGTCCATTAAAAAAAACATAATTTTGTGTTGAAAAACACATTTGCTTTCGTTTTAGAATGTTTCCAAATATGTACATTCATGGCCCCCAGCCGTACATTGATAACGGTGAAAGTCGTTTTCCAATAGCTGTTATTGTTCCAGAGATATTTTGGGTGGACAAGATAGCTGGGACACCCTGTATATATCTTGCATGATATCTCACCTGATCCGCCAATTATTTGAGCAGTGTAGAAAGTAGTACCTAAATGTTCAAATGTTTGTTAAGCATAAGGGACTTAACTGCGGGATCATCAGTCCGTAAACTTACAAATTACTTATGATCTACATTATACCAAAGACAGGACAAACATCCATGCCCGATGGGGGATTCGAACCCCCGACGGGGAACGACCTCGCGCATCGGATCATAGCCCCACAATGCGCTCGGCCACTCCGCCGCGGTACGTGGTACATCGTAAGCAAGTTAGGCTCTTCTATCTGCGGTCCTTCGCGCTGTTGTATTCTGTAGAGCCGGCAGGGTCTTTGAGAACTGAGGAGCCATCGGACAGCGTAAGCCAGCGCGGACCTTCTCTTCGGGCGAGTCACAGCAGTGTAGCGTAGGTCAGACACAGGCTGTCTGGCGACGCGGGTTAATGGAAGGCGTGGTGTGGCGTGCTGCTGTGTGGCGGCAGTGGCTGGTGTATACCGAGTCGTGGCCCCCTCATCCATCACAAGGGCGCGATACTCACAGCGGGGTAAACTCCGGGCGCACGAACAAAGGCGCAAAAATGAGGGGAAGAGGGAGCGCCTGCAACATTTATCTCCTTCCGTCATTGCGTCCGCACTGGCCGAGTTTGTAATCACGAGATGATGGCCGCGTCAAACAAGCCGCGCGGCTTCATCTCGACACTCGGCTCTCCTCCGCTTTCTCACTCCGCGTCTGATCCGAGCCACAAAGCAGTTACACAATGCCACTTCTCATAAGAAAGGTACACAGTACACACGTTTTTGTTCCACTAATTGGAGATGATTATATCAGTGACGAAATACTCTCAAGTACGTCCGATTTGGTATCGTGTAAGGACTGCCTTACATTTCAATTTCAAAGATATTAAACTGAAGAAGATTCCAACTCGGGACCTCCTCCTTAGTTAACGAACATTATAACCACTAAGCCACTATGTAGATTTATTTAGACCGAATGGGTACGGTGATTTCACGGACTGTCTTAAAGCACGTCTCCCTTCACAACACAAACTTCAATTCTGTTCAATACCGTTCATATGTTTGTAGAGCTCATGGGACTTAACTACAGGGTCATCAGTCCCTAAACTTACAAACTACTTATGAACTAGCTAACATTAAGGATGGCACAAATATCCATGCCCGAGGGGGTATTCGAACCCCCGACCGCAGCGGCCGTGCAGACCGTGACTGGCACGCCGCTGACCGCTCGGCCACTGCGGCCGGCATTCAATTCTGCATATATACATGTGGCGTCTGTTCCGAAAGAACAGACGTCATTTCTGATCCTGCATTGTTATTCCTTCATTATTGTTGTTTTGGTCTTCATACCGGAGATTGGTTTGATGCAACTCTTCACCCTACTCTATCCTGAGCAAGCCTGTTCATCTCCTCATAAGACCTGCAACCTACATCAGTTTCAATCCGCTTACTATATTCATCTGTTGGTCTCCCTCTGAGATTTTTACCCCCACACACTACCCTCCAACACTAAATTCACAATTACTTGATGTTTAAGAATGTGTCCTACCAATCGATCCCTTCTTTTAGTCAAGGTATGCCAGAAATTTCTTTTCTCCCCTATTCTGTTCAGTACCTCCTCATTAGTTACGCGATTCACACTTCATATTCACAGAATATATGACAACTGTGAATGGGCAAAGCTGGGATACGAACCCGGGTCTCCCACTTTCTAGGCAGTTGCGTTGACCACTACATCACAACTGCAGGATCAGAAGTGACGTCTGTTCTTTCGGAACAGACGCCACATGTATATACATAATATGTCGGTGACGGGCATTGTTCCTTTCGTTAGTAGGGAGGGGTAAGCAAGTTCGGGGCCCTTACTCTTACGAGAATTAGTACATAGTGACTACGAGTTTGAGTACTGTGGGCAGAGTAAAGCTAGAAATTTGTGTCTGACGAGAGGCGTGCTTTGGTAGTCCTTGCAGGTGCTGTGATCACTATATCCCTAGAGGTGTAGGGGTCAGCGCAACTGCCTAGAAAGCGGAGACCCGGTTTCGAATTCTGGCTGGGTATAAACATTTTCAGCTTTGCCCATTCGCAGTTGATGTCATATATTCTGTCAATATGAACTTCAGTCTGCCTCATGATCCCCTACATATATACATGTCAACGTTGCCGAGGCTTCCTAATAGCTGAATAGCACTCCAGCAATGAACGTGAGTGGAAAACATTCTGCCTTGTATCTGCGACAAAGGTGATATAAATATCAAATAATAAACGAATGCCTGCGGTTCAAATTTTAATTCTTCGCCTCTCCTTGATTTTAATATCTTTGATAAATAATGAGACAAAATGTGTCTCTGGACATTCGTTTATTATTGGATACTAGCTGCTAAACCTGGCATTGCCCGGGTATATATGCATTTTTCCAGTCTTACATGAAAACGAAAATAAAAACTCGAAAAAATTTCATCCTTATGTACCCATGAAAGCAGCTTAGAAATTATGAAACAGTAAAACAAAATGCATATTTCTTTTAGTGCAGTGTCCAAAGAAAGAAAAATAGTAATAAAATACAAATGACGTATAACATTAATTTCATTCAAAACTTGACTACAAAAAATATTTGTTGATACTTGTGATGGAAACTTTTTTGCGAATCATTATTTACAACGTCATCTCTCCTGAACTATATGTCGATAGTTTTAACCCCACAGCGATTGTTGTCTGATAGTAAGCGATATGCGTTCTACGTTTATTTGAAATGGGCCCATTATTTTAAGTGGGGATGTTAAAAAATAGCGCATGATTATTCGGAAATTTCATTGTTTAAGACGTCACATCTCGTGAAATATGAGTCGTCCTATGATGCAAATTTCGAAGTACATTCAGTGGCATATGTTCCTAATGTGTACAAAATTTGTCGTGGATGGTGTTAGCAGTAAAGACGTAATAAATGGTAACCTCCTGCGTGATGATGTGGTTATTTCATGAACCAAATTGTTTATGACTTCATATCTTATGAACTATATGTCGAACTGTGATACAATGCGGAAGGTACATTCAGTGGTATACAGGTGAACTGCCTCGCGAATACAATTTACAGTGTGGAAGTAACAGTTTGTAACGTCATGCGAAATGCCGTAGATATACATTGCCGGCTGCGGTGGCCGCGGGGACTGAGGCGCGTCAGTCACGGTCTGCACGGCCACTACGGTCGGGGGTTCGAATCCCCCCTCGGTCATGGATATTTGTGCCGTCCTTAGTATAAGATAGTTCGTAAGTAGTTTGTAAGTTTAGGGAATGATGACCCCGTAGTAAAGTTCCATAAGCTTAACAAACATTTGAACATTTTAGATATACATCATGAACATCGGAAAAGTAGCAAGCAAGAAACTTTTTTTTTCATTTTATCATTTTGCTGGGGTTGTCAGCGAGAAAAAGTTCCGTAAAGATCTTACATTATGTTTAAAGTTTATTACAAATGCTCTCATTGTCAAGTAATTGACGAAGAAAGTCACGCTATCACGCGCCACAAGATCGGGAAGTTATTGTTTATGACGTGATATCGTATGAACTATGTATCGTGGGTGGTTTCTGCAACCATAGCAAATGGTTCCTCATCTTAATGAATGTTTGTACCAAATTTCGTTGTAATCGGTCTATTAGTTTAAGAGGAAATGTAGAATATTATTGCATGATGCGGCCGTTTTCCACGACTGTCATTGTTTATGACGTCATATCTCCTTACGTATATGTCTTAGGTGATTGTTACCCCTACAGCGATTGTTGCCTGATAGTAACAAACATATGTACCCAGTTTGGTTGAAATCGGTCTAATAGACTAGGAGGAGATGTGGAACATACACACACACACACACACACACACACACACACACACAGCCTATTTTATAAGAAGTAGGATATAGATTTCAATTTCAATTCGGATGATTGAACTTGGCTTGAAACAGCAACTATAAAAAGAAATTCATGGTGACGAAAGTTAACGCACTGTGATATTTCTGGCTTGCAGCCATCATATTCACTTTCGGAGAGCAAGTCGGAACAGAAATGTATGCAGTTGACACTGGGTGGAGTGGGATGCCAATAACAGTTGGTACTGTCACTACTATACCAATCGGAAATTCTTTCCTGAATTTTACTGTTGTGCTCTTATTGGCCAGTGAAAAACACACAACCAAAGGTAAAAAAAAGAAAAGAAAAAAAAAAGAAAAGAAAAAAAGGCGTGTGCCTAGTACTGGACAGCTGGACCGAAAGATCCCAATAAATAAAGGAAAAAGAAAAACGAAAAACAACACCCTGTGAAAAGCAGAAAGTCATGTAGAACAGCAACTATGAAAATTTTAATTTTTAATAACATCAAAATGTCATTAGTCATACGCGCCACAACTGTTTACAACCAAAACGACTAAATACGTAAAACAAACGAAATATTGTAAAACATAATCTTGTATGTATTCCAGGCCAATGAATATGCCTTGGAAATAAAGGCGAAATGCGTGTATCAAAAGGATTTGTTTTATTTCACTTGCATAGATGGTTCAAACGTTCACATGTTTGTAAACCTATTGGCACAAACTGCTGTGTTCACCAGTCACTATACTTACAAACTACTTACACTAACTTAAGGGCAGCGGACACACCCAAGCCGCAGGTAAGACTCCAGCCTCCGACGGCAAGCAATCTCACGCTCCACAGCAACGAGGCTTAGAGCGCTCAGTCACTCCACCGTAGCAAGTCGGTTCATATAAATGTCTTCATATTAATGTAAGAAGCAAATGAGGGGATAAAGGACAGAACAACTAACAAGGATTATCATATATTAATGTCAAACTATGTATGGTCACTAAATGTAAAACTGTGAGATGTACGAACAACTTTTAAATATCTGGCAGCGGGACAGAAAAATGTGCAGTAAATAATAATAATAAATCAGTGCAACATAGACACAAAAAAATGTTTGTTTCTTGTTTCCTTGGTAAAGTGAACTGTACAAGGAAATAGGCGGCACTGCCTGGACGGAACTGGAAACATCTCGCCGATCACAATGTAGTTTCTGCGAAAACTCCACCAAAGATATTCCACGAGGAAGTTTGTGAACATGAAAATAGAATTCTAGCAAAGTATTGGCTTCAGCAATCGACGCGCAGATCAGCGCAACGCACGTGGGGCTGAGGTTAGCCGGTAGGTCACGTGCAGGCTTCACGTGCTCAGCTTAGCAGGCTAACGCCCCTCCCACCTGAAGGCGGGGAGGGGAACACGTGTGCCAAGCCCAGCGGTCCGGCGGAATAATATGAAACGCCTACAGCAAACACCTCTGCTCAACTATCTGCAACGCACTGGCGGCGTCTTTTATTTTCCTCTTGTGCTACGGCATAAGTTGTGATATTCCTGGCCTGTGGCCACTTCATATTTCTAGCCGCTGGCCGTTTCTTTGCTAACATCGTGTCTTAAACGCGGAAGAACGACAGCAGTGCAGCATATGTTGAAATGTGGGGTGGGGAGCAGTAGCATATGGCACAGTAGGTGCTGGTTTCCGGTTTCCGTGGGAAAGCCCGCCTATGTTACTGGTGCTCTCCTCGCATTGGCTGCTGCATTTCACGTCACGTGATTTATTTTGAAATTACTTTTGTTTATTATAAAATAAATATTAATTATTCAGAGCTGAGAATTTGTAATAAATATCTCTCAAGGACAGGCTAGATTTTGACAGTTTAAAAAAGTTTAAGTGCCTTCTCTTACTGTAACAAGAGAAGAGCGATTTTGCAGAAGGCGCGCGACGGCCCTGTTTTGGCGCGAAATAAAGCGTCAGGTGCCCTCTCGCAACGCGCCGCAGTTTCAGTCTCGAGCTGACCACTATACGCGCCGGACCGCGCCGGTCATGAGTAAAGATTTTTGCGTAAATGTGATAACAGTCGAGGTCTCAACATGAACTATGGGTAGCATAGGCCGTATCATATTAACAATAGTTGCTAATTTTTTTTATTATTTATTTAATAAATGGCATCCCTGACAATAAAAAATCTCGCGAGTCGCTTATTATGCTTCCATCATAAAGAACTTTAGCCTCACTTGCATGCTGTAGAAGAACCAACGACCTGTGTGCTGTCTTCTGCGCTGGGGACACAACTATAGAAGACAACAGGTTAGTCAGAACTCTATGCTTTCCGTAAAGTCTCGGAAAGCAACTACGACACCTCGTGCGTACTGTACGGCGGTACAAACGCACACTGCTACGCAACAGCATCCGCAAGGATGTGGAAGTTTTAGGGGACTTGTGGGAGGAAGCAGTACTAACTTCTCCGACCGCAAGTAAAACCCTAGGAAGCTTGTAAAGTTTGTGTTCGCATGAAGACACTTGCAAAACTGCTAGACGAGACTAGCAGTATCATTTTAATCTCCACAATGGTACAACATGAACAGAGGAGAAATTTGGATTGAAGAATAATAAAGACAACTTTTTTATAGAAAATTCTTACCGTTGTCAAAATGCATCAGTAGAACATATTCCGTTTAAAAACATGTCATATTCCAGTGATTTTTATTTTCCAAACTAGCTGAAAACCCGAGTATTTATTTATTTATTCAAGCTTTGAGCTGGTACTGAAACTTGTATGTTTAATGAAGGGGGGCAGCACTGTTCTGTACTTCTCATATCCCCTCTCTCTCTGTCAATCTCCTTCTTTTTTATTTTTTATTTTATTTTTTTTTAATTTTAATAACATCAATTTTGAAGGCACATTCAGCTATATGTGTGTATACTGTAGAAATTATGAATTGTAACTTCATATCCAATGCCGTAATATAGTCTATTAACAGCGGAAAAGTAGTAAACAAGAAACGTTTTTCCTTTCATCGTTTTCCTTTCGTTGTCAGAGAGAAAAAGTGTTTAAAAGGTTTGAAATTATTTTTAATGTTTGTTGCAAGTCGCTAAGTGTATGAATAAAGTCTCATCACACGATATGGCAGTTTCAAAAATGTTCAAATGTTTGTACAGCTTATGGGACTTAACTACGGGGTCATTAGTCCCTAACTTACCAACTACTTATGAACTAGGACGGCACAAATATCCATGCCCGAGGGGGGATTCGAACCCCCGACCGTAGTAGCCGTGCAGACCGTGACTGAAGCGCCTCAGTCTCCTCGGCCACCGCGGACGGCGATATGGCAGTTTCTTGCGATTCCTATTGTTTATGACGTCATACATCTTGAACCGTGTGTCGTATGTGGTTCTTACCCTTATAGCAATTGTCAGCTCATGGTAAGGAATATGTGTACCAAATTTGGTTGAAATCAGTGCGGTAGTTTAGGAAAAAAATGAGCAGGATTTTCACTTAATACGGCAGTTTTCGCGAATCTCATTGTTTATGACGTCATACCTCGTGCACTATGTGTCCTACAAAAACATTATTTCCAGGTTCTCGAGTTTTAGCAAGACTAACGGGCAGCAATTTCATTTTTATCTATGACAGTTCATATACGGGTTCAGATCGTGTAAAGCAAACTTTACTCTTTCAAGGCATATTTCTGACCGCACCCAACACAACAACCAAGTCATTGTTTTACATATTTAAATTTTCCTCGTAATTTTTCCATATTTTATCACCGTTTAAACCTCCCATAAACTTCCACGAATGTGACATGAACATTATTCTGGACATGTGTGATTTGCCCACTACTCCTGCCAAGTATCGAGCCGATACTTAGTGTATCTCATGATGCTTTTATAAAGCTAATGGGTCTAAAATTACATTTGATTTCAATTAATATGGTTTATATTAGGAGGTAAGAGATACGAAGTTTCCAAAAAATTTATTTTATATAAACTTTGTTCTGTCAAGCCGTACTCAAGTGGTGCTCTTACAAACATGTAGCAATTGATTGTTATTCATAGAAAAAAATCGCTTTCGGTTTTTCCTATTTTTTTCTACTTTCCGGACGACTTTTCCAAATTTTTATTTGCTGCGAACCTTACTCTTGCTTTCAACATGAAATGTACAAAATTTTATCGAAATTGGACGAACGGTATTGATAGCACACTGGAAAAAGCTGTTTCAATTTTTCTTGATTTTCCACTTTTCCATATTTTATCACCTTCTAAACCTTCCCTGGACTTACACGAATATTTCAAGACTAAAATTAGCCAAATCGGTTCAGCCGTTCTTGAGTTTTAGCGAGACTAACGAACAGCAATTCGTATGTATGACATCACAACGACTAAGGGAAACACTAGACAACGTTCAGACATGTATGTGATCACCGCCTACGTTCGATGTCAACAGGAATTGACTTGCCAGGGTGGAGTGCCCGAGCGCTATAAGGCGCCATCCTGTGGAGCGCATGGTTCAAATATTCAAATGTTTGTAGAGCTTATGGGACTTAACTACGGGTTCATCAGTCCCAAAACTGACGAACTACTTATGCACTACCTTATACTACAGACGACACAAACATCCATTCCTCGAGGGGGAATTCGAACCCACGACGGAGAACGGCCTCGCGCATCGTAGCATAGCGCCTCAATGCGCTCGGGCACTCCGCCGCGCGGATCGTTATGTTTTCTTGCCGTCGAGTGGCAGCTGTAGCAATGGAACATACATATATCGGATGTTTCAAAAGAAATAATACATATTTTAGGAAGTGGCAATGTAAACGAATCTATCTATATAAATAAAAATGAATCGCCAAATGTGTTGCTAAGCGTAAAACTCGAGAATGGCTTTACCGTTTGGCTAATCTTTTCTTTGTACTGTTCGTATTTCTCAGGAGAAGGTTTGCATGAAAGAAATTTTTTGGAAAATCTACCGGAAAATATTAGAATTTGAGAAAAACTGAAAGTACGCTTCCAGCTCAGATCATTTTCTAGATTCTCCAATAATCAGCTTATTCATTCGCTACTCGCCTAGCGACCAAATACGCTGTAACGGAGTGAACAAATACGCCAATACGAATAAAAGGAGATAGCGTTATGCACTCTAGCTTAAAACAGCCAGACAGACTTAACATGAAACGTTTTTCTTTTAGAAGCCCCTTCTTACCTCCATGGTGTTGTCGGTGGTGATTACATCTTTGGACCGTTGCAAAGATAGAACTGATGCCGGTTCGTGGTAGGTTTGAGTATTACAAACAAATTGAGTACATATCATGGTTTATATATATATATATATATATATATATATATATATATATATATATATATATATATATATATATATAATATTTACAATGCCTAGATTACGGCGTCGTAATATCGGTCGGCGTACGCGCAACACAATCCTACTAAGTGATCGTAGAGTCTATGAAACCGACGGTCTTACACGCACTTGGATGTAAATCGAGAAAGAAATTGTGAAGGGCAATCCGTTATGACTCTGGAACAACGGGTCCATCGAGTGCGACTCGCTCAGTTGCGGCTTACGCACAAAATAATTTCGATCGTCGACAAAACACATGGCAACATGTGACGATTAGAACTGAACGTTTGGCGTTCACATACGATCCAGTAGTCGATTACGCACCGGATGCATCAGATCCCTTCGGAACAATGAATAACCCGTTTCGAATTGATTTACTTATCCATTTTGTCTTCTATTCCCAATCAAGGTCCCGATTGCAATAAGAATTGCAAAAAGGAGAAGATAAGAATGGGAGAATCAAATGGATTTAAAGGGGGGATGATATAGGCGCAGAGAGGAGGGGTGCCGGCCGCGGTGGCCGAGGGGACTGAGGCGCTTCAGTCACGGTCAGCACGGCCATTACGGTCGGGGGTTCGAATCCCCCCTCGGGCATGGATATTTGTGCCGTCCTTAGTTGTAGCTAGTTCATAAGTAGTTTGTAAGTTTAGGGACTGATGACCCCGTAGTTAAGTCCCTTAAGCTTAACAAACATTTGAACATTTTTTTGCAGAGGAGGGGTAAGGAGATGGATATGGTGTGGGGTAAGAGGGAGTGGTGTGAAGGTGATGGAAAAAGATAGGGGAAAGAGGAGATGGCGAAACAGAGGAGGGAGGAAGGGAAGAAGAGATTATGGTATATATCCCATACCAATTACGTTACGAATTACAACCAACCGCGACTTTGTAACGGCACACGGCTAGCGGTGAAAAAATTACAGAACATTGTGATCTAAACAACCATTCTAAAGCGAAAACATAAGGGAGAAGATGTGTTGATACCCCGCAACCAAGTGGTACCAACTGACGAGCCGTTTGAATTCAAACGACTACAATTTCCAGTGCGGCTTGTTTTCGCTATGACGATAAATAAATCACTGGGTCGGTCGTTGAGTGTTTGCGGCGTCAATCTGGAAAACCCGTGCTTCTCTCATGGACAGTTGTATGTTGCCTGCTCTCGCGTCGAAAAACCGACAGATTTATTTTTTTTGTGTCCCAGCCTCGTCGTCGCTTTTGTGTCTCGTTTCCGTCGTAGGTGTCGGTGGCCGAGTAGAAAGAGACCGACATAGGAATAGAGGATGCACGCTTGTGCAGGTACGAAAGTGAGCAACCAGTGGGACAGCAGAAACCAGAAACACTAGAGTAAATTAGAACGAGATATATATTGCACAGAATTTTTACAATACTTAACTTTTACATAGGTCAGTACTGCAGAATGCTGATACATAGTTGAGCTAGAGGCCTGCCTAGTGCCTATCCGATAGTCAAGTCTTCACTGGTGTCTATCTGATTCCGAAGTGTTGACTGGTTCCTATCTCAGTCCCAAGTGAACGATGTCGTTCAGTGGTGGTCACGAGCGGAGTTGCAGCAGAGGGCGCTCGTGGCTGACCTCGTAAAAACGCCGCGCCGTGCGTGCATGGCGGCGCGCGGCGAAAGTAGGTGGCGCGCACTTTAAACTTGTGCGACACCACACCCCTCCGCCCCCCAAACCGCCGCGTCGTCGTGGTATAGGGCTGAGGGCCACGGCGACGGCACTGGGAGGAGGGCCTGAGCGGGGGCGTTACTGGTGGGACGGGCGTCATAGCTGAGGCTGGGATCGAGACGCCGTCCGCGCCCCGGTATCCACCTTGCGATCCCCCGGGATACCCACCAAAACCTAGGGAAGGGCGCACGCCTCCGCCCAGAGGGAGCAGGTCATCTTCTTCTGAGGTGCGTGGCCCAGGCGTCGGGGGCACGCACGGTCCCGGAGTCCTTCTGGGTGACGCTGTCAGCTGCGGCGGCGACGGAGGCGGAGAGGCGGACTGCGAAGGAGGCGCGTCCACCTCCATGGGTACGATCTCTTAGTCCGGGAACGCTGGGCCCGGCGGCGAGCGATGTGGCTGTGCTCCCTGGCGGTGAACTGGGTCTGGAATCAAGAAACCAGAGACAGGATCGCGCGGCCTGTGCAGGCGCAATTGGTTTGCGTGGCGCTGCAGCTCCGACCCTGTGGAAGAACGTACAACATATATATTGCGACCGAGCACGCGCTGAATGATGCCTGGCAACCATGTCTTCCCAGCAAACACCTTGTACAGCACCCGCGTAGAAACCTGAAAACGCGTAGCGCCATACGAACCGACTCGGTGCGTGGGAGGCTGCAGCAGGTGAAGGAGAGTGCGGTGACGGCGACCGTCTAGCAGCTCGGCAGGAGACGGGCCGTCACGTGGCATGCACCGATACGTAGACAGGAAAATTTGAAGAGCTTGATGCCTGGAGTGCTGACCTTTCATCTTCTCCATGTGAGACTTGAATGTTCGAACGAAACGTTCTGCTTCACCATTGGACTGAGGGTGAAAAGGTGCGGTGGTGATATGCTGAATGCCATTCACACGACAAAACTGTTGAAATTCCGCACTAACAAACTGAGGTCCATTGTCACTGACGATATTTTCAGGCAAACCTTCGATGCAAAACACTGATGTTAAGGCACTGATTGTACTAGACGCCGTCGTTGAGTTCATGGCAATCACAAAAGGAAACTTGCTGAAAGTCAATGTGTAAACGTTGCCATGGTCCCTTGGGGCGTGGCCAGTCTGAGAAACGTTGCGGAGGAGCCGCCTGATGCTCCGCACAAACTGTACACTGTGACGTCATGCTCTCTATCTGGGTGTCCATACCAACCCAGGTACAATGACGTCTGGCCAATTGCTTTGTCCTAACAATACCCCAATGTCCTTGATGCAGGAGGCGTAACACTTCTCGTTGCAGGGAACGAGGAACAATCACTCTTGTTTGGTCGTTGTCCGTATGTAACAACAGAACACCATGACTACAAATTTTGTAGGCAATTGTCATAGATTGGCACAAGGTTTTGTATGCCTTTTTCATAGAATGTTGCCGCCTGTGTATTCAACCATGTAGTAACATGTTCTTTCCGGTCGTCATCATCGTTGACGTGTTGTCAACCAAGGACAGATTTTAGGTGTAAGAAGACGATTACTGTCAAAAGATTTTTTTTTTCACGATAGTCCCTGACCTCACACACCGAATGTGGCCAAACAATTCTTACGGAAATTTCAACGGGACCTGTTTGATCATCCTCCATACAGCTCGGACCTCTCTCCTAGCGACTTTCATCTCTTCTTACACCTAAAATCTGTCCTTGGTGGTCAGCACTTCAACGATGATAAAGAGCTGTTACCACATGGTTGAATACACAGGCGGCAACCTTTTGTGAAGGATGCATGCAAAAACTTGTGGCATGCTATGACAAGTGCCTACAAAATTTCGGCAGTTATGTGGAAAAGTAGTTGAAGAGTTGTAGAATTTTGTGCAATAAAAATTTCTTCTGTATCTGTGTACAATTTCATTTTATTACTAAACGGAACTTACTTTCTGGACCTGCCTCGTATTTATCCCGAATCGGACCTTACCTTTGGAATAACCTTCGTACTTTGTGATTCAACTTCTGCAATATAGGCAATAGCATTCTTCCAAATACCTGTAAGTGTTTCAATAAATGAAATAAAATGTTCTATTTCCTCAATCACCGAAGGTGGAACTGAAATAGTTTTTCAATGGATACCATCACATATAGCTAACCACGGGAATGAAATGGCAGACTTTTTAGCCGAAAAAAAAAAAAACAACCAAGATCTCTCAAAAAAGTTGCCCAAAAATATCATGCATCTCCTTTAAGACTTATCAACAATAGTTTCAAGAAGTAGTTTTATGACCACTTGACAACACAAGAGCAAGAAAAAACTCTGCTTATATTGTTACAAGAGAAGAAAGCACTCCCTAAACACCCACGAAGGGTAATGTTGGCAGCATTTCGAAGAATTACTGGCCACGATTGCCTTGCGGAACACATGTACAGGATTGGAATCTTCCCCTCACCTAAATGTGTTATATGTGAAAGAGAAAGAACCATTATGAATTGGGAGCATCTAAGAACCTGTGAAAGACTGCAATATTGTGACGGGATGTCAGATGGTCCATTGTATTGGGAAGTTAGAAAACTAATAGCTATGTATCAAATGTCTGAGCATTAAATAAATAATACATAAACACCTTGGATCATGAGATGAAGATAAACCATTGATATTTTGTCGTTGGACACTTGAACATGACCAGGTAATCCAATTTTTACTCTTCACTGATGAAGCCTCTTTCACTCGTTACGTCATCAATAACACTCGTAATTCACATCAGTGGTCCGTAGAAGACCCACATGCTATTGTGGATATACATTTTAAAGAATGGTTCTCTGTAAATGTGTGTTGTGGTTTCATACACAATGAGATGATTTGATCTGTTGTGTTATGACAGCGTCCTACAGGACCACATAATCTACACCTTCTTAAAAGTGAGCTTCCATCGTTGTTTGAAGAAAAAATGTTCAAATGTTTGTTAAGCTAATGGAACTTAACTGCTTATAAACTACCGTATACTAAAAACAACACAAATATCTATGCCCGAGGGAGGATTCGAATCCCCCCTCCCCCCACGGGGAACGGCCTCGCCCATTGGAGCGTAGCGCCTCAAATGCTCTCGACCACTCCGCCGCGGCTTGTTGGAAGATATTCCTGTGCATACAATAAAGTGGATGTTCTTCCAGCAAGACGGGACTCCTCAACATTGTAATCGCCTCCTGACACATCATGTAAATCCAGCATTCGCCGGAAGATGGATCGATAGATAAGGCTAAGTTTCTTGGCCATTGCTTTGGAGTTATGCCTGAGTGTGGCTCAAAGGCGAGGTCTACAACGAAAATGTAAACACAAGAGCCGATTTGATTTTTGGGATTATGAACACTGCAGCCCTCACAAGAGAAAACAAAGATAACTTGAAGAGCTACACATGATATTATCAAATAAAAGTCCAAAGTACATTGAAATTAGTAGTAGTAGAATTTTGGAAAATCAATTCTGAACCTCCTTAATTGCCTTTCCTTTATGTGTGTTGGTTACATACTAACAAATGCATGTCTCTACACATTAAAAATAGGGCAATTGTTATATGGCATTTTTATTGCAAACTAGCTGCCCCGGCAGACGTTGTTCTGTCCTATTTTTTTTCTCTAAAACAACACTACATTATTTTTTTGTTAGTAGCTCTACCCCGACAGACTTTATGTCAAAAGGTATTGGCCCTTTGCAGTAATAAAACATATTCCAGAGTGACCTCTTCATTTATAGATTTGTGTATACATTATAAATGACAATTATTTACAAATATAAGTTTTCTGTTTTGTACATTGCAAGACTTGTAGTAGTAGTAGTAATGTGGTATTTTCATTGCAATGCCTTAAGGTACACGATATTTTTTGTTTGACTGCCTGACGCGTAAATAAATATGTGGTGTCGCACAAGTCTTTAAGCGTCTTTGGGTCGCAGAACTTATAACTTCGATGTAAATATCCGCGGCATTACTTTTCAACAAGATAGTTCAATACTACCTACTAACTGCTGACCATAATATCCTCATCTACATCTCTCACAAAGGGGTTCGATTTTCGCTATAGTCAAATCCTTCTCCAGCTCTCTCGGCCACTGGAGATATCTGATTAAGGGTAGCACAACACCCGGGAGCCGCTATATTGATTTACTCCGGCTTGAAGTGGCGTGCAATGACGTAAATTATGCTACTCAAACTTAGTTATACAATCTTTGGCAATAAAGGTCCATGAACTGTTCTGTAACATTAATGTAGATGAACTGTGAAGTACAGTCAGCTGCCATAACTGTGCACTGCTACGCTCTGCAATACATGTCCTGGAAACTTTGCACGAAGTCTTCCTTTGGGATGATGTTCAAAATCCTCGTCAAGTTTCGTTGAATATCAATAATATCGTCAAATCTCTTTCCTTTCAAAGCTGGTTTGAGTCGAAGGGAATAGGAAGAAGTGAATGCGATCTACAATTTTTTACTAACTAGTGTAATAAAAACTGTAAACAACAAATTGTAGAACACATTTACTATCAAAGATTTTTACTTTATATATTGTTTTATTGAAAACAAGAGCCAAGATCGCTTTCTATTTTGTGATTTTTTTTATTGAGATTACCGGTTTCGGCTGTTTAACTGCCATCTTCGGATCTTAGATTTCATTCTTCACAACGTCATTATTAAAAGCTTTTAACAACACATTTACTCGCCAACTTAAATGTTGTGTTTTTAAAAGCTTTTAATAATAATGTTGTGAAAAATGAAATCTAAGATCCGAAGATGGCAGTTACACTGCCGAAACCGATAATCTTAATAAAAAAATAAAATAAAAGCGATCTTGGCTTTTGTCTTCAATAAATTGATTAAAAGATCGCCCCCGAACATGACAAACCTTTATCAAAGATTTTTACACATGTCTGAATCTTATGTATAACCGAGCGAGGTGGCGCAGTGGTAACACACTGGACTCGCATTCGGAAGGATGGTGGTTCAAATCCACCTCCGGCCATCCTGATTTAGGTTTTCCGTGATTTCCCTAAATCACTCCAGGCAAATGCCGGGATGGCTCCAGTAAAAGGGCACGGCCGATTTCCTTCCACATCCTTACCCAAAACCTTCCGAGCGTAATCTCCGTCTCTAATGACCACGCTGTCGATGGGACGTTAAACTCCAAGTTTCCTTCCTTCCTCCAATCTTATGTATGTCCTTCAGTAAGCCAGGGGGAGGGGGTCTTGGGTGTCCGGGCCCCCTATCATCTAAACGATAAAATACTACTCAAACTTATGCTAAGGACAACACACACACACACACACACACACACACACACATACACACACATGCTCGATGGTGGACTCGAACCTCCAAAGGAACTAAATGAAATAAGACACGACCTAGCTACCGTGTAGTGAAACTGAATGATATTGTTATCAGTCATACGCCGAAAAAGGGATACGTACTATCGTACTATCGACAGTCAACAAAGCCATGTATAGATTTTAATTATCGATACATCGATAACAGCATCGGCTATGGCCCAGTCCTCCTTTAGCCGTTGTCCATTGTTGGCCTTGCTACATTACTGCTATGTTAAGCACTACAGTGGAATGCTGCCGTTTACTTCTTTTGTGTTGTTAAGATAAGTTTTATCTATTTACAGCAGTGGAGTCGATATTTGGAGTGGCAATATTTCAGTGTATCATAAGGCACCTCACTCAGTATGTGTAATAGTTCTTAAAGTTAGGTTTAAGGCTAATATTTTATCTTGAGGATGGATACGTTGCAATGCCAACAAGAGTAAAAGAACCAATAATGCCAGAAATAAAATTATAGACTTACGCTTCCTAAATCAATATGCAAGGTGTTTATACTGATGCAAAAATTAATGCAGATTTACGAAACACCAAGCTACAGTCGTGGCAGACAGGCAGCGAGCTTGCTGACATGCAAACGTGTCGTTGCCAGTGTTCAAATACAAACAAACACTTCTCATTCTGATAATGACTTCGTTTGGTATAACAATTGAAGGTTCTCCTGGCGTGTATTTAAACAATTTTTAAGAAATGTTTTCGTCACTTTTGTATATAAAATATTGCAGTATTTATAAGAAGATCTTACAAATGCAAACTATGTGCATAAAATATACATAAAAAGTTAGCCTAAGTTGTCTTTAGAATAAATGGAAAACATGAGCCTTTGTAAATTTCTCTTTAACCATTCGGACTCCCCCCCCCCTTTGACAATATCCTGGCTACGTCACTGATGTATTCGTAAATAAACACTAAAGAAGAAATTTCTGTATGAATTACAATAAATCCGTAAGGGTTAATTAATTTACACTACCATATCCAATTAACTTCAAGCAACGTTAGTCGTTAACGTAAGAAGCTTACAACTCATATTTAATCACAACACACTCAACCCTTCTCTTTTGTTTCGTGCCATAATTATTAATATATAGCGCTTATCCCGCCATGAGCACACTAAGCCGTAACGAAGTAATGATAATTCAAGATCGCACGAGCGCATTAAAACCCAGTTAAAATTTAAGCAAAAGCTGTAAACAATGAAGCATTGTTCCTATGGACTGGTCTGATAGAGGTCAAACGAGGTAGTGTGGCTGAGCCACTAAACTCTCATTAAGGACGAAGCGAGATAAAACCCCACTCCACACATACACGTTTAAAGTTTTGCATGGTTCGTTAAACCTGTTGAGTGAGTGCTTCGTTCAATAGATCGCTGTCAGAGTCCTCTGTGGCCCTTGTGCGTCACACTCCGCCCCTGCCGATGCCCACCTGTGCGCTGCACGTGTAAACCCACGCGGCGCTGCACAAAGCACGTGCTGAACGACCCATCGACCGACAACTACAGGCAGGCAGCAACCGAGCTGCGCACACTTTATCCCCCAGCCGAACTAGAAGTGAGGCACAGCTTGTGACGTAACATCAAATAACCGCTAATTACACACGTAATCAATTGCGTATAACGGTCAATAAATACTTAGTGGAGAACAAAATGGTTTTCATTTAGAACGTACCATATACGAAATACACTTCCAGAAATGAAAATAGAGTTTTGCAATGCTCTCGAGACTTACAAGGAGGCAACATGGGTATCGGACTTAAGAAAAAAAAAAAAAAAAAAAAAAAAAAAAAAAAGAGACACAATTGTGTGCGCCTTTTGACTATTTTTGTTAACCGGTTTTTGGCTTATGAGACCATCTTCAGAGTACTGACTGCTGTGTCAAAGAGGTTACACTGTTTGGACAGTATTGGAAGGGATGACACATGTCTACTCTTAGATCGACATACATAGTAAAACACTTCTTTGACTTTGTTATTACAATTGGCAACTTAAAAACTAAACAGTAATAAATGAATATAAAATTTGTAAAGGATAAAACAAGGAATAAATTTGAATATAACCTGGGAACTGGAACTACCTACTATTAAAAACAAACTGAAAATGCTAATAAATGATATAAATAAGAGCCGGCCGCGGTGGCCGAGGGGACTGCGGCGCGCCAGTCACGTTCTGCACGGCCACTACGGTCGGGGGTTCGAATCCCCCCTCGGGCATGGATATTTGTGCCGTCCTTAGTATTAGCTAGTTCGTAAGTAGTTTATACGTTTAGGGACTGATGACCTCGTAGTTAAGTCCCATAAGCTCTACAAACATTTGAACATTTATATAAAGAAGTGCCTTGATAATACTTTCGGGTGGTGATCAAAAAGTCAGTATAAATTTGAAAACTTAATTAATCACGGAATAATGTAGATAGACTGGTAAAAATTGACACACATGCTGGGAATCACATGGGGTTTTATTAGAACCAAAAAAAAAGTTCAAAAAATGTCCGACAGACGGGGCTTCATCTGATCAGAAAAGCATTAATTGGCATAACAAATTAAGACAAAGCAAAGATGATGTTCTTTACAGGAAATGCTCAATATGTTCACCATCATTCCAACAATAGCTGTAGTCGGGGAATAATGTTGTGAACAGCACTGTAAAGCATGTCCGGAGTTACGGTGAGGCATTGGCGTCGGATGTTGTCTTTCAGCATCCCTAGAGATGTCGGTTGATCACGATACACTTGCGACTTGAGGTAACCCCAAAGCCAATAATCGCCCGGACTGAGGTCTGGGGACCTGGGAGGCCAAGCATGACGAAAGTGACGGTTGAGCACACGATCATCACCAAACGATGCGCGCAAGAAATCTTTCACGCGTCTAGGAATACTCTTTTATTTTGCTTCTAATAAAACCCCATGTCATTCTAAGCATGTGTATCAATTTTTACCTCTCTATCTTCGTTATTCCGTGATTTATTAAGTTTTCATATTTATTCTGACTTTTTGATCACCCGGTAGATAGGTGTTACATATGACAGTTGTAAGGCTAGGTTTGTAGTGGCAACAAGAACGTAAAATGAATTACAGTGTGGAATAGCTATTGGGTTAGTGTAAAGGAAAATAGACCCGTCTAATAAAATTAGTATTCTGAAAATTCAGGAAACTGAAAAGGGCTATAAGGGCTATACTGGGACAAAATTTTCAAAACTTAAAAATAAACCATAATAAATAAATACACAGGAGTGTCGGGCTGTGGTGGTAAACAAGGAATCCGTTTTTAGAATTAATATTGAAACTGTGACTGTCTGACTTTGGTCTATTAGTTATACAAATAAATAAAAGTATTCATTTAAGGCTACTGATGCTACTTTAAGTAACCAGGGCTTACAACTACAATAGGTAACATTCATACAAAATAACCTACATTTTGACCTAACGTTTTATTTATTTGTATAACTAATAGATCAGTCAGATAGTCGGAGTTTCAATATTAATTCTAAAAACGGATGGTTTTATCGTCCACACATTGTATATTTATTTATTACTGTTTAGTTTTTAAGTTGCCAATTGTAATAACACAATGTCAAAGAAGTGTTATACTATGTACGTCGATCTAAGTGTAGACATTTGTCATCTCTTTCAATACTGTTCAAGCATTGCAACCACTTTGACACAGCAGTCAGTACTCTGAAGACGACCTCATAAGATGAAAACCGGTTAAGTTAACAAAATAAGCACGTAGAACACACACAAAATTGTGTTTTTTCATTTATTTGATTATGTTCTACCAATAAGTGACGGAAGAATCAGTCAAAATGATTTTAGAATATCTTTATATTCGTGCTACGCGAAGTTCAGAACTTACATAACAATCAGCCAAATCCATTCGAAGCAAAACTCAAAAATTCTCGAGAAAATCGACTTTGAAGTTTTGAAAATTACACGTAAGTACCAATAATTGCTGGAGTATTGCTGCCCAGGGTGGAATCCTTATCAGGTGGGTTTGACGGAGGACATCTAAAGAGTCCAAAGAAGGGCAGCTCGTTTTGTATTGTCACGATACAGTGGAGACAGCGTCACGGAAATGATACAGGATCTGGGATGGGAATCATTACAACGGCGCTTATCGCTGTGGCGTGGGCTACTTACGAAACTCCAATCGCCAACATTTCCTCCGAATGAGAAAACATATTGTTGACTCTCACCTATATAGGTAGAAATGATCAGAAAGAAATACAAGAAATCAGAGCTCGAACTGAGAGATTCAGGTGTTCTTTCTTCCCGTGAGCTATTCGAGAATGGAATAGGAGATGAATAGTATAAAGGTGGTTCGATGAACCCTCTGCCAGGCACTTAAATGTGATTTGCAGAGTATCCCATGTAGATGTAGATAATTAAAATAGTTGCAGCCTCTGTAGGTGTAGTTCAGGTGCTAGCGTTCTGGCTTCACAACTACAGAGTCGGTGATTCGAATCCCAAGCTAACATTTTTTTTTTTTTTTTTTTTTCCAAATTCAGTTATATAAAACATTTTGAGATCTCAATTCCATGTGTTGTGCCACTTTTTGTTTATATGTATGTAGACGAGCAGAAAACCTTGTCATCTCGTAAATCGTTGGTTGAGTAGGTTAGCTGCTTGGAAAGCTGTTACTAGCTGTGGAAATAACTTTCCGAAAATAGTGTCGTAGCTCTTCGCAAACGGAACAAGCAAATACTACCGTCGTCAATTGATAGTAAAGGGAATACTGTAAAAATTAAACTTTGTTTTTAATTGAAAAATTTAATTATTAATAACTTTCTATAAAATATGGAAATAAAATACGTGCACCTTTCGTAAAAATTATCATTGTATATTAAAATTGTGTAAGTATTCGAACAAAACGAAAAATTATAATTAAAAACTCACGACAGGATTCGAACGACCGATTCTAGTGTTTTAAGGGCGGAACGCTACCACCTGATCTACACCGACAGATGCTGAAATCCATTAACTGATTGGTACTTGCAGAACTTCAAAGTCGATTTTCTCCAGAATTCTTTAGAGTTGGGTCGAATGGCTTTGACTGATTGTTATTTGTAATCTGAACTTTACGTAACATAAATATCAAAAAATTCTAAAATCCGATACCCATGTGGTGTCCTTGTCAGTGTTGAAAAAGTGCACACTGTGTACATGAAATGATGACATTTACAAACCATTTGCACAAGTGGTGCTGAGGTACAAGTGGTGATGTGGCCTTCACGGTCGGCGAAGCTGACACAGATTTAAAAAAAAAAAAAAAAAAAAAAAAAAAAACCTACTTGAACCAACGTAATTATCAAAGGGCAATATACAGACCCATGTCGCATGGGGGACTCGAACCCCCAAAGGCGAACAACCGTGCGTTCCGCACCGAGGCGCCTTAGAACGTTCGGCCACTACACCATGACAGCCACTGAGTTGGCATCCAGTCTTCCATACAGAGGGTTAATGCTGTCTTGGGATACATTATTTCACGTCTCAAATGTTCAAATGTTTGTTAAGCTTAAGTGACTTAACTGCGGGATCATCATTCCCTAAACTTACAAACTACTTATGCACTACATTATACTAAAGACGACACAAACATCCATACCCGAGGGGGGATTCGAACCACCGTTGTTGTTGTTGTTGTTGTTTTGGGGTTTTGAGGGGACTAAACTACATGGTTATCAGTCCCCTGTTCCTACCGAAGACAAGACATCCAAGTAGGAAAAAGGTAAAATAGAACTCAACACCCAGAAGAGAGGCAGAAGGGGCACACAGTGCCAATGAACCTGACACTCTCAACACCACTGAAGAAGACAGGAATAGGAGGAACCAAGTGTTGAACTAAGCTAAAATAGAGCAGGGAACAGTGGCTGGCTGATCACAAACAAATACAAGATAAGCCAGTCACTCTGCACAGACGAAAAAATACAAGGTGAAAACCAGGGTAGAAATAAGACATCGGATTAAAATGTGAGGGGTGCGGACCAGAGACACCAGGCAACGAGCCCACGACTAAATAGAACCATAAAATCAATCTACGCGTATAAAACCAAAAAAAAAAAAAAAAGTCAGCCATTGAGGCATTGTCAGCTAAAATCAAGGCAGGCGCAGTGGGTATGTTAAAAGACTGCCACAAGGCGGCTAAAAGCGGACAGTCCGACAGGATGTGGACCACTGTCAACAAATTTCCCCAACGGCAATTCGGTGGGTCCTCTTGACGTAAAAGGTAGCCATGCGTTCGGCGACAGAGAACAACAGAGTCCCTACGAGAAGGCCTGAAAGACGACTTCCAGGCGGTCGTAGAGACCTTGATCGAACCCACGACGGGAACGGTCTCGCGCCTTGGAGCAGAGCGCCTCAATGTACTCGGCCACTCCGCTTCGACTATTTCAATACTGCTTAACCTGTTCACCTACTTCTGCAAGAGTTGTGTATTGACGATTTGCATGTGTTAGTTGTCGATTCATCAAATCTCACACGTGTACGATTGTAGGCATGTTTGGAGAACGTGCTGGCCAGGAAAGTTGCAACACGTTTTGATAAGCTCTTCGAGATTCACGCGCAATGTATGGGCGAGCATTAACCTGTGGGAATAACACGTGACCTTTCTGCTGCAAAAATGAATAAAACAAATAGTGTTAACTCAGTCTGCGCGTACCGAGAGATGGTCGGCGTTCCCTTCACGAACACCACAGGTGAGAGAGAATTGTAGCTTATCGCACCCTAGACATAAGGCAGAGTTGGGGCCTGTGTGTCTTGAAGAAATGCACTCTACGAGACAGGGCTCACCAGGTTTACATCGTACGGGCGAACGACCATCACTTGCGTACCGGCAGAATCTGCTTTCGTCGATGAAGACCACGGCCATCGCATCTTCGAAGTGATTCTCTGACGGCACCAGTTAAGTAGTGCACGTCAATCCTGTGGTGCGAGGGAACGTGCTTGAGGTATCGGTAACAGGTCGGCAGCAGTTCTTATTGACACTTGTGGGCTCACAAACTCCCGTATCTAAGCTGTAGGAGCTGTACTTTTTGCCACTGCACTATACAACGATATCGGCGGAAGTCTGTGCTGCGTAGATGTCTATAGCCTCGCCTGAGGGTGTGAGAATGTTCACGTGACCCTCGCAACCAGCATTGTTGAATGTTCAAATGTTTGTATAGTCTATGGGACTTAACTACAGGGTCATCAGTCCCTAAACTTACAAACTACTTATGAACTACTTACGAACTAGGACGGCACAAATATCCATGCCCGAGGGGGGATTCGAACCCCCGACCGTAGTAGCCGTGCAGACCGTGACTGGAGCGCCTTAGTCTCCTCGGCCACCGCGGCCGGCAGCAGCATTGTTGGGCAACTGATGCAGCACGTCTGGGTTTTGTGGAAATTCCCCGAAAGCACCATCCCATCGCTCGGAAGAGCACACATTGACCCCTTTCAAACTAGCTCGGTAGACTGTAGGAAACAGCAGTGCACCTTCATGGCACGGTAACTGTTTGCATCACTCTTTGATGTCATACTAAGCCTTATGGCTGTAAACATTCCCTATTAAAGGGTAATCTCAGACGGCGCTCTGTCAGGTATGTCACTACGCTATCTGTTGGCGGACGACTTTGAAACAATTACCAGCACAAGCGGAAGGTGGCATCTGCATTCATCGGATCAAAAAAAAAAAAAAAGTTCAAATGTTTGTACAGTCTATGGGACTTAACTACGGGGTCATCAGTCCCTAAACTTACAAACTACTTATGAACTACTTACGAACTAGGACGGCACAAATATCCATGCCCGAGGGGGGATTCGAACCCCCGACCGTAGTGGCCGTGCAGACCGAGACTGAAGCGCCTTAGTCCCCTCGGCCACCGCGGCCGGCTTCATCGGATCACGTCGTCTTTCTACGTATACTAATTTTGTTCTCCCAATGTAATACCAATTAATTTCTGAAATACACAAATAAATAAACCATTGCATATAAAAGTCTATAATTGCTAAATGTAGACTCGAATGGATAGCTTTTAGAGATCAAACAGTCAAGGCAGCAGAGGGCCAAACAGGTAGAGAGGCAAGAACTACAAAAAATCCTTGGATATCACAGGAAATACTAAATTTAATTGACGAAAGAAGAAAATACAAAAAATGCAGTTATTGAAGTAGGTAAAATAGAGTACAGACGACTAAACAATGAGACTGACAGGAAGTGGAAGAGAGTTAAGCGCGAGTTGCTAGAAGCCAAATGGAAATATGTAAAAGAATGTATAACTAGAGGAGAAATACAAAGCGCCTGCAGGAAAAAAAAAGCCATTTGCAGACAAAAAAGTATGAAGATCAAGAACTCAGGTGGAAAACCAGTCCTAGGTAAAGAATAGAAAGCTGAAAAGCTGCAAAGGGTATATAGAGGGGTCTACAAAGTAAATGAACTTCGAGGCAATATTGTAGGAAGGGAAGACGAAGTAGATCAAGATGAAATACGAGGTAATATACTGAGAGATGTATTTGATAGAGCACTAAAAGATGTGAGTAGAAACAAGACTCCTGAAGTAGTTGACGTTCCCTCACAGCTACTGAAGTCTCTGCGGGAACCAGCCATGACAAAACTATTCCCTTAGAGTAAGACGTATGTGCACCTTCTCCTGGAGTACTGTTGCCCAGTGTGGGACCCTCACCAGGTGGGACTGACGGAAGACATTGAGAAGGTTCAGAGAAGGGCAGCTCGTTTTGTTTTATCACGTTACAGGGGGGAAAGAGTCACGGAAATGTTGCACGATTTCAGGTGGAAATCATTAAAAGAACAACGTTATTCGTTGTTGCGAGATCTATTTGCGAAATTTCCATCACCGACTTTTACTTCTGAATGTGAAAATATTTTGCTAGGACACACCTACATAGAGAGACATGACCATCCCCATAAAATAAGAGAAATCAGATCGAAAACGGAACGATTTAGGTGTTATTTCTTCCCCTGTGCTATCAGAGAATAGAACGGTAGAGAAAGGTTATGAAAGTGGTCAATCAACCCTCTGCTAGGGACTTAAAGTATCTATGTAGATGTAGATGTGACAGATTATATAATAATCCGCATTCCAAAAAAAGTTGGCGCAGACATGTGCGACAATTACAGAATCACCAGTTTAATAAGTCATGGTAGCAAAATTTTAACACGAATTATTTACAGAAGGATGGATAGGCTAATAGAGGGTAAACTCGGGGAAGATCAGTTCGGATTCATGAGAAATGTAGGAACACGTGAGGCAATACTAACGACTTATCTTAGAAGATAGGTTAAGGAAAGGCAAACTTATATTTCTAGCTTTTATAGATTTGGAGAAAGCTTTTGACAATGTTGATTTTTGAAGTCAACAGGGGTAAAATATTGGGAACGGAAGGTTATTTACAACTTTTACATTAACCAAACAGCTGATATTGGAGTTGAAGGGCATGAACGGACGCAGTGGTTCGAAAGGGAGTAAGACAGGGTTGAAACCTTTCTCCAATGTTATTCAATTTGTACATTAAGCAAGCTATGGAGGTAACCAAAGAGCAATTTTGACAAGGAATTAGAGTTCAGGGTAAAGAAATAAAGACCTTGGGTTTTGCTGATGACATTGTAAATACGTCAGAGATAGCAAAGAACCTAAAATGGCAATTTGAACGGAATAGACAGTGTGTTGAAAGCAGCATATAATATGAACACTGACAAGAACAAAACAAGTGTAATGTAATGCAGTTTTAGAAAATCAGGCTATGCTGAAGAAATACGATTAGGTAACGAAACAATAAGGTTTGTACATGATTTTTGTCATTTGGATTGTATAATAACATAACGGTTGCAGTACAGAGGATATAAAATCAATGGCATTGGGAAGAAAAGTGTTTTTGAAAAGGAGAAATTTGCTAACAACGAATATTATATGTTCAAATGTTTGTTAAGCTTATGAGATTTAACTGCGCGGTCATCAGTTCCTAAACTTACAAACGACTTACAAACTAACTTATACTAAAGACAATACAAACATCCATGCCCGAGGGAGGATTCGAACCTCCGACGCGGGAGGCTGCGCGATCCGCAACATGGCGCTCCAGACCACTCGGCTACTACCGCGCGGTGCCGAATATTAATTCAAGTGTAAGGAATTCTTTTCTGAAATCCTTTGTATGGAGTGTTGCCTTGTACGGGAGTGTAACTTGGACGATAGATAGTTTAGGACACGGTCTTAGACATGAAGGAATCTGTAAATGTAGCATTGAGGTAATTGTGTAACCAGATTGACATGAATGTCAGTTGCCGTTCTTATGAGGAGATGAAGAGGCTTCTCAGGATAGAGTAAGTTGGAGAGCAGCATCAAACCAGTCTCCGGACAGTATCGAATGTCTTTCGTTCCCAGCATACCATAAATGAAATACATGAATGAGAGTGTGATGCGAGGCTCAAAGCTTGCCAAGGTCAACGGAGAGAACATCTGATGTGGAAGTAATTTCTGGCGTGCTGCAAAGGGAGTTATCTAGGGTCATTACTTTTCACAATATGTATAAATGACTTAATAGCTAAAATTGTAAGTTCCATGTGCCTTTCCATAGATAATGCTGTAGTAAAGCCGAGAGGTCGCAACGTCATATCTTTTTTGTGTAATGATGGAGGATCAGCAGCGTATCGACGCTTGGTGCGGGATAGGCTACTGATACTTAACATAAACAAATGTAGCGGATTACGAATACAAAGAAAGGACAAAAAGATTGTATTACTACGTCAGTGGGGAAGAATCATGGAAGCAGTTACTTCCATTATGTATCAGCGATTAAACGTAAGTGGAACGACCACATAAATATAATCGTACGTAATACTGATTCCATACTGAGATTCATTGGATCGATCCGTAGGAAATGTAATGGATCAACAAAGAAAGTATGTCACAAACATTCGTCCGATAAATACTTGAATGTTGCTCGTCGGTGTGGGATCCGTACCAGGTGAGAAAGATAGAGTAGACAGAAAAAAAAAAAAAACAAAAAAAAAAAAAAAATGCTCGGAAGAGCAGCACGTTTCATTCAAGTTAATTCAGTAAGAGACCGTATGGCCTACTCGAAGAATCAAGCAGTATATTGTTCCCTCCTAGATCTGTTTCGCGAAAAGACACTGGGACTAAATTGCAGAGAATATAGTCCACACAGTCTATTACCGTCAGTCATTTTTCCGTGAACAGTATCGTACAGGAAAAGAAAATTGAGGACATGATAGTGGTAGACAACCTACCCAGCGCACAAGCCGTGTGGTTAATTGTGAAGTACAGATGTCGATGTACAAATCAAGCATACAAATTTCTTTTTCCTACTATCATAATGTCCCATTGAGCATTGTGCCTTGTCTGCGTAAAGAAGTACATGCGACACGACAAGTTTCAAGCATTAGTTATGCTTGATTGACTTTGATGCAATAAAGTATTACACAGGAAGCTGCTAAAATATTTTATTTTATTCTGATATGTCGAAAAATGAAATTCCATTTTCTTTACGACAATTTGGAACATAGTAACACAGTTTACATCGCTGCGTGAAACAAGTAATAACTGTATTTACGACACAGGCTACTTACAGTGCAAAGAAGTACATCGTCATTGCCTACCTTCGCTTTCCATTATGCAACGCGATCATCTATGCATCACTCAAAAACTGTTAACACCGTAATTTAGTAGAGAATCAAAAGTCATACCAGGTGATATATCAGGTACACGAGGAGTAAGACACAATCGACAGTTTACTAAGCGATAGCAATGGTGTTGCTACCGATGACAGTGTTGCTAAATCAGAGTTACAAAGAACAGGTTTTCGATATACTTTCAGCAAAGAATATTACGTAAATACTAAAAAATTCGAATGAAGAACAGCTTCACAGCATGTACACTTCCATTTAGAAGTAGACATTCTCAGAGTAGCAAAGGAACTTAACTCACTTAACGAAAGCAGGTCTTCCGATCTAGATTGTATTTCTCGATTTGCTGATTCAATAAAGCCATACCAAGCTACTACATACAACTGCTATAACAGCGAAAGATCCGTACCCAAGGACGAGAAAATCGCACAGGTCACTCGATTATTCAAGAAAGGCAGTAGGAGTAATCCGCAAAAGTTCAGGCCCATATCATTGACGTTGGTTTGAAGCAGTAGTTTGGGAAATATTCTTTGTACGAAAATTGTGAAGTACCTCGAGGAGAATGACCTATTGACCCATAGTCAACACTGATTTAGAAGCTTTTGTAGCTTTTGTGAAACGCAGGTAGCTATTTATTCAAAGATGTAGATAGTTAAGCTTATGGGACTTAACTACGGGATCATCAGTCCCTAAACTTACAAACTACTTATGAACTACCTTATACTAAAGACGGCACAAATATCCATGCCCGAGGGGGGATTCGAACCCCCGACCGTAGTGGATGTGCAGACCGTGACTGAAGCGCCTCAGTCTCCTCGGCCACCGGGGCCGGCATTTATTCACAAATAAGTGATCAGTGCAATAGACAAGCTATAACTAATCGATTCCATATTTTTACAATTATGGAACCGCCTTCTAATCAGATTGCATGGTTAAGAAATGTAGTCTCAGTTGTGCGATTCGATAGGCTAAAAAAAAAAAAAAAAAAAAAAAAAAAAAAAAAAAAAAAAAAAAAAAAAAAAAAAAAAAAGAAAAAAAAGTTCAAATGTTTGTAATTCTATGGGACCAAACTACGTTGGACATCAGTCCCTAGTATTGCAAACTAATTAAACTATGAAACTTCCTGGCAGATTAAAATTGTGTGCCGTAACCGGGACTCGAACCTGGGAAATTTGCCTTTCGCGGGCAAGCGCTCAACCGACTGAGCTATCCCGACACGACTCACGATGCCGTCTCACAACTTTACTTCCGCCAGTACCACGCATCCTACTTTCCGAACTTCACAGAAGCTCTCCTGCGAAATATGCAAGACTAGCACTCCTAGAAGAAAGGATATGGTGGAGACATGGATTAGCCATAGCCTAAGGGATGTTTCCAGAATGAAACTTTCACTCTGCAGCGGAGTGTGCGTCGATATGAAACTTCCTGGCAGATTAAAATTGTGTGCCGGAACCGGGACTCGAAACTGGGACCTTTGCCTTTCACGGGCAAGCGCTCTACCGACTGAGTTATCCCGACACGACTCACGATGCCGCCTTACAACTTTACTTCCGCCAGTACCTCGCCTCCTACTTTCCAAACATCACAGAAGCTCTCCTGCGAACCATGCAAGACTAGCACTCCTGGAAGAAAGGATATGGTGGAGACATGGCTTAGCCACAGCCAGGAAGTTTCATATCAGCGCACACTCCACTGAAGAGCGAAAGTTTCATTCTGGAAACATCCCTTAGGCTGTAGCTAAGCCATGTCTCCACCATATCCTTTCTTCCAGGAGTGCTAGTCTTGCATGGTTCGCAGGAGAGCTGCTGTGAAGTTTGGAAACTAGGAGGCGAGATACTGGCGGAAGTAAAGTTGTGAGGCGGCATCGTGAGTCTTGTTGGGATAGCTTAGTCGATATAGCGCTTACCCGGGAAAGGCAAAGGTCCCAGGTTCGAGTCCCTGTTCCGGCACACAATTTTAATCTGCCAGGAAGTTTCATATCAACACACACTCCGCTGCAGAGTGAAAGTTTCATTCTAATTAAACTAAGTTAAACTAAACTAAGGAAAACACACACATCCACGCCCGAGTGAGGATTCGAACCTCTGACGCGGGAGCCCGCGCGAGTCGTAAAGTAGCGCTCCAGACCGCTCAGATACTCCCGCACGGCGATTCGATTTCCTGTCAGAAAGGATACAGAAAGTAATCGAGTAAACCAGGAATGATATCTGGCGTTCCTTAGGAAAGTGTCACACTGTTCCTCGCAAAGAATGGAAACTGACCACAAATATACTTGAAGAGTAAGGTCTTACAACTGAGGACTAAAAGAAATCCGTTTAACTTCATTTACACGATAAATCAGTCAAATCTATAGGCCATAAATTCATGTAAATACCTAGGACTTGTAATTAACAACAACTTTAATTGGAAATAACGCACAGAAATTATCATAGGGAAGGCGAAACAAAGGCTACGTTTCATTGGCAGAACACTTAGTAGATGCAACAGATCTACTCAAGAAACTGCCCACATTGCACTTGAGTGTCTTATTTTGGAGCAATGCATGGCAATGCGAGATACTCAACGGGTGGGATTGAATAAGAATGTTCAGAGAAGGACAGCACGGTTTGTGTTATCACCGTACAATTAATAGAATAACACGGAAAGAAGGCACGATTTCGAGTGGAGATTATTAATAAAAAGGCGTCACTCTGTTGTTTGTTGTGTTGTGGTCTTCAGTCCGCAGACTGTTTTCATGTAGCTCTCCATGCTACTCTGTCCTGTGCGAGATTGTTCATATGAGAATACGTTCGGCAGCCTACATCCTTTCGAATCTGATTGCTGTATTCGTCCTTCGGTCTCCCTGTACGATTTTTACCCCACACACTTTCTTATAATGCTAAGGTGACGAGTTCTTGTAGTCTCAGAATGTGTCCCACCAATCTATCCCTTCTCTTAGTCAGGATATGCCAGAAACTCCTTTCCTCCCCTATTCGGTTAAACATTTCCTAATTACTTACGTGATTCACCCATCTAATCTTCATCATTCGTCTGTAGCAACACATTTCGAAAGCTTCTGTCATCTTTTTATCTGAACTCCTTATAGTCTCCCCGTACAATGCTACAATCCAGGTAAATGCTTGCAGAAAGGACTTCGTAACATTTAAACTAATATTCGATGTCAAGATATTTCGCTTCTTCTGAAATGCTTTTCTTCCCATAGCGATTCTTCATTTTATATCTTCTCCACTTCGGCCATCAGAAGTTATTTTGCTACCCAAATAACAAAACTCATCTACTACTTTCATTGTCTCAGTACCTAATCTAATTCCTTCAGCATCGCCTGACTTTCTGACGCTACATTCCATTATCCTCGCTTTACTCTTGTTAATGTTCATCTTATACCCTCCTTTCAAAACACTGTCCATTCCATTCAATTGCTGTCCAGATCCTTTGCTGTCTCGGCAAACCGCAATTTTTTTATTTCTTCTCCCTGCACTTTAATTCCCTCTCTAAATGTCTCCTTCCATTCCTTCACTGCATGATCAACGTACAGATTGAACAACTTTGGGGAAATGTGACAACCCTGTCTTAATCTCTTCCCATCCTTTGCGCCCCTTTCATGCCCTTCGACTCTGATAAACGCTGTCTGGTTTTTGTATAGGTCACTCTATGCAGCACGGTCTATTTACGAAATTTCCTGCAGCAGCTTTCACCTTCTAATGTGGACGTTGTTGGCACCAACCTATACAGTGTGTTACAAAACGCTACGGCCAAACATTCAGGAAACATTCCTCACGCACAAAGAAAGAAAATATGTTATGTGGACATGTGTCCGAAAACGCTTTATTTCCATGTTAGAGCTCATTTTATTACTTCTCTTCAAATCACATTAATCATGGAATAGAAACACACAGCAACAGAACGTACCAGCGTGACTTCGAACACTTTGTTACAGGAAATGTTCAAAATGTCCTCCGTTAGCGAGGATACATGCATCCACCCTCCGTCGCATGGAATCCCCGATGCGCTGATGCAGCCCTGGATAATGGCGTATTGTATCACAGCCGTCCACAATACGAGCACGAAGAGTCTCTACATTTGGTACCGGGGTTGCGTAGACAAGTGCTTTCAAATGCCGCCATAAATGAAAGTCAAGAGGGTTGAGGTCAGGAGAGCGTGTAGGCCATGGAATTGGTCCGTCTCTACCAATCCATCGGTCACCGAATCTGTTGTTGAGAAGCGTACGAACACGTCGACTTAAATGTGCAGGAGCTCCATCGTGCATGAACCACATTTTGTGTCGTACTTGTAAAGGCACATGTTCTAGCTGCACAGGTAGTGTCCCGTATGAAATCATGATAACGTGCTCCAGTGAGCGTAGGTGGAAGAACATGAGGCTCAATCAAGACATCACCACCAATTCCTGCCCAAACGGTGACAGAAAATCTGTGTTGATGACGTGATTCCACAATTGCGTGCGGATTCTCGTCAGCCCACCCATGTTGATTGTGAAAATTTACAATTTTATTTCAATTTACATTTAAAGACAAATACTAAAATGAGCTCTAACACGGAAATTAGGCGTTTCCGGACACATATCCACATAACATATTTTCTTTCTATGAGTGTGAGGAATTTTTCCTGAAAGTTTGACCGTACCTTTTTGTAACAACCTGTATAGGAAGACATGGTCATCATGGTCATAAATGAAAGCACACGTAAATCGGAAAGATTAGGTGTTCCTTTCTCCCTACGCGCTATTCGAGAATGTAACGATAGAGAAACAGTATGAAAGCGGATCAATGAACCCTCTTCCAGGCACGTAAAATGTGAAGTTCAGAATAGCTATGTAAATGTAAGTGCAGTATTACTCAAAATGAAAATAAATAAATAAACAGCCGCACAGTTATAGAATAACTTGAACAGTAAAGATTTTTATGATGAGGGACTTTAGAATGTTATGAAAATAGGCAACAGCGCAAAAGTAAGACGCCTGTAGTGTTTTATGTGCAGGTGTCTGGCAGAACAGATGTAAATTGTCGCGTTGGCAGAGTCGAGGTGAGGTGGAGTTGTCGCTGAGGATGCAGGCGTACGCCACACGCGGGTCGTTAGCGTCCCACGTGGGGCTCTGGGGCTGCCCCACGCACCCGCCTTCCGATTGTTCACGTGAACCCGCGTGACCCGAGCGTGAGAGCCGCTAACTGCTCAGTTTCACTGGAGGAGCGTGTTCCTGCGGAGGCCTCCAGTCAGAAGGCACATTTCACGCAGCTTCCCACTCTTGTGCATCTGTGGCGTCTCGTGAACAAATCCAATGGGTGTTGGGCGTGTGGCTTTCGATGAGCGGGAAAAAGGTGTGGGGGGGGGGGGGGAAGGGAGGTCGCTTAACGGCAAGTGTTCAGGACAACGATTTTTTGAGTTTTTTTTTCAGTTTTCAATAACCATTTCAAAAACCACCTTCTCACACAGATCAGCCTCTTTGTCTTGTGTGAATGTACAGCAAATGACACACTCACTACAACCTATTGCTCTCTAAACTATATAGAAGCTCTACTTAGACAATGCCTTATTCAGCTGTAACGCTTGAGACGCACCTCGCACCTCAATTATTTTCTCTGCAAAGTCTGTTTTCTTTATTTCATGGTAAATCTACATCTACATGGGATACTCTGTAAATCATATTTAAGTGCCTGGCAGAGGGTTCATCGAACAACCTTTATACTATTTATCTCCCATTCCACTCTCGAATAGCGCGCGGGAAGAAAGAACACCTGAATCTCTCCGTTCGAGCTCTGATATTCGTATTTTATTCTGATGGTCATTTCTACCTATGTAGGTGGTAGTCAACAATATATTTTCGCATTCGGGGGAGAATGTTGGCGATTGGAGTTTCGTAAGTAGCACACGCCGCAGTGATAAGCGCCGTTGTTGTAATGATTCCCATCCCAGATCCTGTATCATTTCCGTAACGCTGTCTCCCCTGTATCGTAACAATACGAAACGAGCTGCCCTTCTTTGGACTCTTCCGATATCCTCCGTCAAACCAACCTGATAAGAATCCCACAATGGACAGCATTACTCCAAAAATGGACGGACAAGCGTAGTGTATGCAGTTTCTTTTGTAGTTCTGTTGCATCTTTTAAGGGTTCTGCCAATAAAACGCAGTCTCTGCTTCGCCTTTCCCACGACATTATCTACGTGTTCCTTCCAATTTAAATCTAAAGTAATAGTAATTCCTAGGTATATTGTGGAGTTTACGGCCTTCACTTTTGATTGATTTATCTTGTAAACAAAGTTTAAGGGATTTGCTTTCGTATTCATGTGGACGACTTCGCACTTCTCATTATTTAGACTCAATTGCCTATTTTTACACCATACTGATATCTTATTCAGATAGTTCTGCAGTTGGTTTTGATCTTCAGATGATTTCACTAGACGGTAAATGACGGCGTCATCTGCAAACAACCTAAGAGAGCGGCTTAGATTTCCCCCTAAATCGTTTATGTAAATAAGGATCAGCAGAGGACCAATAACATTACCCTGTGGAACTATGTAGTATACAAGGCGCTTCCAGAAAGTTACCCTTTTTATTAAAAAGACAAACAAAAACGTTACAACATAGATACAGGAAAAACTTTATGGGGAACTGGTACACAAATGCTTGACCTATTTTTCGAGACAGCCACCAAAAGTATTGATACCCTATTTCGTCCCGTAATTGTTTTGCATAAGTTCGACTGGGAGCTGTTTGATCATCCAGCATATAATCCGGACCTTAATGCAAGATTTTTCCACATTTTTTACATCTCAAGAAATTCCTGTCCCCCCGACCAGCATTTTGATCAATGACACGAGCGAAAGACGTGTCACGCTGGTTCAATTCCTAGGCGGCTTCTACTACACAGGAATATGAAAGTTGATTCCACGAATGACAAGTGTCTCTTTTGTTGTCTATGTTCAAAAGTAGACCAAACATTGTTTTACCTGTTGCCGATAAAGTTTTTCATGAAGCTGTGTTGTTTTTGATTAATGAAATAGGGAAACTTACTTTCTGGAGGCACGATTGTTTACTGATTCATGTATCGTGGCGTTTTGTTCATGTGGTCCCACCTTTCTCTCAATGTACTTTGAAATATTTTAATGCTATAAAAGTAATTACATTTCATTCTACCACTTTCAAACATAATACTCATCTTTTCAGTATTTCTTTGTATGGGGGTTCTGCTCGCTGCAACATTATTCTCCTGGGGCGTCCTGGTAGACATAAAAACTCGTAGATAAAATTTTTCACTTCTTCTTTAATTTTAATCAAAACTTCTTCTCCACCAAAACATAACAAATTCAAAACAATGCAAGAGAACTTAGCAGACAGGACTTCCATTACAAACAACAGAGTGACATAGCTTCCAGAGCACTTCACAAACGACTGAAACTCGAACTCCCCCACGCAAGGCGGTGAGGAAAATATATAACCTTGACAATAATGACGTTGCATTAAGCATTGTTCATAACAATAGAATATACTAATTTACAATTACCGAACACAACAGAAAAACATTTCATGTACACAAAAATAATCACAATATAAAATGAAAATTATACATACAATAATTTTACAAGCCACATATCGTTTTAAGACTTAATCACGCTACTTTTTGCTTGACAACAAACAAAAATTTTAAATGTCAATTAATTAGTTAACGAGTACATCATACATGTTCCTAACATATACTGAAATATCACATATCTCGGCCATTCTGAAAATAGGTTCAATATCTCACTTTAGTCAATATATACAAAGAATTACGATATTCAAATTTTGGAAATTATGTTAATTAAGACAATTAGCTGGTCAACACAACTTGTTTATGAGCCTGACATATATACAATGCTATTTATTTTAATGTATTTATGTAGATACAAAAGTTTTTACCATACGTCTGTCTGTCTATTGAAATAAAATACAATGACAAAACTATTGTTTATAGAACTGTCTGGAAACGTCTTATACAAATCTCTTAATTAATGAAATGTATCACTTGTTTTAATCACAGTATCACCGAGACACTGACCTACACTGATTTCTAGGCTGGCTATATCGTTTTTAACTAACTTCATACGCAACTTGGATCACTATTGAACCATACGATTCCGGAGCCGACGCAGACGGTATCGTACAATAACATTGAGATGAGGGGGCCAGCAGTATCGTCATAACTTGCATTTACGTTAGGAGAACAAGGGTGGAAGTGCAAATATCTGACTCATCAGTATTCATCTACGAGCAAGAACGTTCATTTCAGCAACCACTCCGGTAGAATAATACGTAGTTCAACTCCACTTCCGTCGTGTTCTTTGTGTACTGGACAAACAGCACGACAAGAAATCTCGCTACACGCCACTCTGTTGTGCTTTCCTCTACCGGAGATGATAGTGCGGATATCTAAACGCAAATTACGTAATACATCATACAATGCAGAAGGCTTGAAGGTGCATGCCTTCTCGACTATTCATAGACCGCCAAGCTGCCGTTGATAACAAAACACTCTCTGCCGCAACTGTGCAATCTTGTTTGCGCAGCGCTGCAGAATACGTCTGCGCAGTATGCCTCAGGCGTTCGGACTACTTGCACTGGTGCGTGATAAAAGTTAGAGAACAGAACCGGGAAACTTGCTATTTCAAGCCACGATTTTACAGCATTGCTCCTTGTATAAAGTTTGAGGATGAGAGAGTATGTATAGGGTAGTTTGTTCAGTTTCTCTTTGTTCTAAACCTGGCTACAACTGTTTATCTTCCTAATTCCCTTCGGACGAATTGTCCATTACATACAATAAGCCTTAATTTAATAAAGCTCTGTAGATTCAAGAAAAGTGAGGCTGGTCTGTCTGTGTCTTCGCAATCGGATATCACAACCCCGTGGGGGATACCGGTGTGCTAACTCTTCATCCCCCATCCACAAAAAAGGTTTTGTTTTGAAGTTGCAAGGGTTAGTCACGAAGAAATCGTAATTTTAAAGAAAATTTTCATGTCTGCCTCTTTGCTTGTTTGAAGACGCATGTCTCAATACGCCTCTCGGGAGTAGCCGAGTGGTCTGGAGCGCCACGTAACAAATCGTGCGGCCTTCCGCGTCGGAGGTTCGAATCCTCCATCGAGCGTGGAAGTGTGTTTTGTCCTTAGGTTAGTTTAACTTAGTTTAAGTTGTTTGCAAGTCTAGGGTCTGATGACCAACGTAGTTCGGTCCCATAGAATTACAAATATTTGAAAAACATTTTTGTCTCCAAATTTTTAGAGTAATTTCAATTGCGTTTTCACAGATAACTTGAGCATATCTTTGGTGAAGTATTGGTTTCATTTCATCAAATCTCGATCACGTAAAATAATTACTTAAAACCTCGTGTCTGCCTATTTCACGAAACCAATATGCGTTGTTTACGCTTTTTTTAACACAAAAAAACAATTCCTTTACTTTAATTTGTAATATAGGTGCCTATTTATCAGATTTTGATTCCGTTTCCATGCCCCAAATCCCGTTTACAGCTATCAATGCCCCTTCTTCTTCGTCTTCTTCTAATATATAAAGCAGAGTGTCCGTATGTTTGTACGTGTCGCATACAAATCTACAGTTTGTTCCAATCTTTATGAAAGTTTGTACACATAAGCATCAATCCATGAGGACGGTCGCCGTAAGTGTAAGAATCACATACGATACATAGTTCACGAGATATGACGTAATAAACAATGAGATGCACGACAAACTGCTGCATTTTGCGACAATGCTGCTCATTTTCTCCTAAATCATTGGACCGTTTCCACCAAACTTGGTACACACATTCCTTACCGCGAGGTAACAATTGCTGCATGGTTAAGTATCACATACGGCACATAGTTCAAAAGATATTACGTCATAACCAATAGAAATCGCAAAAAATGCCATATAATGCGGCGAGACTTTCGAAATACACTGCATGAGAAAGACAATACTTAGCGACTTGCAACAAACTTTAAACATACTTTAAAACTTTATTAAACTTTTTTCACTGGAAACCATAGTAAAATGATGAAAGGGAAAAAGTTTCTCGCTTACTACTTTTCCGCTGGTTATGGAGTAAAACTACGGCTTTCGGTATGACTACACTACACTTTCTACACTACTCATTGTAGCCGCATGAAATATTACAGACAGTATACACTCATATAGTTGAGTGTACCTTCTAAATTGTATCACAGTACGACACTAGTTCATGATATATGAGCACAAACAATAACGTTCATGTAAAACCGCTCCATAATGCACCAAGTTTTAATCCCTTACTTCTTTTACAGACTTACAGCCCTTATACAAATGAATATATACCTGAAAAATAGCATGAATAAATAAGTAAATACCCGGGTAACGCCGGGTTTTCTGCTAGTTATATATAAAGCAGTGTCGGTGTGTTTGTGTGTACCTATTGCATACAAATCTACGGTTTTGTTCCAATCTGTATTTAAATTTGCACACGTTAGCTTCAATCCATGAACACGGTCGATGTAAGTGTAAGGATGACGTACTACACATAGTTCACGAGTTATGACGTCATAAACAATGAGATGCGATAAAAACTGCTGCGTCAAGCGACAAAGCTGCTCATTTCCCCCTAAACCAAGGGACAAATTTCAACGAAATTTGTCATAAATATTCCTTACGTGAGATATCAATTTCTATATGGGTAAAACCCAAGCACGACACATGGTGCAGGAGATATAACGTCATAATCAATATGAGTTGCTAGAAACTGCCACATAATGCGACAAGACTTTATAAATACAGTATATGAGAATGTCCGTACTTAGCAACTTGCAACGAACTTTACAAATAATTTCAAAATATTTATTAAACTTTTTCTCGCCGACAACCGAAGCCAAATGATGAAAGGAAAAAAAAAATTCTCAAGGAGAGCCAGTCCCTCAGACTTCAAGAAGAATATAGTGATTCCAATTGCTAAGAAAGCAAGTGTAGACAAATTATTATTATTCGCCCCTTTCCCGAATTTATACGTGCTGCACGACTCTCAACCATTTTTGTTTTAGTTAGCTGAGAATTGTAGATTGCATACTTGTGACTACCAAACATTGTATGTAGCAACAAATATTCAAAGTTAAATGTGTGTCCGAACACGCAAAATGCATTTTAGCATCCACGACGCTTGTGACTATAATGGCGTCGAACCACAAGTAACGATATAACTGTCATTTCTGGTCCCTCAATGTCTTATAAACTTTGTGGTAAGAAGAAATGTAACTGCTGCAGGACACGAAGACCCAATCATAAGCTTTGTTCAACGACTGTGCTCGCTGACTATCAAATCCTCTGCACATGCGCAAAGGCCGCTTACGAGGTGCACAGCCCATCTGTGCTCTTGCGCTCTTACATAGCAGCCGCCTCTGGTATTTTCACAGAAAATAAAACCGCACGTGCTTTAATTATTCAGTCCATACACGCTGTCAACAAAGCTTATACACGCAAAATGTTCTTTAACTAAAGATTGTATTGTAAAGAAGTTCGTTGGAACGACATGTAAGAAAAGAAAACTTCAGAGATTGCTAATTGCTAAACATGTAACTAAAGATGATGAAGAGAATTGTCTGCTCCAGACTTATATCAAGTATAGAAATACAGTAACCGATATGTTTTCGACATCACGTAAACTAAGGGCTTAACTTATTCGCTATTAACCCTCTATTGCAAAGGATAATTAATGTAAGGATTTTTCAGTAACAATATTGGAATTATACTTCGTGACGGCCCTGACTGTAAAGTACACATCATAGAATTGCGCACTGGTTGCACAGTGGTAGAACGCCAGACTACAAAACCAAAGAGCGCGGATTCGATCCTCGCCAGGCCCTAGGATTTTTATCTGTCACTTTCCACTTCATTCACCTCTGGCAGTATTGCTCATGTGAAAAATACCGAGTAGCACCGTGGTTCGGAACCCACGTTAAACTGTAGGTCCCCCCCCCCCCCCATAACTGGCTGCGTAAGTCAGTTCAAAGGTCGGAGGAAGGCAATGGCATACCACGTCCAAACAGGACCATGCCTAGTAAAACACTGTGGTGTTCAAACAAATCTTCGAATTGACTGCTTTTTTTACCTTAAACTTTCTAGCATATTTTGAAAATATCACTGCGTATACACTGCGCAAATACGAATGTTGTGAGTACTTACATATTAGGTAGAAGGTATACGTAGAAGGTATTAAATTTTTGGGGAACAGCGTTCAAAATTTATGATACATTAGTAAATCAAGACTTTAAAATGTATTTATTAAATTGAGTAACATTGAAAACATTGAGTAAATATTAGTTCCAAAATGTTACTGCTTAGCAATTACATACTTTCCTAATTGGTACATTGTGAAAATTATACAATCAGTTTCTATCTGATTCAAAACACAGATACATGTCACATTTTATACAGATTACCTCTGTTATTTTTTACATTTATTATATTAACATTTGACAGATTTTCCACAGTAGGTAGGCCAGTGATCGATTCGGTCCTTCCTGATATCAGCATTTGCTGTATTTGGCTGCATTCTCATTGTTGTGCTTTTGCCTGGTGATATATCCAACGATTGTCTCATGGATGGTTTTCCTGACCAGCATAAGGATTCAACAATATAAAACTTGAAATCAAACAAAGCCATCTGGATTTTCTCTTCAATACTATTTTCAATACAGCCTCACTTGTAAAGAGCCAAGCATTAACACAACTCATGTCAAGTACGTACTCTTAAGGCGCTCGTGCGGTCGTTAGGTCTGTAGTGTAATAGGACGGAAGAACAATTTTTGTTCATTTGTTTTATTATTTTTAATACTAATACACAAACATTGGTAGGCTGGCAGCAGCCTCTTACGCCATGCTTCAGCCGAGCGACAGTGTGCAATAGACATAATAATTTAAAAACAATGAACATGATGATAAAAACACGACACATTTAGAAATCTTCTTTGGTGAAACAATGGCAAAACAAGATGATAAAAACACATGTAGTCTCTTAAAAACACTGGACCACGGTCACGAAGAAGAAGATGCTGCCATCTGGAGTGATACATGAAAAGCACAGCTGAATAGCGAAGTATACACTGTACTTGAATGGCACCGTTACATTACGTGATCTAGTATAGAGTTATGAAATTATATATATTTAAATATATACAGTGCAATAGAGGTTTAAAAAGCACTTTTAGCTTTTTAGTTCATCTTTTAACAAGTTTGCGCATTAACTTCGCCTCACTTGCAGTAATTGCCTGACTCGTGCAGTACCAGATTGCGTGTCAGGCCTGATGCAATGCGCTGGCGCACTATTCAGTGCACTCTGTCGGAAAATACCTTCACTACTTCGTCACTGTCCGAGGGACGACCAAGGTCGTACAATCCCGTAGTGGTCTACTGCGAACGGCGGACAATTTCAAAGACGACCGTTGTAGTGATAGGCTACGTGCCTTTCACTATAAAGCCCAGTTTACACTACGATCGAAAGTTCGAAAGAAATATTATAGTCTGCTGCAGCGCTCCAGGCATACTAACTCCATATTAATGATGTGTGATGATGCAGGTATGGTTGCATTTATACGACAGACTTCCGTCTGTACATAGGATTACCACTGACAGAAGCGCCTCTGTGAATAGTCGGCCCTATATATAAAAGGAAGTGTCCCGACTGACTGACTGACTGACTGACTGATTCATCATCGCCCAGCCCAAACCACTGAAGATTAAAACTTGAAATTTGTGGAGGGTGTTGATCTTACTCTGTATGCGTCATTTAAGAAGCGATTTTTCGATATTCCGTCCGTAAAGGGGGTGAAATAGGGGATGAAACATTTTTTTAAAAAAATACGTAGCTATTTAGGCAATTTTGAAGCTAGAACTACAAAATTTCGGATTTTAATTCAGGGTTCGAATTTAAAAGAAACGTGTTTCGGCATTTTTTGTAATTCAACCAATAAGGGGGTAAAATAGAGGACGCAAAAAATTGATTTTCAAAAATATGTTACTGTTAACTCAAATTCCAAGCTCTAACTACGAAACTTAAAATATGGATTCTTCATCAGGATTAAAAAGAAACAACTGGTGCAGACCAACCAGCCTACGCAGCTATTGTTTACGTTTTGCGTTTTGGTGTATGCCGTTCCTGCTAATATATTCAGTTCCGAAACTTACACCGTCGACTGTTGCAGAGGCTGTGGGAGTGTTAGAAAAGAACAGCAAAGAAGAAATATTGGTTGGAAGCGTCCTTGGTTGAGAAGAAAGAACGAAGAATGAGTTGTCCACAGAACGCTAATGTACGATCTTATGCCGAGAACCCAATGCATTCCGAAATTTTTTGCAGGGTCGATTAAAGGTAGTTAGAATGGATTCTTTCACATTTTAGGATTTTTATTTCATTGTGAAATTTGCAATTTTTTCAAATATATATTATAAACGCAAATGGGAAGTATTTTATTTCATTTCTTTAAATATAATCTACACCGGTTTGAAAAGTTAAACTTTTTATGTGCATTACTTCAATATCTAATAAAATCAATAATTTATTTTTATATAGAATGTGTTGATCATGTCAAGAAAAGGATGGGCCTCAAATTGAAAATTTAGAAACAACGTTTAAGAGACAAGAAACTATCTGATGGTAAAATCAGAAGAGGTAGGCTGACAAAATGATTAATGAATTGCAGCAGTATTATTGGATGGCTATTAGAAATAATACTGAGAATTTGTTAAAAACAAAACAGGCAGTATGGAATACCTTCTTCCATAGACTGTCAGCTGATGAGAAACCAATATACAACCTTTCCCTTCCTGGACCTAATTCATGGTGCAGCTACCGCAATCCCCAGTACTCAAAGAGTTCATATAGCCAAAAATATTCCATCCCAATAACAGTCATGGATATCATAAAACCTGTTTACAGAGACCTTGCAAATTCTGGATTACTGAAGAAGTGTTTGCATGGTCATACTCAGAATAGCAAAAAAATGTTCAAATGTTTGTCAAGCTTATGGGACTTAACTACGGGGTCATCAGTCCCTAAACTTACAAACTACCTATGAACTACTTACGAAGTAAGGACGGCACAAATATCCATGCCCGAGGGGGGATTCGAACCCCCGACCGTAGTGGCCGTGCAGACCGTAACTGGAGCGCCTCAGTCCCCTCGGCCACCGCGGCCGGCTCAGAATAGCAGTGAGTAGTTGAAGAATCTTATTTAGAGTCGCTGACCAAAATATGTTTTCGTTGAAATAAAGCCACTAAAGAACCACAAAGATGCGACACCCTTTCGCCTCATTGTGTCCACCATTGGTAAACCGACATAGAAGCTTACGAAATACCTGGCCAATATCCTCGCTCCAAATGTGGAACGCTGTGATCATCATATTAGGAACGCAGCCGATTTTATCAAAGGAATTAACAATTTTCGAGTTTGGTGAGGGTGGCATTGTGGTCAGTTTCAATGTAGAGGCACTGTTTACGAATGTGCCTTTCAAAGACTCTTTGGACGTAATGTCCCAGTTCTTTGAAAGGGAAGTGGCCGAGCTATTTAGGCAAAATCTTACGTCTTCCTATTTCCTATAGAACGGCCAGTATAAGGATCAGATGGACGGCGTTGCAATGGGAAGCCCGTTAGCTCCAGCTGTTGCTAACTTCTTCATGGCGAATTTTGAAAATATTGCCTTAGACACGGCGCCGTTAAAGTCTAGATGTTTCTTCCGATACGTTGGCGATACATTCGTCATTTGTCCACATGGAGGTGAGGAACACGAGTTATTGGAGCATTTGAACAGCATCACAGTAACATCAAGTTCACCATGGAGGTAGAAAAAGAGAATACATTGCCGTTCCTCGACGTCCTCGTTAGTCACAAACGGAATGGATGCCTTGGCCATATCGTCTATAGAAAACCATCCCCACCAATCTGTACTTTGCACGCCATTTGATATCATCACCCAACACACAAGCGCAGAATAGTATGTACACTGATACATCGTGAAAGAACAATATCAGACGCCGATGACCTGCCCCATGAGTTGAACCCCCTACGGAAGGTCTTCAGGAATAATGGCTACAACGGTCCATGATGTAAGTGATGTGATCTCAGGAAAGAAGCGTAATAAGACCACTGACGAGGAAGAGGACAAGACACTTCCTTTTTTGCCGTTCTGTGGTTTTGTGTCTGGCAAAATAAGCAGCCTGCTTAAGAGATACAAGATCAAATCAGTCTTTAGGCCTCGGACGAAAATCCGGCAATTATTGAGACCAGTTAAAGACGCACCAGGTCTCAGAACTTCTGGGGTCTACAAGATACCTTACGAGTTTGGCCAGTCTTATATCGGACAAACAGTACGAACTGCCGAACAACACAGGAAGGAACATGAAAGGTTTTATTGTTCACGATACCCAGACAAATCTGCTTTGGCTAGCATGCTTTAGTAAACGGTCATCGCATCAAATCTGATGAAACCACAGTCGTGGCTCGCACTAACGGCTTCTGGGACAGTATTATTAAAGGAGCCATCGAAAGTAAAACCACTGACTACACTCTTAACAGAAACGGTGGCCTGCAGCTCAGCGCGGCGTGCGATCCAGCGATCGGGCAGTTAAAGCGGGCGCATCGAACACCGATTCAACGCATACCCGTATGTGGTCATGTCGCGGGGCACCAGTGACGTCACAGCCGGCAGCTAGTGTATGTAAGATCGTACTAGTAGCCAGTAGGCAGTCAAACCACTTTATCATAGCCCAGGATTTCTTGGCAGATAGCTCGTGGAGATTCAACCACTTGACGCCGACGTAAACCCGAGAACTTTTTATTCAATGTTATCGCCGCGAAACAGTGCATTCTTACAAAGCAGCACCTAGCTGTGTATACAATTTCTCTGTAAAAGTACATAAAAAGGAATTACTATGTATGGAAGAGCATTACGTATTAAGTGCATGGATATTATCACAATATTTTAGTCGTAATCGTATCGACCATAAATTTTTATTATTTATATTGTCATTTTTTGTTTCGAAATGACAGCAAAAGATTAAAAAAGAAATAGAAAACAGCGCTCAGTCGGAAGTTACATTTGAATACGTTACCTAGGTTTCAGTGTCACAAAGGACACCTTCTTAATACAAAATGAGATAAAGGGTTAAAAATTACATGTCAAATCCAAAAGAAATTAAAATTGCAATAACATATCTACCGTGGACAGATAGTCATACCTAAAACAGAAACAGCAGCACAGTCTCTAAGGGCTGCATGTAGTGGCTGAGATGGTTGTTCAAATGTTCAAATGTTTGTAGAGCTTATGGGACCTAACTACTGGGTCATCAGTCCCTAAACTTACAAACTACTTATGAGCTAGCTAATACTAAGGACGGCACAAATATACATGCCCGAGGGGGTATTCGAACCCCCCACCGTAGGGGCCGTGCAGACCGTGACTGGCGCGTCGCAGTTCCCTCGGCCACTGCGGCCGGCTGCGATGGTTGAAAAGCAACTGGATGCACTAGTGTACTAAACGGATATGCACGCTAGTCGCCATGTAGTAGCCAAATTAATAATCAGCGAACTTACGTACCAGAAAGGTAGGCGTCTAAAACCTCCATGTAATATTTTTCATAAAATTTGACAAGTGTTGACGGCCCGACAAATACAGAAAAATTAATAAAGTACAAAAACAGAATTTTTGAGCAGGACCACTAAACAATTTTAGTAGATACGTCGGACCATCAAAATACCAGACGTGATATCAAGGAAGAAAAAGTATCTCAGATTCTGCAAGAATTAGTCCGTCCACGATGCTTTTGATTTTCTAAACCAATGGTTTAACGGCTTTAAAGAAACTTTTACCACTTAGTTGCAATTGTTGAATGTTTGCCCCAGGTCCGACTAAAACTTTAGACTGGGCAAATACCATAAATCGTCATATTTGAGCTTTTTGTAAAGACCATGGATGTGCGTCGGCATATTGCGCTATACAGCTGTGAGTTCATTGAATACCTGTCCTATCAGTCTGCGTGCTAAAACCCTTTGGTTGATAAAAACTGTTATTCATCAGTAATTTGTTTGTTAACTGCACAACGATCTCAATGTCGTGTTTGCGCAATCCAACAGCATGACAGAAAGAACGTATAACCTTTGCATCAGAGTCTTTTACTGAATTACACAAAACGATGTCTGGACGCTCGCGCGGCGAATTTTGACGTTCCTTACTCGCCAAACACCCGCCCAGGTCGGCATCAACATGCTCTTATTTCCGGGGGAGACTTTCTACCCCACCACCAAAACACACTCGGTAAATTGGATTCGTGGCCACAGGATCCGATACGTCTTTGATCCTGGCGAGAAGTCAGTACTTGGATATTGGAACTTTCTTAATGAACGACACTGCGTCCTAACCCGTAACCCAAAGTACCAGCAATATTTATCCAACTTTTTACAGAGTGCCTTTCATGACCCCCCCCCCCCCCCTCAGCTGGAACGTTCAAGCCATGAGAAGATAAATCTTAACACAACCAACCTGAACTGAACATGACCCACAACGGAACATAAAAATCAAAGAGAAGACACGTTTGGACGATTCTAACTATGCCGGCGGCAACACTACGGCGCACCTCTTATTATATATTAAATAAATATATATACATAAAGAATAAAAAGAATAATAATGAAAATATTTGAAAAATAATAAAGAATACAAAAGAAAAGAAGTTTTTCCAGGTGTTTTCTTCCAAATCTCCTGAGTTTTATTTTATTTTCTTCATTATTATTTTTCTGCTTTCGGTAGCCTATTAGCTTAACTTTAGGTTAGTTGGACTGGGACTAGGATAAGGTAGGAGCCAACGCTTGAAGTGGTCAAGAGTATTTTTTTTTTCTTTTTTTTTTTTTTTTTTTTTTCCTAAGGGCTAAAGTTGCGGTGGCAAGTTCCCCCAAATTACTTACTGAAAAATTTTTCTTTTCCTAAACGGGTTTTAGACAAAAAAAATAGCGTATTGGGCAATGCGTTGGTCTGTGACGCTGAAGGTCAGTAGTTCAAAACCCGCCACTACCTAAAAATTTTTGTTTCCTAAAAGGGTTTCAGACATTCTTATTAATTAATTTTTTATCGTTTACATTAAACCTTTTGGTTCAAAAGGTTTGCTAAAACTTATAAAATTACAAATCTAAAGTGGGCAGTAAAACACGTCAGTGTGATTTTTTTCTTTTGCAATATCTCTGAAACGATACGAGATATTAAAAAAAAAAAAAAAAAAAAAAAAAAAAAAAAAAAAAAAAAAAAAAAAAAAAAAAAAAACACATAAGAGAGCAAAGTTATAGAGAATTTTAATTTTCTTCTCTATAAATTCAGTTATTTAGTTGTCCTGTCAGATGAATCGTTAAGCCGTTATTTTCATTTAAACTTCGAGCTGTCAAAAGACGATCGCAAAGGCCCACTTTTAGTGTTACTACCGTAACCTAAAGTGGGCCAGAATGTGACTCGATTTCAGCCACTCACGAGTTGCAGACGGCGGCAAGCGGCGCGGGAAAGGACGGCCATACATTCCCTACACAGAGCTATAGCTCGGCGCTGTCGGCAGTGGCCAAAAAAGGCCTACTGTGGTGCTTGCGATGCCGCGGCAGACAAGTGGCTGGTGGGCGGGTGGCCTGTCTGCCCACGGCCAAACGGCCGAGCCGGGCCGCTGCACGAGGCGCCTCGCCGCCTCTTATGTTGCACAACGAGGACCGACGCCGCCCTGCCCAATAAGGCAGCACCGCCTGCGCCAGCTAACACACCAGCAGGCGCGATCGCCAGGACCACAGAGCAGCTGCAGCAGCCTTCATGTTAACCCTTGGAGGCATAGTCACAGACAGTCGCGAACCTCTCTAGGAAAAAAAAAAAAAAAAAAAAAAAAAAAAAAAATTGCAGCTGAAGAGAGACTAGCGCTCCAAGCGGCCGGTAGGGAATAACAGTGGAGTGGCATGATGGAAACTGAGAAGTTGCCGTTTTTAATCTACATCTACATAGATACTCTGCAAATCACATTTAAGTGCCTAGCAGAGGGTTCATAGACCACTTTCATAACCTTTCTCTACCGTTCCATTATCTAATAGCGCGCGGGAAGGAAGAACACCTAAATCGTTCCGTTTTCGATCTGATTTCTCTTATTTTATTGGGATGGTCATGTCTCCCTAAGTAGGTGGGTGCTAGCAAAATATTTTCACATTCAGAAGTAAAAGCCGGTGATTGAAACTTCGCAAACAGATTACGCCTCAATGAATCATGTCTTTTTTTAACGATTTCCACCCCAATTCGTGCAACATTTCCGTGACGCTTTCCCCCCCGTAACGTGATAAAACAAAACGAGCTGCCTTTCTCTGAACCTTCTCAATATCTTCCGTCAGTCTCACCTGGTAAGGGTCTCACAAGAGGAAACAGTACTCCAGGGGAGGACGCACAAGTGTGACGTAGGCAGTCTCTTTGGTGCAGCTGGTGCATCTTCGAAGCGTTTTGCCAATGAAACGTAACCTTTGGTTCGCCTTCCCCACAATATTTTCTATGTGTTCTCTCCAGTCAAAGTTGTTCGTAATTGTAACTCCTAGGTATTTGGTAGAATTTACGACCTTAAGACTTAACGGATTTATCGCGTAATTGAAGTTCAGCGGATTTCTTTTAGTGGTCATGTGTATTACTTCACACTTTTCTTTATTTAGTGTCAATTGCCAATTTTCGCACCATGCAGAAATTTTGTCTAAATCGCTTTGCAGTTGCTTTTGATCCTCTGTTGACTTCACTAACCGACAAACGACAGCATCATCCGCGAACAGTCTAAGGGAGCTATTCAGATTGTCTCCTAAATCGTTTATAAACACGAGGAAGAGTAGGAGACCTATAACGCTTCCCTGTGGGACGCCAGATATCACTTCTGTTTTACTCGAGCCGGCCGCGGTGGCCGCGGGGACTGAGGCGCTCCAGTCACGGTCTGCACGGCCACTAAGGTCGGAGGTTCGAATCCCCCTCGGGCATGGATATTTGTGACGTCCTTAGTATAAGGTAGTTCTTAATAGTTTGCAAGTTTAGGGACTGATGATCCCGTAGTTAAGTCCCATAAGCTTAACAAACATGTTTTTTCTTGTTTTACTCGATAACTTACCGCCAATTACGACGAATTGTGTCCTTTCTGATAGGAAATCGTGAATCCAATCGCACAATTGGGGAGATATTCCATAAGCACGCAATTTCATTAGAAGCCGCTTGTGGGGTACAGTGTCAAAAGCCTTCCGTAAATCCAGAAATATGGAATCGATTTGAGATCCCTTGTCGATGGCACTTAACACTTCATGTGAATAAAGGGCAAGCTGTGTTTCGCAAGAGCGATACTTTCTGAATCCGTGTTAACTATTGGTTAATAGGTCGTTCTCTTCGAGGTAGTTCATAATATTCGAACAAAGTAAATGTTCCAAAATCCTACTGCAAATCGACGTCTATGAGATTGGCCTGTAATTTTGGGGTTCACTCCTATTGCCTTTCTTGAATATTGGAGTAACTTTGACAACTTTCCAGTTTTTGGGTACGGGTCTTTCGCTACGTGATTAGTTGTGTATGGTAGCTAAGTACGGAGCTATTGCATCAGCATACTCTGAGAGGAATCTAGTTGGTATACAATCTGGTCAGGAAGATTTGTTTTTGTTTAGTGACTTAAGTTGTTTTACTACTCCAAATGCTGTTAGATACATTTTTCCTGGTCACTGAACGTTGCTGTGAACTTTCTAATACAAATACGAAAACACCATTAAAGTATGTGATATTCCTGCCCTTTGGCCACTTCATATTTCTGGCCGCTGGCCGTTTCTAAAATCGTACGTGCCTTAAATGCGAAAGAAAGGCCGAAGTGCAGCATATGTTGAAATGTGGGGTGGGGAGCAGTACCATATGGCATAGTAGGTGCTGGTTCCCGTGGGAAAGCCCGCCTGTGTTACTGGTGCTCTCCTCGCATTGGCTGCTGCATTTCACGTCACATGATTTCTTTTGAAATTAGTTTTGTTTATTATATACTAAATATTAATTATTCATAGCTGAGAATTTATGATAAATATCTCTCAAGGACAGGCTAGGTTTTGACAGTTTAAAAAGTCTAAGGTGCCTTCTCTTACTGTAACAAGAGAAGAGCGATTTTGCAGAAGGCGCGCGACGGCCCTGTTTTGGCGCGAAATAGAGCGTCAGGTGCCCTCTCGCAACGCGCCGCAGTTTCAGTCTCGAGCTGACCACTATACGCGCCGGACCGTGCCGGTAATGAGTAAAGTTTTGTATACTTGTGATAACAGTCGAGGTCTCAACATGAACTACGGGCAGCATAGGCCGTGTCGTATTAACAATAGTTGTTCATATTTTATTATTTATTTGATAAATGGCATCCCTGACAAAAATCTCGCGAGTCGTTTCTTATGCTTCCATCCTACGGAACTTATTTTAGCCTCACTTGTATGCTGTAGAAGAACCAACGACCTGTGTGCTGTCTTCTGCGCTAGGGACACAACTATAGGAGACAACAGGTTAGTCAGAACTCTAATGCTTTACATAGAGACTTTGACAGCAACTACGGCACCTCGTGCGTGCTGTAGCGCAGTACAAACTCACACTGCTACGCAACAGCATCCGCAAGGATGTGGAGGTTTTAGGGGACTTGTTGGGAGGAAGCAGTACTATCTTCTCCGTCCACAAATAAAAACCCAAGGAAGCCTGTAAGTAATATGACTGCTTCTGTTAATGGCAGTCTATAATTTAACAAACTGTCAGTTCAGTGTAATTCATACAGTTCACAATACCCGAATCATATTAATATCGTCTGGAACCTTTTGAAAGCGGGAATGAATTGCAACCTGATGTGCTGAAGTATATAAGAGGAACTGATTATGTTCCCATTGTTGATGCGTACTGACATGTTGCAAGAGTTTTGTTTTAGCGAATTTAGGACACTGTAATGTTTTGAAAAGTACACACGATTTTTACATTGTAGGGGATTCGTTTTTACATCGTCGTTGAAACCATATTTCACCTCGTCCTTGCTTCTGTGCCTTTCGTGTACCTATCATAATTTTTAGCTACTTGGCAGGTACCAAACTGAATATCTCCAAGAATGTGACGTGCTAACATTAACAGCTTATATATGGACTTATTTATTTGTAGCTACGTTTTCACTTTATCATACTAGTAGGTAACCGACACAATATGTTAGTATACAGGCTTATTTTTGTGAAGCCGAGATACGAACCTAATGCATTAATACATTACTTTTATTCAGCAGTAATATTATGAAATTGTGGACAAGATTTTGTGTCCCTGCCTCGTCGCCGCTTTTGTCTCGTTTCCGTCGTAGGTGTCGGTGGCCGAGTGGAATGAGACCGACACAGGAATAAAGATAGCACGCTGGTGCAGGTACGGAGAGGAGCAGCCAGAAACTAGAAACACTAGAGTAAATTAGAACGAGATATATATTGCACAGAATTTATACAATACTTAACTTTTACATAGTACTGCAGAATGTTGATACCTAGTTGAGCTAGGCCGGCCCCGGTGGCCGAGGGGACTGAGGCGCTCCAGTCACGGTCTGCACGGCCACTACGGTCGGGGGTTCGAATCCCCCCTCGGGCATGGATATTTGTGCCGTCCTTAGTCTTAGTTCGTTCATAAGTAGTTTGTAAGTTTAGGGACTGATGACCTCGTAGTCCCATAGACTATAAAAACATTTGAACATTTAGTTGAGCTAGAGTCCTGCCTAGTGCCTAACTGATAGCCAAGTCTTCACTGGTGCCTATCGGATTCCGAAGTCTTTACTGGTTCCTAACTCAGTCCCAAGTGCACGATGTCGTTCACTGGTGGCCACGAGCGGAGTTGCCGCAGAGGGCGCTCGTGGCTGTCGTCGTAAGAACGCCTTGCCGTGCGTGCATGGCGGCGCGCGGCGAAAGTAGGTGGCGCACACTTTAGACTTGTGCGACACCACACCCCTCCCCCCCAAATCGCCGCGCCATCGTGGCGTAGGGCTGAGGGCCACGGCGACGGCACTGGGAGGAGGGCCTGGGCGGGGGCGTTACTGGTGGGACGGGCGTCGTAGCTGAGGCTGGGATCGAGACGCCGTCCGCGCCCCGGCATCCGCCTTGCGATCCTCCAGGAAACCCGGCGAAACCTGAGGAAGGGCGCACACCCCCGCCCAGAGGGAGCAGGTCATCTTCTGAGGTGCGTGGCCCAAGCTGGGGGGGCCCGCACGGTCCCGGAGTCCCTCTCGGTGACGCTGTCATCTGCGGCGGCGACGGAGGCGGAGGGGCCGACAGCGTAGGAGGCGCGTCGACATCCATCGGGAGCTCGTAGCCCGGGGAAGCTGGGCCCGGCGGCGAGCGATGTGGCTGTGCTCCCTGGCGGTGAACTGGATCTGGAATCAAGAAACCGGAGACAGGATCGCGCGGCCTGTGCAAGCGCAATTGGTTTGCGTGGCACCGCAGCTCCGACCCTGTGGAAGAACGTACAACATACATATTGCGACCGAGCACGCACTGAATGGTGCCCGGCAACCATGCCTTCTTGTTGCCAGCAAACACCCTGTACAGCACCGGCGTAGAAACCTGAAAACGCGTAGCGCCATACGAACCGACTCGGTGCGTGGGAGGCTGCAGCAGGTGAAGGAGAGTGCGGTGACGGCGGAAGTGTAGCAGCTCGGCAGGAGACGGGCCGTCACGTGGCATGCACCGATACGTAGACAGGAAAATTTGAAGAGCTTGCTGCCTGCAGTGCTGACCTTTCATCTTCTCCATGTGAGACTTGAATGTTCGAACGAAACGTTCTGCTTCACCATTGGACTGAGGTTGAAAAGGTGCGGTGATGATATGCTGAATGCAATTCACACGACAAAACTGTTGAAATTCCGCACTAACAAACTGAGGTCCATTGTCACTGACGATAGTTTCAGGCAAGCCTTCGATGCAAAACACTGATGTTAAGGCACTGATTGTACTAGAAGCTGTCGTTGAGTTCATGGCAATCCCAAAAGGAAACTTGCTGAAAGCATCTACAACGATTAACCAACGCGTATTCCAGAAAGGTCCGGCAAAGTCAATGTGTAAACGTTGCCATGGTCCCTTGGGGCGTGGCCAGTCTGAGAAACGTTGCGGAGGAGCCGCCTGATGCTCCGCACAAACCGTACAATGTGACGTCATGCTCTCTATCTGAGCGTCCATACCAACCCAGGTACAATGACGTCTGTCCAGTTGCTTTGTCCTAACAATACCCCAATGTCCTTGATGCAGGAGGCGTAACACTTCACGTTGCAGGGAACGAGGAACAATCACTCTTGTTTGGTCGTTGTCCGTATGCAACAACAGTACACCCTGACTTAAAGATAATGCATGACGTTGTGCACAATAACGTCGAACCAGAGGCCGATCAATGTCTTTGGCTCTGGCAGGCCACCCTGAGGGAACAAAACGTGCTACCACACTTAGGTCTGCATCCGCAGCTGTTTCCTGTGCTGTTTCCTGTTTCCTGTTTCCTGTTCCAGGAAAGTCTGCGACAGCGGAAGCATCTCTGGAGTCTATCTGACAACATATCATTTCTGAAGAATCAAATGATACATCCTGGCCAACCGGAAGTCGGGTGTGTCCGCGTTGGCATGTTTAGTGGTAGGTCGGTACAAAATCTCATACTGATAATTTGACAATATCAAGGACCATCTCTGAAGCTTTTGTGCCGTTCGTGGCGGAACTGGCTTTGTGGGTGAGAACAACGACGTGAGAGGCTTGTGGTCTGTCAACAAATAGAATTTTCTGCCATAGAGATAATGATGAAACTTTGTGACGCCGTAAATGATTGCTAAGGCCTCCTTTTCTATCTGGCTGTAATTCTGTTGCGTTGGCGTCAGTAGCTTGGATGAAAAGGCAATAGGACGATCGTAAGAACCAATACGATGTGAGATCACTGCACCCAGACCGTACGACGAGGCATCGACTGCTAGCACTTCAGGCTTCTGTGGGTCAAAGGGAATCAAACATGCATCACTGATTAGTGCAGACTTTAAGTTGTCAAAGGCAACCTGGCAATCTCTGGACCATACAAAAGGAACATTCTTCCTACGTAAGTGATGCAGTGGAGCTGCAATCTGAGAGGCATTGGGAATAAACCTGAAATAATAGTTAAGTTTTCCCATTACTGCTTGCAATTCCTGCACATTCTTAGGAGGAGGCAAGTCTTTAATCGCTCGAAGATGTGACTGTAAGGGATGGATTCCTTGGGCATTAATCACATGGCCTAGGTACTCTATTTCAGTTTGAAAAAACGAACACTTTGCTTTATTACAACGTAGACCTGCTGCAGTCAAAACTTTGAAAAGGCACTCCAGGTTTGCTAAAATGTTCTTCAACTGTACGTCCGGATACCACAATATCATCTAAGTAGTTCGAGCAACACGGTACAGAAACTGTCAGCTCTTCCAAAAAGCGCTGAAAAATAGCGGGGCGGAAGAACTGCCAAAGGGTAGGCGTTGAAATTGAAAAAGACCCATGTGAGTATTAATGACGAAAAACTGTTTTGACTCGTCATCAAGTGGAATCTGTAAGTATGCCTCTGCTAAATCAATCTTGGAAAAGAAGCGAGACTGTCCTAATTTGTCCATTAGTTCGTCAGGTCTGGGCAGGGGATAAGTGTCTATAATCGTTTGACTATTCACAGTTGATTTGAAGTCCGCACAGAGACGAAGTTTTCCCGACGGCTTGGGTATAATTACTAAAGGCGAGGCTCACTGACTCGCAGAAACAGGAGAAATCACCCCACTATCTTGCCAACGTTTAAGTTCTTCGGCAACTGTATCACGCATTGCGATAGGCACTGGTCTAGCTTTACGAAATTTTGGCACTGCAGATTCTTTTAAAGTCACATGTGCCACGAAGTCTTTTGCACAACCTAGTTCCGGCGAAAACAAATCACTATATTTTTCACACAATGCATTAATTTTGTCCTGAGGCACTACTGACGAAATTTGAAGCACATCTCTTTGAATTGATAAACCAAATAAATCGAACGCATCTAGTCCAAAAATATTCTGCGTAGATTTGGCCTGAAGAACTACAAAAGCAACTGTTTTTGTTACACCTTGAAAAGAGGCGGGCAGGCTACACGTTCCTAGCACGGGAATATTTTGACCTGTATAAGCTGTTAACACTTGCTGTGACGGCGACAATTTTGGCGAACCCAGAAGTTCATAAGTATCGTTATTTATTAATGTGACAGCGGAACCAGTATCAAGCTGAAATTGCACCGTCTTATTTTCTATGAAGAGAGTCACAAACAGTTTTTGCTTGCTGCGCTCGACAGGTGCGCGAATGTGGGCAACGTCTGCTACGGTTTGTTTACTGCGCTTGCGCGGGACGCCTAGTGAAGTAAGCGGCACAGACTCGGCACGCAGCGGATTAACAACACTGTCACTAGATGGCACTACCGCCGGATCGGCGTCCGCGCAAGCATGTGAAGCTACTCCAGATTTACTAACTACTGCACTACACTTTTGAGTAGCTACTTGATGTCTACTGTCACTAGCTACACAGTACTGGGCACTATTACAAGGAGCAGTTGCAGAAGGCACTATTTTCACTACAGGAATGCACTGTTCATAGTCATTTTGCTTGTCCCGAACCCTTTTCCGTTGCACTGTTTTACGCGCTCGTCGGCGCTTGCTACGTGGTGCACTATATAGTTTTGCCATAGGCGCAGAACTACTTTCTTGCAATTGAGATCCAAGGAAAGCACTGTTCAATTCCACAGCCCGTATAACATTTACAGAATGAACTGTTCTCGCACTCTGCGAAGCACTGTTTCTAACGGTACCGTTCTTTGAGTTTTTAATTTGCATACACACAGACTGTACATGTCCTGATTTGCCACATTGATAACAGGTTGCGTTGCGACTAGGGCAATGAGCACGCTTGTGGCGAGACACACACTGGGGGCAAGATTTACGTACATTTTCTGAAATGAGCGTTGGCGCCCGTTATTCAAATCACTGTTTCTAACACGACGGGGCGACCTTTGTGTCGCACTTTTACACTGGCTACTGTTCACTGTCTGTTCAGCATGGTCGGTAGAAAAATAAGAATCACTAGTGCTACACTGAGAACTACGGCTAGGAAAGCGACCGTTGCGGCGCACTGAATTAACACTGTGGCTTTGCATTTCTACATCTGCTAAGTCAAAAGTATCATGCGCATCTAAAAGCTGCAGTACACTGTCTAATGAGGGGTCAGACTGTTTCAGAATTGCTGCTCTAATTCTGGGGTCCTGAATATTCTGCGTAATCGCATCCCTCAACATAACGTCACTATACGAAAGTCCACAAGACCAAGTAAATTTACATTTGCGGGTTAAGCCCTTCAATTCCGTAATCCACTCTTGGTGTGACTGCTGCGGTAATTTTTTAAGTCTGAAAAATCGGTACCGTGCAGCGGCTACAAGATCTTTTCTCTCATAATGAGCATTTAGTGCCTCTACTATTTGTTCAAAGTCTACATCACGAGGAGATGCGTTGGGGAAGAGTTTCTTCAGTAACACGAAGGTGTTGGTGCCCACCACAGATAATAACAGATGCTTCACTTTCTGACCTGTAATTTGATGAGCCGCGACGAGTTCTTGAAACTGAGCGAAGTAGTCACTCCATTCTTCCTCTCGTTCGTTGTACTGGCGAAACGTAGGAAGCGGGGCAGTGGCAGGTGTGGGCTGCTGAAGCGGCGGCTGTTGTTGAGTTGCCGTCAACTGCGCCACCGCCTGGAGAAGTTGTGTTATATGCGCCGTCTGTAACTGAATAATTTCCATTAAGTTTGGGTTCGGGGTAGTGGCCATGCTGACCGATTAGGCGCCGCGCATACAAGTAACTTATAACAAAACACAAATGCAAGATAAATGAGGACGCTCTGCAACAAAAAAGTCCACAAAACACGTAACAGAATATGTTCCCCCAAAAATCTTATAATAAGCGTGGGTGGGCGGGAGCAATTTCTGCGTGCTCCCGCTGCTGCTGTCTGGCTGCTGCAAGTGAGCTGGTCCAAGGTTCTTCTATCGCTCCTCGTCGCCACTTTTGGATCCCATCCTCGTCGTCACTTTTGTGTCCCTGCCTCGTCGCCGCTTTTGTCTCGTTTCCGTCGTAGGTGTCGGTGGCCGAGTGGAATGAGACCGACACAGGAATAAACATAGCACGCTGGCGCAGGTACGGAGAGGAGCAGCCAGAAACTAGAAACACTAGAGTAAATTAGAACGAGATATATATTGCACAGAATTTATACAATACTTAACTTTTACATAGTACTGCAGAATGTTGATACCTAGTTGAGCTAGGCCGGCCCCGGTGGCCGAGGGGACTGAGGCGCTCCAGTCACGGTCTGCACGGCCACTACGGTCGGGGGTTCGAATCCCCCCTCGGGCATGGATATTTGTGCCGTCCTTAGTCTTAGTTCGTTCATAAGTAGTTTGTAAGTTTAGGGACTGATGACCTCGTAGTTAAGTCCCATAGACTATAAAAACATTTGAACATTTAGTTGAGCTAGAGTCCTGCCTAGTGCCTAACTGATAGCCAAGTCTTCACTGGTGCCTATCGGATTCCGAAGTCTTTACTGGTTCCTAACTCAGTCCCAAGTGCACGATGTCGTTCACTGGTGGCCACGAGCAGAGTTGCCGCAGAGGGCGCTCGTGGCTGTCGTCGTAAGAACGCCTTGCCGTGCGTGCATGGCGGCGCGCGGCGAAAGTAGGTGGCGCGCACTTTGGACTTGTGCGACACCACACAAGAATTTGCGATTCTCATTAACATCAGAAGTTTGAACGTGAATGAATAGTTGAAGATTTATTTCTATGCCTAAAAGTATAACTAATCACAGTAAACGAACACCTGTTGTTCATAGCATTATTCTGTTACTTCTGAGCATCCTTTGCAAATGAGAGATTTCCGAATTTTATTTGTGACAGTTGCTACAATTTATAGCGCCACAAAAGCTCGTAAATATGAAGTTATTTTGAAAATGCAGCTTCAGTCCAAATAAACATTCATTACTCAATCGCTACGCGGTGTGATTTTACGATCTGGCCGCTTGGCAGCGACGCAGTTACAAAGTTGCAGAAAATCGCTGGGAGTTTCGTGACTCTTATGTTCGACTCTGGCGTAGTGGCTTCATTTGCGTCAACCTTAGCTTTTACTGTTTTCCAGCTGACTGACGCAGTGGTTTCAAGTAAGGTTGTGAATATCTTTGAAAATATCGATATTTAAAAAAGTATTAATTTCAGACGATACATATCTAAGAAAAATATCGATATATCGGAGGTAAGATATTGAAAAATTGGCCTACAAAAATATCGGCTGCACATTTTTGAGCTCTATATTTAAATACTGATTAAGATTTAGATATTCCCCTCATAGCATGGATAAGGAAAAAAATTAATGAAAAAATTTGTAAGTTATTAACTGCACTTTTTGCAGATGAAAAGCTTGTATTACAATAGCCTTGGTCGAATGATCTGTTGTTAATTAACAACTATATACATTATACGAGGAGCAACTAATCAAAACGTATATTGTCCACTGCCGGACAGAACTGAGTTTGATACGGTTTTCGGAGGTAATTTATGTCCTCTACAGGTTCCTGCATTCAGATTTAATCTATTTGTATATTTTAACACTGAAATAGTATGCTGAAAATGCATGGTTAAAACCAATCGTATATTGTCCACATCACTGAATGAATCACAACCCATAATGTCCACCATTTAAGTTTTTATTTTGCTTTCCTTTCCTCCAATTTGGCAATACTGGCGGGTTTAACACGTGTCAGGGTTTAACATGCTTCAAAGCATTATAGCCTACGGCATTGTCGCCTTCTGGCATTGTTTGACACTACTTGAGCCAAATCGTTATTGTTAGCAGTACACAGCGGTAGTATAGTGTTGTGGTTTGTGTGTATTGCTCCCAGTGGATTTAGAAAAAGAATGTGTGGTTGTTGGAAAAGATGGTATAGATAGAGGACAAAAAAAATCAAAACGAGAAATGGAAACTGAAATCAGGCAAATCTCCAGATTCGGAATACACTGGAAACAAGAAAAAAAACTTAATTCTTTCGTGTCGGCTTTAGAAGTTCCATGCAGCAATTTCACTCCTGAACATATTGATTCTGATTGCTTACACGAAGAACCTGGAATGGACAAAAAATTGCGCATCCCTAGCCTAACCCAGTTATACATCTGGGGAAAGGGGACCTAGAGCTTAACGTGGAATTCGAACCACTTGCAGTTTCTGGTGACTGCTGACATCGTTGAGAGGTGGGTTAAAATGCAGACTGAAAAATTCTGAAGTCCGACTGGGTTTCTAACCCGCGTCCCCTCGGTTTCCAGACGAGCGATTTATCCCAAGACCACCGGGCCCGACACTTCGTATATATATCCGTTGTAAATTAATATATTTTGTACACATTGTACAGCACCGATAAAAGTGTAAGACTCAAAGAATTTAGAAGGACTGTTGTAACTGGTTTACTGGGTACTGGAAATATTACAGGTATACCAGGTCCATCATGTAGTACACCACCCCCTAGGAGAATCAAACCACAGGTGTCCATGGAGAAGAGAAAGTCTGAAGCAAAACACATGCCGCAGCATAGGCCTACTAAACATTGTGCGTACTGTAGTACGAAAAAGACCGCTCATATATCCAGATGGCACTGTAAAACGTATCGTGTAGGCTTATGTTTGTCATCAGTCACGAATTGCTTCATTCGTCTTCATAAGTAGTTATTTTTAGACTATTTATAGTACGATGTGTGTTCATGTGTATTGTGAGCATTGTCATTATTTGCCACAGTGGCTTCTATTCAACTCACCCCTTAATTTGTAAGCAAATGTACAAAATAATAATTTTATTTTTTCCTTATAGTGCATCTGAACTATTTCAATCCGTATACACATGAAATTCATTGGTTTTATGTTCTGTGTCACAAAGGGTTAACTTGAACACTTTGCCCTAACAGCCGGAACAACATTTTCAAGTATACTGCCACAAATAAAAATTAAAAAGGAAGTAAGAAAGCAAATGGTTTAAGATCCCGTCGACAGCTCGGTCACCAGTGGATGAGCTCAAGCTCCAACTCCTGGGTAAGATTGCTGTTGTTTCTTGTAGTGGACTAAACAGCTGGATCAGTCCCTCCTGGGTGAGAAGGGGGGAGGGAATCGGCCGTTCTCTTTCAAAGTAGCCATCCCGGAATTTGCCTGGATTGGTTTAGGGAAATAACGAAGAAATTAAATATGGATGACCGTAGGTGGATTTGAACCACCGTCCTTCAGAATGCCAATCCCCGATGTTAAAGCTGCGCCACGTCACTTGGTGAAATAAAAATCAGTACGCCTTCTTTACATTGTCTACGACGGGCGTTTCAAAAGTCCGTGCAGAGTTCGAGAGATGGCACCATCGACGCATATCGAGGTCATGTTTAGCTAGTAGCATCTTTGGAAAGAACGCACACCAAGTGTAAGCCATATTGGTCTATTTCTTCATGTTTGGCATTCGTGTGAATAAAAGAAGTCGACTCAAAGGATGAACGAGAAAGAATTTCCTGTGGTGATTATCATTACTTTGTGAAAGGCAACACGCCTCAGGAGACTAAAGAGAAGCTTGATGAACGTTATGGTAACTCTGCAGCTCTATCGGAACATTTTATAAGTGGTTTCAAAATTTTCGGAGTGCGGGCACAAGTGACGCTGAACTTTCTGGACGCCCTGTGGAGGTTACGACTCCAGAAATCATTCATAAACTCTTGATGATGTATGACAGAAGAGCTAAGGTAAGATTGCTAATGCTGTGGGCACCTCTAATTAACGGATATACAATATTTTGCATAAAAATTTGGACATGAGAAAGCTATCCTCAAGATGGGTCCCGCGATTGCTCACGCTTGTCCAAAAACGGAATTACGTGAAGTGTTGCAAGGAAGGTTTGCATCTGTTCACGAACAACCCACAGGACTTTAAGCGTCGTTTCTTTACTGTGGATGAAACATAATCACATTAATATATTCCTGAGACCAAAGAGAAATCTAAACAATGGGTTACCTAGGGAGAATATGAACCAAAAAAGGCGAAGACCGGTCCTTCGGCCGGAAATGTTGTGGCGACGGACTTTTGGGATTCGCAAGTGGTAATGCTCATCGACTACATCGATCAGGATAAAAATATTACAGGTGCACATTATTCATGGTTATTGGACCGTTTGAAACCCAGCTGCAAATAAAACGCCGGCGATTGGCCCACAAAAAAGTCCTTTTCCATCACGACAGTGCACCAGCACACACCTCACCAGTTGTGGTCGCAAAATTATTGGAAATAGAATTCCAAAGCGTTTCACATCCTCCACATTCTCCAGACTTGACTCCCACGGACTACTATTTGTTCCCCAATTTGAGGAAATGGCTGACAGGACGAAGATTTCATTCAAACGAGGAGGTGATTGCAGAAATTAATAGCTACTTTGCACGCTTGGACAATTCCCAATATTTAGAAGGGATCAACAAATTAGAACAGCGTTGGACGAAGTGTGTAAGTCTAAAAGGATGGTATGTCGAAAACTAAAAATTGTTTTCCCCAAAAACGTTAGTAGTTTTTATTTTCGCACGGAGTTGTGTGTGTGTGTTTGTGGTCCTTAGCATACGTTAAAGTAAGATGAAGTAGTTTGTAGCGTAGGAACTGACAAGCGCAGCAGTTAAGTCCCTTAGATTTACAAACATTTGATTTTCATCACCCATGAAATCAGAACATAATCTACATCTACATAAATACTCTCCAAGTCACATCGACGTGCATGACAGAGGGTCCGTCGAACCGCTGTTATGGCATTTCTCTGCAGTTCCATTCTCTAATAGAAAGCGGAAAAAATGAACACCTGACTATTTCCGTTTTCGATTTTATTTTTCTTATTTTTATGATCTGTCTTTCTATGTAGGTGGGCGCTAACAAATTCTTTTTGTATTCGGAAGAGAAAGTTGGGAAAGAACGTCGCAACGACTTACGCCTTTCTTTCAATGATTTCCATCCCAGTTCGTGTATCATTTCCATGACACTCTCTCGCCTATATCGAGATAATACAAAAGGCTTCTCTTTGATTTCTCTATATCGTCCGTCAATCCCATTTCGTGGGGATCCCAGAATGCTCAACAATACTGGCCGCGACGGAGTGGTCGCATTGTATCTAGATATGCAGCCGCGTCAGGAGCCAAACTAAACCTGCAAAAGTCAGGAATTTTAAACATCGGGCGAGGGATAGAATTTACAACCGAACACATAAAAATTGTGGACAAACTCAAAATCGGAATCGAATTCACGCGCAATATCAACAACAGTGCCGCCCTCAACTACATCACGTAGTCGATTCGTTTAAGTTATATGTGTTTATTCTTATATTTTAACTAAAAGACATAACATTTGCACTGCAGCATATCTCAAATGTCACGAGATAACAGATTACTACTTCCTAAGCAATAGTTAAAATTTACGCCAAAGAGGCACTTACTCATTTAATTATGGTGGAGGACGCCGTGTAAGTTTCTTTAATTTTATTGAAGACACTGTCCTATTCCGCTTGGAAAAAAAAATTCAGTTACAAGGCGTTTGAAGCCGACGCCGAAGAAGGCGAATTTGGCGAGCGCAAGGACGGGCTGAAGGGGTGGAAGGAGGCCCGTGTCAAAAAAATAAAAATAAAAAATAAAAAAAAATTGAGGCGCTATGCCCCGATGCGCGAGGGCGTTCTTCGTCGGGGGTTCGAATCCTTCCTCGGGGATGGATGTTTGTGTTGTCTTTAGTATGATGTAGTTTATAAGTACGTTGTAAGTTTAGGAACTGATGAGCCCGAAGTACCATAAGCTTAACAAACATTTGAACATTTTTGCTCAACAATACTCCAAAACAGGATGCACAAGTGTGATGTAGACAGTTTCTGTAGTAGAGCTGTTGTATCTTTTAGTCTTTGGTCTACTTTCTCACAGTATTTTCTGTGTGTCCTCCCAAATTTAAGTTCTTTGTAATTGTTACTCCTAAGTATTTAGTTGAATTTACGGCCTGTAGTTTCGGTCTGAATTATCGTGTAAATCAAGTTTAACGGGCTTCTTTTAGTGGTCGTATAGAAGACTTCACACTTCTCATTATTAAGGGACAACTGCCATGTTTTGCGTCGTGCAGATGTCTAAATCATTTTGCAGTTGCTTTTGATCTTGTGGTGACTTTACTAACCGACAAGTGACAGTATCATCCGCAGACAGTCCAACGAGCTATTCAGATTGTCTCCTAAATCGTTTATAAAAAATAGGGAAGAGTAGGGATCCTGTGACACTTCCCTGGGGAACGCCAGATATCACTTCAGTTCTACTCGACGACATTCCGTCGATTACAACGTACTGTGTCCTACCTGACAGGAAATCACTTCTCCAAACGCACGATTGTGGCGATATTCCATAAGCACGCCGTTTGATTAAAAGATGCTTGTGAGGTACAGTGTCGAAAGCCTTCCGGAAATCTAGAAATAAGGAATCTATTTGACATCCCCTGTCGACAGCACGCATCACATTATGTGAGTAAGGAGCTAGCTGTGTTTCATAAGAATAATATAAACCGGACGAATGGTGGAATCTGACCCGGGGGAAGACCCTGGGGATGATCAGTTTGGATTTAGGAAAAATGTAGGAACACGGGAGGGAATACTCACATTACGACTTATCTTAGAAGATAGGCTAAAGTAGGGCAAACTTACGTTTTTGGCGTTTGTAGATTTGGAGAAAGCTTTTGACAATGACGACTGGCATACACTCTTTACACTATTCCAAACTCTGAAGGTAAGAGGAGTAAAATATAGGGAGCGAAGAGTTATATTCAACCTATACAAATACCAGTCAGCGGTTATTAGAGTCGAAGGGTAAGAAAGGGACGCAGAGGTTGGGAAGGGAATAAGACAGAGTTGTAACCTTTCCCCAATGTTGTTGAATCTATACATTGAGCAAGCAGTGAAGGAATGGAAGGAGAAATTTGGAGAAGGAATTAAATTTCAGGGAGAAGGAATAAAAAGTTCGTGGTTTGCCGATGACAGTAATTTTGTCAGTGACTGCAAAGAATCTGGAAAAGCAATTGAATTGAATGGACAGGGTCTTGAAAGGAAGATATAAGATGTACATTAACAATAATAAAACGAAATAATGTAATGTAATGTCAGAAAATCAGATGATGCTGAAGGAATTAGATTAGGTAATGAGACAATAAAAGTAGGTGAATTTTGTTATTTGGGTAGCAAGATAACTTCTGATGACCGAAGTAAAGAACATATAAAATGCAGAATGGCTATGGGAAGAAAAGCGTTTCTAAAACAGCGAAACTTGTTAACATCCAATATTAATTTAAATGTTAGGAAGACCTTTCTGAAAGCATTTGTCTGGAGTGTAGCATTGTATGGCAGTGAAACGTGGACGATTAGGAGTACAGACAAAAAGGTTATAGAAGCTTTTGAAATGTGTTGCTACAGACGAATGATGGGTAGATCACGTGACTAATGAGGTGCTTAACGGGGAGAAAAGGAGTATCTGGCATATCCTGACTAAGAGAAGGGATAGATTGGTAGGACACATTCTGAGACATCAAGGAATTGTCAACTTACCATTAGAAGGAATCGTATGGGGTAAAAATCGTAGAGGGAGACCGAGGGACGAATATAGTAAGCAGATTCAAACGGATGTAGGTTGCCGAACATGTTCTCAGATGAAGGGACTTGCACAGGACAGGGTAGCGTGAAGAGCGGCATCAAACCAGTCTGCGGACTGAAGACCACAATAACAACAGCATCAAACCGGATCACGTTAATAATTGTCTTTGTATGTTTAGAAGTATAGTGGCAATTTCCCTTGGTTGATATTCACAGCACGTTACGGACACCGTCGGCCGCGTAGGCATTCAGTGAATGGGGTAGTTACGCTGGACGGCTCCGGCGGTCAGTAGGTTAAGTGCTGCTCAGCGGTCCAGAGCCACTGCTGGCGGGAAGCAGGCGGACACTGGGGCAGCAAGTTAAACCTACTTGCGGGCCAACCCGCGGCAAAGCGCGTTACTTCATTAGTCCTCCTCTCACAGCCGTTTGCTTACACGCTAGCTCTGCGGTGTCGGGGAGGAACAGGAGAAGGTTGTTGCTCGCACAGACAGTGCACTGAGATTCTTGAAGAGTAGAATCCTGTTCGTAATGTATAAACACTGGTAAACACTTGTAGGTATTGCAATAAAGTTGATTTCAAACATAAAAAATTATAATAAATGAGCAGAGGAAAAAACGAAATAAACCTCTCTGACCAATGTTAACGTTAAAAAAGTATCTGATAACTTAGTTGATTACTATATATGCAAACATCTTTGGCAAAGCTGTTGTTAATTACGAAAAATATAAAAGTTTTCTTTCAAAATTCAAATGTTTGTAGAGTCTATGGGACTTAACTACTGGGTCATCAGTCCCTATACTTACAAACTACTTATGAACTAGCTAATCCTAAGGACGGCACAAATATCCATGCCCGAGGGGGGATTCGAACCCCCGACCGTAAAGTTTTCTTTAATTTAACGTTTTAGCATAAAAAGCTGTATAATACCTGACAGCTCAAAACCGTATACAACAACTAAATACGTGTATATTTCCATATAATTTATGCAACAGTTACGCCAGATGTCTGTATATAACGTCCAAATATCGTAGACGTAAGTTATAAGGAAAATTTATAACAAACAAATTTAGGTATATTTTCCTATTGTTTGATTTGTAATTAATGTAATTCTTATATACGCAGGCGCTTGAGTATGACAAACTGTCGAAATAGCTGCAGCACTATTAAATAAAATATAAGCAACATTCCGGAACTTTATTGCAATGTCTTTCTACGACATATATGATGCTGCAGGCCCAACAATTAGGAAACTTGTAGGTATGTGATCTGCTATTCAGATAATGCCGAAAATGATTGCTTATGATGTGAGGAGGGAAATCTTATCCTCAAATTGCATTTTTCATGATCCTGACAAAGGGATGTTTTATTTTATTCATTCATTTTTTTAAATTTTTTTTGGTGATATCATTCAGATCTACAGTTTAACTCGTATTAGTTCGGTTCTTCCATGCTTTCGATTTTTATCGTATATACATATGATGTTTGTAAATAACATTCATCTATCCTATAAATATTATAAAAATGTATGAACATATGTCTGTATGGATGTGTGTGTGTGTCCACAGACGATAGGTAGTACAGGAAGCGAAAACTGTTCCATAATAGGACGCATGCATAACGAAGACTTAATTCATTAGAATTTTTGCGATCGTTTTTTGACAGCTCGAAATTTAAATGAAAATAACGACTTAACCATTCATCTGACACGAAAACTTTGTAGAGGAGAAAATTCTCTACAACTTTGCTCTCTTGTGTTTTTGTAATATCTCGTATCGTTTCAGAGATATTTCCAAAAATAACACCGTCCATTGACTTTATGAAAACCAGCCGTTCGCAGAAGTCACCTGACATTCCATGCCCAGAACCCTCTACCACACGCCATCTTGCGTTGCGTATTTGATGATTTTCTTATTATAACGTACACGTTGTTATCTCAAAGCAACGGCGCACTGAAGAATTAACAAAAACAAGTCGTTCTTCGTAAGATAAATGATAATCTAGTGTCTAAAAATGCCATATTAGCATCAATTAAAAACTGCCATCAATAGTAAAAAAAAAAAAAAAAAAAAAAAAAAAAAAAAAAAAAAAAAAAAAAAAAAAAAAAAAAAAGTGAAGGACGTATTTCGTAACGGTTCGCTGTAGTGTAGTAGGCAGCGTGTTCGCTTGTAATGCACACGGTCCGTGGTTCGAGACCCGACAATCACTAATACTTTTCTCCTTTTTTCCTAAAAGGGTTACGTATTGAGTGCATAGATATTATCACAATAGCAGAGTCGTAATCATATCACTATAATTTTTTTATTATTTACATTATTATTTTTGTCCGAAATGTTTGCAAAAAATGATAAAACTACAAATTTAAAGTGGGTCGTAAAACACGTCAGTGCGATTTTTTTGTTTAGTTTTAGGAGTATAAAAGGTTATACATATTTTAGAGTGCTTGGTGAATTTTTACTTTCGAAAAATTAAAGTTTGATAGAAGTTATAATACCGTATTCTGAAACTAGGCTGTGGCGTTCGGTTAATCTGAATAAGCCAAGAGTCAATGAGTGGAACAAATGTTTCAGAGAGAGAGAGACTATAAAAATTAGAAGCGACAACGCGCCGGAAGCACTAGAACATCAATGTCTGACGACAATATGGAAGAAGTCAACGAAATGGGTCTGGAAAATCGCCGAATCAGCATCAGAAATGTTGTTGACGATGTCTGAGTAACCTCTGGTTCATTCCAAGCAACTTCGTCGTTTGTTTTGGCATGAAATTTGTTCCGAAAACGTTGAATTTTAACTAATTGCAGCCTAGAATATCATCATCGCACTTTTTGATACTATTTCGGTTTTGTATATATACATATATTCGAATCTCCGACCGCGCAGGGCCGTGCAGACTGTGACTGGCACGCCGCAGATCGCTAGGCTAGTGCGGCCGGCCGTCATCGGCATTTATATAAGTTATATATATGTGGCGTCTGTTCTATCGGAACAAGTCCGAAAGAACAGACGCCACATATACAGGTACATAACTTATAAAGTGTGTTTGTTAACCTACTGGACGAAACTGCTACGGTAATCAGTCTCTAGACTTACAAACTATTTAACATACACTAAGGACAACACACCCATGTCCGAAGAAAATGTTTGTAAAGCTTATGGGACTTAACTACGGGGTCATCAGTCCCCAAAACTTACAAACTACTTATGAACTACTTACAAACTAGGACGGCACAAATATCCATGCCCGAGGGGGGATTCGAACCCCCGACCGTAGTGGCCGTGCAGACCGTGACTGGAGCGCCTCAGTCCCCCCGGACACCGCGGCCGGCCCCATGTCTGACGAATGACCCATACCTCCGGCGAGAGCGACCGCCCAGTTCGTAGCATGATGCCTTAGACCACGCGGCTACTACCAAACCGTGCCCACACAATGATTGACACTGATTTTTTGGCAAATAAAATGATAAAAAAAAGTCTTTACGTTACCTCAGGCAGAGTATTCGCCAGACGTGGCCGCGTGGTATTACTTTTTATTCTCGATACTGAGTCATAAGAGGATGTCGTTTGACACCAAAGTTGAAATAAAAACTGAATCGCTGCAGGAGGTTCACGCCATAAGGAAAAGTGAGTTCTAGAAATGTTTCTAAGATTGAAAACGCTGCTGGCAAAAGTGTATTACATCTGAAGGAATTTATTCTGAAGGCTGATGTAGATGTTGTTGAATAAATAAAAATATTTTAAGAAAAACTCCCGTTACCTTTTAATCACACCCCTATGCTTTGCTTTAATGAGCTTTTTATTTCATTTTATAATTTTATTTTTAATTATAGTGTTCCAATCAAATGAGTGAAGCATATTGACTTACATCTGTGATGTTACAAAGTACACTAAAATGACAGTACAACTCAGGGAGTGTGGTAGATATCAACAATGCGAGCTGTTCCCTTTGAAGGCTATTATCTCAGTCGGTCGATATGTTTCACATGCCACAGATAACGCGACTTATTCAGCGAATAAATATAAATAAAAATATTATATGAAGTTGAATACGGTGATAAGGTTCTTAATACCTCAACAAAGGAGCTGTCATCTCCTTGGTATTAGCTTGTTAACAAGTCTTTGTGAATTTTTCCAACTTAACTTCCTCTCGCGGAATTTTCCTGTTTGTCTCTTGATAAGTGTTAGACCATACATTGATTACAGGAATAACACGTCGGTGCTGTACTGGCAGAACTGTAGACCGTGATGTTCTAATACAGAACATTTACATTACTAATTAAATCACTGTACTTATTTTCGCGAGAAACGGGATTCAGATTTGCGTACCAATCCTGGTTACCTCCGATGAATAACTGAATTGATTCTTCTCCAGACTCTGTCCAGTTTACATTAAAGTTCTGCTAATAAGTGCGGTGCCGACGGAAGATTGATTCTTCACCCTTCTTTAATTTGGTCTCGTTTAGCTCAAATGACCGGCTTTTAATGCAAAGTATTTTACTTTTGACTGTAACGAACTTTCTTCTAGAGCCGTTCACTATCATGAGGTAGCGCACGTTGTTGAAATTTAGTTCAAATATTTGTAAAGCTATGGGATCAAGCTGCAGTGCTCATCGATCCCTACACGTAACGAACTACTTGAACTAACTTAAGCTCGAGGGAGGACTCGAACCTAAGACGGAACAGCTGCGCGCCGCGGTGGAGTGGCCGAGCGTTCCAAGGTACCTTGCTGCGGAGCGCGCTGTTGCTCGCCGTCGGAGGTTCGAATCCTCCCTCGGTCATGGATGTGTTTCTCTTTAGGTTAGTTTAACTTATATTATGTATTTTGTAAGCCTAGAGACTGATAACCAGAGTAATTAAAAATGTTCAAATGTTTGTATAGTCTATGGGACTTAACTACGGGGTCATCAGTCCCTAAACTTACAAACTACTTATGAACTAACTAAGACTAAGGACGGCACAAATATCCATGTCCGAGGGGGGATTCGAACCCCCGACCGTAGTGGCCGTGCAGACCGTGACTGAAGCGCCTCAGTCCCCTCGGCCGTCGCGGCCGGCCCAGAGTAGTTAAGTCCCATAGATTTACAAACATTAGAACATTTTGGAACAACCAGGCAATCCACAGCAAGGCGCCTTAGTGCGCACGGACATTCCTGCGCGGATGAAGGTGATCCTCAATATGGCCTCTAATCACTCTAAATTTATCCTCGAGGTCTGGTCGCGAGATATACGAGGGTTGGAACTACTGTGGAGACCCTGTACAATGGAATCTACTATAATCGATGGTAGCACATGTTCTTGACATACCTGCATTACCTCCGAGCAAATGGATTCGTCCGTCCGACGTCAGCGGCGTGTGAACAATCGAGGGAAACACAGTCACTTGTGAACGAGCGGTCTAACGTATCGGCGTCACTATGTTTTCGAAACAGGAACAACGGAGTTGGTTCGAGATTGAATAGGCCTGGGCATTCGAGAAATTTGCATCACGACGGGTTTCGCGTGAATAAACGGAAACGCAGAAATGGATGCGTTACGACGCTGCTCAGACGTACTTGGAGTGCTATGAGCGCGAAGGAGAGGCTTTCTTACTTCGTATCGTAATACCGGACGAGACATGGGATAAATTGTACGAGCCAATAGTGAAACCCCAATCCAACGAATGGTGTCATTATGGGTCGCCGCGAAAGTCTAAAGTGCGTCAGAGCCTCGGGATGGTAAAAATTATGGTGCTTCTCGTGTACGACTGTGATGATGTTATCCTACGCATTATTGAGACGCTCAATATACAGTATTACTGTTCGGTTTGGAGCATCATTTGCGACCAGCTTTGCGAAAGAAGCGGCAACACTTTCTGCGCAACACACCCATCATTTTGCACGACAATGCTCGGGCGCATACAGCACAAGCTGTGGCTGCTCTGTTCGGTTGATGGGACTGGGAAGTAATGTACCATCCACCATACTCCCAGCACTTAAGTCCTTGTGATTGATTTCTTTCCGAAGATGAAGGAACCACTTCGTTGCATTCGCTTCAGAACTGTTCCCGCGATTCGACAGGCAGTATACCGCTCCTATTGCACCATCAACAGAACAGGCTCTGCTAACGGCATAATCCGCCTTCCACATCGCTGGCAACGGATTCTACACAACGCTGGTGACTACTTTGAAGGACAGTATGAGGTGCAAATATGTAAGCTTTTTGTATCGGTTGTAAATAAATAGTTGCCACTATTTACGTTCCAACCCTCGTACGTAGGAGAAAGAAATGTAATGGTTGATTGTCCTAGAAACGCACGCTCTCGGAACTTTGACAGAAGTACATAACGTAATTTGGAGCGGCGCTCTTGCTGCGCGTACCACTAGAGTTGGACCCTTGAAGACTTCGTGCACGCCGGCCGCGGTGGCCGAGGGGACTGAGGCGCTCCAGTCACGGTCTGCACGGCCACTACGGCCGGGGGTTCGAATCTCCCCTCGGGCATGGATATTTGTGCCGTCCTAGTTTGTAAGTAGTTCATAAGTAGTTTGTAAGTTTAGGGACTGATGACCCCGCAGTTCAGTCCCATAAGCTTTACAAACAATTTTTGGAGGAACATTATTCCGAGAACTGCCCGAAAGATATTTTTGTAAGCTCCTTCTTTCGGTGAATTATTCGAGTGAACCACAGTCTGGGACCTGTCTTACTCAAAATCTTACGTGGTCGTTCCATTTCAGATAGTTCCTTATGCCTACTGTCAGGTATTTTATGGAAGTAACTGTTCAAATGTTCAAAAGTTTGTAAAGCTTATGGGACTTAACTACGGGGTCATCAGTTCCTAAACTTACAAACTACTTATGAACTAGGACGGCACAAATATCCATGCCCAAGGGGGGATTCGAACCCCCGACCGTAGTGGCCGTGCTAACCGTGACTGGAGCGCCTCGGCCACCGCGGCCGGCGGAAGTAACCGCTTCCATTGATTGTTCCGCAGTTTTAGTAAAGGATCTTTCTCTCTCTCTTCGAAAAATCTGAAATGGCCGTACGTGCTAAGGGGCATTGCTGCGGTGCACGTGGCCGTAGCCCGTTGGAGGTTCATGTCCTCCCTCGAGCACGTGTGTGTGTGTGTGTGTGTGTGTGTGTGTGTGTGTGTGTGTTTTGTGTGTTTTGTTCGTAGCAGAAATTAAGGTAGTTTGTAAGTCTAATGACCGATGATCACAGCATCTTGGTCCCAGAGTTTTTCAAACATTTGATTATTGAACTTGTGTACGTTGAGGGTAAGCTACTACTCCCAGCATGTAGCGTCAACTCGCTGCAGATCTTCCAGCATTTCGCTGGAATATTCCAGTGTTGATACTACTTTGTAATATGTACACTACTACAGTGTCATCCCAGTGCTGTCCTTTTTGTTTTATAAATAATTATAATCTTTACCTATATGAAAATTGAGGTGTACATGTATTTTCACTCAGCATCCTGAACTAAACAACGCAGACGAATGGTGTTGATATATACTTCAAGTGCCAAATGTCTCATTGTGCACTATGGTGATTGAGGGTTAATAACGATAAATGGTTGGAAGTTATGGGGGTTGAAAGACATAGAAACGTGGAATTTTCTGTAAGTCGGTAACTTTAAGCGCCCAAAACAACCGTGTGGGAATATTGCCCTCTTTACGCAATGTCACTAAATTGACAGTCACCTAGGAGTTATGTACTTAGATGAAACGTACATTTCAACAACTAGAACTATTATATACACTCACTACGAAACAAATGTTCAAATGTTTGTAAAGCTTATGGGACGTAATTGCGGGGTCATCAGCTTAATGAGATATGGCAGGACATCTGTTTACCGCTTTGTCTAGCGTCAGTTTTCCAGCATATTTACAACTAGCATGGGTACAACTTTAACGTTCTGTGCTGTTTATTTACATTTATGGCACATTCATTATTATGAATAGCAGTGATTTTCCGTCTTTGCAACTACAATAAAAATGCTATTTTTTCTCACAAGACGCGTTTCGTTTTATTGAATGTAAAACATCTTCAGTGGTCTGTAATAATAGAAATCTACAGTTTTTTTGTGTTTAGATCGAAAACAGTTCTTAAATGGACCCTGAAAAGTAGGCCTAATGTTTGGTACTTACGGAAATTTTGTCTTCTTTTCGCTTCACATCATGGAATGCCGGTCTGTTTAATGCAATACCGCCGGTTCTTCATGCTGTGTCGTTTTCTCACTACTTTCACTGTCACTGTTTCACTGTTCATAGTTGTTTTCCACAGATCAGAAGTGTTTGTTTTTGTTTTTACTGATTCTGCTCAGTGTGTTATTGGAGTGTTGTCAACTTCACAAATGTAGTTCTTTCTCTATGTTTTATAATAAACTATGTTTCGTTGTATTTAGTTTTGATGTAAGCGGATTGGAATAGTAGCAGAATAATACATGTACATATTTAATGGGAACATTATTATTATTTTTTTATTTGATATTTTTTATTACTATTATATTATTATAATTGTTGTTATTATTGGTGGGGGTTTGAGTAGTAGGGAAAGATGACTGAATGGTGGTTGGATGTGGTATGATTAAATAATAAAAATAATAATAACGTTCCCATTAAATATATACATGTATTATTCTGCCACTATTCCAATCCGCTTACATCAAAACTAAATACAACGAAACATAGTTTATTATAAAACATAGAGAAAGAACTACATTTGTGAAGTTGACAACACTCCAATAACACACTGAGCAGAATCAGTAAAAACAAAAACAAACACTTCTGATCTGTGGAAAACAACTATGAACAGTGAAACAGTGACAGTGAAAGTAGTGAGAAAACGACACAGCATGAAGAACCGGCGATATTGCATTAAACAGACCGGCATTCCATGATGTAAAGCGAAAAGAAGACAAAATTTCCGTAAGTACCAAACATGAGGCCTACTTTTCAGGGTCCATTTAAGAACTGTTTTCGATCTAAACACAAAAAAACTGTAGATTTCTATTATTACAGACCACTGAAGATGTTTTACATTCAATAAAACGAAACGCGTCTGGTGAGAAAAAATCGCATTTTTATTGTAGTTGCAAAGACGGAAACTCACTGCTATTCATAATTATAAAAGCAACTACGGACATTATGGCCACACAAAAAAAACATCCATTATTTCTTGTGAGGAAATACGGGGGACAAGCCTGAGTACCAAGAAAACATGATACATGTTTTGTTTATTTTACTTGTGCAACACATGTCTATTTGAATAGTATTTACATTACCGAATGACAGAACGTCCTTTGAAGGAACGACAGAGCCATTCATTACTCAGTGCTGTTCAGAGAAGTACAACACAATACGATGATGCGGTAGCGATACAGTTACGAAGAACTCACTGACATTCTCTTTGTGACAGCACAGCTCCCGGACTAATATTTAATTTTATGACCGCTGCAAGTGTCTTTGCAATAGTACTGTTCGGAAATCGAGCGCGCACGTGTCTATCAGCAGAAGGCTAGCGCGAGGGAGCTGCCGGATGTCACGTGACCCGTATAACTAGCAGTGCAGTGGATTTATACCAGTATTCCTGCAGCGGATAACCACGATTCCGCCAAATTCAGGAATAACAGACCAATAACAAACAAAGCGCGCTACTGGAAAGCTAGTACCCTTAGATTAAAGACTACGCTGATTGGTAGCCCTGCACAGTCGGCCGCGGTGGCCGAGGGGACAGGCGCTTCAGTCACGGTCTGCACGGCCACTACGGTCGGGGGTTCGAATCCCCCCTCGGGCATGGATATCTGTGCCGTCCTTAGTATAAGTAGTTTGTAAGTTTCGGGACTGATGACTCCGTAGTTAAGTCCCATAAGCTTAACAAACATTAAAAAAATTAGCCCTGCACAAGGCCAGACGTGCGGTATCAATGCGATCGGAAAAGATAAGTAATTTAGGTAGAAATAAAACGTAGTTTAACATTTAACATTATAAGTAGCTAAAAACATTTATTAGTGTGCTCTTAAAGCTTACCATTAAAGGTTTTTCTTTTATTTACGTATGATCTAGTAATCACTAAAAGTTCGGTTTGTTTACATACGTCCTTGGTAGGCCTAAATTTAGCGTTTCTTCGTAATTTTAAGTGCATTTAACACAGTTAACTAACTGAATACGTTTATTAGTGTCGTCTTCAAGCTCACCATTAAAGGTTCTTTTCTTCTTTTCGCGCATTGTCTCAGTAATCACGAAAAGTTGTTTCGTGTACATTCATAGGCCAAATTGCCGAGTGTGCAAATTTAGCGTTATACCGCAATTTTAAGTGCATTTACTAACAGCTAACTCGTATTTTAGTGTCCTAAACAAATCTAGTAACCCTTTGTTTCTGTAGTTAATATATATTGTCGATATCACGTAAGTAACTATCATGAATGCAATGTGTTTGAGCTGCAGTAGGTTTGTTCGTTTTGGGTTTCAATGCAGCTGTTGTGACAAGTGGTTTCATTGGGGGGGGGGGGGGGGGGGAATGTAGCGGTATGGGAAAGAGGGAAGCAAACGAGTCTCTTCCTTTGTTTTGCAAAGTGTGTTCAAGATACAGAAAAATAGCTGAACAAGAAGGGAAGATTGGAGCCCTTCAGGCTGAACTGGATAGTGCTAGGGAGGAACTTACGAGGTTAAGAGGGGAGAAGGGTGAGCAGGGGTGGGAAGTGGTAGCAGGGAACAGGGGCCACAGAGAGAGTATAGTTCCTGACAGCTTCACAATTGGCACAACCAACAGATTTGCCTTGGTACCACAGTTTAGTGAGGAAGAGGCTCCTTTAGAAATAGGTGCAGTTACGAAACAACAGACTTTCACAAGGAAACCAACGGTTTCAAATAAAGTAGATAGTAAGAGGAAAGTTCTGTTAGGCCATGGAAAAGGCGTGAGCCAGATTTCGCAGGAAAATCTAGGTGATAGGTACCAGGTTACAAACTTTTCAAGCCCAGTGCAGGTCTTAGCCAGGTGGTAGAGGATATAGGTTCCTTGTGTAAGGGTTTCACAAAACAGGATCATGTTGTGATAGTAGGTGGGGTGGGAAACAGCGTTGATTGGGATCAGTGCTACAGTATTGAGTGTGACCTGGCTAAATAGCTTCTGCAACGACCCAGACAAATGTTGGACTGTTGCCTGTTTTCATGCGGTATGATCGACCCCAATTGAACCGCTCTGTCAGGAGGGTCAATATGGAGATCGTTCAACTGCTTAGGGCGGCTACTCTGTCGGACATAGGTTTGGTTCCTGTTGGTGCTATTGGTAAGTGGGATTTCACTAGGCATGGCCTGAATCTCAATAGGAAAGGGAAGGGGAAACTAGCTGGGTTGATAGCAAAATCCGTAAGGGGGGACACTGCAATTCATGGAAGAACTTCTTTTTTAGGCTAAGATCAGTGTCCAGTGAGAAGCTCAGGCAGGTAGGTGCTAAAAATGTTGAAAAATCAAATGTTTCTCAGAAAAGTAAGGTAAAAAAATAGTGTTAGCTATACAAACATTTGAACTTTTTTTTTTCTTACTTGGCTCATTCAATCTGACATCCGTTATTGATTTTCCTACTCGGGTAGTAAAGGACAGCAGTACATTGATAGATAATTTTTTTATAGACCAAGATAAGTTTAACAACATAAATGCTTGTCCCATTAAGAATGGTCTTTCTGATCATGGTGCACAGCTAGTAACAGTATATTACATGGCTCCGTTCAGTAATTCGAAACAGTCCACCAGAATTGTGCGCTCAATTAATGACTTAACAACTAGAAATTTCAAAGAAAATCTACAGCAGTTAGAATGGGATGAGGTTTGCAAGGAACATGATGTTAATTTAAAATATAACATACTTAAAGATACATTTGTAAGGGTATTTGATAATTGTTTCCCCAAAAATTAGTAAAATTTAATTGTAAGAAACCATGCAAAAAACCATGGCTTACTAAAGGGATTAAAATATCGTGTAACCGAAAAAGGGAACTATATCTGTCCGCAAGAATGAGTAATAACCCAGAAACAATAAAATATTATAAAAACTACTGGCTTGTTGTTATGGTCTTCAGTCCGGAGACTGGTTTGATGCAGCTCTCCACCCTACTCTATCCTGAGCAAGCCTTTTCATCTCCTCATAAGAACGGCAACCCATATCCACTTGAATCTGCTTACTATACGCGTCTCTTGGCCTCCCTCTGCGATTTATACCCCACACATTTCCCTCCAATGCTAAATTTACGATTCCTCGATGTCTAAGAATGTGTCCTACCAAGCGATCCCTTCTTTTAGTTAGGGTATGCCAAAAATGCCTTTTCTCACCAATTCTATTCAGTACCTCTTCATTAGTTATGCGATCTACCCACCTAATCTTCAGCATTCTTCTGTAGCACCACATTTCAAAAGCCTCTATTCTCTTCCTGTCCGCACTGTTATCGTCCATGTCTCACTCCCATACAAGGCAACACTCCACACAAATGCATTCAGAAAAGACTTCCTTACACTTAAATTAATATTCGATGTTAGCAAATTTCTCTTTTTCAAAAATGCTTTTCTTCCCATTGCCATTCTGCATTTTGTATCCTATGTACTGCGACCATCGCATCTTATTTTACTACCTAAGTAACAAAACTCATCTACCACCTTCATTGTTTCGTTACCTAATCTAATTCCTTCAGCATCGCCTGATTTTCTAAGACCGCATTCCATTATTTTTGTTTTGCTCTTGTTAATGTTCATTTTATATGCTCTCTTCAACACACTTTCCATTCCATTCAACTGCTCTTCCAGGTCGTTCGCTGTCTCTGACAGAATTACAATGTCATCAGCAAAACGCAATGTTTTTATTTCTTCCCCCTGAACTTTAATCCCTATTCTAAAATTTTCCTTGCTTTCCTTCATCGCCTGCTCAATGTACAAATTGAATAACATCGGTGAAAGGCTACAACCCTGTCTTACTCCCTTCCCAACTGATGCTTCCCTTTCATGCCCTTCGAGTCTAATAACTGCGGTCTGGCTTTTGTACAAGTTGTAGATAACTCTCCTTTCCCTGTATTTCACCCCTGCTGACTTCAGAATTTGAAAGAGTGTAGTCCAGTCAACATTGTCAAACGCTTTCTCCAAATCTACAAAGGCTAAAAATGTAGATTTGCCTTTCCTTAATCTATCTTCTAAGATAAGACGTAAAGTGAGTATTGCCTCCCGGGTTCCTACGTTCCTCCTGAATCCAAACTGATCTTCCCCTAGGTCAGCTTCTACCAGCTTTTCCATTCTCCTGTAGATAATTCGTGTTAAAATTTTGCAACCATGACTTATCAAACTGATGGTTCTGTAATTTTCACACCTGTCTGCACCTGATTTCTTTGGAATGGGGATTATTACATTTTTCTTAAAGTCTGAGGGCATTTCGCCTGTCTCATATATCCTACACACCAGTTCAAATAGTCTTGTCATGGCTGGCTCTCCCAGAGACTTTAGTAGCTCTGAGGGTATATCATCTACTCCTGGGGCCTTGTTCCGGCCTAGGTCTTTCAAGGCTCTGTCAAATTCATCTCTGAGTATAGTATCTCCTATTTCATCTTGATCTACTTCCTCTTCCCTTCCTACAACATCGTCTCTAAGTTCATTTCCTTTGTAGAGCTGCTCTATGTACTCTTTCCACCTTTCAGCTTTCCCTTCTTTGCTGAAAACTGGTTTCCCATCTGAGTCCTTGATATTCGTAGAATTGCTTTTCTTGTCCCCAAATGTCTCTTTGATTTTCCTGTAGGCGGTATCTACTTTTCCCCTTCTTATACATTCTTCTACAGATTTGCATTTGGCTTCTAACCACTCCAGCTTAGCCATTTTGCACTTCCTATCAATCTCATTTCTTAGTAGTCTGTACTCCATTTTGCCTGTTTCATTTACTGCATTTTTATATTTTCTCCTTTCATCAATTAAATTTAGTATCTCCTGTGTTATCCAAGGACTTTTTGCAGGTCTTGCCTTTCTACCTATTTTGTCCTCTGCTGCCTTCACTATTTCATCTCTCAATGCTACCCATTCCTCTTCTACTGTTTTATTTCCCCCTGTTTCTGTCAATTGTTGCCTAAATCTCCCTCTGAAATTCACCAGAATTTCACGTTCCTTCAATTTATCTAGGTCCCATCTCCTTATTTTCCTACCTTTCTGGAGTTTTTTCAGTTTCAGCCTACAGTTCATGACTAACAAGTTATGGTCAGAGTCTATATCTGCCCCTGGGTATGTCTTGCAGTTTATAACCTGATTCCGGAATCTATATTTTACCATTATAAAATCTATCTGATACCTTCCAGTGTCTCCTGGTCTCTTCCAAGTATACAACCTTCTTTTGTGATTCTTAAACCACGTGTTTGTTATGATTAAATTATGTTCCGTGCAAAATTCTACCAGGCGACTTCCTCTTTCATTCCTTCTGCCCAGTCCATATTCACCTACTATTTTTCCTTCTCTTCCTTTTCCTACTACCGAATTCCAGTCTCCCATCACAATTAAGTTTTCCTCTCCCTTAACGGTCTGAATAATTTCCTTTAGCTCCTCATATATTTCTTCTATATCCTCATCATCGGCAGAGCTAGTTGGCATATAAACCTGTACTACTGTTGTCGGTGTTGGCTTCGTATCTATCTTGACAATGATAATGCGATCACTGTGCTGCTCATAGTAGTTTACCCGCATCCCTATTTTCTTATTCATTATCAGTCCTACTCCTGTGATACCCCCAACTGATTTTGTATTTATAATCCTAACTACTGGCTACATTAAGAAAAGTTATTGAAAAATCAAGAAGCATGTGTATCAGGTCTGAGATTAGCACCTCTGATAATAAAATTTAAACAATTTGGAATATTATTAAAAGGGAGACAGGGCAACCAAGAGCAGAGGAAGAGGGTATTACCATCAAAACAACTTTATTAAGTCAGAAGTTGAAAACATTTTTAATGATTACTTTTTAAATGTTGTAGAGAAAATAGGATCTAAATGTTCATTATAAGGAGCAAGGCAATTAATGGAAGAGGCCATACCCACACAATTTGATACAATTGAAATTCCACCCACCTCACCTTCAGAAATTAGGAAAATAATAAACTCTCTCAAGAGTAAACGGTCATATGGGATTGAAGGCATTTCCAGCAGGGTATTAAAAACTTGTTCCCAGGAGATAAGTAGGATTCTCAGTCATCTTTGTAATAGCTCATTAAAGCAGGGTATTTTCCCAGATAGACTGAAATATGCTATCGTTAAACCTTTGCATAAAAAAGGGGATACATTCGATGTCAACAACTACCGTCCCATCTCACTTCTGACAGCTTTATCCAAAATTTTTGAAAAAAGTTATGTCTTCTCGAGTTGCTTCACATATTAGTAAAAATAAAGTTCTAACAAAATGTCAGTTTGGTTTTCAAAAACGCTTTTCAACTGAAAATGCTGTATATACCTTCACTGATGAAATATTAAATGCTTTGAATAACCGGACATCACCAATTGGAATTTTTTGTGATCTCTCATAGGCTTTTGATTGTATAAATCATGGGATTCTTCTAGATAAGCTTAAGTATTGTGGTATGAGTGGGATAGTGCACAAATGGTTTAAATCATACTTAACTGGAAGAGTGCAGAAATTTGAAATAAGCAGTTCACATGATATAGATGAAACAATTAATTCTTCTAACTGGGGAGTTATCAAAAATGGGGTCCCACAAGGTTCGGTCTTATGTCGTTTGCTGTTCTTAATACATATTAATGACTTGCCATTCGACATTCACGAAGATGCTAAGCTAGTAATTTTTGCTGATGATACAAGAATAGCTATCACACCTTACAAACAAGAATTAACTGATGAAATTGCAAATGATATCTTCTAGAAAGCTTCACACACACACACACACACACACACACACACACACACACACACATATATATATATATATATATATATATATATATATATATATATATATATATATATATATATATTCACTCATGAAATTTGTTATTAACTATCCGACCCAATTCAAAAGTAATAGTGTGCATAGCTACAACACTAGGAGAAAGGATGATATTCACTATTCAAGGTAAAATCTAACTTTGGCTCAGAAAGGGGTGAATTATGCTGCCACCAAAGTCTTTGGTCACTTACCAAGTAGCATCAGAAGTCTGACAGATAGCCAACTAGTATTTAAAAAGAAATTAAACGAATTTCTGAATGGCAACTCCTTCTACAATGTAGATAAATTTTTAGATAAAACTTAAAAAAATTAAAAATTAAAAATAAAATAAAAATTCTTAAAACATTTACTAAACTAACACGTTCCACATTACGACGAACAACTATTAATCTAATCTAGTCTAACGAATAAAATAGTGTAAACACACCTACGTGTCACCCTTAACTATTTAACGATACAGAGTTTTGTAACGGATATAAGCTACAAAATTGATAACCAGTGATCCGATGTTTACGTGTAAAGTGGCAATGGATTTATCTCCCAGAGCTTTATTGCACTCTAATCTCAAAAGTGTTGTAACGTTTACTATTTGTGAATTACGCAATAAGAAATGTTTTTTATAAGAAACTTCAGTTGTCTAACGCAAAGGATTTATTTAAATAAACAAAATAACGGCAGTGCACATGTTCCATGAATACCAGGAACCTCTGTACAGTAGATGAATCATTTGTTAATGTTTATTCAGCCAATTACGAAATCACAGTTAGGAACTTGCAAATCAATCTCTATCTATACAAGAGCGAAAGGACACTCATTCACTCACTCACTGACTAAACACTATTTCTCGAAAACTACTTCACCCATGAAGCTGAAATTTGGTATGAATATAGTTTATAGGGAGAAGACGTCAGCTAAGAAAGGATTTTACGATAGGGCCGATAGTTGAGGAGAACGTGACGTCATAAACAATGAAAACTTCCCCGTCTTGCGGCACGTGATAGTGTGACGTATCAAGGAATAATTTCAAAACTTTAGGAAACTTTTTCTCGCTCACAATCCCAGCAAAATGATGTAAGGAAAAAAGTTTGTCGCTTACTACTTTTTCGGCGTTCATGCAGTAATAGTACGGCCTTGGCACGGCGATACAATTTATTATTCATAGACTATCAATCGTATTCGCGAGAAATGCAACCGACAGTATACACACATACCAATGAACGTACGTTCGAAATTTTGTCATAGTACGACACACAGTCCATGAGATACGGAGCAATAAACAATTAGGCTCATGAAAAACCACCTCATCATGAATGACCATCAGTAAGGTTCAAGGTCAAACGTTAAAAGTAGCTAGGGTAGATCTGAGAAAAGATTGCTTCTCCCACGGAAAGTTGTATGCGGCCTGATAGTTCGTATATTCTGCAGTCGGAAAATAAAACTAAAAATATGGTCTACCGAGAGGGTTCAGAAAAGTACCTTAGTTATTGAGGCTATATAAATACAATTTTCTCTTACGTTATTTCATATGATACACAGAAACAAATTTCTGTCTCCGATGTTGTCCAGGACCTAAGTCACGAAGTACGTTTACAGTTGAGAGCCGAATGACTGGAAATTAATTACCATTTAGTCTCCTTTTTGAATTATTGTGTTTGCTTTCGTATATTTCAATATGTTTCACTAAGTAATAGTGAACAGCATCACAATACAACCAACTTCCTAAATGACTCGGTTGACCATTATTTCACGAGTGACTTTTGTCAGGTTCATAAAGGAAAAAAAAATGTTCAAATGTTTGTTAAGCTTATGGGACTTAACTGCGGGGTTATCAGTCCCTAAACTTACAAACTACTTAGGAACTACTTACGAACTAGGACGGCACAAATATCCATGCCCGAGGGGGGATTCGAACCCCCGACCGTAGTGGCCGTGCAGACAGTGATTGCAGCGCCTCAGTCCCCTCGGCCACCGCGGCCGGCCAGGTTCATAAAAACTAATAATATGTGATTGGGCGTAGTGGCGCTTTCGTTATTAATCAGAGAAATCATGTGCCGGTTCATACACGAATAAAGTGTTTTCAATACATCAATAATTTACTGCAAAAAACTGTTCCAATATGGAAGCTGTTTGCTTTTAGTAGATCAATAATTTTATTCTAAACGAAAAAAGTTTCAAAACGAGAAATGTCACTACATAGTATGTCAATAATTTTGTTGTTATGAAAAATTTTCCAAATGAACGATGTTTGTTTTTAGAACGTCAGTAAGTACACTGTAAAAAATACAGAATAAAGGGTTATTGTTTTTAGTATGTCTATCATTTTATTGTTAAAAATGTCAAAATGTAGGTTGTTTGTTTTTAGTTTGTTAATAAATTCTCTGGTAAAAACACAAGAAGTTTGCTGTTATTATGCCAATAAACTGATTGCTAAATAAAGGAATGGACTGTATTTAATGTGGTCAAGCGAACGAAGTCGCGGGTAGCAGCCAGTATGTAGCTATTTGAAAAACTATTTAACATTTAAGAAAACTAATTGCGGCACTGGAATGCTGATGAAATTCCTGATCAAACTGGCGTAATACGTTTATTGAACAAGTCCTATTTAAGGTTTTGTAAAACTGTCCAGTTCAGAGAATTCTATAAATAAAGGTTCCACATCTTGATTTTGGGCAGTCTGTGTCTGAGCCTCCTAAAAGCGGGATCTGTTCCGGCCTGTGGCCGGACTAGAAGTTTAAAAGTTTCTCTGAGATTTGCTTGTGGACTCAGATTAATTTTTGTGTTTGGCTGTTAAGGGACTTGGAAATTTTCGTGTGAATCAGTTGGGAATTAGTAAAATTTTGGGTCCAAGTAAACTGGAGCGAACATTATACAGTCAAAATATGACATTATCGTATTATACAAATCCAAGTTTGCTGCTAACAATATTTATTCAGCTTGTGCAAATTGACTCCACTACAAGCTTGTTTCGGCTTATGCCATTTTCAAGTAGACTTGGTGATGTATAATAAAATAATTACCTACGTTTACAATATACAATTCTGTATGAAATAATTTAAAAAATTATTTTATTACAAATTCACTTACGTTTAACTTGGACTGACGTCCATAAGACATTAGAGTTAGTGTCTTTTTCTGACAAGATGGTATAGTCACGTTTTATCTCGTTAATTTTTTTCTTTGAAAGATATAGACACTGTTTCCACTCCCATGAACCACAGACATTGCCGAGGTGGGGTGGCTTGCGTGCCTCAACGATACAGATAGCCGTACCGTAGGTGCAACCACAGCGGAGGGGTATCTGTGGAGAGGCCAGACAAACGTGTGGTTCCTGAAGAGGGGCAGCAGCCTTTTCAGTAGTTACAGGGGCAACAGTCTGGATGATTGACTGAGCTGGCCTTGTAACATCAGCTAATGTGGCTTTGCCACACAGCTACTGCGAACGGCTGAAAGCAAGGGGAAACTACAGCCGTTACTTTTCCCGAGGACATGCAGCTCTACTGTATGAACATATGATGATGGCATCCTCTCGGGTAAAATATTCCGGAGGTATAATAGTCCCCCATTCGGATCTCCGGGCGGGGACTACTCAGGAGGATGTGATCATCAGGAAAGACAATACTGGCATTCTACGGGTCGGAGCGTGGAATGTTAGATCCCTTAATCGAGAAGGAAAATTAGAAAATTTAAAATGGGAAATGGATAGGTTGAAGTTAGATATAGTGGGGATTAGTGAAGTTCGGTGGCAGGATGAACAGGATTTCTGGTCAGGTGAGTACAGGATTATAAATACAAAATCAATTGGGGGTATCACAGGAGTAGTATTGATAATGAATAAGAAAATAGGAATGCGGGTAAACTACTATGACCAGCACAGTGATCGCATTATCATTGTCAAGATAGATACGAAGCCAACACCGACAAAAGTAGTACAGGTTTATATGCCAACTAGCTCTGCCGATGATAAGGAAATCGAAGAAATATATGAGGAGCTAAAGGACATTATTCAGACAATTAAGGGAGAGGAAAACTTAATTGTAATGGGAGACTGGAATTCGGTAGTAGGACAAGGAAGGGAAGGGAGGATAGTAGGTGAATATGGTCTGGGCAAAAGGAATGAAAGAGGAAGCCGCCTGGTAGAATTTTGCACGGAACATAATTTAGTTATAACAAACATCTGGTTCAAGAATCACAAAAGAAGGTTGTATACGTGGAAGAGACCAGGAGCCATCGGAAGATACCAGATAGATTTTATAATGGTAAGACATCGATTTCGGAACCAGGTTTTACAGTGTAAGACATACCCAGGGGCAGATATAGACTCTGACCATAACTTGTTGGTTATGAACTGTTGGCTGAAACTGAAGAAACTACAAAAAGGTAGGAAAATACGGAGATGGGACCTGGATAAATTGAAGGAACCTGAAGTTCTTAAGATTTTCAGAGGGAGCTTTAGGCAACAATTGACAGAAACAGGGGGAAATAAAACAGTAGAGTAGGAATGGGTAAAATTGAGAGATGAAATAGTGAAAGTAGCAGAGGACAAAATAGGTAGGAAGGCAAGACATACAAAAAATCCTTGGATATCACAGGAGATACTAAATTTAATCGATGAAAGGAGAAAATACAAAAATGCAGTAAATGAAACAGGCAAAATGGAGTACAGACGACTAAGAAATGAGATTGACAGGAAGTGCAAGGTGGCTAAGCAGGAGTGGCTAGAAGGCAAATGCAAGGATGTAGAAGAATGTATGAATAGGGGAAAAATAGATACAGCCTACAGGAAAATAAAAGAAACATTTGGAGATAAGAAAAACAGCTCTATGAATATCAAGGACACGGATGGAAAACCAGTTCTCAGCAAAGAAGGGAAAGCTGAAAGGTGGAAAGAGTATATAGAGGGGCTCTACAAAGGAAATGAACTTAGAGACGATGTTGTAGGAAGGGAAGAGGAAGTAGATGAAGATGAAATAGGAGATATTATACTGAGAGATGAATTTGACAGAGCCCTGAAAGACCTAATTCGAAACAAGGCCCCTGGAGTAGATGATATTCCCTCAGAGCTACTGAAGTCTCTGGGAGAACCAGCCATGACAAACCTGTTTCACCTGGTGTGTAAGATGTATGAGACAGGCGAAGTACCCTCAGACTTTAAGAAACATGTTATAATCCCAATTCCAAAGAAAGCAGGTGCAGACAGGTGTGAAAACTACAGAACCATCAGTCTAATAAGTCATGGTTGCAAAATATTAACACGAATTATTTATAGAAGGATGGAAAAGGTGGTAGAAGCCGACGTCGGGGAAGATCAGTTTGGGTCAGGAGAAATGTAGGAAAACGGGAGGCAATACTCACTTTACGCCTTATCCTAGAAGATAGATTAAGAAAAGGCAAACCTACATTTCTAGGTTTGTAGATTTGGAGAAGGCTTTTGACAATGTTGATTGGAATAAACTCTTTAAAGTTCTGAAGCAAGCAGGAGTAAAATATAGGGAGCGTAACGTTATTTACAACTTGTACAAAAACCAGACAGCAGTTGTCAGAGTTGAAGGGCATGAAAGGGATGCAGTGTTTGGGAAGGGAGTAAGACAGGGTTGTAGCCTTTCTCCAATGTTATTCAATTTGTACATTGAACAAGCTATAAGGGAAAGCAAGGAGAAATTTGGTGAAGGAATAAAAGTTCAGGGGGAAGAATTAAAAACATTGCGTTTTGCTGACGACATAGTAATTCTGTCAGATACAGCAAAGGACCTGGAAGAGAAATTGAACGGAATGGACAGTGTGCTGAAAGGTGCATATAAGATGAACATTAACAAGAGCAATACTAGGGTAATGGAGTGCAGTGTAAGAAAATCAGGTGATGCTGAAGGAGTTAGATTGGGAAACGAAGCAATAAAGGAGGTAGATGAGTTTTGTTACTTGGGCAGTAAAATAACAAATGATGGTCGCAGTACAGAGGATATAAAATGCAGAATGGCAATGGGTAGAAAAGCGTTTTTGAAAAAGAGAAATTTGTTAACTTCGAATATTGATTTAACCCTAAGGAAGTCCTTTTTGAAGGCATTTGTATGGAGTGTTGCCTTGTATGGGAGTGAGACATGGACGATAAACAGTGCCGACAGGAAGAGGATTGAGGCTTTTGAAATATGTTGCTACAGAAGAATGCTGAAGATTAGGTGGGTGGATCGCGTAACTAATGAGGAGGTACTGAACAGAATTGGGGACAAAAGAACTTTCTGGTATACCTTGACTAAAAGAAGGGATAGATTGGTGGGACACATTCTTAGACATCAAGGAATTGTGAATTTAGCATTAGAGGGAAGTGTGTGGGGTAAAAATCGCTGAGGAAGACCAAGAGATGGATACAGTAAGCAGATGCAGACAGATGTAGGTTGCCATTCTTATGTGGAGATGAAGAGGCTTGCTCAGGATAGGGTATTGTGGAGAGCTGCATCAAACTAGTCTCCGGACTGAAGGCCACAACAACAACAAATACACTGTTTACTCTGTTGATGCATTATGTTTTCAGTAAAATATATCTGTGCCAGTCAGAGGGTGTACTCGTCTGTCATGGATAATACAATAGTAGAGAAACATAGTTTCTTTTTCTTGTGTGAAATTTTTATTGGTTTTCCTTTTCCAAAATTTCAATAAAGTTCTCTAAATAATTTTTATCTTTTAAATCTGTTTGTTAGTTGAGAATGATAAAAAAATTAACGAGATAAAACGTGACTATACCATCTTGTCAGAAAAAGACACTAACTCTAATATGTTTTATGCACGTCAGTCCAACTTAAACGTAAGTGAATTTGTAATGAAATAATTTTTTTTAAATTATTTCTTACAGAATTGTATATTGTAAACGTAGGTAATTATTTTATTATACATCACCATGTCCACTTGAAAATGGCAAAAGCAGAAACAAGGTTGTAGTGGAGTCGATTAGCACAAGCTGAATAAATATTGTTAGCAGCAAACTTGGATTTCTATATTACGATAATGTCATATTTTTACCATGTATATGCTGCGGGTCCAGTAGAGAAAAATCTATTGACCTTTTAAGTCTTTCAGAAGATCGGTGAATTTCACTGAGGAATACCACAGAGTTGTGTTTATCGTGACTATGGAAAAAAAATCAGATGTTTGTAAATCAATGGGACTTTACTACTAAGGTTATCAGTTCCTAGGCTTACTAACTTCTGACACTAATCTCTGGAGGCCGGCCGCGGTGGCCGAGGAGACTGAGGCGCTCCAGTCACGGTCTGCACGGCCACGGCAGTCGGGGGTTCGAATCCCCCCTCGGGCATGGATATTTGTGCCGTCCTTAGTCTTAGCTAGTTCGTAAGTAGTTAGTAAGCTTAGGGACTGATGACCCCGTAGTTAAATCCCATAAGTTCTACAAACATTTGAATTAATCTCTGGACAACACACACACCCATGCCCGAGGGGCCGGCCGCAGTGGCCGAGCGGTCTGCGGCGCGCCCATCACGGTCTGTACGGGTTCGAATCCCCCCTCGGTCATGGATGTTTGTACTGCCTTTAGTATAAGGTAGTTAATAAATAGTTTGTAAGTTTAGGGACTGATGACTCCGCAGTTAAGTCCCATAAGCCTAACAAACATTTGAACATGCCCGAGGGAAGACACGGGACTTCCGACGATGAGCAACCGCGCGCTCCGTAGGTAGGCGCCTTAGAGCACTCGGCCATTCCACCGCCGCTTGGTAGTCAAGTTTAGGTGTGACCCCCGGTATATAATTCGTAGCCGATCGATGCGCTGGCTCGGTGCAGGTAGCACGGAACTTGGGCGCACCACAGCGATGACTGTGGCGAAGTTAAACTCGAGTAGCTGAGAGGGCGGAAGCAAGTTGCTCTCCCTGGGGTGCGCGGGCACGTGTAGCTCCCTCTGGTGAATGGAGCCCTCTGGCAAGCCGCTGCTGCTGCTGCTGCCTCTGACGTTTCCTCGTTGCCTCCGCGCCAACACGCAGGCGAGGCGTAATTACGGCGTTCTTCTCTCCGCCACCAGAGGACAAACAAGTTAGTACCCGACGCGTCCCTGACTCGGCAATCAGTGCCTCCCGACGGCGCGACCCCAGTCTACAGTCATCTTCCGTGGCGGGCCGCAGAATCCGAACATATAAGAACATATTCACAGAATATATGACATCAACTGCGATTGGGAAATGCTGAAAATGTGTACCCAGCCGAGATTCGAACCCGGGTCTCCTGCTTTCTAGGCAGTTGCGCTGACCTTTACACCACTGGGAACACAGTGATCACCGCACCTGTAAGGACTACCTAAGCACGCCTCCCGTCAGATACAAATTCCTTGCTTCGCCCTGCCCACAGTACTCCAACTCTTAGTTATTAAACTAATTCCCGTAAGATTAAGGGCTTCAAACTTGCCCCGGCTGGGTACACATTTTCAGCTTTGCCCAATCACAGTTGATGTCATATAAAAAAGGTAAAGCAGTCAACAATCCGAAGATTGGTTTGAACACCACAGTGCTTTACTAGGCATGGTCCTGTTTGGAGGTGGTATGCCGTTGCGTTCCTCCGACCTTCGAACTGACTTACCCAGCCAGTTATAGGGGGACCTACAGTTTAACGTGGGTTCCGAACCACGGTATTTTTCACATGATCAATACTGCCAGAGGTGAAAGAAGTGGAAAGTGACAGATAAAAATCCTAGGACCTGGCGGGGATCGAACCCACGACCTTTGGAGTTATAGTCTGGCACTCTACCACTGTGCAACCGAGGCGCACTTGATGTCATATATTCTGTGAAATACATGTGGCGTCTGTTCCGAAAGAACAGACGTCACTTCTGATCCTGCAGTTGTTATTATTTTATTTATTTGAATATTCTGTGAATATTAAATAATAACAACTGCAGGATCAGAAGTGACGTCTGTTCTTTCGACGAACAAATACGTCACGGTATCACACCTTTGTTCGCCTGTTTTACATCTACATAGATACTCTGCAAATCACATTCAAGTGCCTGGCAGAGGGTTGATTAACCACTTTCATAACTTTTCTCTAACGTTCCATTTTCTAATAGCGCGCGGGAAGAAAGAACACCTAAATCGTTCCGTTTTCGATCTGATTTCTCTTATTTTATTGGGATGGTCATGTCTCCCTATGTAGGTGAGTGCTAGCAAAATATTTTCACATTCAGAAGTAAAAGTCGGTGATTGAAATTTCACAAATAGATCTCGCCGCAATGAATGTCGTCGTTCTTTTAATGATTTCCACCTCAAATCGTGCAACATTGCCGTGACGCTTTCCCCCCAGTAACGTGATAAAACGAGCTGCCCTTCACTGAACCTTCTCAATGTCTTCGGTCAGTCCCACCTGGTGAGGGTCCCACACTGGGCAACAATACTCCAGGGTAGGACGCACAAGTGTGATGTAGGCAGTCTCTTTAGTGCAGCTGATGCATCTTCGAAGCGTTCTGCCAATAAAATGTAATCTTTGGTTCGCCTTCCCCACAATATTTTCTATGTGTTCTCTCCAGTCAAAGTTGTTCGTAATTGTAGCTCCTAGGTATTTGGTAGAATTTACGACCTTCAGTTTGACTGATATATCGCGTAATTGAAGTTCATCGGATTTCTTTTAGTGGTCATGTGTATTACTTCACACTTTCCTTTATTTAGTGTCAATCGTCAATTTTCGCACCATGTAGAAATTTTGTCTAAATCGCTTTGCAGTTGCTTTTGATCCTCTGTTGACTTCACTAACCGATAAACGACAGCATCATCCGCGAACAGTCTAAGGGAGCTACTCAGACTGTCTCCTAAATCGTTTACAAACACAAGGAAAAGTAGGGGACCTGTAACGCTTTCCTGGGGAACGCTAGATATCACTTCTGTTTTACTCGATGACTTACCGTCAATTACAACGAACTGTGTCCTTTCTGATAGGAAATCGTGTTGTTGTTGTGGTCTTCAGTCCGCAGACTGGTTTGATGCAGCTCTCCACGCTACCCTGTCCTGTGCAAGCCTCTTCATCTGAGAATACGAACGGCAACCTACATTCTTTTGAATCTGGATACTGTATTCCTCTCTCAGTCTCCCTCTACCATATTTACCTCCCACACTTCTTTCTAATGCTAAGTTGACAATTCCTTGATGTCTCATAATGTGTCCAACCAATGTATCCCTTCTCTTAGTCAGGATATGCCAGAAACTCCTTCTCTCCCCAACTCGACTAAGCAACTTCCCATTAGTTACGCGATCTACTCGTCCATTCTTCACATTTCGTCTGTAACACCACATTTCGAAAGCTTCTGTCATTTAGTCACTCTGAGCTACTCTCACGAAACCGTTAAAACCAATCCCTGACAGTGTTGCTAAAAATGCCACCGCTAGCGTGTCAGGGGAGCCCTATTTCTGGAATGTTCCCGGTGTCACCAGAGTGGCGTAGGCGGCTGCTGTGGAGCAGTGCGCGCTATAATTACTCTCGCTGGTCGCCTAATCCGCCCCGACCGCCATTACGCAACGCCGGTCGGAAGTACACGTGGGCGGCAGACCGGCACCACGCGCTTCCAGGGCGTACCCGCCGTCAACAGCTGAACAGCTGGCTACGGTCGCCACCCCGCTGTGCCAACAAAACAATGTCAACCGATTCTGTGCAACAACGTACTTAGAAAGTAAGTGAACGTAAACACTATGGCAACCACAACGTTGCTGAATGTAATTATTTATTCTGGGTATGAGTGTAATACATGATTAATAGTAATTTCTGGAAAATCCCTTAGGCTGTGGCTAAGCCATGTCTCCACCATATCCTTTCTTCCAGGAGTGCTAGTCTTGCAATTTTCGCAGGAGAGCTTCTGTGATGTTCGGAAAGTAGCAGGCGCGGTACTGGCGGAAGTAAAGTTGTGAGGCGGCACCGTGAGTCGTGTCGGGATAGCTCAGTGTATTTCTTGCATTTGAGAATCAAGCGAAGCACATCCATGTCCACAGTGCCGGGCGCCGAAAAATTCAAATGTTTGTATAGTCTATGGGACTTAACTACGGGGTCATCAGTCCCTAAACTTACAAACTACTTATGAACTATTTACGAACTAGGACGGCACAAATATCCATGCCCGAGGGGGGATTCGATCCCCCGACCGTAGTGGCCGTGTAGACCGTCGGCCACCGCGGCCGGCCCGGGCGCTGAGGCTCAGCGCGCGCGGTCAGGGGGCTAAATGCTCTCTGTAATAAAAAAGCTGAGTCAAATATCCAACGAAAAATCACCGACGAACGAAACTAACGACCGCAGAGCACTGATCTAGCTCAAGAATAAAAAAAAAGGCAAAGGTCCCAGGTTCGAGTCCCGGTTCCGGCACACAATTTTAATCTGCCAGGAGGTTTCTTTCCATGATTAATATTCTTTGAAATTCATAATCGAATTTTTTTTCTATGTTGTACGCTGATGAGGCAAATAATATATCTTTATTGACTATCTTTGGCGTGATCCATTATGTATAGACAGATCACAATGTAATTTTGCTTCAATGAAGCTACTGTCAGTTCTACAAGATTATGGTATAGGAGGCAAACTTCTGCAGGCAATTAAAGGGCTTTACATAGACTGTCAGGCAGCAGTTAGAGTAGATGCCAAATTAAGCTCATGGTTCAGGGTAGTTTCAGGGGTAACACAAGGCTGTAACCTGTTACCACTGTTGTTCATATCATGGATCATATGTTGAAAACAGTAGACTTGCAGGGCGGGATTACAATAGGTGAAAACAAAATAAGCAGTCTCGCAAATGCGGATAACTTAGTTTTTATGGCCGTTTCGATGGAAAGGTTGCAAACTACTATTTCAGAGCTCGATCAGGTGCAAGGATTATGATATGAAGATCAGCATCTCCAAAACGAAAGTAATGTCTGTGGGAAAGAGATTTAAACAGATTGAGTGACAAATAGGGGGAACAAAGTTAGAACAGGTAGACAGTTTCCAGTACCTGGGTGTATTTTCTCACAGGGTGGCAACACAGTGAAAGAACTGGAATCTAGTTGCAGCAAAGCTCATGCAGTGAGTGCTCAGAGCTACTCTCTTCTGCAAGAAGGAAGAGAAGTACCAAGACTAAGTTAGCAGTGCACCGCTCTTTCTATCTTGTTGTATGGGAGTAAAAGTTGGGTGCATACAAGATACCTTATTCATAAGGTAGAGGTTACAGATATGAAAGTAGCAAGAATGATTGCAGGTACTAATAGATGGGAACAATGGCAGGAGGGTGTCCAGAATGAGGAAATCAAAGGAAAACTGGGAAGGAATACCATAGATGAAGTAGTCAGAGCGAACAGACTAACCTGGTGGGGTCATGTTACATGCACGGGAGAAGCAAGGTTACCTAAGAGACTCATGAGCTCCGCAGCGGAGGGTAAGAGGAGCCAAGGTAGACCAAGAAGAAAGTACTTAGATTCGGTACAGAATGATTTTTAAGTAAAAGGCATAACATCAGACGAGGCATCAATGTTAGCATTGAATAGTGGATCCTGGAAGAATTGTATTACAGGTACTATGCTCCAGACTGAACGCTGAAAGGAATAATCAGTCTCTGATGATGATGATGATTTTTTAAAGTATTCACGATTTATGGAGTTTTGTTAATATTGTAATGCTTATTACGGTTCATGCTTTATAAAGTAAAATTCATACAGAAAAGCCAGTGTAATTTCTCCAAAAACGGAAGCTGTAGAAGCGCTCCAAAATATGCGTGCGCATTGCAGAACCTTCGAGACGAAGAAGTAGGAGTATCCACTTAAAACAAAAATCGATGTTTTTATTCGATGTTAAACATCGGAAACCTGCATCGATGTTTTTAGCCAAACAAGTACAAACGATCAATATGCGTCAACAAATGTAATTTCGTATATCTGTTACGTATTCTTTTAAAATTGCCGAGAGTAAATATGATCATAGTTTGATATTCACCATTTCCAGTTAAACGCAGAAAGTTCCCAGTCTTTCGTTTGGTCCATGTAAATGCACAGTGCCACTATACTGGTAGTGTAGGTACTAGGTAGTGCTGTAGTTGTAGTGATGAGTTTAATTTTAAGACACTGTGCATTGGTTTAGTAATACTGTAATGAAAACATTACCTTTGTAAGTGAAACAAAAAAATAATAGAGATATTTTATTACAATACCAGATTATTGCAAAACAAAGCCAGACATTAAACACTAAAGTTGAGATCTGTATTAAAATTTTTTTAAGTCGTTTATCAGTTAACACCAGTGTTGCTTAGGGAGACTTATCCATTCCATTCGTTTATACTGACAGGGCAGCCAACTGCAAGAGAAATCTTGAGATGATTCTTTTCTTGTGTTTGGCTATCTGTTATGTTTCGGTAGATTACTCACAGATGCACTACATGTTAATAGCAGTTATTTAAAATAGAAATAAATGAATTTTTAAGTATATTAAGTGAATTTCACATAACATTCTAACTTCTTTGTCATTATTATCCAGAGTCAGATTTTCCATCGCGGAGATATTTTATTAAAAACATCGATACACCGAATAGAAAAAATTATTTGGCAAAACATCGAATGAATCCGATGTATCGTAAACATCGAATGGATTCGATGCATCGATGTTCAGTGAATATCCCTACGGATAAGGAGTTGTGTTCTTGCATCTGGAGTGGTCGGACGCACAGTGAGCAGCAGTGGCTTTATAGCACGCATGCCGGAGAAGCAATTACTTCAAGAGTTGCTATGATTTTGCTTCGGATTACGTTTTAAGTGCACTGACCATTTTGGTGGCTTTTGGTTTATTTGTTTCGACGCTAAGAAGTAGCTTATTAGCCATCAACTACTGTGCTGATCTGTTACGCTGTAAGGCTGTTGCCAGCCACCATCATCGCTCGTCGCTACACCACAGGCAACGTAGTTTTATTTAGAACTGTATGCAAGCATGGACGTGATTATTGTTTGTTTGTCTTTAGCATAATAAAAATCAGTAACTTAAAGCTAAACCCACCAACCACGATTATCCTAAGTTACGCACCAAGTAGGTACCTATCCTGTTAACGTATATATATCGGAGTGCCCATAAAATTATATTTGGGTGAATTTAGTGCTCAGATTTGGTTATTCATTATAAGTGATGAGAACACTGAAGTGGATAGGTTATCTAGAACACAAATGTTTTAAGAGTATGTAACTTTGGTATTTCTTGTGTGCTGGCTTGTGTGTATCAATTATAAAAAGTAAGTTACTTATTAATCTACAGATTAAAAGACTTTTATAAATCAAATAGATAATTTCATAGTTTTCTTAAATTTTGTTCAGTTTAAGGGCCGCAGCTAGTAATTTAAGCAAAGCTTAAACAAAGAGTTGGTTTTAGTTAGTTAAAACAGGAATTAAAAATAAAATACATATTAAATCTCTAACTTCAGGATAAAGCTTTTTCAGTGCTAAACAGATATTTTGATTCTGAACAGAACTGAGTAGTGACAACTAGTAGAGTAAGAGGATTAAATGTAAGGCAACCATTAACGAGTTTTACAGTGGACTGAAAGCCATTAATAGCTTTCGTTAGTAATCCTGTTTTATTAAGAAACAAAAATCATTTACATTTAGAATCTTACTGCCAAGGTATAATTACCAAGTTTATTTCCAATATTCTCAACATTCCAGCGTTCCTGCAACAACATTAGACTGTGTACCATTATTGTGAGCTGTCTGTCATCAAAGGAGACTGCAGTGATCAGGATAGATTTACAAATGATTTATGCCTAATTAGGCTGGTAATCGTAATTTTGTTTGCCACTAGAGAATTTCTGTTTGTCGCATTGTATCTTCCGCCATGTGTTATATGATTAGGTGAGGAAATGTCAGTAATGTTGGGATTCTTAGTGGTCATTTCTAAAATCCTCTCAGAGGGTCACATCTTTAGCCTATGTTATCTTCTTGGTGTGGGTTGTGGGTAAGCGGCAGTGCGATAAAAGTTCTTGACCATTGATACTCACTTGCGACTGCATACTGTACCGCACAAGAGCTCATTTGACACAGACTGAAGCCACGTCTCATGAGGTCCACTGTTTTTCTTTCCTCCCCAACATGTTTCAACACCCTCGGGCATGGATATTTGTGCCGTCCTTAGTCTTAGCTAGTTCATAAGTAGTTTGTAAGCTTAGGGACTGATGACCCCGTAGTTAAGTCCCATAAGTTCTACAAACATTTGATTTTTTTTTTGTTTCAACACCTCTGTGCCATCAACAGTGGTTTTCATCTGTTTACTAGCTGTAAACCCGGTATTGCCCGGGTGTTTATTTATCCTATACTCGCGTAGTCCACGTCCTCTTGCTCCCCCCCCCCCCTCTCTGCATCCACCTCTTTCTCTCCCATCTCTTTGTTCGTTTCCACCTTTCCCTCTTTCGGCACAGCTTTCTGCAAGGTACCCTCTGTCATGTATCATGCAAACAATTTATGTACCCAGTGATTTTCCTCTTGGTTTAAAGGTCGTGTGTGTAAAAATTCATAAAGATTGGAGCAAAATTACGCATTTTGCAAAATCCCGAACGAAATTTTATACATACAGTGACATTCCTCTAGCTTTTAAGATAGAGTGTTCAAAATTTCATCAATATTGGAAGAAAGTAGATTTCTATGCAAGAGAAACGCAGGGTCACACTGAAAAACGCACTTTGTTGTTCTCAAATATTCCAGTTTTATTTCATACAACCCTTGTTCTGACAATAACGAAATCAACAAAAGAAGGATATGTGAAATCGGTCAAGCCATTTTCAAGTTCAGGCGCGACCAAGGTATTTAGGGATCCATTTTTATATTGCAAACGACCGTCCCCCGTGCAACGTATGAAACTTAAGGTAGACCGTGACCTTCCTCTTGTTCTGAAGGTCAAGCGTGCGAAATTTCGTGAAGATCGGAATGAATCTGTAGATTTCGTGAGTATGTAGGAGGAATATGCTCCGCCATGCAACTATCTCAAAATATTCTCTTAGCTGTCGTTTTCTACCTATAAACTACATTCCTGCCAAATTTCAGCTTCACAGGTGAAGTAGTTTTCGAGATTTCGTGTTTAGTTTGTGGGTGAGTGTCCTTTCGGTTTTATATAGATAGAGATTAAGAAAATAGATTGCTTAATTTAATTTTGGATGCAAGAGAACTAAGGGAGGCTTGCAGACAAAAATAAATAGTAACATGGAAGTCTGTAATGCTAACTTTTTTTGATACAAGGTCATGCTTGATGCGACAGTTTTACCGGCATGTACAGCGAAATTGTTGTGATCGGTAGACGTCTTTTCGTTTCATCATTTTTTGGGGTGGGGGAGGGAGGGGCAGTCAGTTACAAAACTCTTCATAAACGTCCGAAATTACATTCAAACGTTGTTGCAGGTGCCTAATTACCCCCATTATCCAATAATTGACGCATAAATCTTGATATTCTCACGCGGTGGCCTCTCATTATTTATGACGTCATTTCTCCTGAGCTATGTGTCGTGCTCTTTTGTTTTTGGGTCAGGAACCTTCGAGGCCGTACGGTGAACAGTTCAGCAAAGTTTCATTGCAATCGAATGGTTTCTGAACACAGAGGACATACAGACAAACATTCATTTATATATAATATGTTATTATACTGGGTGTACATAAAATTCGGGAACACTTTCAATTGTTTATTGCACAAGAACCAAACGTATAGAAATCATACATATGTGATTTTGAAGATAAACCTTTTTTTTTTCCTTTTGATACCGCCACAGCGTAGTTTGGTCATTTGCCGACAGTTAGCGCTTGTCGCAAACACGGCGAGTTCAGCTGCGGAGCTAGCTTTCTGTGTCTTGTAGTTCAACAAAAACAAGTGTGCTACAGCTGTTCATTTGATGTTTATAACCACGTACGGGAAGAAGCCAACAACAAGGAAGGCCATTTGCCACTGGCACAACAAATTTCGTTACGACCGGTCGTTTGTTTCCGGCGTCCCACTGTGGAGCACATGCGAGAAACATATATATATGTTCTCTATGTGATCATAAACCATTCATTCGATTGCAATGAAACTTTCGTGAACTTTTCACCGTACGCCCACGAAGGTTCCTGACCCAAAATCAAAAGAGAGCGACACCTATCTCAGTATATATGACGTCATAAATAATGGGACGCCACCGCGTGAGAATACCCAGATTTATGCCTCAATTGTTGGAAAATGGGAGTAGTTAGGGACTTGCAACAAAGTTTGCACGTAATTTCGGATAAGAAGTCTACCGCTTACAACAGTTTCGTGATAGATGCCGTAAAACTAAATGTGCCATCAGGCATGACCGTGTGATGTTTGATTACTGCTGACTGTCTTCGTAACAAATTTTGCATATAGTATCGGTATGTATCACTAAATGCGCCATCAAATTTATATCACTGTATGACATTCTTCAGGATATATGTAATATATAATTATTTACTTTATTTTATTTATTTATTTTTGTTTGTATTTTATGCACGGCCTTGACGTAATCCGATTGCGATAAAACTTGAACTCTTTCCTTGCACTCGCACGAAGGTTATACGCATACTAAAATTCGTATGCTGCATGGGGGAGTGTGCTTTACAATTAGCTAATTCGTTTCTTATGCCTTCACGCTGAAATGACTGGACGGATATGAGTTAAATTTGGAACAGAGGTAGCTTATACCCTGATTAATACGTGGGCCACCTTTCGTAAGGCACCGTATGGTGCATGGCGGAGGGTACGTTACAACAAACATCCAAATTGTTTCACTGGTCATGGAAGTCAGCACATAAATTACGTTTTCATAAAGATTTTTATAAACTGCAAGCCAGTAAATTTAGCATGGCGGAGGGTACCTTATGACTTTGACACCATATGACCTACCACCATGAAACTTGGCGCATATAAGTATATTTGCATATATCGGAGGGAGAGGAGTAGGTGGAGGGGGAGACGGACAGAAAGGAGCGGGAGGAGACGGACAGAGAGAGGGGAGAGGAGGAGAATGAGACAGGGGATAGGAGGAGAATGAGAGACGGAAGATGATGGCATATATATATAATCATTCGTAAATAAACAAGCTAACACTTTCAAACGTTATTTGCACTATTATTTCTTCTGCGACAGCAACTCGCCGGGTACCAGCTAGTAAATAAATGAAATAATGAAACGGTGCGTCGTGCTTCCCGTGAACTCGGAATGGCTGCAATGACAGTGTGGAAAGTCCTGCGACAGAAACTGTCTATGAAACCTTTTAAACTGGAGCTAGTGCAGAAGCTCAATGACGACGACAAAGACGAGCGTTTTGACTTTTGTACCCATTGCAACGACTGAATGAGGATTGGTATGACATTCTTGATCGCTTAATTTTTAGCGATGAAGCCACTCTTCACACTAATGGAAAAGTGAACAGGCATTATTGTTGGATCTGGAGTACAAAGCATTGACACGAATGGATTGAATTTGAGCGTAATTCCCCAAAGATAAACTTTTTTTTTGTGCCTTGTCACATCGAAAACTGTACGGGGCATTCTTCCTCGCCGAGAGTACTATTAATGGATATTCCTACTTGGACACGTTGCAGCCTCCTGAGTGTGTTTCTCGGTACGCCACTGTGCCATGAGAGTTATCTGCCGACAGAGGCCGCTCCACGGGCGGTATAGAACCTGAACTCGCCATGTTTTAGATTGGCGCTAACTATCGGAAAACTATCAAACTACTCTGTGGCGGTATAAATAATAATAAAAAATAGCTTACAGGGTTTTTCTTGAAAATATCATATGTATGTTATCTGCACAATGTTTGGTTCTTGTGCAATAACTAATTTATACAGTTCCCGGACTTAAAGTACACCCTGTATTAAGCAGCAAGGTCCAAAAGAAAACTATGCTGACCGTTAACGCTTTGTAAACCATTTGTCATCTCCTGAACAGTTCGCCAGAGGCAGCAAACAAGTAATGCAAGCATATGCTTGTTTCTGGTGTTCTGTCCGCCTCCGTAGACTAACACCCGGGTTTAACGACCACAAATGCCACTTGATCACCATTATCTGATGTTCTTGGCCAAAAATGTACACTAATTACCAATCGTACTCTGGTGATTTCCAATCGCAAAGTCTGTTCTCCTGTTGTGACAAGTGGGAATAATTAGCCATTCTTATTCATTTCGTTTGCTATCAGAGTTGCGTAAAATTTCTCGGTGGTGATTACTTTAGAGCCTTGACGTTAATTCTTAAACAAAACCTAATTAAGTTACAATATTATTAAAAACAAAGAATGCGAAACGTAACAACAATTATCAGTGTAACTATCAGTATTCAATGAATAAGACATACCTGCATTTCAAGAGATTATTAGAGATAATACCACGGATGTACGTAGTATATTTTCACAAAACATATCTACATAATAAATTTATTGTTCACTTTAGGAAGGAGATTACTCCTGAAATTAATGAATGGATGTTGTTTGACAATTATGGTTCTTCTACATATGCATACATACTCCGCAATCCACATAAGGTGCGTGGCGGAGGGTACACTGTACCACTACTAGGCATTTCCTTTCCTAATCCCCTCCCAAATAGAACGAGGAAAAATGAATGCCTATATGCCTCCGTACGAGCCCTAATTTCTCTTATCTTGTCATTGTGATCACTACGCGAAATGTAAGAAGTTGGCGGCACTACACTCAGCTTCAAAATCCGGCCCTCTAAATTTCCTCAACAGAAATTCACGAAAAGAACGTCATCTCTCCTCCAGCGATCTTTAATTGAGTTGCCGGAGCATTTCCGTGACTCTCGCACATTGGTCGAACCTACGAGTAAGAGAATCTAGCTGCTCGCCTCTGAACTGCCTCTCTGTCTTCCTTTAAAATGATCTACTGCGGGTCCCAAACACTTGAGCAATACTCAAGACATGGTCGTACAAGCGATTTATTCGCGGTCTCCTTTACAGATGAAGTACATCTTCCCAAAATTTTCCCAATTCTGCCAGATGGGAAGTTATACGTGACATGATGGTGGTGTATCTGCCCGACTACAATAGTTTTTGCAGTCCTTAACATTACTCACAACTGTCCTTACGTGTTCGTTCCATTTCATATCGATCTGCAATGATTCGACTAGATATTTGAACGACGCGACTGCATCAAGAAGCTCACTACTAATGCTGTATTCGAACATTATGGGATTGTTTTTCCTACTCATGCGCATCACCTTACATTTTTCTACATTGAGAGCTAGCTGTCATTCTTCGCACCAACTAGAAATTTGGTCTAAGTCATCCTGTATGCTAGTACAGTCAGTTAAAGACGACACCCTCCCATCACAACAGCATCATCAGCAAACAACCGCAAATTACAACTTACTCTGTCCATCAGATCATTTATATAGATAGAAAATAATAGCGGTCCTATCACACTCCCCTGGAGCACGAAGTCTTCCAGCCAGTCGCAAATCTGTGAACCTATTCCATAAGCTCGTTTCTTCGTTAGCAGTCTGCAGTGTGGCACCGTGTCAAACTCCTTTTTGAAGTCGAGAACAACACAATCCGCCTGTTGCCTTTCATCCATGGCTCGCAAGATGTCATGTAAGAAAAGGGGCAAGCTGAGTTTCACATGAACGATGTCTCCTAAACCTGTGCTGATTCATAGAAAGAAGCTTTTCCGTTTCAAGGAAATTTACTATATTCGAACTGAGAAAATGCTCCAAAATTCTGTAGGAAACTGGTGTCAACGATGTTTTTGTTGTGGTCTTCAGTCCGGAGACTGGTTTGATGCAGCTCTCCACAATACCCTATCGTGAGCAAGCCTCTTTAACTCCACATAAGAACGGCAACCTACATGTGTCTGAATCTGCTTACTGTATCCATCTCTTGGTCTTCCTCTGCGATTTTTTCCCCACACACTTCCCTCCAACGCAAAATTCACAATTCCTTGATGTCTAAGAATGTGTCCTACCAATCTATACCTTCTTTTAGTCAAGGTATGCCAGAAATTTCTTTTGTCCCCAATTCTGTTCAGTACCTCCTCATTAGTTACGCGATCCACCCACCTAATCTTCAGCATTCTTCTGTAGCACCATATTTCAAAAGCCTCAATCCTCTTCCTGTCCGCACTGTTTATCGTCCATGTCTCACTCCCATACAAGGCAACACTCCTTCAGAAAGGACTTCCTTAGGCTTAAATCAATATTCGAGGTTAACAAATTTCTCTTTTTCAAGAACTCTTTTCTACCCATTGCCATTCTGCATTTTATATCCTCTGTACTGCGACCATCATTTGTTATTTTACTGCCCAAGTAACAAAACTCATATACCTCCTTTATTGCTTCGTTTCCCAATCTAACTCCTTCAGCATCACCTGATTTTCTTACACTGCACTCCATTACCCTAGTTTTGCTCTTGTTAATGTTCATCTTATATGCACCTTTCAGCACACTGTCCATTCCATTCAATTGCTCTTCCAGGTCCTTTGCTGTATCTGACAGAATTACTATGTCGTCGGCAAAACGGAATGTTTTTAATTCTTCACCCTCAACTTTAATTCCCGCTGCAAATTTTTCCTTGCTTTCCTTTATAGCTTGCTCAATGTACAAATTGAATAACAATGGAGAAAGATTACAACCCTGCCTTACTCCCTTTCCAACCACCTCATCCCTTTCTTGCCCTTCAACTCTGACAACCGCTGTCTGGTTTTTGTCAAGTTGTAAATACCCTTACGCTCCCTATATTTTACTCCTGCTTGCTTCAGAACTTGAAAGAGTGTAAACGATATCGGCCTGAAATTATGTGGGTCAGTTTTCTTTCCTTTCCTACATTGTTCTGCAAAAGTTTGAACATTTCGCATGATAAGACGGGGTTCAAACGCAGTTAATTTACCGTTTTGTGCAGATGGGAAATTATACTTGACATGATGGTGATGTATCTGCCCGACTACAATAGTTTTCGCAGCCCTTAACATTCTTCTTAAAACGATAACAAGTTTTTAAGTAATGTGTTCTTCTTACGGGGCAGTGGCATCTGTAAACATTCATTATGTAGCGTACAGGACAGCTGGAACAGTTCCTAAATTAATAAAACTGGATACACCCGACCACGCTACGATATGGATCAATCTGAAATGAAATGAGTAGATACGTAAATGTTCAAATGTTTGTTAAGCTTATGGGACTCAACTGCGGGGTCATCGGTCCCTAAACTTACAAACTACTTATAAACTAACATATAATAAAGACAGCACAAACATCCATGCCCGGGGGGGATTCGAACCCCCGACGGGGAACGGCCTCGCGCATCCGAGCATAGCGCCTCAATGCTCTCGGCCACTCCGCTGCGACCCGGACATGTAAATAAAAGACATCTTGCGAACATAACCTCACCGATGAAATAAATCATTTCGTATGTACCTTGCTTGTAGCTATTTGGTTTGAAAGGAAAGTTAGAAAAGAATACTTTTGTCGGAAAGTCGTTATATATTGTAAAACCCGTGGACTGAAAAAGTTATTTTGCTTACCGTTCCTGCTTAAACATGCAGTAGTTGTTTGTACACAAACATGTTGATGAGACGGTTTACTGACTACGGAACATGTGACATAACTGTTGCCGAGAATAGCAGTCGTTTTCTACATTTTCTTCATCCCCGCCCCCCTCTCTACCTGTCTCCTTATCATCCCCCCTTTCTATACATCCTCCGTCTCCAACCATCCTGATTTAGGCTTCCTGTGATTTATCTGAATCACTCCAGGCCAGTACCGAGATGGTTCCTTCAAACTGCACGGGCGATTTCATTTCCCCTCCCAGATTAACAAAGATACTTTCCGGTCTGGAACTTCACTTCGGGATCGGTCCTCGCACGCTAGTAGTATACCACAAAAGCGTCCTCTCATGTAAGTCCCAAAGCGCACTATTCAGAAACTTCCAAGAAAAAGGCTCTGAAGTTTTAAGCGCAGCACATATTTACGGTATGTACTAGTTAATGAGGGCTGTATAGCTGTATTGCGAATTAGATTAGTCAGTAGCGTGAAGTTGTCATACAGGCGCCGCGGGGGAGCGGCCGAGCGCATTGAGGCGCTATGCTACGATGCGCGAGGCCGTTCCCCGTCGGGGGTTCGAATCCCCCGTCGGGTATGGATGTTTGTGCCGTCTTTAGTATAAGCTAGTTCGTAAGTAGTTTGTAAGTTTAAGGACTGATGACCCCGTAGTTAAGACCCATAAACTCTACAGACATTTGAACATTTTTGTCATACAGGCTATCAGTGTTCGATTATACTAGCGGAAAACATTTTAATTTTTAATATTTGTTTGAAAATTATTACAATTTTTAAATAAAAATTAGTGATCTAAAATATTATCAGTTGCATCAAATTTCTTTATTTATTACGAAATGATGGTTGCAGCTAATTAAAAATGATGTAACAATATTGTCGTTTGTGAAATTGAATGTTTCCTTGATAATTTTACAATTAATGTAGGTAGATTAATGCCTTAAATACAGTGCTTATTATAATTTTATAATTTTTTATAATTTAATATTATTTGCAAGGTGTAGTAAGATTATGAATATTTTAATAATGATTTTAAAATTGCTGGAGTTTGCTTGAATAATCAAAAAATGTTATCAGTAGACTATTTATTTTCAATTCGCAACATCATCTGGTGATCAATATTATATAAATTTAGATTTGATGTATTCAAATTTGTCATATAGAATACTGTTATGTATTGATAAATACATAATTTTTATACATAATATTATTTGTCAATACATAACAGTATTTTACATGAGAAATTTGAATATATCAATTCTAAATTTATATAATATCGATCCCCAGATGATGGGCTACGCCCGAAACATGTTGCGAATTGAAAATAAATAGTCTACTGATAACATCTTATGATTATTCAAGCAAACTCCAGCAATTTTAAAATTATTATTAAAATTTAACAATGGAGATTGCATATCTCTACCAAGACTTTCAGTCTAAAATACACACTATAAATATTCGTTGTAAATCAGAACTGGTTTCTTCATGGACAAGAAGGATATAGCTGTTGCCCTATTGTATGTATCCAAACATGCAGTCAGGAATTTTGAAAACGAGTTATAAAAATACATTTTTCCCTATGTAGCATCTAACCTTGATCATTTGCATGACAGTCAGGCAAGATACTGCCTGAACTATTTCGCCACACTGCTGTACATTGCTCATTGACTAATATATTAAGTGTGAATGAGCTGCGCATTAAAATTTAAGAGCCATTTTCTTTTAAACTTTCGGGTAAAGACCGACCGAATATTCACTTTCGATTACGGCCAGTTTCGGTCAAAATACTGGTTTCCGCCAGAAATTATCCGAATCTTTGGCTTGGCCGAAATTAGCTTTCTTGAAATTAACTGATGAAGTCCGGTCGCGTTCTTGATCGATTCAGTCAACAATAACGCTTTACCTCAGTTGACGGTGCGCTGTTTTGTCGTTAAGCACAATATAAAGCAATCGTATCTTATGTGATATACTATGTCAGTGACTATTTTAATCAGTATTGTAAGTAATGGAACGAGTTATCATATTGTTATGCTGTAAAGATTTATCATTTACTTTCCTTGAAAGCTAGGAGTTATTTTTTAATAATTAAAATGGGTTTAGGAAACACTGATCATGTGGTACACATCTTTTCCTGTTCAGTATGCGCAATTTTGTACTGACAACAATCGTACTGTATGTCGGAACTATGACTTTATATTTCGAAATTCTTTCTGCAGCACTGATTGAAGCTGCTGTCTATTCAAGAATGCCAAAAATGAGATATTAAAGTTCTTTGTCGATTGCAAAAACGGAAGTGAAGATGACAGCATAAAGCTAGAAAACAGTAAAAACATAGAAAACAGTAAAGGCTACTTATGAAAGCAAAACAAATTATTACTTTCTGCAAATTTTCTATTGTGGTAGTCATGTTGATGCTCTGGCCTTTCGTAGGACCTATTTTTCCTGTTTGTTGTGTATCTAAAGACTAAAGACTAAGGACTATCTTACTACAAGAAGATATGCAGTACTGAGGAAGTTGTGGTAGCTATACAGTAGTATCATTAATTCGAGATGAACGGGTCCGAGATCACATCGAACTATCGAAATTTACGAGTGAAGAAGAAGAAAATCGACCTTAAAAAAGAATACACGTGCAAAAAAAATTACCTTTTTTAAAACAATGTTTTTAAATAGTCATTCACATTGGCAGCCTAAAGGTTTTAAAGTCTTTTCACTATTTACTTCGCGTTATAATGGTGGGGTGCCTTTTACTGTGAAGATAGAATCTACCCGCAGTTGTTTTGTTTTATGACGTGTATATTTATGCGATAGTCGTAATTCTAAGACTTGAATTACCGAGACTCCATTGTAAAAGTTCAGTTTACCTATTGTACGTATTGTTTTACGTATATATGTCAAATTTGGCAGCACTTTTATTGAAGTACCGTCGATTCGTTTAAACTAAAGGATTACCTCAGTGAGAGGTTCTTGTAAATATGGAAAACCTAGTTATTTGTGGTGTAACGTACATATCTAGATATTTTAACATAATTACGCAAGTTTCGGTTACTGTTTCAGTTTCAGCAGCACATGGAAGAGGAGCCGAATATTCGGTTACCTTCGGCCTAAATCATGTTTCGGTCGGACTCTACTTTCGGGATAGTGTGGTTTAAAACTTGTATGAGGGGACCCCCTTGAGGTATACTACTAACAGGCTACGTCTCATCCCAAAGTCTATTTCCGATACAGGAAGGCCTCCTTGTTATATGTCGCCGGTCCCGGTCATCGAGGGTGCCTGGACAGTCGGGAGTTTGTTGTGTGCTGTGACTCCCACATTCAAATCCAAATGTACAAATGCTTGTAGGACTTAACTGCGGGGTTATCAGTCCCTAAACTTACAAACTACTTATGCACTAGCTTATATTAAAGACGGCAGAAACATCCATGCCCGAGTGGGGATTCGAACCCCCGACCGCAGCGGCCGTGCAGACCGTGACTAGCACGCCGCAGACCACTCGGTCACCGCGGCCGGCACACATTCAAATATTCTTCATACTTCATGCAGACGGCTGGAGGGTGAAGCCGAATTCCAGCACCAATGCCGGAATCGAAACTCCCTTCCCTCGGGCACCGACCGCCTTACCGCGTTTGAACGACTCCAGCTTACGACGATGTTGCATGTTAGTACAAATCACTCGCACAACGACGACTCTGTAAACACATAAATGTTTTGTTGATGGTGCAGAGGCACGGTAGGCGCAGTGTGGCGCGAGTTTAATGCAATTACAATAAGCCTGAGAGGCGTACTGTTTAATGTATTGAGGGAAGTGCGAAACAAGTTTATTTATACTCGAAAGTGATCAGAGTAATGTTTTTTCATGTGTGCAAGAAAAGTAATTGTTTGGTTATCAAGTCTATTGTCACCAAGAGTGATCGTTGCTGTAATTAAGGAGATTAGAAGGTGTATCGAGGTGTTATCAATGCATGGAGATTTCAGCCAGACGAGCTGAACAAAGAGTTGTCGATGAAAATATTTTGAACCAGCAGTAACTATTGTAATCATATCTGTCTTGTATGGATTTCACGACGAAGAGAACGAAAACAGATAAGTACTTTTCTAACATTTTATTTTGTATGCATGTAAATGTAGTGTCAACCCAACCAGAATTTTGGTTCAATTATATATGACTTATTTTGAAACCAGTCTTAATTTTGTAAGTAGTTGTAGTCACCCCATTATCACCATTATTAGTTTATGTTGATTATGCAAGCCTGTACATTGACTAACAAGTTCAGTAATCTTTCAAAGTAATTACGATCAGTTTTAAAGAAATTGCTAGACGAGTTAAAGAATTGCTAAACGTGTTACATCCACAGAGACTAGTAATTAATGTACAGTGCTGTTCTAAGTTTTGCAATCAATTATTATGCCAAAGCTTTTAACTTGCAAGAGAATTTGCACGTAAAGTAAAGTTGGTTTCATTTATGTAGAAAGTAACCAGGCTAACAGTAGTCAAGGAATTATAGTTGATTAACCAGACTTGACGAAAGTAATTTTATGAAATACGTTAAATGCCAGACTCTGCTCAGCCAGTTACACGCGTACGCTACCCAGACCCTGGAACCAATTAATCAAAAATGGTTCACGTAAAGATTTATAAGGAAGTTGAATGTTTAAAACTATATTATCAAAATTATTGAGAACTTTGACTGTAGTATTTGTGAAGCTCATTGCACCACGGAGTTTCACAGTACTGAGCTATTATCATTGCAATCAGAATCTATCAGCTATTACGATTTTGATTATAACACGAACACGCCATCACCACTACATGAATTCTGACACATTTATTAGTGAAATTGTGCTGTTCGTGAACTGTAAGAGGTGCTGGTTGGAGGCTGTAGTCAATGCTAAGTCAGATAAGGCCAATATTAATTAATTACCACAGTGACTGTTTCAAGTTAATTAATATAAATTTTTATTTATTCAAAAATTTAACTTTCACTGCGAAAGTGTTGTTGCGACCCATTAATTGTGATTTGCTGCAACATTCAATAACGAAATTATTATTACTACAGCATATCATTACGCATTCTGAATTTTGACATTTTTTGACGTCCTCCAACAGGCCACCTTCTTACACCGATACGAAAGCAATACAGACGGTAACACCTATTGACTATATGTTTCAGTTACATAAAGGACAGCTCTCGCAGTTGTTGCCATTATTTATGCAAGCCAAAATCCTGTGATGCAAGCATAGTGTATCACGAGATATCTGTTATACACTTCGACGTAACGACGAAAATACACACTAATTTAACCAACAGGTACGACAGTTTTTGCAGTTCTTTAGATTCTTTACACAAGCGTAGGTTAGCACGAGATTTCTGTTTCACGTGTCGATGCACAACAGTTATAATTATATCAATTAGTAATCTTAACGCTTATTAAGGGATTAATTAATGGTGCAAGATTAGTGGTAACTCACTTAGGCGAGTAAATCATCACTGCTAAATTCATTGACTCTGATAAAAGTGCACTAATAACCGTATTAACCTCACACCTTCAGAGCCAAACATGCCTTTCCAAAAGAAAAGAAGGCAATTCCTAATAAAAGTATTCCTCGCTAGGGCCATAAATAAAGAACCAGGTCAGACGCTTCAAAGGGCAGGATTATATTTACCAGAACCTGTCTTTTCGCATGGAAAGTTATAAGTGGGTTTATCACGAGTTCGCTCATTCAGTGATATTTCTGTTTGTGCTAAAGACACATACAGCCAAAAAGTAAACGATGATGACATTATAACCACTAACATTGTTTTCAAAGAATGTTTTGTAAAAGAAACAAGTTTTCAAAAAATAAAATATGAGAAAGTCAATATCTAATTTTTATGTGTTTCGCAATTAATCATATTGTATTTAATTACCATATATAAAGACAAATCTGAAGTTTTAATTAAGGACTGTTGCACAGAAATACAGAAAGTATTTGCAGCAGCGGATTAGCTATGAGCACTAGGGCTCCGTGCCGCGGTGCGCGCGGCTGTTCACCGTCGTGGATTCGAGTCCCCCCTCAGGGGTGTTAGTGTTGTCCTTAGGTTACTTTGCCGTAATTTAAGTAGTTTGTAAGCTACGGACTAATAACCCCGCAGTGAGTTCGACAGATATACAAACATTTGAACATTTTTGAACGAGACGTATTTAAGACAAATACGAAATAAAGTGGAAAACACACACTGCGAGAGTGAAGGTCGGGGTGAGAGATTAAAATAGGGAAAGTTTAATTTTTAAAACTCACAACCACCAACTGCGAACCAAATTCCTAAACATGCAAAAACACTGGATCTGTGATTGCTACTGTTTGACTCGTTTTCTAGGGGATGATATCACACGTTCACAGCTTTCCTTCCCTGCATATGATTAACAAAAAAAATCATAATAAAGTCAAGTTCATGAGAGAAAAGGGTGTACTAACTACTAATTTTAAAAACACGTTTAAGTTCACTTTATGTTGTTTATTACACCATATTAAAACCCTGTGACTTATACGTCTGTACGTCAACACATTTATCAAATAACGTTTTAGCTGTGAGCCCCCAGACAAAATGAATATTTGTCGCAAATTGTTTTCACACCATGTGCCTGTCTCAAACACCGTTTATGTTCATGCCTATGCGACGACAAATGTCACATTAATTCAATTTGATGCACACCTTGTTCCACCGAGTAAATATTCACAAACACACAGTAGCACTCGATTCAACTTGGTGCAGTCTACGACGAGCAACCACACGTGGCGATTGCCACACACAAATCTATAACCTCCACTTGGAGATCCACATGTCGACTGATGCAGAGCGACGCCGCCCGGCCAGCTACCCCACGTGCTCCCCACTCCGTCACTTCCTGCCCTCGAGCGCGCGCGCCAAAAGCCCAACTGCTGGGGTTTTTTCCCCCTATGTTATCAACTTCCCCATGTGAGCTGTTCTAACCGATTTGCCAACGTACAGCGCTCAGCCAATACATTTCTAAAACTTTACTTAAAATCAAAATAATTACACTACACATTAAACAAATATTTTCTTACGTTTTTATATTAGTATAAACATCCTTTGTACTATTTATTATAATCGTGCAATTTCTTATATCACAGATAAGTGATTTAACTGAATATTTCAAGGTAAAATACACAAGATTAATTGAAAATAAAATGAGAAATAGTTAATATATTATTTTTATAAACAAACATTGCCATGCTAGTTGTGTAACTGTCTTGTATTCATTGGTAATTTATTACTTTTCATTGTCAATTAAACATATTACGTCAGATGTGACTATATCAGCTAATGTATTGTTTATTTGTCAACAGGCTATTTTGTAATGAGTGTCTTAAAGGTTCCTAACTGCATTGTATTACTTCAAATGCCAGTAGTATTAGAATATTTTATTTCACGCTGTGCACTGCACTGTGCCTGGCACTCGCCATTGTCCCTCTCTCCCCTCACCGGAAACGAACTGGAAAATCCTAAGCTGGAACAAGCCACCAACGTCGGCCTGCTCGCTGGCCTCCCGTCAGCTACAAGCACACAGCAAATCTCAACGTGGAGAATTTCTACCTATGGCCTAACTATAAATGTTGTCACCCAACTGTGTACATACATTGCTACCATAATTAATAAGGTTAAAATTGTGTAACATTTAGTGCATTGGCATGGTCAATGTTTGCAGAGAACTTCATACTGTTTAATTATCAAATGCTATTAATTACCAATATTTCTATTGGTCGGTAATCTTACAACACACACACACACACACACACTATATTGCGACACAAACACAACCGCGTTCTTACAACTCATTTACGTAAAACAAATACAATGCTCTCAGATATCGATTACTCTGTAAGTACAACATGTAATGGACACAAAGCACATTGTTTCTGTAAAGCATTGACAAAGACATCTATTAAGGGTAGCTGGATGTGAAAATGACTGAAAAACTGAAAAAATTGCCTTCATCTGAAAGACAAATTTCTCCCGTTTCCAAAAATGTATGGTTTGTTTACTTTTAAACAGTTGCAGTAGGCTTACACGCTCTGTGAACAAATGTCTTCACACTGATCACGCTGATGCTTCAGAAAAGATATATCACTATAAACATTCCACACTCATAGAAACAATAAAGCCAATATACAGGAACCTTGCAGATAAAAAATTACTTAGCAGATGTCACATGGCCGTACACAGAATCCTAATGAGAGTTTCAACAGCTGCGTGTGGGAACGAGTACCGACATCAGTGTTTGTTGGATGGACAGTACTCAAAATAGGTAAGATGGGTGCTGTTATCTGTTTCAATAATGATGTATTTAGCATAACAAAAGTAGTTGACAAGTTAGGTATCCAATAGGAAGTAATATGATAGCTGCTCATAGATCGTGTAAAGTTGAAGCTGAAATGGCTGCGGTAGCCAACACTGAAGAGTTTAGAGTAAGGAAAACACTCCTGAAAAAGTCTGCAGAGGATATAGAAGCCGCTGGCCAGCAAGATTATGCCACTGGAATGCTCTAAAAGAAGAATGGGTGCGTCAAAAACACTGAACATTCTTATTTCATTTTCTCGATACAACATTTTTAGAACATTAGGTACATAATGGTTTTATCTGTGCTCACCAAATTTCTCCCAATTGAATATTGGTGCAATATCTTTGTATTATGCCTAATACATTGTAGAAATTATATGTATTTGTCATTCGGTAATTTTTAGACAAAATAGCAACGAAGTGTACTAAAGGTTTCTCTATTTCCTCAGATATACCCCAAACTATAAATCAGGAGGCATAGTGTGTTCCTACGAATGTTGACATCAGCCTGCAACAGTCTAAATGCTGATAATATTCATCTCGGGTATGCAGCCGGATACTGTCGTCAACGAGACACGATATTTCAGCAGACCAACTGGCTGCCATCTTCAGGTGAGAGCGCTGAAACACTAACTCGCCGAGTTAGTGTTTCAGCGCTCTCACCTGAAGATGGCAGCCAGTTGGTCTGCTGAACTATCGTGTCTAGTTGACGACGGTATCCGGCTGCATACCCGAGATGAATATTATCAGTTACTACGCCAGGAAAGTCTACGCAACCACAGTCTAAATGCTATTAGACTGACGATGCACAAGAAAATGGTACTAGAATACGAACGGGTATTAAAAGAACATCTATTAGGCAAAAATAATATTTAATATTGTAATTCTTAAACTATAACAGTTATTTCAATAAATATTCTATTACAGCTTGAGTTAATGTCGTTCAGTGTTGGTACAAAATCGCAACTTCCTCCGCATTGTAGATCAAGAGAATTGTTAACCGAAAGTAAGGTATGAAAATGCAGCCCGTTCAACGACGATTTCTAAAGATAATATATAACGAGAAAAAAATAAGACTACAGAAGAGAAGAAATACCGTTATAAGTTATCGCTGAACTATTACGAAGTGAGCTACAGGTTCCCCTCACGTGTCGAACAGGGAGACGACTCAAGCGTCTGTCAGATATTCCGACTGGACGGAGATGTATTTTTCTTGAGCGTTCGCCAGCACCACTCCCGCGTTCCCCATACCCCACCCATCTGTTTGTTTACGTTAAGCACTGTTTCAGCAGCTATTCTCATGACGTATTTGTTTTTTAAAATCTCTCCGACACGCATTCATTTAGCATCCGCTACAGAAAAATATCGGAACAAAACACACACACACACACACGGCCAAAATGTAAAGGATACTAGAATGAAACTTTCACTTCCTGGCAGATTAAAGTTGTGTGCCGGAACCGGGACTCGAACCTGGGACCTTTGCATTTCGCGGGCAAGCGCTCTACCACTGAGCTACCCCGACACGACTCATGCCGGCCGCGGTGGCCGAGGAGACTGAGGCGCTTCAGCCACGGTCTGCACGGCCACTACGGTCGGGGGTTCGAATCCCCCCCCTCGGGCATGGATATTTGTGCCGTCCTAGTTCGTAAGTAGTTCATAAGTAGTTTGTAAGTTTAGGGACTGATAACCCCGTAGTTAAGTCCCATAGACTATACAAACATTTGAACATTTTGACACGACTCACGATGCCGCCGCACAACTTTACTTCCGCCAATACCTCACCTCCTACTTTCCAAACTTCACAGAAGCTCTCCTACGAACCTTGCAAGACTAGCACTCCTGGAACAAAAGGATATGGTGGAGACATGGCTTAGCCACAGCCTAAGGGATGTTTCCAGAATGAAACTTTCACTCTGCAGCGGAGTGTGCGCTGATATGAAACTTCCTGGCAGATTAAAATTGTATGCCGGAACCGGGACTCAAACCTGGGACCTTTGTCTTTCGCGGGCAAGCGCTCTACCACTTTTTTTTAAATCTACTACGTAGTGTAAACTTGTAGTTAAAAGAAAAACACACCTCTTCTTCACAGCAATAAGAATATGCCTTCATTGGCAATATAAATATTGGTTCTTGAAACCAGCGGTTTATGAAACGAAATAATAATTCCTTAGTAAAGATTGGTAGAATAGATGAAACGTAGTAGACGAAAAGAAAGTATGGTAGGTCGCACAAAACATAGCTAAATAAATAAGTCTCCTAGTTTTTTTTTTTTATTTTGTTTTATTTCAATTTTTTTTATTTCTTTTTATTGTTATTTTTTTATCTACTGCAACGTTATAGTCAAAAAATTCGCATAGTTGTCTTTATAATTCTTCTGTCGTTTCAGTTTGTGATGTTCTGTTTGTAAATATATCCAGTAATTTTCTTTCTTCTTTTCTCTGTTCGTTAATAGACAGTGGACCGTGTGTCCTTTTAGCCAGTTGACTGATCTCATTTTGGCGGGACGGTAAGGCACTTCGTCGGGATTGAGCAGTCGAGCAGATATGATCGTGTTGGGAGGCGTTCGCAGCATACTTGCAAGTTTTGTTCTGCAGAGAAGCCATATCTCCTGTACAAGGTGACATGTAAATCTATGTTCATCCGTGTCGATAAGATTGCAACTAATGCAATTCGGCGTTTGTGCCAGGTGAATGTCGTACAACTTAGAGTTGGTCGGGAGTTTTCAGTTAACTGCCAAGTACCATGTGGACCTCACGTTCATTGTTAAGTTCGCGTCCTGTACGTTTTCCCAGATTTTGTTCCAGTTATATTTGTTCTCTATTACATTTCTATGATTGTTTTCCATCATCACGTGGTATACGTCTCTAACTTTGTACAGATCTTTCTCGGAAATACGGCTTTTAATGTAGCTATACTCCAGAAGAAAATTCTTGAGATGATTGAATGCAGTCGGAATGTGGCGTACATCCATAGGTGGTTCTATGGTATCCGGAGCTATTTCTTGTAGTGACACACAAGTGCGTTGGATGATCTTTGCCACAGTTTAAATGTTTTACTGAGATACAAAGCTTGGGCCTTGACATAGATATCTGTCAAGTTAAGGCCTCCCTTTCCCGTTGCTAATGTAAGAGTGTCATATTTTACTTTAAATATCTGTCCTCTGCTTACAAAGTGGCCGAGCGCTGCTAGCATTCGTTGCGCTGTTGTGCGAGGGAGCGGTAGCAGCTGAGCAACAAAGTTGACTTTCGAGGTGATATATGTGTTTGCTAGATGAACTTTTTGTATTGAATTTATGTTTCGCAACACATATTGCTGTGTGCTAGGTCTAATTTTTTTCCAGCAGTCTCCTGTAGTTGAGGGCGGCACTGTTGTTGATACTGCGCGTGAATTCCATTCCGAGGGTTTTGAGTTTGTGCACAAGTTTTATGTGTTCGGTTCCTAATTCTATGCCTCGTCCGATGTTCAAAATTACTGACTTTTTCCGGTTTAGTTTGGCTCCTGACGCGGCTTCATATCGAGATATGATGTGAAGTGCGGTTGCTAGCTCGCTTTCGTCTGTCACTATACAACTGACGTCATCCGCGTACGCGTGACAGACTATTTTCTGACCATGTAGCTGTAATCCTTGGAGTTCTTGTGTGAGCGTGAACAGGAGAGGTTCAAGCACTGACGCAAAAAGTGCCATAGACATGGGGCATTCCTGTCGGACCGAGCTCTTTATAGCGATCGGCCTACTGAGTTGCCCGTTGATACTGATTTTGGACGTAACGCTAGTCAGTAGGTTTTTAATAGTGGTTACAACTTTTTGCGGGAAATGGTTTTGTGTTAATGTTCTAAAAAAATACGAATGGTTAATTGAATCAAAAGCTTTCGCAAAGTCGAAGGACACGATAGCACACTTGATATGACAGGCATCTGTGGTTGCAATAATATCGCGGTATTCGCTTAATGTGTGATACATAGTTCTGTATTTCCCTACACTCGTTTGATAGGTTCCAGTAATGGTCGTGATGACTGAATTTAATCTTTGCATTAATACTCTTGTAAAGATTTTATAATCACTATTTAATAGTGTTATGGGTCTAAAATTCTCGATAGTCTTCCCTCCTGAATTTTTGGGGACTAAGACCACGGTGCCTTCACAAAACTCTTTCGGGATTTCGTTCATATTTATTAGTTCATTACACACTGTCAACTTTCTGGATAACTGTTGTCGGAATATTTGATATAATTCTGCAGGTAGGCCATCAGGGCCTGGGGACTTATTTTTCGGGCTTCTTTGAATAGCGTCTATGACATCTTCTTCTGTTATCTCTGCGGGGAGTTCTTCCGCGTCCTCAGGACTCAGTCTTCCTGACAAATTCGACGTAATGGTTTCCTGCGCTATTTCGTCTGTTGGTTTGTCTGCTAATAGTGCTATAAAATGTTTGTGCACTTCTTCCCTTATTTCCACTTGTTTTGTCAATAGTCTTCCGTCGGTAGTTTTCAATTCTGTCAAAATTTTTTCGGTTTGTCCGCTTGATTTCCTGTATGACATGAAACATAGACATCGTTTCCTCTGGTATCGTATTTTGCAGTCGCGTTCGAACTTTGCATCCTTCAAGTTGTTGTCGCTTTAGCGTTAATAATTTGGCTTGTATTCGTTTTATCTGCGTGCGATTTTCGATTATAGTTGCATCTTGGCTATATAATTCTCGCAAACAGTGAAAATAAAATTCTACAGTCTTCTTCTGCCTTGCACTTCTTTCGCAAGAGTAAGTTTTTGAAGTTTTTATTATCGCCGGCTTGGCACATTTTATCCACCAAATAACAGCGGAGTTGTATCTTGAGAACTTCCTCTCACAGTCTGCCCACGTATTACAGAAGGTTGCGCGGCATTCTGGGTCGGAAAGATGAGCAACGTTTAATTTCCAAGATCCTTTCCCTCTGTAGGTCCCTTGTTTTGCAAGATTTATAGTACATATGTACGCTACGTGGTCAGAGAATATGGTAGGCCATCTCTCGGATTGTAAAATGTGGTCTCGCAGATTAGATGTCACATAAATTCTATCGATACGGCTGGCAGAGTGACCAGTAACATGGGTGAAACCGGGTCTATCACCGTGTTTTTGTCAAATGTCAAATGTCTGTATAGTTTATGGGACTTAACTGCGGGGTCATCAGTCCCTAAACTTACAAACTACTTATGAACTACTTACGAACTAGGACGGCACAAATATCCATGCCCGAGGGGGGATTCGAACCCCCGACTGTAGTGGCCGTGCAGACCGTGGCTGAAGCGCCTTAGTCCCCTCGGCCACCGCGGCCGGCACCGTGTTTTTCCTCCCACGTATCAATGAACTTTAAGTCTCGTACGATCGTCTCTAACTCAACTGATTTATTAAAATTGGGCGTCTGGTACTTCGGACTAAGGACGCAGTTAAAATCACCAGTAAAAATTGTTTGTGCGGATCGTGGTAAAAAGAGAGGAACTATGTCTTCCTTGAAAAACTGCTCTTAGGCATTTATTTACTGTTACAGAGGGAGCGTAAACGTTAATAAATCGAGTACTGTTCACAGTAAAAGCTATACCTCGGCTGTACGGCAATTTCTCGACATTTTCAGTTCGTATCCCTTCTTTAGTCAATATTGTTGTACCAAGTCCATTGCCCATTGTTCATTATGACGTTGTAGCCAGTGATGCGATCTAAAGGAATCTCCTTTACCTCTTGCAAACATACTATGTCAATATCGGGTGCGTACAAAAAGTCTTGGAGAATTCGCAATTTTAGCGCGCTACTGATTTTGTTAATATTCAGAGTCGCAATTCTGTACGCCTGAAGAGATGTCGTGTTTGATAGGTCTGCCTCACTGTTTGTGTAGTCATGTTACGATGTTGGCCATTTCGATTTAATAGAATTCCGGGTCGTCCTCGGTCAGGATTGCATCCGGGACGTCATTTCGCGAGTGCTGGGACTCCACCAATCCGGATGCGGACGACGCCCCTCCTGCATATTCTCGATGTTCCGCCATCTCTGTATCATAAGTGCAGGCGTCAACCTCGGCTGCCCATTCTTTCGAAGTTTGATGTTTTTTCATGTCTTCTTGTTTATTTCCTGACAAGGTTTTCTCTCTAACTTCGTCATAATCCATCATCTCAGTACATTTTATTGAGGTCACAATCTCACGGTCTTGTTCGGTGATGCCTGTTTTCGATTTCTTCGAAATTAGTCGTTTTGCGGAGGTGGTTTCTTGCGAATTTGCAGTCAGTGTTTGGGCAATCATTTTTGCTTTATCACGCAGAAGTTGTGCGTTTTGTGCGGCTCCCGGATGAGCTCTCCTGCGTTTTTTGTGTTTCTTTGGGGACGAGTCTGTATTCTGATTGCCATAGGTCTCAGACGTCTCTACGAGACTGTCCTTGGGATTGACATACTCGGCTCGACATTTGTCGAGTCTTTCTTCCGTGTGGTCGTTCTCATGCTGTTCTGTATGTTGACTACCGTCTTGGTCGATTGGGGTGGCCATAGGGGTAGGTTCTGCAATAACGGCTTTCATGAATTCCGTCACGTCGTTGAGGTCACCTTCTTCTTGTATGTAGGGTCTCCATTCTTTAACAGCGGGGCCATTCTGTGCGGTGTGTTGGCCACTATCTCCATCCTTCAAAAATGTTCAAATGTTTTTAAAGCTTATGGGACTTAACTACGGGGTCATCAGTTCCTAAACTTACAAACTACTTATGAACTACTTACGAACTAGGACGGCACAAATATCCATACCCGAGGGGGGATTCGAACCCCTGTAGTGGCCGTGCAGACCGTGACCGAAGCGCCTCAGTCCCCTCGGCCACCGCGGCCAGCTCCCCATCCTTGTTAGCAGAGTTAGATGTGGCCTCGATGATCATAGATTCTATATGTGTGGTGGTTTCCTTGAAGTCAATGTCGTCTATTAGTGTCGGATCTACTTTTGGTTCCGGTGCAACGTTTGCGCGGACTGCCGCGACGTACGTCACAGGTAACTTGGACATCGCGCTTGGCCCGTCCCTCTCTCCTATCGGTAACTGCGCGACGCGCCGCTGAACGCACTGGGCACGAACGTGTTCTGTCGACCCGCAGGCTGCGCACGTTCTCGGTTGTCCGTCGTACATCACCATAGCTCTATACCCACAAACAGTGATGTACGCGGGTATGTGCTTTAGCAAATCGATTTTCACTTGCCGTACACCGTTCAAAACCGGGAATTTATGAAAACTAGACCACTTTTCGGCGACGTTACTAATGATAGTTCCGTATTCTCGTAGTTTGACATTGATTTGTTCCGCTGATATTTCGAACGGTAACTCAAAAATCCTTAGAGTTCGTATACCCAGTCCTGCATGAGTGACTCGAACTTTTCCTACATTACCATCAGAACGTTTGAATTTCAATGTGCCACCGCAGGGTGCAACTACTTGTTCACATTTTTCTGAGCTCGTCAACTTCAAGTAAACAGTACTAGCCGGCCGCGTTGACAGAGGGGACTGAGGCGCTTCAGTCACGGTCTGCACGGCCACTACGGTCGGGGGTTCGAATCCCCCCTTGGGCATGGATATTTGTGCCGTCCTTAGTTGTAGGTAGTTCATAAGTAGTTTGTAAGTTTAGGGACTGATGACCCCGCAGTTAAGTCCCTTAAGCTTAACAAACATTTGAATTTGAAACAGTACTACTAACTATCGACAGGTGTATTCCAATTATGTCATCCGCAGAAAGTTTCATTTCTTCTTCTACAAAATTCTCAACTTCAAATGATCTAGGTCGTATAAAGTTCGGGTCGAAACTTAGTTTCAATGTATCCTTTCGTAGTTGTTGATCCATTACGCCGTTCTGTGTGTACATTAACGTGGAGAATAAGGGACGCTTAAATCGTACACTTACCAAACACCGCTCGGCCACCAGCAGCGAAGATGTAAACAACAACGTCCGCACAGCACGGCCGCCTCACGCGGAATGCACTGAGCTACCCCGACACGACTCACGATGCCGCCTCACAACTTTACTTCCGCCAGTACCTCGCCTCCTACTTTCCAAACTTCTCAGAAGCTCTCTTGCAAACACGCAAGACTAGCACTCCTGGAAGAAACGATATGGTGGAGACATGTAAAGGATACTATCACGGTCAGATACAGTCGTTTATTCGGCAGTTTGTGTTATTTGCTGCTTTGGGTTACGATTAATTATTACCATGGATTTCTATCGGGGCTCATAAATGCCATAAAATACACTACCGGTCAAAATTTTTCGATCACCTATCGCAACTATGGATTTGTGATTAAAATAGATGTAGTTTTAAATAATGTATCGTAGCCCTGTCCTGATACTAAACAACCATAAACGACTCTGTTGTGTATTTGACCGTTTTTGTGTATGGTGGGGCGCCGATGAGTAACCACAACACTGACGTGTCTTTACCCAAGACGTGTCCAATCGAATAGGCCTCATCCGTTCAGCTGTCTGTGTAGCACGTTTTCAGTACACTGTGTGCAGCTAGCAGTATGTTTGTGTATCTGATCAGGAACATACCAAATGGGTTGAAATCAGAAGATTGGAGTTGAATAACGTGCTGTAATCATAGCTCTGCATCACCAAGGCTATTCTAGTAGTTGGCGCAGCCCAATCTACAGTGGTGTACACATTGCAGCGGTTGAAGCACCAGTACCAATGCAAGTGTTTCGCGATCTGGAAGAGCCCGTGTAACATCTTACAGGAAAGATCAATTCATATGTGTACAGAGTAAACGTCAGAACTCGTACGGCACCTGAAATTCGCGAGGAAGTTAATAATATGCGAGCTGCTGCAATCTCTGTCTCAACAGTGCAACACCGTTTCGTGAACGAGGTTTAAAGGGGTGGATAGCGGCCAAAAAACCTTTATTACGAACACAAAAATAAGGTGAAAAGTATGCAATGGGCACAGAAACATAAAAAGTGGAGCGTGCAGGTGTCATTCACGGACGAATCGAAGTTTGAAGTGTTTGGAAGCCATCGTCGAATGTTTTTTCGTCGACTTCGTGTAGTGGAGGGTCGGTTACGGTGTGGGGATGTTTTGCGGTAGTAAAGTCGGTGATCTCGTTCGAATTAGTGGAACATTAAAGAAAGGAAGGTTATCATAGGATACTGCTCGACAATGCAGTTGGATCTGGTAAGAGACTTATTGGTCGTGGGTTTGTTCTGCAGCAAGACAATGACCCCAAACATTCTTCTAAATTGTGTAAAGGGAATGTCAATAGAAAAGAGAAATGTGGGGAACTGTAAATATGACTTGGGCAAGTCAGTCACCAGACTTAAATCTCATTGAATTGTTCTGTAATGAACTTGACAGGGTGGTCCGAAAACTGAAGTCGACTAATGCTGAAGAGCTATATAACAATTTACAGTGCTGTTGACTGCAGTATCTGCACGAACACTACAGAATCGTACTTCCAGAATGCCAAGGCTTTGGGCAGCTGTTCGGCGAGCAAAGGCAGGATACTCTGACGAGGCTAAAATATAAACAATATTGTATTGTACTTAATAATAGAGAGAAGAAATGTATTTTTATTGGCCTATTTGGTTTTTACTATAAGTTTATACATTGAAATAAAGTATCTAGTTTTGTGCATAGGTGATGGAAACCTTTTGACCGGTAACGTACAGCACAGAAAACAGTATCTTAATGTCTTCTCCTGTAATCTTCTTGGTAATCTTTATCGTCTAAAACATTGCGAGATGGCAGATTAGCACGTCTACTGAATGCTTCATCACTCTTCAGCGGAATTTGCCCTTATTTGAAACTATCTTAGCTACTGCTCGCGACCTGAGAACTTACACTTTCACTTCATGTGTGTCAGTTGCGGAGTACACCTCACTTGTGTGGGTTGCATGTTCTCACACCAAGCATGTTGACTAAACATTCAATGGATGTGTCCCAATGTCATCGGAATGTTTGAAGCCAACATTATTGCTGGAACAGCTGCTTCAGCGTGATACTGACCATGGCCACCGATGAGGTGAGGGGGAAGCATATCATTGGTCCTCATCATTCTTTGCGTGCTCATAAAACTGTAGTCCACCGACTGAAATGCACTAAGAGGTTCTCCGTTGGGAGTCAACCGCTGGCTCCTGCTGTTTCACCAGATCGACGAGTAAACTGCCGCCGGATATCTCTGCCAAGGAAGAGCTACTCCCATGAATTATGTGCTCCACTCTGTTTTCAGGCGACCCTCGTTGCAAGAAAAACATGCAAACATAGGAGATCCGTTCCACTTGGTGGGGTCCCACAATGCTCAGGATGCATAAGTGAAGTGTAAGATGTTTCTTTAGTAGAACTGTTCCATCTTCTAAGTTTTCTTCCAATGAAACGTAGCCTTTGGATTATCTTCGTTACAATGTTTTCTGTGTGTTCTTTCGAATTTAAGTTGTTTGTAATTGTTATTCGCCGCGGCAGAATGGCCGTCCGCACTATGCACCTACCTACGGTGCGCGAGGACGTTCGCCATCGGGGGTTCGAGTCCTCTCTCTGGCATGGGTGTTTGTGTTGTCCTTGCCATAAGTTACTTTAAGTCAGTGTAAGTGTATTGTAAGCCTAGGGACTGATGACCAACGTAGTTCCTTAGATTTACAAATATTGGAACATTTTGAATTTTTGTTCCTAGGTATTAATCTGAATTTTTCGGCCTGTAGATTTGATCGATTTATCGTGTAAATGAAGTTTATCGGATGTTTTTAAATGCTAATATGGATGACTTCACACTTATCAATATTTAGGGCTAATTGCCATTTTCTTTACCATGCAGATATCTAAATCATTATGCGGTTGCTTTTGGTAACTTTACCAACCGATAAATGGAAACATTATCCGCGAATAGTCTAAGAGAGCTACTCAGATTGTCTCCTAAATCTATACTAATAATAAATCTGCAAATGTAGGCCTGTCGGTCTTCACTTCAATCTTCAAAATTACTGGACGAATCTTCATTAGGTTTTCACAGAAAACATGAGAAAAGTTGTTATCAAAATCGGATCACGATATATATATATATATATATATATATATATATATATATATATATATATATTAAGTGTTTTCAGTATCCTTCGTGTCAGTTTGTTCAACTATTAAAAACCTCTTACCTCCAAAGCTACTTCAAGAATTTGCAATGGGTTTTCACAGGTAACTTGAGTGTAACTCTGGACAACATATAGACTTCGTTTCATAAAAATAGGATCATGGAAAAAAAGAATATCGTAATTTGAAATTTTTTATCTACGACCATCATATCTGTCTCTTTGAACACGTTTATCTCCAAAACTACATGACGAATTTTCATTGGGTTTTCATACGTAACATGAGCATATCATGCGGTTACACAAATGATTCATTAATTAAAATCGAATCAGAGAAAATAAAGATATAATTTAATCAGTTGTTTAAAAGCCATCGTTCTGTCTATTCATTGAGGATAACCTCCAAACGTACTGCACGATCTTTCATGGGTTTCCACAGGTAAATTGAGAATAGTTTGGAGAGTAACATAGGCTTCATTTCATCAAAATCGGATTAGAGGGAGGAAATATATAGTAATTTGAAATTTTTTGTGTATACTATGCTTATAAGTATGGTGTAGTGCAGCAAATCTCTAAGAGCACCGTATCGTAAGAACTTTCATGGGGTTTCATAGGTCAACTGAGAGTACCTTGGGCCAACACATAAGCTTCATTTCATCAAAATCGGATCAGGGGAAGAAAAGATATTGTAATTTGTATTTTCTGGTGTATGCTATGCTTGAATTGCAGCGTAGTATAGCAAAGATCTGATAGAGACGCTGTTACTTACGTAGTATACCAAATAACAGATGACGATGCTGCGTTGTTTATTCTCATAACTAAGGTGTAATACAATGAAACAAAGGCTACGATTTTCCTTACGGCAGCGGTGTAGTGTATTGATGTTGGCAACGGACGTTGAATCCTTTTTGAAAACTCAGTCACGTACAATGAGGGGAATAATTCTTTGTGTTGATAATGAAATAAATAATTAATGTTGTTCCGAGGAGCAGATTAATGATCAACCTAAAGCGAATATTTCGTTGCCTATGTTAACATACAAAACCGCTGCCACTGCAAGTAATATTTAACCAAGGTACGACAAAAAATAAGTTTTTTACTAGCTAGAGGCGCGTTTTAGTGCACCAAAGAACAAATTGACGCCGCTGTTGCGTAATGAGTATGGGATAGTACATTAAGGAAGCTACGTTTTTTACAGAATTAAGCGACGCAATCTTATCTCTAAGAATACCAACAAATATTGAACAAAGTGTTACTGATTTTGCTTTATGTATAACACAATTAACGACATAGCCTATGTTTGCTTCTTTCGGCACGTTTCCTTTATGTTTCAAACATAACAACATTCCTTCGTGTCTCTCAATTGTATTCATTTACATAAGAGTTCTTTGGAAGGACAATCCATTGTATGTAGTTTGTTTCGGTGACCTTTTTCACTGACAGATCCGGAATCCTAAAATGCCATGATACGCAAAAGCCCTTAATAACCGTTGCGAAGCACGGGAGTATAAGCTACTCACCGGCCGCGGTGGCCGAGGGTACTGAGGCGCTCCAGTCACGGTCTGCGCGGCCACTACAGTCGGGGGTTCGAATCCCCCCTCGGGCATATTTGTGCCGTCCTTAGTATTAGCTAGTTCATAAGTAGTTTGTAAGTTTAGGGACTGATGACCCCGTAGTTAAGTCCCATAAGCTTAACAAACATTTGAACATTTTTTATAAGCTAGTCGTTTATTGCAATAAGGAACAGTATGGTCCCTGTAACACTTCCCCGTGGAACACCAGATATCATTTCTGTTCGACTCGATGGCTTTCCTCAGTTTCCACGTACCGTGTCCTTTCTCACAGGAAATCGCGAATCAAACGCATAACTATGCCTATCTTCCATAAGCCTGCAATTTGATTAGAAGACGTCGGTTAGGTACAATCTTTCCGGAAATCTAGAAATATGGAATCTATTTGATATCCCTTGTCGAAAGCACTCGTAATTTCATGTGAGTTAAGAGCTGGCTGTGTTTCACTAGAACGATACTTTCTGAATGCGTGTTGACTACTATGGGTCAAGAACTCGTTCTCTTCGAGGTAGTACATAATGTCTGAGGAAAGCATATGTTCTAAAACCCAAGTCAATGATTTAGGTACGTAATTTTGCGGATAACTCCTGTTACCTTTGTTGTATATCGGAATGACCTGGACAAGTTAATAAGAAACAACCGGTATATAGGTTAAAGAGTGTAAAAATTAAATTTAGAAAAATTCAGGTCCTTACGAACCGAGATGCCTTCTTCCCGGTTAGTAGCTGAATAGAAAGACGGCTAAATGAGTCTGGTAAACTATACACCGTCCTTCACAAACCGGATTGTGGCTAGTAATGATGTTGATGCAGATGATGAAGATAACGGTACATACGACACTGTCTTTCCTTCTATCGCTAACAGTATTAAAATTTCACCCTTTTTTCCCTCCTGCCACAACAAGGTTAAGAGACCTATTGGAATCGCCGTGTCATATTAATGCAAGCTATTCTGTTGCAGCACCCGCAAATGTAATATGAAGATATCAGCGAGAAAAAGTCGGAGAAGTTGAAACGTGTCTATAGAACATATTTATTTCTGAACTTATGACAAAATGTCTAATATTGTGCCTCCTATTTTGTGTCGAGTAACTTGCTTGCAAGAAAATGTATAATATTGCTTCTACTGTGTGTATCGATATGTGTACTTAAGTCTGTGAAGTTTCATCTTTGGCGAAGATATGTATCGTATAGCATTGAAGCTCGCGCAGAGAGAGTGTAACTTGTGGTTCAGCTCGCTTAGAGAGCAGTTGAGTTATGTGTATGGCTCCGATGTAGAGCAGAGGCTGCTGTGTCAGCTAGTTGATTTGAATGTATTTGTAATATATATTGTATTTTTTATTACTATAAAAACGTTGTACCACCGCTGGAATGCAGGTAATTGCATTTCATGTCATTCTGAAAAGGTTGTATTATGTAGGTAATGTAATGGTGATTATTAATAATAAGTACCAAAGTTGACCTTTCTTTCCTGTTTCGTTTACGTAGTTAGAAGATTAACCTACTTCCTTTATTTGATAATTAGTTATTTGTGGATTTAAGGTACAGTATTGATTTTGGTAATCTTGTTGAACAGATTTCGTTATTGGTGCCGAAGTAAATGATTGTTATGAAACACTGCAGTTAATTGTTTATGTTACTGAATTTTGATAATCAGGTACTGATCTGCATAAATTCTCGCTGTCAAACATTAAGAAAGTGGTTTGTGTTTTTAATATTTTTCTCGCAGTCAAATTTTTTTTTAGTATAGTCAGTGTGTGTTTCATGCAGGTTACTTGCCGCAGTTGTTTTGTTAAAAGATCCGTTGCGCACATAATCAGTTTAATGCACTGTTTATAATTTAACAGTATATATATCAATATCAGGGCCATAATTAAACTAAATTACTTTGTTAATGAACAATTTGTTGTCTGATTAAACGATAGGTTCAACATCAAACAACATGTACACAGTTTTTAAAGTGTTAGATCATTTGATATGTGAAATAGGTTCTGTGATTTCTAAGTGGCATGTGTGAATTGGTACGCCGCTCCGTAATGGAAAATCTACTGGGCTGTCAACATAAATACGCGCTGCAAGGGCTGCGTTGTTTCCTGGTGGTCACCTAGAGCAATATCACAACCAGTCAGCTGCTTGTTAAAGCGACCCACCTTCTCTCAGCTCAGATTCCCGTGAAAACAAAAACAATAATTTTATTTGAAAACGGTCAGACAAGAGTTTTTCGGTAGATTGCATCCAATTAATTAGTTATATAAATTGTTTCATTAAATTATTACGGCATGTCATAGACAACAAATGAAGCGGTCTCTTCATTTAATTCGCAGAAGAGAGAGAGAGAGAGAGAGAGAGAGAGAGAGAGAGAGAGAGAGAGAGAGAGAGAGAGAGAGAGAGAGAGAGACAGAGACAGAGACAGAGAGAGAGAGAGAGAGGAGATAGTTTGAGTGTACCATCGCTGTATTTCGAATTGAACGTTATTTGACTATCACAATCGTCATCAGTCTGAAGTTCCGAGTGAGGTCCAATCGGTGGGTTATCTTGCGAAATCATTTTCTCCTAAATTCCCAAAGCGTAGCAGTTTGTCAAGCTTTATTTATCTGTATACGTTACTCCAAAGTTCGTTGATCTGGCGTAGCAACAGTGAATCCATATTTGAATTTAACAGCAGTCTCTGTTGCAATTGTAATATATATGACTTTTAACACGTTTCGCGCTTTGGGTGCATCAGAACACTGTAGGAGGAAAAATATGTCAGTTTCATGCCGTGGACCTATCCATTATGTAACAACAAAAAATTATTTTCGGGGCGTAAACATACCTCAGAAACAGCCGGATGGCATTAGTTGGTATTAAAACACATGATGATCGGTATTTGAGACTACATAAAATCAGAGGATAAAATCAATACAAAAGCAACGCCAGGTATTAAAAGCTGGCCGCGGTGGCCGAGGGGACTGCGGCGCGCCAGTCACGATCTGCACGGCCACTACGGTCGGGGGTTCGAATCCCCCCCTCGGGCATGGATATTTGTGCCGTCCTTAGTGTAAGTTAGTTCGTAAGTAGTTTGTAAGTTTAGGGACTGATAACCCCTTAGTTAAGTCCCATAAGCTTAACAAACATTTGAACGAATTTACCCATATTCAGGGTTTTCTAATGTTCATTATCTGAGCTATTCCACAACGGCTCAGCTATTTCAATAATACAACTATTTTTGAGCACGTATATGAACACATTATGAAGTGGATTGTTGAAGACTGGTATGACGGCATTGTTTTAGTTGGTAGGAAAATTAACATCAGGTGATAACTGCAGCAGACGAATATAAACTGAGAACTATCTTGGGAAGATTAGTCGAACGAAACAGAGAATATGGTCTTGAAACCAACAGAACAAAGATTAAAGTGCTGATCATACACTGCCTCAGTGGCAACAGATCTAACATGCTGGGTACGAGACCTTCAGGCGCTTCGTGTTTTTAGGATGTACTCTCGCTAATACTGGAACAGTCTCATCGACAACATGGCCATTAGAGAAGGAGCTCGAGCTCGGATTGTTTTGTTAAGGAAAGAATAAAAAATTGGCCGTACCCTTTGAAAGGAACCATCCCAGCATTTGCGTGGAGTGGTTTAGCGAAACAACGGTATACCTAAATCTGATTGACCGGAGGTTGGTTTGAACACCGATTACGGTGTGCTAACCACTGCGTCACCTCACTCGGTAAAGCCTTCCAACAGTGTCAGAGGCGTGGAGCGGACTCAAAGACTTTGTAAAAAATAACCAGACTCACTAACGGCGCTGCCGTGGCGGGAAAATTTGAATCTTCGGCCGGTCGCCACGATTGTGCCAAGCGTCAGATAAATAGGGGCGTTGTTAGGAGATAAATCGTGTACTATGTAGCTACTGCGGTATATATACCCAATTCATAGTCACGTCTGCACTGTTTAACTATTGAAGTGTACATGAAGCACGATGTTCAAGAGCTGCTCAGCGTTTAACTGCACAAATCGGTTTTAGAAAGGAACATAATGAACGAATACTGCTTCCCATTTATATTTCTCAGGAGTACAAGTAGCTCTACTACAGAGCTAGTTACTCTTGCTTATCAGGCTGTCAGTCAAGACAAAATAGGATTCAATGAAATAAATAATTGGTTTTTAAAGTACTGGTAGCCCTTACAAGCGAATTATTTTAAACAGTACTGGTCGATAGGAAGTTCAAAATGTTTCATTTTATGATGTGTAAAATGACTATTAGGGGCACGAGATCAGTTACTTTGAAAGTATCTTGTTAAGTTTTCTAAGACAGATCTAAGGCAGTTGAGATCTGCAAATGCAAGTTAAAACACTCACTGCTGCTCTAAATTACTTTGCGAGTGGCTATAGTACTAGCGCAACGGAAATTTATCTAACTGCTCACTCCTTAAGGGAGTAGTCAAAGATTTAACAAACAGAATAAAAGGAATAGATAATTAAACATGGGATGGGATCATGAAATTATAAATCAGAGGTTCGATACCTTAAATCATTATGTGTTCAATAAAGTGAACAAACAAATAGATGTGGGGAGACCAAATTAAGCACAATAAAGCACACACCTTGAACAAAAGTGAATTAAAATCCCGAAGTTATTGCCCCTAATAAAATTGTTTCTGTCCGTTATGAATATGGAGGTAACGTGGGAGGAAATTTGCAAATACACAGTGGATAAAGGAAGGCACATTCATTCACTCACAGACACACCCATAATGCTTGCGACACATTACTCATGTGGCAACACTTGATAGCAGCGGCGAAACGGCGTTTTGACGAGATGGCGGGTGTCTTGAAGCACAAATTAAAACAACACTATGCACCAAAACGAATTCATGTGCGGGGAGGCAGCGGCATACTATCTATAAGTTCCACGTGGTATGCGACCAAGGTGAATTGCATAGGATTTACAAAAATAAATTAATTTAGAATAAGCAATTAACGAATGGGTGAGAATTCATATGGAAGAAAGCTAGTATTAGTGAAAGCATGGCTGAAGGCCAAAGTGAAGACCGTTATGAAAGCACGTGGTGCAATCGGTCATGCCAAGACAGGAAAGGCGGAATCAAACATGAAAAATCTGACAGTGAGAAATATTTAGCATACTCTCGGATACAGTCACGATGCGAAACGTTAGTTAACGAAACAGCAAGGACATTCAAACATAATAAGTTTACACAAAGGCTGAATGCCACACATGTGGCCGCGGTGGAGTAGCCGAGCGGTCTAAAGCACCTCGCTGCGGATGGCGCGGTTGCTCGCCGTGGAGGTTCGAGTCCTCCCTGGGGCATGGGTGTGTGTGTTGTTCTTAGGTTAATTTACCTAGGTTTAAGTAGTTTGTAAGCTACGGACTGATGACCACGCAGTTTGGTCCGATAGATTTACAGACATCACCGTAATGAGAATGCAAATACTAATTTTAAACTGAATTACTCGAGTTCTGTAAATGAAGAAACATTTCGCCTCGCATAGTGAAAGAATTACTTAAGAAAACTGTCACTGATAAACCAAAACTGCCTGATTACAAAGAATGCAACGTTCTAACAGCATGCCACCCCATCAGCATGATTCGAACGATGTACTTACTTCGATGGTCAAAGCAAGAGTGAAATCTAAGACCACGCCAGAAGCCTTCCCCATCACACACCGGATGTAGAGCGCGCTAAAAGCCGACCAGACCGCGTTCAGAGCATAGTGCTACCTGAAGCACATAATACTCTCTTCTAGAGCTCCAGAGAGGTCTCTCTTGCCACCTCTTTCGACCATGATTATGTTGGTACTACAGTAAGAACAGGCCACCTCGCCATCTTGCCACGTAAGCTTGTTGCTGGCCACCCAGCAGACTCCAGCGCAGACGACAAACGAAGCCATGCGTTCGTAATTAAAGTAAACGAGGCCTAAGGCGCGAGGCGGCGACTGTAAGCCATTGTGCGGCACTCAGTCAATATTAAAAGCAACCTTTCCCTTTCACATGAACACACAAGTTCAATCATACGGGTGGAAACATATATAAACATGGGGGCATTGATTCAAAATGTTCAAATGTTGTATAGCTTATGGGACTTAACTACGGGTTCATCAGTCCCTAAACTTACAAACTATTTATGAACTAGCTTACACTAAGGACGGCACAAATATCCATGCCCGAGGGGGGATTCGAACCCCCGACCATAGTGGCCGTGCAGACCGTGACTGGTGCGCCTCAGTCCCCTCGGCCACACGGCCGGCGGGGCATTGATCATTAATAAAAAGAATAAAATAATTGACATACAAATAGACAATATTAATGGCGGAGAAACCCTTAAGAGTAATGAATAACTCAAAATGGAACACCTTCAGTGGACGTGATTCAACCTCACTGCAGTTCGAAATTAATATTAGCAACTTGTAACACAAAATTTAAAAATCTATACACAGTTCTGTCAACCACTTTCAGTTGTTATAACTATATGTTAAAAAGATGACCTTAGTTATAACAACTGAAAGTGGTTTGCAGAACTGTGTGTAGTTCTTTAAATGAATGACACACAGCCACAATGGATACACATTGTGAAGTTGAATCCTATGATGACAGTTGCTGACTTTTGAGCAGTTCACACTACTGTAAAGCATTTGGCTTGCAGCATTAAAATGTTAATATTCGTGCTAGATACCCTAATGCTAATTTTACGTGCACTTAGTTAAGAAAAAATTATGGCATACTTCCTGTTCTTTAAAGAATTTGGTAGTGGCTGGTTGCTGTATTCACAAGGTAAGAAGCTATTTTTACAATTATGTATCTGAAGGGATATTTCATTTTCGCAATCGATTTTTAACATTAGCTGTTTCAGGCAGCTCTGTTTCATTTTTTATGGTGTGAAAAATCTAAATATTGGAGAATACAGCAGCCACTCAAGCAAAGACGTAAAGTGTTGTGAAACTCTTCCGAAATTATTGTTTGTACACAAATTTCACCGTCGTTAAATATACTGAGAGAGTGCCAAAAAATCGTGTCTGACGATAAATTCAGTTCATATGCTGCACTTAGAACGCTAAAAAACTGAATGTTGTAATTTCGTTTAGATAGGAAGGAAAAATGTTACACCAGATGTGTAATAAATTTACACACAACCGATAGTTGCTGTATATTCAAAAAATCTGAAGCTGTTTTGTAGTTATATATTTAAATGAGACATAGTTTTCGCGATTTAAATCGAGTGAATATACACGCTAATCAAAAGAGTCTTACGCACGTATAAAGTTCGCACGGAAGTTTGCCACCTTAATGGCCGCCTTGGCGCTCTTCAATTTGCCCGCTGTTCGCAGTCGGCCGCTTACGGAATTTTTGGGGCTTGAGCGGACTGCAGAAAAGTAATTCACCCAAAATGTGAGCGGAGCTACACAGATCCTCGGAGTTCCAGTACCTAAACCGTGGCTCGCTAAACTGTGGCTCAGTCGGATACGAAAGGAATCGCCGGCCGCGGTGGTCGAGGAGACTGAGGCGCTCCAGTCACGGTCTGCACGGCCACTACGGTCGGGGGTTCGAATCCCCCCTCGGGCATGGATATTTGTGCCGACCTAGTTAGTAAGTAGTTCATAAGTAGTTTGTAAGTTTAGGGACTGATGACCCCGTAGTTAAGTCCCATAGACTATACAAACATTTGAACATTTCGAAATGAATCGGAAAGTCAATGAAAGTAATTTGCGAACATTGTCACAACGCGAAAAGTAGTCACGTAACTCATTACCCTGCCTTGGATTGCTGTGGCTATGTTAAATGAAAATAAAAGAAGAGCAAAGATGTTTTCTCATTCCGAAATAATGAGGGAAGAAACTGTAGGTCTTCACGAAGCGCAATTCGCACTTTTTATTTTCATTCTCGGGTCCTTGGCTTCCGATCGACACAGCAAAGTGGATGTCACAAAAAAATGTACTCCCTGAAAAATGCAACGCTGTTTCAAAATTCCAGTCTATTCGACTAACCGCTTTGCGATGTTTCCTTAAATTGACATACGGACTATGGATGTTTATAAAGGCACTTAGTTTTTTTGATAAAATTTTAATACCCGTGGTAGCCCTCAGTTACGCAACCCGCTACTGAGATTCTTCACCGTTCACTATTTTACGCGTTGAGTAATATCCATCTGCCAACAATAATGTTATATATTGATGTTTGCATGGGTGAGAACTGAAGGTTACAACATAATTTAATAATCTGGGTTCTCCCGCAACTTTTAAAATGTTCAAATGTTTGTTAAGCTTAAGGGACTTAACTACGGGGTCATCAGTCCCTAAACTTACAAACTACTCATCAACTACCTTACACTAAGGACGGCACAAATATCCATGCCCGAGGGGGGATTCGAACCCCCGACCGTAGTGGCCGTGCAGACCATGACTGAAGCGCCTCAGTCCCCTCGGCCACCGCGGACGGCCGCAACTTTTAGGTCAAAGCTGTAAGAAAATACTAAACTGAGTACTTAGTTTACTGGAAGGGATGAATATTACGAAAAAAAATATTCAGTACTTGTACTGAGAACGTCACATGCACTGTGCATGTAAGTGATGTAATAGGACAGAAAAGAAATGAGTCCCTGACCACTTGACACTGTTCCAGACGTTACCCCTAAGTCGTAAACACAGCACCAAGTGTCGTATTAATTCACATAAATGTACCTGATGCCGGAGGTGTAAATCTTCGTGGAAATAAAGTGGACCGTGACTGGTGGCAGTAGTCGGGCTGTTTAAACCGATAATTTATGACACTACGCTTGTCGGGTGCCAGTGCGAGGTGACAAGTATGGCTGGTGAACGCGCTGTGGAAACCCGTCGTCCAGGCTCCTCTAAAGGCTACGTTAGATCATGCACCGCGATGGGTTGACGGCCATTACAGTGAACGGCTGAACTTTGTAAACGAGGTCAGGGCTACCAATCCCTCACAGGCGGTGCACCTCCACATAACGACGGTCTCACGAGTGGGCGAAACACGAACCAGGTAGCCACTAGCCTATCGATAGATACCTGCTGCTGACGAGACATCGGTGAGTGGGGCTTGGAACAATTAAATCTGGAGAGGGTATTGTCTTTTTCCTCCACCAATATACAGATCATGCCCGCAGTCACTATTAGACAGTTCCGTTGGTCGTCTTCTCTCAGCCATGGATATTTTTTGCAACATACACTACTAGCCATTAAAATTGCTGCGCCAATAAGAAATACAGATGATAAACGGGTATTCCTTGGACAAATATATTATACAACAAATAACACGTGATTAAATTTTCACGCAATTTTGCTGCATAGATCCTCAGAAATCAGTACCCAGAACGGCCTTGATACGCGTGGGCATTGAGTCAAACAGAGCTAGGATGGCGTGTACAAGTACAGATGCCCATGCAGCTTCAACACGAGTAGTGACTAGCGTATTGTGACGAGATCTGCCAGCAACCGCAAAATACGGTCGTGCATTATCTTGCTGAAATATAGAGTTTCGCAGAGATCGAATGAAGGATAGAGCCACGGGTCCTGTCACATTTGAAATGTAACTCCCACTGTTCAAAGTGCCGTCGATGCGAACAAGAGGTGACCGAGACTTGTAACCAATGGCACCCCATACCATCACGCCGTGTGTTACGCCAGTATGGCGATGACGAAACACGCTTCCAATGTGCGTTCACCGCGATGTCACCAAACACGGATGCGACCATTATGATGCTGTAAACTGAACCTGGATTCATCCAAAAACATGACGTTTTGCTATTCGTGCACCCAGGTTCGTTGTTGCGTACACCATCGAAGGCGCTCCTGTCTGTGATGCAGCGTCAAGGGTAACCGCAGCCATGGTCGAGCTGATAGTCCATGCTGTTGCTTGTCATTTAACTGTTCGTCAGATGGTTGTTGTCTTGCAAACGTCCCTATCTGTTGACTCAGGGATCGAGACGTGGCTGCACGATCAGTTAAAGCCATGCGGATAAGATGCCTGTCATCTCGCATGTGTTAAAAACACCCCTTCCAGTTTTAGGACAGATTATGCGGCCAGGTTGGAGGTGGAGTTTAGGTGGCTTTCCACATCCGAATAGGCGAATACTGAGCTGTTACATGACTCCCATGTCAGACGATTCGCAAACATTTAGAAAACAGATCTTCGTTGCAGATTGAAACTTTCTGCCGAACCAGAATTCGAAACCGGGACCTTTGCTTTTGGTGGCCAAGCGACTTACCGACTGAGCTATCCCGGAACGCCTCACAGCCCGTCCTCACAGCTTCAGGTTTAATTTCGCCAGTACGTCACCTCCTACCTTCCAAACGTTATAGAAGTTCTGCTGCTAATCTTGCAGAACTAGCGCTGCTGGAAAAGAAGGAAACCGTAGAGCAATGCTTCCCAAACTGTGCATCGTGACCCACTAGTGAGTCGCGCTCTCCATCCAGGTGGGTCACGATTCAACTTTAATATATCGAAGTAAAATACTTTGCAGACTGAAGTAAAGCGAAAATGTTTTTTATAAGACTCATTTGTTTCACAATATTATATTCATCACTTGAAGGAAAGTAACATTCAGCCTGTAACTATTTTTTAAAATTTAAAATGATAACAATATGGATTAATGTTTAAAGTTTAAAGTTTTTATGAACACAAGGCCCAGAGAATCGTCGTTGTTCGTCAGAATTATTACTTTAAACTGATTCTTGTTTTAGTAGCTACATTTCAAGAATTATTTTATGAATTGTTACAGAGGCGTGCCAGGGATAGCTCAGTTGGTAGGGCATATGCCCATCAAAGACAAATGCTCCACTCTCGAAGCCCGGTGAGACACACAGTTTTAAACTAGTGAGAATATTCATATCAGCGCGCACTCCGTTTCAGAGTGAAAATAAAAAGCTAGATTTAAAAAAGATTCGCAAGTTTTCACCTGTGAAACGCTATACGCCGACAGTTGGGTACATATATCCCCTCATGGAGGTAACTGAAAGAACATACGACCGCCCCATAAGTTAATCATGCCAACTTGGAATAATCATGCCAACCATGTGTAGACCAGCGACCACAGAACAACAGAGAGAGGCCTTGCAATGACAGTGAAATGAAGCCGACAGGAGAGCGCGACACTCAAACCAACATGGCGGCCGCAGAGCATGTATCGTTCTATATCTGGCGCTTCCGCGCATAGAGGCGGAGTGACAGGGGAAGCGTGGAGGGGAGGAGCTACCTGCCGAGCGCCAACAGTGTAGCCTGCGGGAGAAACATTGCATAACTCGCGGCCAGCCACGCGCCTACAGAGTGAGCGTTATTGGCTGCCATTGCGGTAATGGAGGGGATGCGCAGAACGGCCGAAAACTGGGCCGCCTTCGTAGCTGACGGCGACTATAGTTCCGAGCGCCACCCAGCCACAGCTGTGAACACAGGGCAGTTCATAGAGTTCGCTGTCTGTTAATTCCTTTTACAAATATTTTAAGAAATTCCTTTTTAGACAATCGATTTTTGCCATAAATAATTACAATTTTCTAAAACTAGGAATAGCAAATCATACTATTATATGAAACAGGAGCACATTTTCCCTTGGTCTGTCCCTTTAACCTTTTATAACTAGAGGAGCACTCAACGTATTGTCATGCGGTTTCTTTCAGTTTCTTCTTTAGAATCCTGCGATAAATTTAGGCTATATTTAATGTCAATACGAACTTTTGAAACAAGTAAAATAAGAATAACAACGTAGAATTGCTTACCGTGTCTACACTTTAGGCAGCTCTGTAGCCTAAACTGCACTACTGTCCATTAAAATTGCTACACCAAGAAGAAATGCGAATGATAACCGGGTATTCATTGAACAAATATATTATACTAAATCTGACATGTTATTACATTTTCACACAATTTGAGTGCAGAGATCCTGAGAAATCAGTACCCACAACAACACCTCTGGCCATAATAACGGCCTTGATATGTCTGGGCATTGTGAGAGTTTGGATGGCGTTACAGGTACAGATGTCCATGCAGCTTGAACACGATACAACAGTTCATCAAAAGTAGTGACTGCGTATTGTGACAAGCCAATTGCTCGGCCACCATTGACCAGACGTTTTCAGTTGGTGAGAGATCTGGAGAATGTGCTGGTCAGGGCAGCAGTCAAACATTTTCCGTATCCAGAAAGGCCCGTACAAGACCTGCAACATGCGGCCGTGCATTATCCAGCTGAAATGTAGGGTTTCTCGGGGATCGAATGAAGGGTAGAGCCACGGGTCGTAACACATCTGAAATGTAACGGCCACTGTTCAAAGTGCCGTCAATGCGAACAAGAGGTGACTGAGACGTGTAACCAGTGGCACCCCATACCATCACGCCGGGTGATACGCCAGTATGGCGATGACGAATACACGCTTCCAATGTGCGTTCACTGTAAAAGCTGTACGCTCGTTTTGGAATGTTGAACCTTTCGTTAAATCAGACAATAAATTGTTCATTAACTTAGCTATTTGGTTTAATTATGGCCCTGATATTAATGTATAAGAAACAGTGCATTAAATTGATTATGTGCGCAACGGATATTTTTAACAAAACCACTGTGTCATGTAACCTTTTGAAACAGACACTGACTATACTCAAGAATTTTGACTGCGAGAAAGATATAAGAAAAACCACAAATCACTTTCTTAATGCTTGACTGTGAGAACCTATATAGGTCAGCCTCCAATTATTGAAATCCAGATCAACTATTATCTTACTATGGCACCAATAATGAAATATGTTCAATAATATTGTTCAAATCAACACTCCACTAAATCAAGTAATTATCAAATGAAGGAAGTGGGTTAATTTTCTAACTACGTAAATGAAATATGAAACAGGGTTAACTTGCTTATTATTGATAAACAGCATTACATTACTTACATGATACAACTTCTGACTTGCTGGCAAAGCAGCCTCTGCTCTACATCGGAGCCATACACACAACCCAACCGCTCTCTAAGCGAGCTGAACCACTAGTGTAACTCTCTGTGTCTCTGCACGAGCTACAATGCTGTGCAATACATGATCTTTGCCAGAGATGAAACTTTACACATATCGATACATACAGTAGAAGCGATATTATACATTTTCTTGCAAGCAAGTTACTCGATACAAAACAGGAGGCACAATATTAGACATTTTCTTATTTTCTTATATTTTATGGACACGTTTCATCACCCCCCTCCTACCTATTAAAATTTTGTAGGGTGGGTGATGCCAATGGCATTGCCTAGCCAGCAAAATTACTGAATTTCAAGTCCACAAATCCATTAATGACATCCGAAATATAACAAGATCAAAACAACAGATGGAGTACATAGAAAATTTAAAAAAAAAAAAAAACAATGTGACAGTCATAAATACATGCCATTTTACAGAACAGTACCATCAAAAGTCACGCATGGAGTGGTACAGGGTGTGACAGGCATAAGCAAATGTTAAAATTTACAGAACATCAGCAATAAGTGGAATATATGACAATTATACATAATGGTAAACATAAGTATATATAGAATTTCAGGAAACATAGTTTGACAAATGATATAGTGGAGAAAATGAGATAGCTAGAAGTAATACACAAATGGAAAAACAAAATATACAATAATAAACGTGAACATATACAAAGTTTTACAAAAGATAGTTTAACTAATGTCATCATTCTTTAAAGAAAATGTGGTAATTACAAGTAATACAGACAGTATTCTGTGATGCATTTAAAATGCTATACTTTCATGGATGCTAGAACATACATGTAAAATTTTTGGCTACATAGGCTTCTGATCATGTACAAAATAATATTACTGCTTCAGCACAATAGGATTTCAATATAACGTTTGTCAATCGAATAGGCACAATGACATTTCTGACTAAGTATATGTATCTATCAAGAGCACAATTTTATTTTGGTCACTGACTGTAAAAGAACCATGAAATATACCTAAACACTGGTAATGAGCCTGTGGACAACGTTTGCAATGGGAGGCACTGAATAGTATATGCACACGAATAGCACATTAGCTCCTAACATTCATTTTAGGTCTGCACACGAACACAAAACACTGTAAGATTACACCACACTGTAGGCGGGCTGACTGGTTGCATTGAAGTGGAAGTCATGGGGAAAAGGTTCTGATGTATTCCTCCATGCAATTCGACAACCAAGTGTGCTCCAACCAACAGAGCTATTAGCAGACTGCATCAGCATAGCCAAAATTAGAGCAAACTGGTGGTGGGTGGCCAAGGCTGCAATGGACAGTACTGTGTGGCCAAACATCATCCAACAAACATCTTCATTAAAAGGCCCAAAATCAGTGGTGTATAGTAACTCGTCCATTGTTCTGTGTGCATTCTGGAATCTCGTGTGCGAAATCGCCACTTCCCATGCGTGTCCAAAGTACATGAAATAAAGCATTTTACACACAAATTAGTAACATAGTCATGATATTTCAGTTTAGACTGAAAGAAAAGTCATTGATTAGAACATATCTACAGAAATATTTTCCCACAAATTCAAGTGGTACAAATGGGGTCATGGTATTAAACCATATTTTAACATTACAATTAGTGTCTTGAAGACGGATACATTTGAATACTAATGAGTAATTTAATTCTTATTTTAGAGTATCTACAACATTAGTGTCATTTCATATAAGCACAAGGCTTTACATACTATGTACATATTGCTTTACAAACACATAATCGTATGAAATACATTGAGGGAGCTTGTCATCAATTTGGCATGATATAACTTAAATTGACATTCCAATTACCATTAGTTCATATCTCTTTAAATTAATATATATCACTATGATGGTGATTACATTACCACAAATTATAACACTTAAATTACATAAGTTGCCATGGCCAGGCTTTTGTCTCAACTGAGCTACATATTTCATTGCCTTAAGGTATAACACATCAGGGTAGTTTCGTGAGAATATCAAAAGAGGTTCAAGTCAACAGGTCATGTCTGTGTCTGTCTGGGTCAACAGTAGGGTCAAACAAAACAATTAGTGCAAATTTTGGCACAGTACTAGATGTACATCACAGTAAATCATCCAATAACATAAACACAGACGTAATATTCGTTAGGCATAGCTGCAGATTTTCATCAACAAGATCATCAATAAAATTTGGTAGATAGTAGTAAGCAAAAGCAAAATATTTCTGTGCATTATCTTTCTAGACTTAACTAGGCGCAGTTTATGGCATAGCTGCAAGTTTGCAAGATAGATGGCTGTGTGGAACGTATAAGCATAACCATACATTGTCATTGAGCTTCATTATAAAATTAATTAGCATAGTGGTAGGGCTTAGGTATATAATTAGTGAGCATAGCGGTAAGCTTTGATTACAAGAGCAATACGCATAGCTGCAAGCATAATTAGAAATATTCATTACACATAATTACAAATAATTACAGATCATCAGAAGGATATGAATCTCACCAAACACACATGCCATTGAAGGCACAATGCATCAATATACAAAATGGTGCACATAAGCACAAAGAGAAAACACAAAAGGGCAGTGCGAGTAAGCACATAAGAAAAGAACAGAACATAGCATCATTAGCAACATAGCGATTCTCCTCATAATTGCTTCATAATCATTGTATAATCTCGTCATCATTAGCAACATAGCGATTCTCCTCATAATTGCTTCATAATCATTGTATAATCTCGTCCACATAATTACATTTATCAAACATCTTTGACTGTTACCAATACCTTCCTTACCATCATTTATCCATAAACAATAATGCATTTTAAAGACCACCATGACATATTGTGTATTGCCTTACTCATCATCCTCCATAATGTTCTTGGCTTACCAAATGCTCATGTCAACTCAAAAATCTTCTTCACTTGCTCAGAACTTCGTAAGTTATGCAATTAGTAACACAGAAGAAAAATCTGATATTTTCTGAAACATAGGAACTTGATTAGATTACACAATCAAAAATTTCCATTAATTTTATTTGTCTTGCACAGCCACAGAGTTCGTTATATGCAAATTGCAAGATAATCAAAGTTTCGTATGACAATATCCCAGCGTAGCACAGAGCATAAGTATTCAGAGTTAGAGAAAAGTAACAGTGAGAAAAAGAGGTAGATAGAGCGCACTAAGGAAAAGCGGAAGAATAGTGACACTCAGCTCGAGAACGGGGCACCAATCGCCACTTGGTGTGTCCAAAACAGATTAATGGACTCTCTACCCCAGCAAAATTACTGAATTTCAATGCTTTGCTCTTGTCTTTCTGGGGTATGCGATCTGCTTTGGGCCCGATTTGTGTTTTCGTATCGTGGAAGGCGATCACGAGAATTATCGCGTGTGCCCTCCCGACTACGCTTCTCAGCGTTATTGTTGTGATTTTCAGTCTCGCGATCACTATCAGTATTGCGTCTATCACGCCAATTAGTATCATTTTAAGTATTGCTGTTATGATAGTAATTATTGTAGCGTCCTCCGCGACCAAAACCACCACCTCGGTTGCGGCCACGAAAATTTCCACGGTTAATTTCACGATCATGAAAATCACTATTCTCATTGTCGCGTCTTTGTTTGTAAGTTTCATTAGCAAAAGAATTACCTTTTGTTTGATCCTCGTGCTCTGAATACCGTATGGTACGCGGCGGGCTTTGTTGCGACCGGCGATCATATCTGTTTGTTTCATTAAACGGGGTAGGATGCGTTACATCAGAACTTTTGTCACTGTTATCACTGATTTGGGTAATTTTAACGGTAATATCCTCAAACTGTTTATTAATTTTATTGATCTGTTCCGTCGTGCCTGACTGGAAGTTCTGCAACTTTTCATCAAATAGATTACTCTGTTGCTTCAATTGAGCGAGTTCGGTGGTTTCTATATTTTCGACTCGTGACGCAAGGTTTTCCACTACCGGGTTAATCTCGTCGCGAATATCCTGTCTTATTTGCTGAGATTCACATTTGAAAGTATTGAGCAGTTGTTCCCTGAACCGATTGTTGTCCTCATTTATTTTATTAATACTACTTTGAATACTCGCAAACCTCGAATCGCACGTTTGTTCAAATTTCTCAAGTTTTTCATCTAATTTCTGAAATTGTAATTGATTATTGTCAAGTATTTCATTTAATTTCTGAAATTGTTCCTCAAGTTTTTCATTTAATTTCTGAAATTGTAATTGATTATTGTCAAGTTTTTCATTTAATTTCTGAAATTGTTCCTCAAGTTTTTCATTTAATTTCTGAGATTGTTCCTCAAGTTTTTCATTTAATTTCTGAAATTGTAATTGACTATTCTCATTTAATTTAGAGAGCTGTGACAATAAAATTTGCATGAAATCATTTGGTAATACGTTTTCCATGGCTTTCATCACAACAAACATCAGACAATATAAAAGAGAGGCTTGTTCAGTAGTAATGCAATTATTTGTATATTCAATTTATCTACTATAAACAATACTACACAATCTCAAGAATGGTAAGTAACAGACTACAGAAACAATTACTATGCTACTGTTGCTACAACAGAGGATGGTGCTACAAAAATTAAATTAAGAGCCAAAGGGTAAGTTGGTTAGTGGAAAAGACAAACTAACTGAAATAAGACTACGTATCTAACTACGTCACGATCCTGTTTGTGAACTATCCTGGCAGAAAGGGCGCCAGATAAAAGCTGTACGCTCGTTTTGGAATGTTGAACCTTTCGTTAAATCAGACAATAAATTGTTCATTAACTTAGCTATTTGGTTTAATTATGGCCCTGATATTAATGTATAAGAAACAGTGCATTAAATTGATTATGTGCGCAACGGATATTTTTAACAAAACCACTGTGTCATGTAACCTTTTGAAACAGACACTGACTATACTCAAGAATTTTGACTGCGAGAAAGATATAAGAAAAACCACAAATCACTTTCTTAATGCTTGACTGTGAGAACCTATATAGGTCAGCCTCCAATTATTGAAATCCAGATCAACTATTATCTTACTATGGCACCAATAATGAAATATGTTCAATAATATTGTTCAAATCAACACTCCACTAAATCAAGTAATTATCAAATGAAGGAAGTGGGTTAATTTTCTAACTACGTAAATGAAATATGAAACAGGGTTAACTTGCTTATTATTGATAAACAGCATTACATTACTTACATGATACAACTTCTGACTTGCTGGCAAAGCAGCCTCTGCTCTACATCGGAGCCATACACACAACCCAACCGCTCTCTAAGCGAGCTGAACCACTAGTGTAACTCTCTGTGTCTCTGCACGAGCTACAATGCTGTGCAATACATGATCTTTGCCAGAGATGAAACTTTACACATATCGATACATACAGTAGAAGCGATATTATACATTTTCTTGCAAGCAAGTTACTCGATACAAAACAGGAGGCACAATATTAGACATTTTCTTATTTTCTTATATTTTATGGACACGTTTCAACTGCGATGTCTCCAAACACGAATGCGACCATCATTATGCTGTAAACAGGACCTGGATTCATCCGAAAAAATGACGTTTTGCCATTCGAGCACCCAGGTTCGTCGTTGCGAACACCATCGCAGGCGCTACTGTATGTGATGCAGCGTCAAGGGTAACCGCAGCCATGGTCTCCGAGATGATAGTCCATGCTGCTGCAAACGTGGTCGAACTGTTCGTGCAGATGGTTGTTGTCTTGCAAACGTTCCCATCTGCTGAGTCAGGGATCGAGACGTGACTGCACGATCTATTACAGCCATGCGGATAAGATGCATGTCATCTCGATTGCTAGTGATGCGAGGCCGTTGGGATCCAGCCACGGCGTTCCGTATTGCCCTCCTGAACCCACCGATTCCATATTCTGCTAACAGTCATTGGATCGCGACCAACACGAGCAGCAATTTTGTGATGCAATAAACCGCAATCTCTATAGGCTACAATCAAAGTCGGAAACATGATGCTACGAATTTCTCATCCTTACACGAGGCATCACAACAATGTTCAACCAGGCAACGCCGGTCAACTGCTATTTGTGTATAGAAATCGGTTGGGAACTTTCCCCGTGTCAGCACGGTGTAGGTGTCGCCATCGGCGCCAACCTTGTGTTCATGCTCTGAATAGCTAATCATTTGCGTATCACAGTATCTTCTTCCTGTCAGTTAAATTTCGCGTCATGTTAGTGGTGTAGCAATTTTAATGGCCATGAGTGTATAAGAGCTAGATCAGTGTACATAGTATAGAATTACAGAAATCACAAAGATCTAAAATAAATAAAGAAATAAAAAAATACGCGATACCATACATTTACCATACATTTACGAGTGAACCACATTTATCATTTTTCTCTTCTAAAGTGCTGGCGCCAGACGGCTTCAGACAACAGATGTAGTGATTGGGGGAGATCTCTACAAGTTAGACATATGATCTGGCGGGCTTTTTTGTAAAAAAAAAATCGTCCTTCTTTCTACATTTCTATACTATGTACTTTGGCGTAGGTGTCATAGTTTATGTTACAGAGGTCACGAAAGTGTGGAAGTGGTATACCCTTCTACATTATTTTTATTTTAATTATTTCACATTTTCCTATTGACACTTAATATAACCTACGTTCATTCCAGAATTATAACGAAGAAATTGAAACAAACCCTATCACGATACGTTCTGTAGTTCTCGAGTTAAAGAAATTTTAAGATTAACCGTGCAAAGTAGGGGCGGGTTCAGCTAGTTAGTAATAAAATAATATTATTTATTTAAGTCATAATTATTTAATACCGACAATTATATCCCAGATTTTAAAAAAAAATGTTTATCGAAATTGGTCACAAAGTACAAGGTCAGTGGGCATCAGAATCTGTGCTCGCTGGTGGGCAAGCTCGCTGAAAGTAACGAGCAGAATTTTAAAGGTTCCATTGCTCTATTCTACCCAAATTTGTAAGAAAAATAGGGAAGCTATAAAAAGTTGTCTGAATAAAAAGAAAAGTTCATTTCATTATCTACAACTTCCTCGCTGACGAATATTTCCTGACTCCAAAACAAAAAATGTGGCAGGCGACTAACTTTTTCATGACGTAATTTTCGTTTCATTGAAAAGTAATAGTTTGTTATACAAACACAATACATATTGTATTTGCTAAGAACACTGTTGCATTCCTTCACCTGTCTGCGTGTCGACTTTGCAATTTTTTTCCTATCTTAAGGGGTTAAAAAAATGTAAAATGTTTGCACAGTTTATGGGAGTTAATTATAGCGTCATCAGTCCCTAAACTTATCAACTACGAATGAACTAACTAATACTAAGGACGGCACAAATATCCATGCCCGAGGGGGGGATTCGAACCCCCGACCGTAGTGGCTGTACAGACCGTGACTGGCGCGCCGCAGACCGCTCGGCCACTGCGACACGGCCCTAAGGGGTTAAAATGACAATGTAATTCAGGCGAGCGCCATTTGAAGAACTATGCATTTATCGTCCCATGTCCGACTCTACACGCATCCAAGATGGCCGTCGTGAATTCACTGCCTGTACGCTGATGGAGACGGTATAGCCTCTTTATGTCGTTACGTGCTCGCTGATGTATATACGGGACGTAGACAGGAAGAAAAGGTTTAACGCCTCGTAGACAGTTTGTTCGTCTGAGACGGAATAGTTGCTGAGATTGTTTTTGTTAACGTTGCAGAAGGAAATCGTCCCGGTATTTATCGGGAGCGTTTTAGGAAAATTACGGAAAATTCAAATTTGGATGACCGGAATTAAGTTTGAATTTATGTCCTCCCGAATCGGAGTGCGTAGTGATAACTAGTGCGTCACCTACCCATGTGGCAAAGTAAAAGGAAGGAAGATTAGTGTTTTACGTCCCGTCGACAGCGTGGTCATTAGAGACGGAGCTTCCGCTCGTACTGTTTGGGTGAGGATATGGAAGGAAATCGGCCGTGCCCTTTCAAAGGAACCATCCCGGAATTTAGGGAAATCACGGAAAACCTAAATCTGGATGGCCGGAGGTGGATTTGAACCACCATCCTTCCAAATACGAGTCCAGTGTGTTACCACTGCGCCACCTTGCTCGGTAAAGTAGAAGGGAGAAAGGAGACCAACACAGCTTATCTGCACTTGGTGGCTTTGTATTTCTACTCTGCAAGAACGCTATTGCATTTCAGCGAAAGTTAATTAAAGATTTCTTTTTGACGGATTTTGTTCAGCAGCTGCAGTCTAAAAGAGTTTTCTTTTGTGCGGCTGACGCCAGTATTCTGACATTTTGACGATTTAATTAAAGTCGTCGCTCTTTTCTTAGAAGGAAACTTCGTTCACGGTCTTCTTCTGGTGCAGCGAAAACTTACATTTAAATAGTGATCGGACCTAACCAGTGCGTAAGAAATAAATATATTTATTCATATATACAGGGTGAATTACCTAACACTTGCACCGCAAATATTGCGGAAACGGAAAGCGCGATTGCTATGCGGTTTTCACAGAATGGATTGGTAGTCAGAGGCTCGTATTTTAGCCAACAAACAGATTGTATTATTACTTAGCAAGTGAATTTTTTATGCAAACACAGTTTTTTTAAATGGAACAATGGTTGTTTCTATCCTCCACAGGAATTTTTGACACCAGCTCTGTACAAAGAATTTTGAATGACATTTTTATCATGTTCAGTTTGGCGGCTACAACCGTTCAGTTTCGAGGGCGGAGGCTGCGATAGCGTAGCTGATAGCGTAGCTGACTGGCCGAGTGGCTAGCCCCTGGGACACGGCCCACTGTCTCATGACCACCAGCCAGTCAGCTACGCTGTCGTAGCCTCCACCTCCAAAACTTTGAATGGTTGTAGCTGCCCAACTAAACGTGATAAATATGTAATTCAAAATTCTTTGTACACAGCTTGAATAAAAAATACACTTTCTAGGTATTTTTACAATCTGGTTATTGGCTAAGAATACGAGTCCTTGGCTACCAATCCATTCTGTGAAAACCGCACATCAATCGCACTTTCCGTTTCCGCAATATTTGCGGTGCTAGTGTTAGGTGATATATATATATATATATATATATATATATATATATATATATATATATATATATATATATATATATATGATAGAAATTTTAATACGCATTGTAGTTACTACTACTAATAATAATAACACTAATAATAATAATAATATCCTCTTTTCAAGTTTCTGTGTCCTGGAGCACCTTTTATTGCCGCGGTGGAGTGGCCGAGCGTTCTAAGGCGTCTTGATGCGGAGCGCGCGGTTGTTCGCTGTCGGGAGTTCGAGTCCTCCCTGGGCAATGAGTGTTCGTGTCGTCCTTAGCATAAGTTACTTTAAATTAGGTTAAGTAGTTTGTAAGCTTAGGGACTGATGACCGACGTAGTTTTAGTCGGCTACATTTTGAAATTTTAAACAGCTTCGTCGCACTTATAAATTTGTTCTCAAATTGTTCACAAATTCTTTTCAGTTATGATTTTATTGAAGTTCCCAATAAATTCCAAAACTCCTTCACTGTCACCAGAAAATTTTCTTTCGCATATATCCGGTTGACACACTCTATGAATACCTCTTTTTCTCTATGTCCATTCAGTTGACACTTTTAGCGTAACTGTCATCCCGTCTTTCAACTGGTTTTGAAAAAATGGAAATGGAAAAAAAGAATCGCTTCTTCCTGCGAGGTTGGGGCAGAAATCAGAGTTCCTTCCTCTCTTCGTTGAGTAAATTACACGAACAACCAGTTCCTTGCTTTTCCAGACGCCGACTTAAAAAAGGCTAAGAGATTATCCAGACCATTTATTTGAAGAAAATTGTTCCATTTTTAAATTGTTTCTTCTTTCTATAATGCCTTATTATTCATAGAATAAATTTGCTATTCTTTGTTACAGCGCACATTTCAGAACGTGTACTAATAGAAACAATCAAAAAAGCAAACGAAACACGTCACGGTTTTGACTGAGATCATAAGACACCAGCTTAAAAAAAGATTTATTTGTTTAAACAATTCAAAACCAGGAGTAGCGTGTACATGACCTGATTCAAACAAACACACACAAAGTAGAGTGAATGGTTCAACAGTACTCATGGAAAAAAATACTGGAGATTTTTTATTTCCTTATTTATTGTTATTATTATTATTTTACAAGGCTCGGATTTAAGGGACGCTCGTAATTTTGAGATTCTTAATATCGAGTTTCTAATACATTGCGAATACATTACGATTAAAAATATTGTACTTTGCCACCATGCAGGAATATTACGCGATACGAACAAGGCTAGAGCACTGTATAGAACAAGAAGAACAATCAGCTAATTTGAATCCCACGTTGAAGGCGCGCATTTAAAGACGATTGAACACGTACGCTTTTTAACATGCTATTAAGGCCATTAAATATACTTTCCTAACGCAGAAAATATTACAGCATAGTAAATTTACTTGCATTCGATTTTAAGAGGCAAGCAACTTAATGCTTATAATTATGGATATTTAGAGATGTGATAGATTCACTTACATTCCAAATAAGGCAAATGATACTGTTCTGAATATTTAGCACATACAGTTAAGAAAAGTTACAATTATCCATATTTTCAGGTTTATACGTTTGCAGTATCTAAGAGTTGCATTCGAAAACAGTTACGGAATAATGTTAAATTGCGATATTGTATTTCCCCTATTTCCCCCTCTAATGCGCCGCACATTTTACACATAACATATTTCAGAGAAGATTTTACGTCAAAGTGTGTGCACTTTGAAATAAAGTGAATGTTACATTCTAAGTTTTGAATGTAATGCCTTTCATTTACGATTTCTTTCCTGTTCGCATTTTATGCGAAGTTCAATTTCTTCTTCTTCAGACATCTTGTTCACAGCTTGTCTTAAGCCTACATAATCCAGTGTTGACAGACACATTTAAATGTAACTCTGAACTAATGCGAAATAATATAATTTAAAAATCACTAGCTTGGTAAAACCAGCTGCACTCACGAATCACTTAAAATACAATTAACAACACTTAGCAATTAGCTCCTTAGTTGGACTAAATAAAATCAAGAAAATTAGCTTACTTTAAACAGACTATATGTCATGTTATGTTAACGATCTGTAGCAATATTAAACCATTGCTTATAGTTAAGAGGCCTATAGTTCTTCTTTAGAACTATAGGCCTCTTAACGTCAACTGTGGCAACTAGGGGTGATGCCTCATTGTTTCATTCTCCCTGGCGCGGAAAATTCAGTGAAATCTGCTTGCACAAAGGAATGAATTTAGTTGACTGATACATATGTAGACAATGTGGCATACAGAAGTTTGGGTCGCCGGCCGCGGTGGCCGAGGAGACTGAGGAGCTTCAGTCACGGTCTGCACGGCCACTACGGTGGGGGGTTCGAATCCCCCCTAGGGCATGGATATTTATGCCGTCCTAGTTCGTAAGTAGTTCATAAGTAGTTCGTAAGTTTAGGGACTGATGACCCCGTAGTTAAGTCCCATAGACTTTACAAACATTTGAACATTTTTCACACATCAAGAATGAACAAACACGATACCACGTCCGCAAGGAACCTCTGTACCCAAAAGGAAGAAAACTAATTTTTGTACGTGCGTTCGGTCGGGGACTGGCAGCCCCATGTAATTATATATATATATATATATATATATATATATATATATATATATATATATATATATATATATATATATATAATTATTATATATATAAAATCTGACCCCATAACTCAACGATTAACATGGAACAAACAGGATAGCATGTCGGTAAAGAACTTATGTAACGAAAGAAAACGACCGCACATGAAAAACGGAAAATGCGAATTCGAGGCTCATTCTGGTACACATTTTCGCATGTCACCGTTCTGTGGTACGTCTCAAATACAATGGGGCTGGAAGAAATTTACTAACGCGAATGAATATCTGTTTAAAATTTTTACCATGAAGTAATCGAGTGGCTTGCGATCGACACGAGATAGCTTTTCACATCGTCTAAACTATAAAGCAATTTGTGTTCATGGCTTCTGCCCCTCGTTCCGTCTCGGATACATGACTGAGTTGCGAGTATTTCACGCAACAAGAGTTGTTATGAGATAACTTTATTGACGGCGCATGCTCAAGTGTAGTGAGTTTTGGCACTAGCATTTTGTTATTAATAACTGTTTAACTACTTGTAACGCCTCGAGGTGATGGTAGTTTGTGTACAGTACTAAGTTAGGTCACATTCTGTGAACTGATGCACCGCGTTCTGTTCGTGTAATGGTCTCCGTTAACAGATACATTCGTGTGAGAGAGTTGCGGTGCGGCTGACAGGCATTATCAGAGAGATACTGACACGTATGCCGTTGTCACCGCGTTCGCGGGTACAGCACAGCTGCTTACTCAGTGAGCAGATAAATTCGTTATCAGCCGCAGATGGCCGTATCGGTACCGACCAATGTGAGAACGCTAATATTGTCCTATACACCAGGTGTCTGCTACAATCCAATGCGGCAAATCTCGTCGATATTTCTACACTATGTAACAGATTTCTGGCTTACCATTTGGTAGGTTGGTACTCCTGGCTTCTTGCGAAAGATATTGCCGTTGTCTTTATTAGCAACGTGTTCTGTGCATTAATTATTCCTTTAGTTTGGACTGTTTTTGTGAATTTGTTTTCCTAGGGTTCGCGGTGATAATTTTGAGCATGAAAATTCTTTTCTCTCAGGGACTTGATTTCATTTCGACACAAAAATGACGTTCTAGATACGGTATAGCTTCCCGGTTAATTCTATTTGAGTAGAAGCCTATTTCAAAACAGTTTATTCCACGATCTTCTTTTATTGCCCTCGCAGTTAATTAATTTAAATGATGGTCTATGCACTTATTTTAAAGTATTCACTAGTGATTACGAAACTCATTCTCTAGCGATTGAATAACTTCACAAATGCTGCGCTTCACACACTTTTTGTCTCAGATATACTAAAAAAAGTTCATTTAACACCAATGTCACTTTTTACACACTCTTATTATGAAATTACTCTGAACCTCAAAGCTAATATAACTGTTCTGTCGACGCATTAGATTCTCTTGAGCGTCACATATATTATTTGCCCAATTTAGGTAGTAACACTAAAAGTGGGCCTTTGCGATCGTCTTTTGACAGCTCGAAATTCAAATGAAAATAACGGCTTAATCATTCATCTGACACGAAATCTGAATAACCGAATTTGTAGAGGAGAAAATTCTCTACAACTTCGCTCTATTATGTTTTATTCATATCTTGCATCTTTGCAGAGATATTTGCAAAACTAACGGCGATTTGACGATGTCTGTATGGCTGTAACGTGTTCCCACTTTTTAGGTCGAACCGTTCAACCGATCTACACTAAATTTTACAGACATAATTGTTGGCTACCAGAGACCAAAACCTTGCGTTTTGAAATATTTCGGACAAGAAATACGTTAGTAATACCAAATAATGCCGTTTGTGATGTAATTTTAATTGCAAATAAACCGTTCATCTGACTCGAAAATTAAATAAACGAATTTGTAGAGGAAATTCTTATATCGTTTCAGAGATAATTGCAACAATAACGGAATTTTGACACCCTCCACTGAATTAACGAAAACCGGCCGTTCGAAGACGTCACGTGACTTTCCTCACACAGAACTCTCTCTGGCATACGCCATCTCGCGTTGCGTATTTGATGATTTTCTTATTGTAACTTACACCTTGTCATTTCAAAGCAATGGCGCATTGAAGTATTAACAAAAACACTTCGTTCTTCGTACGGTAAATAATAATCTAGTGTCTAAAAATGCCGCATTAGCATCAGTGAACAACGGCCATCAATAGTATCAAATTAAAGAACGCAACTTCTAACTCTCATGTCTAGCGTAGTAGGCAATGCGTTCAACTGTAACGCCGAAGGTCAGTGGTTCTGAACCCACCACTACCTAATTTTTTTTTCTAAAAGGGTTTCAGACACTATTATTAATTAATTTTTTATTATTTTTGTCCAAAATGTTTGCAAACACTTATAAAACTACAAATCTAAAGTGGGCCGTAAAACACGTCAGTGCGACTTTTTTTAGTTCACCTAATTCCAAAATATTTCACAGAAAGTATTAAAAATTCTAACTATTAAATGTATATCTTAAAATCTTATTTCTATGTATCCTGAATATATTTTCAACGTTATTTTCTTCACAGATATTATACATTAAACACTGTAATTATGATATTTAATAATTTAAAAAAACAATTCCTTCATATTCATTATCTTTTTTACACCAACCTCAGATTCCATTTACAGTCCGTAATCCTAACTCGATAACTTCCTATAATAATGTTCCTCATACTAATCAGTCTAATATTGTTTGATAATAGTTTATCCTTCTGCCTAAAAGAATGTTCGCGATCACAATACCATGCTATTCTTAATAGCTATAATTGATCAAATTGATCTGAAGAAGCTAATTCTGAACTCGTGAGGCAGATCTGAACACGGTAGATAACAGACTATCACCGAGATAAGCCTTACAGAGCTAATCACACAGAGCTGAACATTAGAGATAGCTAATCATTACACAGAGAGAGGAAAACCCAACTGGTAGTCCTATTTATACAAATTTTTTAGACAAAACATTGTTATGATTTGTGGTCCTTTGACCCACTTACTCTATGTCTTTTTATTTTTTATGAGAATAATTGTAATTTATTTCGATTCAATTTTTTAAAAATGAGCTGCCTCACCAAAAATATTTATAAATGACTAAAATATTGCAATCCTACTGCCACGATCGCGGTGCAGTATTATAACTATTACGGAAGATATTTGGAGTGTTGCTTAAGAACAAAGACATTACTTATATATCAGCTACATTTTCGTCTTAAGAGAACATGTATGACACAACAGAAAGTGACTTTCCAGTCTAATACGTTATCTGTCAGGTTTAATTTCAAAAATTAGCAAAGTCCAATGCGAAATAGACATTATGCAAAAAGGACTCTTTGTGATTCTTCCAACAACAGTAAAGTATTATATGAACGTTCTGAAGATATAGAATAGACAGAAATAAAATAGACATTCTGATTGACTCCCAGAAAAGCCGACAGATTTTCCCCCGCAACCCACCGGAATGTGCACGGTGGAGAGTACCTCATACGGCTACTACTGTTTTCCCTTTCTGTTTAACACGCAGTTAGAGGAAAAAAACGAATGATTTTATGCCTTTTTATGAACCCTAATTTTTCTAATGCTTTCTTTACAGTCTTTACGCGAAATGTATGTCGTCGACAGACGTTCTGCAGTCAGCTTCGAATTCAGGCCCTCTAAATTTCATCAGAAGTGTTTTTCGTAAAGAGCGTCGCCTTACGTCCAATGATTTCCATTTTAGTTCCCGGAGCATGTGTGCAATACTCGTGCGTTGAACAAACCTACTAGTAAGAAATTTAACAGCCCTTCTCCCCTCTCTGAATTGCTGCTGTCTTCCTTCAAACCGATCTGGTAGGGATCCCAATGAAAGTTATAAATACGAAGGAGATGCTTTAAATTTCGTGCCACGGCCTAGATTCGAACGCGAGACCTCGTGCTTACCAGGCTGGCGCTATACCACTAAGCCACCGTGACTTAATTGGTACAGCGACTGCACGGATTTTGTTAAGGCACGTCTTCCTCTACAACACAATCTTCAGTTCTGCCTCATGTTCCCTACATAAATTTATATCAAAGTTGTCAAGGCTCTGCAATAGAGGAATAGCACCCCAGCAGTGAACGTTAATGGGAACGATCCTGCACAGATGCTTTAAATATGAAACAATAAATCAATACTCAGAGACATATTATGTCTTGATATACATCAAAAATATAAATATGAAGTAGAGGCTTTGAAACTGTAGCACGGCCGGGATTCGAACCCGGGCCCTCCTGCTTCAAAGACTCTTTCAGATTTATATCTTTGATATACACAGAGACAAAATAAGTCTCTGGACCATGATTTATTGCTTGATATTTATATCATCAGTGCCTGATATACAAAGGCAGGATGGTACCCATTAACCCATTTCTTCCCAAAAATAGAAATGGTGAAAAAGTGTTATATTTAGTCATCAGCTTCTCTTTAAAATAATTGAAATAACATTACAAATATTACAAACTGGCAGTATATGTGGTAATTTGCACCATCCATAATGTTGCGATGTTTCCTAGTAAAAAAAAAAAAAAAAAAAAAAAAAAAAAAAAAAAAATTACTTCTTCTGATCACATTCTTCTATTTGTTCAAACTGTGCAATATTGTCTATTATATGATAACTCTGACTTACATTGATGGTATAACTCATGAAATATTGAAAAACACTCCGTGTGAAGCTGAACTTGACATTTCTTGTGTATGTAGATCGTCTGAAGTTTGTAAATCTTGCATGTTTTTACGAAGTGTTAAGGTAATTGTGAAACTTTAACACATGTAGAGAGAGCTCGTAAATGCCTTTTAACACATGTGTGGTGAGTTTTGTATAGTAAGTCCATTTCGACTGCATTTTGTAAGGCTAAATTTTGTGTTGCGTGTACGCAACACTGGGAAGAAACGGGTTAACGTTCACTGCTGGGGTGCTATTCCTCTTTTGGAAAGCCTTGTCAACGTTGATACGTATTTATATAAAGGAACATGAGGCACAATTGAAGATTGTGTTGTGGAGGAAGACGTGCCTTAACAAAATCCGTGCAGTCACTTTACCCATTAAGTCACGGTGGCTTAGTGGTATAGCCCCTGTTTAGTAAAAAGAAGGTCCAGGTTGCGAATCCTGGCTATGGCACAAATTTCAATTCAAAGCCTCTCCTTCACAATTATATCTGTGATATATATCGAGACAAAATATATCTCTGGACATTGGTTTATTGTTTGATATTTGGATCCCAAACTCTTCACCAATACTCTAGAAGGGCTCGTACAAGCATTCTATACGCGGTCAGCTTTACAAATGCTTCACGTCTTCCCAAAATTCTCCCAAGAAACCGAAGTCTACGATCCGCCTGCCCCACAGTTGTGCTTATAAAGAGGCAGGAACCATGATAATCATCACCTGATAGCTAATGGGACAGTCTCTGATATTTACAGCATTACGTGGAGGAAGCCAGTAACTCCATCCACCGAGCGTTGCTTCTTATCCACGGACATGGACATGTCTCACAAAAATGAAACGTATCCTTCTTAGTACTGCACTGAAAATTAGACTTCAATGCCAAAGTGTTGGCCTAATGGAAACCCGGCTTGAAACCTTGTCAGAACACTTAGAGGAGAAATGGTACACGTGCAATACCTCCCGTCCGATATCAATTACAACAGAAAATAACATTGATTTGAATCAAAACACAGACTTTTTAAAATAAACATTATTTTCTATAAATATTACATATTTTATTAACTCTTCTTGAATTAATTTATTTATTAGTGTGAATGTAAACCAAATGTCTGGAAGAAAACTGTTACACTGACTCTGATTGTAAACGGTTTTAAGAATATTTCAGAAGTTGGTTGTTGGGCGGAAACTGTGATTAATCGTAAATATCTCAGTAATATCTAGTAATTGTGTAGCAATCGAAAGTTATTATGATTGTTCTCTGAAGAAAAGGAGGCATAGCACGGTTTATAACTGCAAGGTGAGTGACTATGGTAATGTCAGCCAAACAGAAGAAGGAAAAATCTCACTAATATTCCGTACTGAAAAAGGCTACGTCAATTCTGGAAGGAAATTCGGAGTGCAGCTACCATCCGGAGGGGTCACAAAACTACGAGGCCCCATAGATTCCGAATTGGAATATAATCGGCAAGTTTCAGGCTCACGGAGTGCTGATTAATATTAATTGGAGTGGATTACAAAATGTAAGACTCCGGATGTTCAGGAGATCTGTGAAGTAATGAAAATTTAAAAATCCGCGCTCCATGTTGCATAATACGTTATCGAGAACTCAGCATTAAAAGTGATCAATTTACATAATATTAATGCGAGCATTGATCACAAACATTCTCTCAAATAATCAGCAGTCTCTATTGCAATTTTCTAGCTAAGGAGTGTGACTGTGGTGGTGAATGATGAATATGCAAAACATTTTGCAATCCGTTGATGGAACCAAGAAAAATCAACTTAATAAAACATTTTTCGTCATTCCACATCACTCGAAAGAAAACGGCTACAAATCTATTATTTCACGCAACCTGTAGAAGCATGTGCTGCGGGTAAGTTTTCCATACGGCTTTGTCTAGTCGAGGAACATACAGTTGCCAACAGGGCTGGCGTGGACTTCTGGACTACTCAAAGGAGAGAGGACATTCGTTGTTGTTGTGGTCTTCAGTCCGAAGACTGGTTTGGTACAGATCTGCATCCTACTCTATTCTGAGCAAGCCTCTTCGTCTCCTCATAAGAACGGCAACCCTCATCTGTCTGAACTTGGTAGCTGTATTCGCCTCTTGGTTTTCCTATACGATTCAGACCAAACACACTTTCCTTCAAAGTTAATTAAGACTCCCTCATGTATAAAAATTTGTCCTGCCAATTGATCCCTTCTTTTTGTCAAGGTATGCCAGAAATTTCTTTCGTTCCAGATTTCGTTCAATACCTCCTACTTATTTACTCCATCTACCCATCTAATCTTCAGCATTCTTCTATAGAACAAAATTTCAAAAGCTTCTAACCTCTTGCTGTCTGAACTATTTATCGTCCATGTTTCAAATATGTTCAACTGTTTGTAAAGCTTAAGGGACTTAACTGCGAGGTCGTCAGTCCCTAAACTTACAAACTACTTATGAACTAGCTTATACTAAAGACGACACATACATCCATGCCCGAGAGGGGATTCGAACCCCCGACCGTAGCGGCCGCACAGACTGCGACTGGCGCGTCGTAGACCGCTCGGCCACTGCGGCCGGCCCGTCCATGTTTCACTACCGTACAAAGCAACAATTCACACAAATACCTTCAGAAAAGACTTCCTAACACTTAAATTAATATTCGACGATATCGAATTTCTCTTTTGGAAAAATAGTTTTCTTGTCATTGCCATTCTGCATTTTATATCACCTTTACTGTTCCCAATGTACGTTATTTTATTGCCCAACTAAGAAAACCCAACTACCACCTTTACTGATCCGTTACCTGATTTAATTTCTTCAGCATCGCCTGATTTTCTTAGACTACTTTCCAACACCCTTGGTTTGCTCTTGTTAATCTTCATTTTATTCGATTCTTTGAAGACATCGTCCATTCCGTTCAGTTCCTCGTCCAGATCATCTGCTGACTCTGACAGAATTTCAGTGTCATTAGCAAAACGAAATGTTTCTATTTATTTAATCTGAAATTTAATTCCTTCTCCAATTCCTGCTTGCTTTACTTCACAGGCTGCTCATGTGTAAATTGAATAACATTTGTGAAAGGCTATAACCCTGTTTTCTCTCTTCTCAACCAATACTTTCCTGCGACTCTAGTAATTTGTCTCCTTCCTGCACAAGTTGTAAATCACATTCTGTCCATGTATTTTACCCCTGCTGATTTCAGTATTTCGAAGAGTGTATTCCAATCAACGTTGTCAAAAGCTTTCTCCAAAACTGAAAAAGATAGAAACGTAGGTTTGACTTAATCTATCTTTTAAAATCAGTCGTAAGATGAGTATTGCCTCCCGTGTACCTACGTTTCCTCTAAATCCAAACTGGTTTTTCCCTAATTTGATTTCTACAATATTTTCCGTTCTTCTATAAATAACTACTGTTACAATTTTGCAACCGTGAGATACTAAACTTATAGTTCTGTAATTTCCACTTTTGCTGCACCTGCTTTGTTTGGAACTATATTTCATCCTTTCATCAATTATTTTCAGTATTTCCTGTAAAGTCCCTTTGGTGGGCCTTGTTTTCTTACTAATTTTGTCCTCTGCTACTTTCACTACTTCATCTTCTCAGAACTACCCATTCTTCTTGTATTGTGTTATTTTCCCCTGTTTCTGCCAATTGTTGCCTAAAGCTCTCCCTGAATTTTTGAAGAACTTAAAGCTCCTTCAATTTATCCAAGTACCATCTCCTTATTTTCCTACCTTTCTGCAGTTTATTCAAAATGTTCAAATGTTTGTATAGTCTATGGGACTTAACTACGGGGTCAACAGTCCCTAAACTTACAAACTACTTAAGAACTACTTACGAACTAGGACGGCACAAATATCCATGCCCGAGGGGGGATTCGAACATGCCCCTGGTTATGTCTTACAGTTTAAAAATAGTTCCGAAATTTACGTCTTACCATTGCAAAATCTGTCTGATACCTTCAGATGTCTTCAGATGTCTGCCGCGAATACAATTGTCTTTTTCGATTTTTTAAATCAAGTGTTTGTCATAATTAAACTATGTTCCGTGCAAAATTACACCAGACGGCTTTCTCTTTCCTTCCTTTTCCTCATTTCATATTTCCCTAGTTTTTAAATCAAATGTTTGTTAAGTTTATGGGACTTAACTGAGGGAACATCAGTCCCTAAGCTTACAAACTACCTAGAAACTAGCTTGTACTAAAGACAGCACTAACATCAACGCCCGTGGGAGGATTCGAGCCCCCGACGGGGCATAGTGCCTCAATGCGCTCGGTCATTCCACTGCGGCACCTACTTTCCCTTCTATTCTTTTTCCAGCTCCCTATCACAATTAAATTTTCCTCTCCCTTAATTGTCTGAATGATTGCCTTTACCTCCTTGTACACTTTGAAACGTGTCCATAAAAAAATATTTTTGTAAGAAAATGTCCAATATTGTGCCTCCTGTTTTGTATCGAATAACTTGCTTGCAAGAAAATGTATAATATCGCTTCTACTGTATGTATCGATATGTGTACTTAACTCTGTGAAGTTTCATCTTTGGCAAAGATCATGTATTGCATAGCATTGTAGATCGCACAGAGAGAGAGAGTAGCACTTGTGGTTCAGCTCGCTTAGAGAGCGGTTGAGTTGTGTGTATGGCTCCGATGTAGAGCAGAGGCTGTTTTGCCAGCAACTCAGAAGTTGTATTATGTAGGTAATGTAATGCTGATTATTAATAATAAGTAACAAAGTTGACCTTTCTTTCCTGTTTCATTTACGTAGTTAGAAAATTAACCTACTTCCTTCATTTGATAATAAGTTATTAGTGGATTTAAAGTGCAGTATTGATTTGAATAATATTGTTGAACAGATTTCGTTATTGGTGCCATAGTAAATGATAGTTAATTGACTATGATACTAAATTTAAATAATCAGAAACTGATCTGCATAAAAATTCTCACAGTCAAGCATTAAGAAAGTGGTTTGTGGTTTTTTTAAATATCTTTCTCGCAGTCAAAACTTTTGAGTATAGTCAGTGTCTGTTTCAAATGGTGACTTGTCACAGTTGTTTTGTGTTTAAAATATCCGTTGCGCACATAATCAGTTTAATGCACTGTTTCTTATTTAATAGTATATACATCAATATAAGGGCCATAATTAAACCAAATTGCTGTGTTAATGAACAATTTGTTGTCTGATTTAACGATAGGTTCAACATCCACAACACACACACAGCTTTTAACTTCTTCGATCTTCTAGTCATTGGCAGAGGTAGTAGGCATATAACTTGTCCTACTGTGGTCGGTATTGGCTTTGTATAGTCAGGTAAAAGAAACACCGTAAATCTTTACTCTGTGGTAGATACATGTCAAAAGTTGCTGGCCAGGCGGTAGCTTGTTCCTGGAAAAGGAAGTGGGTATCTGGATTTCACAAATACCCGGACTTTGGTAATCCCATCGCTTAAGCGACGATGCTGGAAAATGGACAGGTCCGATTTCAGCGTATGCAAAGGTGACGGTCAATATGCAAAATAAAACAGAATCGAAATATGTTCATACTTACAAATGAAATGATCTTGATTCGAAACCATGGCGGGCACAAATTTTCAACTTTCCCCATTGATTTAATACAGTGTTTACTGGCAGCTGTCGTAAATTTTACTGTATCCCTATGAACGTCGCTGCGGTTGAATATTTTTGGCAGCGGCGGATTAGCCGCGTGCATTGGGGCGCCGTGCTGCGGTTCGCGCGGCCGTTCGCCGTCGGGGGTTCGAGTCCCCCTCGGGCATGGGTGTCTGTGTTGTCCTTAGGTTAATTTACCTTAGTTTGAGTAGTTCGTAAGCTATGGACTTATAACCAAGCAGTTGAGTCTGATAGATTTAAAAACTTTTTTTAAAAATATTTTTGTGGTAGCACATTACAGCGTTTTGCAAGCGGGTAAAATAAGTCTGCGTATGTCGATTTAATACACTAATGCTTTCTTCCGTTGCGACGAAAAAACTTTTCACAATAACTTCATAAGGGTTCTGAAGTATTTTTCTGAGAAGTCACTTAAACGCGTAAATGATATATCTGTGTGCAATAACAGGATATAAGTGCTTTCTAGAGTAAACCTGTGGAAGAAATGTATGTGTCAGAAATGTACAACTTTTATTCAGTTGACTCCATAACATTACGGATAATGATAAACTCTCTACACGTGCAATCTGTATAAATCACCCTGTATACATACTGCAAAACTTGCAGTATATGTTAACTCAGTGAAATTTCACTGGTATTAATTAATATTTGCAAGGTAACATTACGGGAATGAGCGATGAAATAATATAACGCGTATCGCTAATATCAATATTGAATACTCAAACAGTTACCATATCTCAATATCAGTAACGATGTAATGCAGAATAAACTAATAAAATTCGTTTGAAATAACTAATCGTTCACAAACACAACAGACAAATTGCACTATAAGTAAAGGTCTTGCTTATAGTGATACAGCCCCGTACGTAGACGACCGTGACCTAAATTTAACCTAAAACTTTTTATTTGCATCTGAACATTTTTAATGCCATCCTGTCGAACAAGAACATACGATGACGAAAATATCACAATTAACAGCATAATAACGGGCCCGACGCACTACATCACATCCATCTTCTGTTGTATTTCGTTTAAAAAAATTATGTCGCGATTATTGTTTCAAAATATTAAAATTAAAGTAATAGCACGGTATCAATTTTTTTTTTCGCGGTATTTCAAAATCTGTCTTTTGTTGAAAATATGGTCACTAGATTTTTTACATCCCTTTGTTCAGTAGATCTAGCAGTAGGTTCAGTAAGTAAAATGACTGTGTGGACATGATATTCTTGGTTAAAACGTGCTGAAAACTCAATGTTTGAGGTAAGTTACAATGAAAGTATATAACTCCACATTTGTAAGTTTCACATTAACAGTTCATAACAAAGAATTGACATTTCATATGATATCTTTACTCAATATCTTCTTTCAAGTCTTTGCCGAAACAAACCAAACAAGAAGTAATGACCAAAAGCGAAATTACATATTGGGCACACGGCAGTGATAAGTAAATATCGGACAACCATTAGTTAATAGCGGAGTAGTGATATAAGAAAAGAAAAAACCAGAAATAAAAGTTATATATCGCTGAAAGTAATAAGCACGTACAGCTCTACAGAATGGTATCGATGCAATACTTACAGATAACAGTATTCCTTATATGTCCCATCCGTCATATAATGTCAGCAAGTAATAAGTCTTATGTGATTTTGCTAGCACTCGATTAGCCATAGAACTTTCTGCGAGTGGACAAGTTCTTCGTTACATCCTCATGTAATATTGTCGTTCGTAACAGAACTTGTCATAGACGGAATACAAAAGTGCAGCCTTGATCAGGAAAAGGGAAAAGTTAACATCTTGAAAAGCTATAGACATGAATTTAATTATCATTATGTTTTTCAGAAATTATTAGCATTGGAAACTTCTTGTCCCGCAGGTTCAAGGTCAACACCGTTACGCAGCATGTAAGTGCCCGCGGCGCACATTATCGCCATAACCCGAAGCTAATGGATCAGTGTGACTTGAGCAGACGTACAGGATGACCCGCAGACGTTTGCGCGAACCCAATCGTCAAATCAGTGAGTTTGGAAGACGGTGCATTTTACGATGAAATAATGTGATGTATCTATTATGGAATTTGCAGCTACTGTGGGGCGAAGGATTTCCGGAGAGCAACAAGCGTGTGGAAGCTGTTTCACAGAAGGCCGCAGGTTTCGTCAAGATAGGTCAGAACGCACCACCCAGATCACCCCCCCCCCCCCTCGACAGGATCGACACAATGGCATTGCAGGACAGATATGCGCCATTTTCGGCTCGGGCGCAAACGTGGAACAGTGGAACATATTGTGCACTATCACCTTTATTATGGCAACGGTTACATGATAGATGACAATGAAGAATGCAACGACGACAGGGAGGACAGGAATGATATCAGGTAATCAATTAGATATGGAGCCTGTACTTTCGGACATGTCCGAAATCAATAATGACACTACTGGCCATAAAATTGCTGCACCAAGAAGAAATGCAGATGATAAACGGGTATTCATTGGACAAATATATTGTACTAGAACTGACATGTTATTACATTTTCACGCAATTTGAGTGCATAGATCCTGGCATAGTGTCTCTCAAACACTTTGGAGAGCGAGAGTAATAAGCTAAGTGGGCAATAATTGGGCATTTTTCGTATTTCCTTAGTGATCTTCGCAGTGATTACCACTTCTGCATGTTCTCCAGCGTAGGAGTGGAGACCCCGTAATGTAGCCCTGCGCTGAGGATGTCCAGCAGGGACATTTGTGCCGTCCTAGTTCGTAAGTAGTTGATAAGTAGTTTGTAAGTTTAGGGACTGATGACCCCGTAGTTAAGTCCCATAAGCTGTACAAACATTTGAACATCCAGCAGGGACAAACTGCCCGAGCGCAGGTTGTGTAGTAACATGTTTTTGTCGCCGTCGCAGCCCCCCGTCCTCTTAGTGCTGACAAACTTATGTTGTTCGGCGCATTTATCATTGGTGGTGGGACCGTTTTGATCGTATTAGGTCCAGGCTGTCAGAAAGGTTTGCAACTCCTCTTCTACTCGTCCGAAACGGTCAACATCAAGGACGTCTTGCATCGTAGTGAGACTTTCAGCAGCTCGATCGGTCAGAGCGCTTGCATTTTGCTTCTAATTCGCTGAAGTATCTTGTCTGACCTGCAGCGGTAGAATATGTTGTCGGCGTCTAAAGGTGCCTTCAAACTGACAACCAACCCCAAGAAACTCATTTGACAACCGTTTGCAACTCGAAATTTGACTTTGTTTCCAACCATTGTGAATAGTTGTTTGATCGCGAGTTTGAAAAACTAGTTGAGAGACGTTTTATCTGTAGTTTAATAGTCAGAGAGCAAACACACGGAAGAACTGGGCAACTTGCGTATGCATAATGCAGTGTCGTCTGCTGTGTCGGTTAGGCAAGTATGTGGAATACTAAATAAGCGGTTAGAATCGTATAAAGGACATCTACGCAATCAGCAATACTCTAACCCTCAAATCTTCAGAAGTCAGACACTCAGATCGGTACCAAACATTGTATACCGATAAGAGTATCAGCCGAAACTTCTATATAATTCGTGCTATGTGCTGTCGTCAAGAAGTACGTGCGAGAACTATAATAATAACACCTAACCTACGGAGTAGAGGAAAAGCATAACTGTAAGAGTTTATCACCTTGTGTTACCGTGGGCTAGTTGGTAGAGCGTTGGTTTATCTATCAGATGGTCGTGGGTTCAAGCCCAGCTAGAGCCTTTTTTTTAACTGCAGTACGTTGAAAATTGTTAAAAGAGAATGTCTATAACGTTCCACGGGTTCATTTCGCAAAACAGCACTGCCAGCTGCAGCAGTAGCAGTAGCGTACGGACTGTACAGCAACGTTAGCCCCACTTGACGGTGTGGGGAAACACACGGCACTCAAGCCTCGACTCGCACATCCGCAGTGCTGACTATCTGTGTTGTTGTTGTGGTCTTCAGTCCAGAGACTGGTTTGATGCAGCTCTCCAACCTACTCTATCCTGAGCAAGCCTTTTCATCTCCTCATAAGAACGACAACCCACATCCACTTGAATCTGCTTACTATACGCGTCTCTTGGTCTCCCTCTGCGATTTTTACCCCACACACTTCCCTCCAACGCTAAATTCACAATTCCTTGATGTCTAAGAATGTGTCCTACCAATCTATCCCTTCTTTTAGTCAAGGTATACCAGAAATTTCTTTTCTCCCCAATTCGGTTCAGTACCTCCTCATTAGTTACGCGATCCACCCACCTAATCTTCAGCATTCTTCTGTAGCACCATATTTCAAAAGCCTCTATCCTCTTTCTGTCCACACTGCTTATTGTCCATGTTTCACTCCCATACAAGGCAACACTCCATACAAATGCCTTCAGAAAGGACTTCCTTAGGCTTAAATCAATATTTGATGTTAACAAATTTCTCTTTTTCAAAAACGCCTTTCTACCCATTGCCATTCTGCATTTTATATCATCTGTACTGCGACCATTATTTGTTATTTTACTGCCCAAGTAACAAAACTCATCTACCTCCTTTATTGCTTCGTTTCCCAATCTAATTCCTTCAGCATCACCTGATTTTCTTACACTGCACTCCATTACCCTAGTTTTGCTCTTGTTAATGTTCATCTTATATGCGCCTTTCAGCACACTGTCCATTCCGTTCAATTGCTCTTCCAGGTCCTTTGCTGTATCTGACAGAATTACTATGTCGGCTGACTATCTAGCAGTGATTTATTATTATTATTATTATATCCTATTATATTATTATTACTTTAATACTTCCGCAAGTATGGTGCTATTGTTTCTTTCTTCTACGAATATACTCTATAGGTTTGATACTTTCAAATAAAACGAAGCAGAAGAAAACTGCCTAAAACGCAGTGCTATAAAACTACATTTCAAGAACATGTTGTCCCATGTAACACTCGGTGTACGTTTGTCGATGTAGTACAATTTGCAACGTCATACAAAAACATTCGCGTCACCAGGGTTTGAACCGTGGACCCTCTTAACGACAAACATTCGCTCTATCAATTACCCCACGGGAGTTCAGCCAACACCACCTAGAAGACAAGGCCTTACAACAGGCCGTGCCTACGCCACACTTAGAGGCCCCGGCCGCCACCTCACTGGCTGTTGGCTGGGGCACGCCCACCGCCGCGCAGCGGGCGGCCAGTCAGATGGCGGCCGGGGCCTCTAAGTGTGACGTAGGCACGGCCTGTTGTAAGGCCTTGTCTTCTAGGTGGTGTTGGTTCAGCACGACAGATCCCTACAGATACGCTTTTCCTGTGCTCCGTAGGACAGGTGTTCCATATTATTTTCCGTTTACGCACGTTCTCCTGGACGGCAGCGCATAGCACGAATTATATAGAAGTTTCGGTTGATTATCGATATACAACGTTTGGTACCGATCTCAGTGTCTGACATCTGAAGGTTTGAGTGTAAGTGGCTGATTGTGGATGAGAAGCAAGAAACGAAATGAACTAAAAGATTTATGTAAATGCATAAGCGAAATAAATCCTTTCATTTGTACTCTAACCCAACCTGTTTTATTCCTCCAAAAGTGATGTATATTTTGGTTTACTTTTTTTTTTTTTTTTTTTGGAATAATACGTGAAATGGTCAACAGTAAGATTGGATGACCTGTTTTACTGAATTCTGGAACAGCTATTATCTGTTGCTATCAATTACACGATCTTCCGCACAAACGGCAATTATGGTCTGAATAATGAAACACTTTCTGAAGGCATTTGTGCGGAATGTTGCCTTGTATGGGAGTGAAACATTGACGGTAAACAGTGCGGACAGGAAGAGGATAGAGGCTTTTGAAATGTAGTGCTACAGAAGAATGCTGAAGATTAGGTGGGTGGATTGCGTAACTAATGGGGAGGTACTGAACAGAATTGGGGAGAAAAGGAATTTCTGGCATACCTTGACTAAAAGAAGGGATCGATTGGTAGGACACATTCTTAGACATCAAGGAATTGTGAATTTAGCGTTGGAAGGAAGTGTGTGGGGTAAAAACCGCAGAGGAAGATCAAGAGATGGATACAGTAAGCAGATGCAGACAGATGTAGCTTGCCGTTCTTATGTGGAGTTGAAGAGGCTTGCTTAGGATAGGATAGGGTATTGTGGAGAGCTGCATCAAACCACAGACCACAACAACAACAACAACAACAAATGAAACAATTGTTACCTCCGTACTTTTCGTGCTTAGCTCGATGGATTTCGAGATTTTACCATAAGTGTGGTTTTTGTACAGATATTTTGAGAGATGTTTCGGAAAAATCAAACAAAATAAATGTCAGATTGCAGTAAACTTTTAAAACACTTTTGAAGTGCTTCAGGCAGCATGATGCAAATCCTAACATGAAAGAACCGCGAAAATATTTCCTCTTCTGAATTCTTAACGAGGTTACGCATGAAAAAACACTCAACTATTTCAGAGTTTCATTATTTATACACCGACACAGATTAAGAGCTTCCTGAAACGTCGATTATGATGAATTTAAGTATTTGTAAATAGGCCTATGTGGGTTATTTCAAATGTTTGGTCACTCATTCTAAAACTATTTTGGCGGTTATGTCTTCACAGTGTAGCTCCTGTAATACATTCGTGCGCGCACTTTTTATTTTTTTTTTTTCCTGTCGCTATACACGGATTCATCTACAGTTGTTTCTATTTTCCTTCTTTTCAAGGAAGGCACTCACCAAAAACATTCAATGCTGTTATACAGACAACTATTAAAAGAAAAATGCCAAATGTGTGTTTACAAGAGTTTGAAACTGTGTCAACACTTTGTAACAGTTGTAAGTTTGCCGAACTCACAACTGTTTTAAGTTTGCCAGATTGGCAACAGTGTGCGTTTTCGTTTCATGGAGTTGATTTTCAGTGTAGAGGCACGGTAAGGAAGTTCTTCAAAACCCCTCAAGCGCTGGCTCCATCAAGGTTTTGAGTGGAGACAAGATCAGCCCACTCTTGGCTCCTATGGGCCACAACGTTCGCTTTGATCTCTGAGACAACGCCAAAAGAGGCGGCTCCTTTATAGCGCGGCTGCAGCCCCCGGCGGAGCGCTAGGTGCCAAGGAAACTACCCTCTGAGAAGTGTGCAACTGCAGCGCCACCGATGCTACAAACTGACAAAAGTTGCCTGGATGAGTGACAAATTCTTCGAAATAGCATGAAAACTTCTTGCAGTACAATTTAGTTGGTTCAGCGCAAAAAAAAAAAAAAAAAAAAAAAAAAAAAAAAAAAAAAAAAAAAAAAAAAAAAAAAAAAAAAAAAAAAGACAGTTAATTGAACTGTCGGAATATCTTTTGATGAAGGCTTCGACAGCAGTAAATAAAAGTGAATTGGGGGAAACATAAAAAAATGACACAAAATGAAGAGGAGCATGTCAAAAAGAAGAGAGATATAAATTGCATTAATTAAGATACAAAGAAGAGGATATGGTTTGGGGGAGGTAATGCACGTAAACGCAGCTTAAGCACGATGTCTACATTCAAAAGGATGAAGGCAGTGCATAGTTTACTTAGTTTTTCTCAGCGATGCTTCTGTACGCACAGCTGTGGTCAGGTGGGAACGGTGTTCCTCGCAATATGTACATCAAACGATGGCTCCACTAATTTAATTGTAATCAAGCACTATGTTCAACAGTAAATTGAACGTGAACTTGGTGACTCGACAACAACGGATTTCTCTTACTACTGCGTTGAAGGTAAAGTCTCACTTTTTTTTTTATTCCAACTAAAGCACTATTATAGGTAGAGAACGTCGTATGATGATATTCTTACGTAATTCTTTAACATAAAAGTTTCCATTTCCGTAGGTTACACACACACACACACACACACACACACACACACACAAACACATACACACACACACACACACACACACAGAGAGAGAGAGAGAGAGAGAGAGAGAGAGAGAGAGAGAGAGAGAGAGAGAGAGAGAGGCCGTAAATGAAATCACATGTGATTGTTTAATCAATTACGACGCCAAGTATATGTCTATGTCATGAGTCATTCGTTCGCCACGCTTTTCAGAATTGTGTTACTGTTTAGCAGTCTTTGTGAAAGGATTAGATGGTATTTAGTTCTTTACAGATTTGTTATGCATTTCAAATGAGCTGTATCTGGACTGATTTTTGCACATAATTCACACGTTTGATCTTTAATACCACTTTAAATAAGAACTTATTTTGAGATTTAATCTGTGCGGTTTTTTTAAGTAAGAGCGATATCATTTATTCCGTATGTGTTTGACCATCAGTAATTCATTCTGCAGATAATTTTGAATTCTGAAATGTCTTTTCAAGAGGAAAATAGAGACATTAAATTTCAAGAATTGAATGCATCAAAGAGCTGATCATAAGTAGGGTTTAAATTGTGAGCAAACGTTTTCGCATTTGTAGTTAGATACCGGAGCACTTTTTAACATCCTAAGACCTCAATTTGTTTAAGAAAACGTCGTGATATCTGCAATACACGTCTGCCGATTTCTGTCTCGGAAATAAGAAAAAATTAAAATTTCTGAGCACACTTTTCTATAGTGACTAGGTTTTACCAGCGGCTTCGCTCGCGTTGATGTCCTTGCATACGTGTCAAAGACCATCGAAAGTACAATAATATCGCAACTTTGTTCTTAAGTTATGACCAGGATCATTGGGATGAAAGAAAAATCCAGTTTTCCGGTTTAAATATAATCCGTGTGTAGAAGAATCGAGATGAACATAAAAACATTATTAAATACCGAAAGAAACTGTTACATCGTGACTAATCTGCTTAATTAAGTTGCTATATGTTTTACGACGCGTAAAATGTGCAGGATTTGGATGTCATCGAAATTGGTTCGGCGGATTGGAGACGTTGACGTATTGCTTAAACTTTTTGTTCCTTACTTTGAATCGTAGGAAGTGCAACCACCTATCAACCACTAAAAGTATTTTAAAACATTTGATAGATTTCAGAAGTCAAAAATAAATAGCTTTTACGAGGAGTTTTCAAGCATCTCAGAAGCTATAAGAGAAACGTTTATGTTCAGCTGTTACATATTTCGAGTTATATATTTAAAATCAAAAAATATCTTGAATTATACAGTTTGTAAAGTAATCTATGATCTCCTTCAGCGTTCATGCTATCTGCATACCCAATTTCATCAAAATCGGTTTAGTTGTGAATGTGTAACAGACGGAACTTCTTTCGCATTTATAATACTAATCATCTGGAAGTTAGCTTCGGGTGTTTACAAAATATTCATGTGTCCGGTTGTGAGTTGCAAAAGCCACAAATCATGCGAGTTCGTGAAACGTATAACTTTTAGAGTTGGCACCTTTTATCTAAAAAAAAAAATAAAATAAAATAAAAAATAAATAAATAAAATAAAAAATAAATAAATAAAAATAAATAAATAAATAAATAAACCTACTTTTCTCCAGAATACTATTAATATTTCGTGTTTGTTTATTTATGTTGTACTGCGTAATTAATTAAACCCGTGAAAATGTGTGAGTTGTAGAGTCTCACATAGGATGAAGCAGCATGCGAAGCTGCAGCCAATAATCGCTCGGGTAGAAGACGTTCGCCTTGAGCGCCATCATAATGACATCTGCGGTATTTGTACACACGTTTCGCTTGAATCTACAGCGAAATTCGCCCTTAGTTTCGTTTTCAAACACCTCAGTGGTAATGTCGTCGTATCTGCTGATCAGTGTATCGTTCAGTGATATAATAATTGTAGCACCTTTCAGTGGTATATTTGGGTAGTGCTTGCGGAACAGAGTAATAAAGACTTAACAAAATGCCAAACATAATGGAGTACCTAATTACCGATGTCACGTTTATGACCTAATATCTCCTGAATTTTGTGTCCTACAAAAACATTATTTACCAGGTTCTTAGAGTGGAATATTAGGAAACTGCTTGCGAAATGTGTTGTAAATGGATTTGGTAGTAAAGACGTAGTAAATTACAACCTCATGCTTACAAGGACGAAGTTCCTGCATTTCATTGCCTTTGACGTCATAGTACCTGAACTGTATGTCATAATAGAACATTATTTCTGAAATACATCCAGTGGTGTATTTGTAAAATTTCTGCAAAATACGTCGCGAATAGATTTAGTAGGAAATACGTAAAAAATCAAAACGTCATGCGTGATGAGGGGTTTTTCATGAATCTAATGTTCATGACTCGGTATCTCATGAACTGTGTGTCGTATTATGATAAAATTTCAAACGTACGTTCCGTGGCATGTCTGTACACTGTAAAATTTATCACGAATACAATTAAAACTGTAAGAGTAATAGATTGTAACGTCATGCCAAATGCCGTAATTTTATTGCACGAACACCGAAAAAGCAGTAAGCGACAAACTTTTCTCCTTTCATCATTTGATGAGGTTGTGAGCGGAAAAAGGTTCTTAAAGGTTTGAAATTATGTTTAAAGTTTATTTCAATTCGCTAAGTGCTCTCCTTCTCAAATTAGTAGACTGATAAAGTCACACATCATGTGACACAAGACGAGTAAATGTTCATTGTTTATGACGTCATATCTCCTGGACTATCGGCCCTATCGCAAATTCCTTTCTTAGCTGACGTCTTCTACCTAAAAACTATATTTCTGTCAAATTTCAGCTTCATTGGTGTAGTAGTTTTGGAGATTTCGTGTTTAGTCAATGAGTGAGTGAGTGACCTTTCGTTTGTATATAGACAGAAATTCCGCATACATGTTGCAACGCCGCATGCCACTCACTTCGTAGCATTCTGAACTGCATATCAACTGAAGAAGTTCAAATTTCCAGTCACAGATTTTCTTTTTTCACAGCTTCATTGGTGTAGTAGTTTTGGAGATTTCGTGTTTAGTCACTGAGTGAGTGAGTGACCTTTCGTTTGTATATAGACAGAAATTCCGCATACATGTTGCAACGCCGCATGCCACTCACTTCGTAGCATTCTGAACTGCATATCAACTGAAGAAGTTCAAATTTCCAGTCACAGATTTTCTTTTTTCACTTTTATTTGAAATGTATATCCCAAATTGAAATGTCAGTTAACAAACACCGGATCGTAATCTTTAATGTTAAATTAGTAATCTCATGCAAATGCTGGTATATGTAATTTCAGAGACTTTATTTTCTAAAACAACCTGCTGTGAAATTCTTTAGTGTTTCCCATCATCATTATATAAATATGTTTTCTGGATTTCCTCGGAATACGACTGTAACTGCATCCACAACAATCTCATCTGATGTACCAGTATTAATCTGTGAAGAAGGGAGTATATTGACCTTACAAGATACTAAATTCAAAAATGTATATAAAAGCAGGAAACAATGAAATCACTTCGAAACGTCTCAAATAACACACATAAAACTTAATTTTTCTCCACCAATTCCCACTTTTTTCAGGAACTTTGCAATAAATGTATTTATATGGTGTATACATTTCAAAACATATAGTCTGTGTACGAATCTTCGTTAGTGTATCATATAAAAATTGAACTAAATCGGCTGAGAAAATTTCAAGTTTTTTTGGGAACTTCGTTCGTCCTTGTTATTTTATACAAATAGGCAATGTTCTTCTCAATGTTGATTTGAGCATCATGAAAAATATCTGGATTTAAATCGCGAAAACGTTTGGAAACTAAGTTATTGTATTACCTTAGTTTAATTTCTTTTTTGTTTGTAAGAAGGTTAAACAACAACTTGAATTGATATAGTAGTATAGATAACTCATTATGACAGTATGAAAATACCTGTACTATTTACAAACTGGAATAAAGCTCCACTGGGAAAGTGTAGTGAAAGGGAGTGAGACAAGCTATGTAGTTGAGCATACTTTCCGTAAACTTTACCCTAGTATAGACTCCATAGAAACTATTCCAATGAAGTTTCACAGGACAGTTTATAATTCGAAGTAGCTTTCGTGCGGTACTCTCGCATCACAATAGCAACCTGTCGACAGCTGTTAGAGAGACGTCGGAAGGGGGTCCTAATGAATACTAATTGACCCTCAGTGGCCATGAAGGTAACTGAAGGCAGCTAACACCGCGCAGATAATAGGACAACGTGTACACAACGTCGCCTGTGCAGACATGCGATAAGGATTCCGCTTTACAAGCGAGAGGCTTTGTAGCCTGACAAGCGCGTCTGCGTGTAGTTGTAGTAGACGCCTGTCATCAGTTCTTCCGACAAACGTTGGTGTAGAGTAAGAAATTCGCACAGTTTTCATGTGTTATGTGTAGCAGTGCAAGAGAGCAGTAATGTGCTGCTATCCAACGAGTAACTAGAAACAACCCCTATTCAGGAATATTTGAGGCTCGTAGGAAGATTGGCACGAATGCGTACCATCCGTGCTTCAACTCCTTCCTATTTATATCACATAGGTATCAAGAACATTCCTTTCTTCGACTGACAGAAAAAAGAAAAAGAAGATGCTGTCCAGTTGCTGTTTACTGCAGTTTCTTGGAACACACAAAAAGAACTTACTGGCAGACTTTGTAATATTTGCGGTGCACCTTCCAACAATTGCTACTATTTTATTGTTTTTTGAAGTCCTTATTTTTTACTGGACTGTAGCGATTGTGTATAAAATTAGTTATGTCTATGACTGTAGAAAATTTTAATCTTCTTGTGTATGGTTCCTAATCTTCCTTTTTATATTCTACTTGGTCTGTGGATAATATAACAAGTTTCCTTATTGTTGTTGTTGTGGTCTTCAGTCCGCTATCCTGTCCTGTGCAAGCCTCTTCATCTGAGAATACGTTCGGCAACCTACATCCTTTTGAATCTGCTTAATGTATTTGTCCCTCGGTCTCCCTCTACGACTTTTACCCCGTACGCTTCCTTCTAATGCTAAGTTGACAATTCCTTGATGTCTCAGAATGTGTCCATCCAATCTATCCCTTCTCTTAGACAGGATATCCCAGAAACTCCTTTTCTCCCCAATTCGGTTAAGCACCTCCTAATTAGTTACGTGATCTACACATCTAATTTTCATCATTCGCCTGTAGCACCACATTTCAAAAGCTTCTATCATCTTTTTATCGGAACTCCTTATCGTTCACGTTTCACTTCCATACAATGCTACACTCCAGACAAATGCTTTCGGAAAGAACAAGTTTCGTATGTTTTAAGTATTTAACCATTGTGGCAACTATACAAATACGAGGTGCATCCATAAGTAAGTTTCGTTGTCTTTTATTAAAAAAGCAAACTTAGTTACTTGAAAAACTTTATTGGAAAGAGGTACAACAATGTTTCTTTTATTTTTCGACTCAGCACTACAAGAAATGAGACACTTGTCATATTGTGGGGTCCACTTTCTTATTCCTATGTCATAGAAGTCTACCGCCTGTGTATGGAACCAACGTGTGATAGTCATCTTAAGCTGTTAGTTGTCACAACGCGGACAGGATCCCAGGAATTTTTTGAGGTGCAAGGAAAGATGGAAATCGTTGGGAGAGAAATCATGACTGCATGTCTGATGATCGAACAGTTCCCAGCCCAATTTTGTGCCAAGCTCTATGGGGAGGAACGTTGTGATGAAGCCGTACTACTCCAGCAGTTGTGAAATTTCTTGGTTTTTTGGTGGGTATTATTGTATGATTTGACCGTATAGTCCCTCTTCAATCTTGCAACACCACATATATATTTAAAAAAATCTCTTCTTGTCTACTCCGGTTAAATTTTTAGTTGAGGTCCTGGTTAACCAGTGCCTCTATTTTTCACTCTTCAATTAGTTCAAAAATGTTCAAATGTTTGTATAGTTTATGGGACTTAACTACGGGGTCATCAGTCCCTAAACTTACAAACTACTTATAAACTACCTTATACTAAAGACGGCCCGAGGGGGGATTCGAACCCCCGACTGTAGTGGCCGTGCAGACAATGACTGGAGCGCCTCAGTCCCCTCGGCCACCGCGGCCGGCCTTCAATTAGTAGCAGAGCATATTTTAAGGGATTTTCACTGGGCGACATTGGAAGGATGATCCGGGGGTTCCGGGGGCCCTCCCCCGGAAAAATTTCAAAATATTGATGCCTAAAACCGTATTTTGAAGCCTTTTTTATTAAAATAGGATAGATTTTTATTCATATATGTTTTTAATTATAAATAAAAATGTTTGTGCAACAATACTAAATTTGGACTTTGAAGAAATCATTTATGTCTCCTAATTTTGTTAAACAATCTTTCAATTGTTCTTGTTGTCTTTTATTTGTTAGATAGTTAAATAGAATACAGTACATGTTATAAGTTCACTTTAATTTGATATGGCTATTAAATGAAAATAGTATTAAATTAAACTAATATCAGTACTATGATTACTTAAAATACCTTCCTGTGCACTATCTGTAAATGTTAATAAATCATTATTTGTCTTAAAAGCTCACATTACGTACCTCGCCCTCATCCAACACACATACACAGCCTTGAATGAACACAGGATATGTTTTAGAATACCCAGTATGCATTTAAAATTTATTTGTCCATTTCTGAAGTGTTTTTCGCTTACACTGACAAGCATATTAACTTGCCGATAAAGCTCTGCATTCCATTTCACCCTTTTGGTATCGTCGGAGATACGTATTTGTGCAACTGTAAAACATTTTTATGACAGATTGCGTACAACCTCGTGTACTTTCGGTTTTTATTTTGCGTCAGATGACCGTTTTAGTCCGTTTTAATGAAAGAACACGGCAACGAGGATTTATTTTACTTTGCATAGCATCACATCACTTCAGTGCTGCTTCTATCTGCCCATTTAGAAATAGAACTCCTGGAAAAGTAAGAAACACAAAAAGAGAAAGATTTTACTCAAAAGTAAAAGAAAAAACTGTCGAAATGTCGGCGTATCTTGCTGAGTTTTTCAGTGAAATTAAGTCCGAGTATTTCATTATAAGAAAATAGGACTAATATTTTGACAGCGCAGGATAAAATTTGATGTTTCGTCCGTAAACTGGAACTTTATCAACGCAGGGTTCAAGTCGGAGATCTATTGATGTTTAAGCAACTGTCTGATCAATGAGTAGGCGAGGAAAATAAAAGAATCGTGTTTTAAACTTCCGCTATTTAGCATCCATCTGCAGTTATAAACTCAATTAAGCAATATTCCTCAGCTATGGATAATCAGCACGCCAACACTTGGATATTGAGGCCATTTTCTGTTGTAGAGGAAATTTTAAAAGATGTTTCAGCCAAAGTAGAATCCTTCTGATTGCTCGAAGATATCACATTCAAAACGGAATTTCAAAATTATGAGCTTGGTACATTTTGGCGAGAAGCAGGAGCCGAATATCCTGTTATAGCCGACAGAGCTCTAAGAACGTTAAGACAGTTCGGTACCACTTGTAGATATCAGAGTGGCTTCTCAAAGCTACTGACAATAAAAAGTAAGACCAGAAACCGTCTCAATGTGGAACATGACCTGAGATGCGCCTTAGCAAAACAAAACCAAACATAAATGCGACTGGTAAACGTGCCCACCTTTTTATTGAATATAATTGCTTCATTGCTGCATCGAAAGTGTAAAAGATATGTGTCTTATGCAGTCTGTTATGATTAACAAAGATTGGTAGTGTTTTCATGTATTGCTTTCTTTGATAATATTTTAATGGGTGATTTTTTTTTGGGGGGGGGGGGGATACAATGAGTTTCCCTAGTAGGTCTTAGGGGTAACAAGACTGAAAAGGTTTTAATTCCCGGTACATTTGATATGTCATTCACTAAAAATAAATTGCCGGCACTACCCATAGCCACTGGGCGACAAAATCTCAGCACTGGGCGACACAAGTGTCGCCCAGTTAACATGTTATTTTATGCCCTGATTAGTAGTCAAGGCCATTACACTTCGTCACAAGTAATGCAGTTATGTTGAGAAGTAGTTACACCAGAAGATAAATTGCCACTACTGAAATGAGAACTCTTCACAGTGCATTTCTTATAAACACATCAGGGTTTTATCTGACCCGTAACTACAGCATATTTGAGTCCAGCATCTGGTTTACACTACGTAACATCCAGATGTCTTACAACTTTTTAACGTATTAGCTCAGTCAGAACTAATCAACAACCATAATAACTGAATGACAATTCCATGATGCTGTAATTATTCTGAGGTTCACCAAAGTATTATTAAAGAAATAAATTGTCCCTTTGCAACCTCATATGACAAAGGGGAGGTTTATTTTCAACAATTATCCTGTAAAAGATAACTTAGGACAGATAATAGTCCACAAAAATCTCCTACAACATGTAAAAAAAATTCATTTGGACATCTTGTTCATCCAAGGTAAGCATGTACTGTTTGAAACACTACACAGTAAGTATGCCACGCCTCTTATTCTGAGTAATACGTCGCAGGTTATTTCACAGTAAGGCCTGAAGACGACTGTGATACTTTGGTTTCATTCACAGGTGAAAGACGTCTACGACACAGGAACACAAAAGTTCATCCCACCATATGACAAGCATCTTAATACATACAGAAATTAATCGAAAAATATAACAAATATTGCCCCTATCTGCTACTAGGAAAGTTTTTCGTGTAAATATATTCTATTGTTTTTCTTTTCTTTTCTTTTTAAGGAGAACTTATTTCCTGCACACGCCTCGTATAGAGAGCGATGAAGTTTCAACCCATCCAACCTCAATCCCTCTTTAGCCCTTATACAAGCACGACGAAGAGCATAATGAACATTTGATTCGACACTCCTCCGTATTTATTGTTGTGAATACTTTTATTTTGTAGTTTATTATCTGCACGGAATGACAATTTTATATTATATGATCTAAATTGATTTGCAAATTTGCATAAATCTTGACCAAGAAAATTAAGATGGAACAGTTATCCTATTCCTTTTAGCACATGATGGTGTTGATTGCCTCGGTTTACCTTGAATTTGTTGTTCACCAGAGAGGATTTGCGTCCGTTAGTTTTGATTACAGATTTATTCCATAGTCTGTATCCCCACTTAGTCCATATAATACTACTGTTATTTCCCCGTTTGATGAAGATCCTGAAGTAGGCTTAAAACTAAGTAATGGTACAGGAAATAAAGTATATCACTATTATTGAATACGCATTGTACCAACAAAAATAAAAAATAAAAATCTGCCACAGTTGTAGTTACACGCATTAGATTCAAATCGGAAGTATTTTCTTTTTACTTAACCCAGATAGCCTGACGTCCTTCCAGATGGACGAGAACGTCAACTTACTTTTTTATACTTATCTGTAAAAATTCGTGTACAGTGTCATAGTTTATTTCTTTGACTCGCCTGCTTCCATTGCAGATCACTTTTAGCTTGTATTGTGGATTGCAAAGTGGTTGGATACAGATACAAAGTTTAGGTTCACACAGAAGATACTGATTCCTCGTAGTTGGCTTTATATTTCTGTAACTTTCTTTAATTTTTCAGAAATTTAAATGTATACTAGCTGAAACCCCGCTGCTTCGCATGCGCAGGCTGGTTGGTCCCCTCTACAATTTAACCCCCTTGATGGTTGAATTTCCAAAAATACCGAAACACGTATTTTTTAAAATCATAACGAACAATACAAATACCAATTTTTGTAGCTATAGCTTCAAAATAGTCTTGACAACATCGTGTTTTCGAAAAGAATTTTTGATGCCCTCTTTTACACCCTTAGTTGTTGAATTTCCAAAAATACCGGAACACTTGTCTTTTTAATCATTATCAAGAGTCCATATCCTAAGTTTCGTAGTTATAGCTCGAAATTTGAGTTAAGAGCAACATATTTTTGAAAATCAATTATTTGCATTCTCTATGTTACCCCCTTATTAGTTAAAAAAACACCAAAGCCGGAACACGTGTCTTTTAAATTCAAACCCTGAATTAAAATCCGAAATTTTGTAGTTCTAGCTTCAAAATTGCCTAAATAGCTACGTATTTTCAAAAAACGTTTAACCCCCTATTTCACCCCCTTACGGACGGAATATCGAAAAATCGCTTCTTAAATGACGCCTACAGAGTAAGATCAACACCCTCCACAAATTTCAAGTTTCTATCTTCAGTGGTTTGGGCTGGGCGATGATGAGTCAGTCAGTCAGTCAATCGGGACACTTCCTTTTATATATATATATAGATATTTCATTTTTTTATGTTGTTTTAATAATAATGATTCATCAGATTAAAATTATAAAATATTCATTTTGACGTCATTCCAGAAATAAGGGCAGTATTTCAAAGCTAATGGCGTGATTGTGAAAAAAATCACTTATAACGAATTTGTGCAGTCAAATGAAGGTAATAAATAGCTACTGAGAAAAAAAATTAAACCAAAAATAATTCTGCGCTATTTGGGTTAGTATAAAACCCACCCTTGTATATTCAGCAGGCGCACTGGATTACACTTTCTTATATAGCATACCGTTACCTCTTTACCAACACACACGTATTCACACATACACTAACAAATGTTGTGGCCATGTGGCTCCGGGTCTCTTACACGCCAACGTGCTGCAGTTCACCTCTTATTCATTCGTTCATCATTACATATGTATCTACGGGGCACACTGATGATACCTTCGCAGAATAATTATATGTAGCAACTGGTAATCGAAATCAAAACACCTATTGTGATAGGTCCACAAATTTAACAGCAAATCAGCTTTATTTATGACATCTCATTTACAAGATCACGTTTTGGTCAGTTGACACAAAGATTCTCTTACACCACATATACGCTCCATGATTTGTCACGTAATTACGCATCTTTCATTATTCAGCCATAGGGCAGTATTGTTTGTGTCGAGTGATGATCCACCTAAGTGTCACTTGTCCTCAATCAACCAACTAATATGCTAAAACATTTTAAGGTACCGAAACACATTACTTCTTTTAACGTGTTGTACACATATTGCAGTAACAACTTACCATGAATTAATGTTGAAGAATCATCCCACGAAACGCAGAGGCAAGTAGACCGCTCACTCTGACGTAGTCTGGTAATACGTTTATACTCCATGGTGGCTTACCTGCAACAGAACGAAACAAAAAATTACGTACAATATAGCAGATAAACAACCTTTTTCTTCTACCTACATAGTTCCTTTCCCGTAATGTTTGCTATTCGCACGGTACAAATAATTAAGCGTTAAATTTTAAAAGGTACTTTCTTTGGAGGCTCCTTTGCAGAAAACTATAAATACTACAGTCAGGTGAAAAGGAACACGTGAGGCAATATTCACCTTAAGACATACAACCTCTGAAAATAAAGTTCGGTGAATAGTCCTGTAACATTAATGTAGTTTAACTTAACTACTGTTACTATACTATCCTTCGAAATAGTCATCTGAGCTCGGCAATACACTTCCTGGAAACCTTGCACGAAGTCTTCCTTCAGGATTGTGTTCAAAAGTTTTGTCACATTTCGTTGGATGTCAGGGTTATCGTCAAATCTCTTTGCTTTCATAGCGAGTTTTGTGTCGATGGAATAGGAAGAAGTCTGTACGATTGAGATCCGACGAGTATGACGGATGCTTAAGTTGCAGCACCCCCTTTTTTGATGGAACTGTTTGATGATATTGATTGTGTGTGGGGAGCGGTGTCGTGCTACTTGAACATCCATCACACTCTTCGGATATTAACTTTTCAGAATTCTTCCTATTCCATCGAGCCAAACTCACTTTGAAAGGACAGAGATTTGACTATGTTCCTGACATCCAGTGATACGTGTCGAGGCTTTTAAACCCATCCCAAAGGAAGACTTCGTGCATAGTGTTCAAGATATGTACCGCAGAGCTTAGCGGTGCATAGTTACGGGAGGTGACTATTTCGAAAGTTAGTTAGGTAACTGTAGTTCATCTATCTTAATTTTTACAAGACTGTTCATCGAACTTTGTCAGAGGCTGTATCTTAAATGAGTGGTTAAGGAAAGGCAAACCTAAGTCCATACATTTTATACATTCAGAGAAAACTTTTGAAAAATGGTAACTAGAATACAATCTTTCAAATTCTGAAGGTATCGGGGGTAAAATATAGGGAACTGAAGATAGCAGCTGTAAGAGTCGAAGCGCATGAAAGGGTCGCATTGGTTGGTAAATGATAATCAAGAGCTGTAGCCTCTTCCAGTGTTACGATACTCACAAGGGAAGTAGCCTACTTGGGTTCGAACAAACACATATACATGAAAATCGTACGATAGATAATGTAAAGATCTCTTATTGCACTAGTGACACTCCCGCATCTGCAAAACTCTGCAGTCATCCGTTAGAGGCCTCTGCGTGTGCCTCGCCACATTGCACTTTGACCTGTCGGTTCGCCAGTAGGGACGGTGCAGTGTGCCTCCGAAGTTGCGTTTTGTGACGTTATTTGTGTGGTGAAACGTCAGGTGGGGCGGCGATTGGTAATCAATTACTGCAAATGTATTGCGATTGATAGAGATGAAGTTACGAAGAACAATTCTTCGTGAAGATGGTATTAGTGTAGAAGATGAATCATTCGCATGCTTTCTCGTATCTGTTATGGCACAGAAACATGAGCATACATTAGATACTGTTGTAACACTAACACATAATGATGATAATAGGAATGATAATGACGAAGAACTCATTGCTAGCTGTAGTGCTACGGTAAGTGCGGGAAAAGGCGATGGAAGCAGTGGCAGTGAATAACAAAAGTCTTCCGAGAAGAAGGTTAAAAGTTGCAACTATCATCACGGCTTTTGATGACAATACGTTAGAGAACATGTACGACGATTATTACATAAGTTATAGTTCAGATATCTGCATTACGTATGGCGTCTACAATTACATCTACAGTGCTATCTAGAGCATGATTGCAAAGTTTTGCATAAAAACGACACCCACCAGAACAATGAAGTGTACGTAGAGATACTGTAACCAAACGTTCACACGGATATGTTTGTTCGAGCCCAAGTATTTCCTTGTTAGTCTGTACATTGAGAAATATGTGAAGAAAAGCAAGAATCAATTTGGAATGGGAATTAAAATTCAGGGAGAAGAAATAAAATCTTTGCGGTTTGGAGATGACATAATTCTGTTAGAGACAGGAAACTGCCTGGACAATGTCTTAGAAGATGATTAACAAGACTAAAAGAAGGATTATAGAATGTAGTCTAAGAAAATAAGGCAACGTTGAAAGACTTAGATTAAATAAAAGTAGTAGATGAATTTTGTTATTTATATTGTATAACAACGTTTTGAAGGCATTTGTATTGTAACCTTGTATGGGAGTTTAACGCGGATGTTAAGCAGTTCAGAAAAAAAAGTGATAGAAGCTTGTGAAATTTGGTGCTACAGAGGAATACTGAAGATTAAATGGGTAGATCGCGTAACTAGTCACGAGAGACTGAACAGAAGTGGGTAGAAAAAGATTTCTGGCATATATTGACTAAAAGACGGGATCCTTTGTGCTATTCAGAGATGAAGATGTTTGCGCAGGATAGGGTAGCGTGGAGAGTTGCATCAAACCAGTCTTTTGACCGAATACCACAACATCATTGGTAAAAAGGCCGCTATTAGCTGTGATCAGGGCATGGACAACGCCGATGAAGTCGTAATCGCTTATCGCAGGCAACCTTAAAAATATTGCATCAGATGCGACCTTTGAATCAAATTGTATAAAATAAATTACCCTTATGAAAGGTCGTGCTAAACGCTAAATACACGTGTGATCTTCTAAACAGACTAGAGAGCAGACTCTGTTACAGCTGCTACAGTGTATTTGAAAGGCACAGCTAAAATTAAACGAATGGCTGGTGGTAAGTACTCAGTAAAAAGCGGACCCTGAGGCAGGCGTCTCATGAAGGCACCCAATTAAAAGTTTCACTTCAACTTTTACTGTGCCCTCACTGAAATAATTCAGAGTACAGACTCGTTACGCTTGAGGTTTTTCCCCAACAGACGCTGTCAGCTGTATTTCTGAAGCCAAGCAAGTATTCTTCATGAATTCTTGCATTGATTTCCTGTTAGTAAAGGCTGAAAATAGCTAGCACGCCCCAGATTCATTAAAATGTCAGAAGTGTGCCAGAAATATATTTTTCTCATTAGAAACTTCTTGAGAATAATCTTGGAACTGGCTATTATTTTTAGTTGCATTCACCGTATGTCCCCGTATTTATTTCCCCAACAAACTGATAACTTTATTAAGGTAAAGCCTGGGAAAGAAACGTGAACGATTTATAGTCACGTCCCACATCTTACATTTCCAACTGTGTATCTACAGTGAATATTGTGTATAATATGTTTCGAATTTAAAAGAAAAAATATTACTTTCAACTCTTGCATGCGTGGGGTGCAGTACTTGTTTACTTGAAATTTCATGTTCGCTCATCATGTATGTGTATGTGCGGTGTCACTTCTGTCTGAGGTTTTGTAATTGCAAGTTTGTTGCATATTATTCTTCCATTAATAAAGAGATATGTAACTACGTATCTGCTTAATGTAATACGCATCTACTTGGCTTTAAGGAAGTATATTTTTTACATTTTGTGTGTCCCAAAATATTCACTGCGCCGAATGTCGGTTACAATCGCGGACTTCGGGATTTCATAGCTCCTGTTTTCGCTTTCCTGTTTTCGCCTACTTTTAGTGTTACTACCGTGTAGTAACTCTAAAAGTAGGCCTTTGCGATCGCCTTTTGACAGCTCGAAATTTAAATGAAAATAACGCCTTAACCGTATATTTTACACGAAAATTGAACAAATAAACTTTTAAAGGAGAAAATTCTCTACAACCTTGCTCCCTAATTTTTTTTTCGTAACGCGCACCGTTACAGAGATATTTGCAAAAATAGTGGCGATTTGACACCGTCTCTTGATTCTAATTAAACCAGGTGTTAGGCAATGTCACATGACATTGCTCTAAAATGTGGCATACGTCATCTTGCTTCCTGTATTTTATAATTTTCTAATTATTATGCGTTGTCATTTAAAAGCAGTGGCGCAATAAAAAATTAAAAAAAGCACATCGTTCATAGTACGACTAATTGTAATGTAATTTTTAACTGTTATCAACTGCCAGCAACAGTACCAGAATTAATGAACAATGTCGTAGTTGTTTGCTGTGGAATAGTGTGTAATGCTTTACGTTGTGATGCATACAGGTCGACACCATTTTTTTTCGCCTTGGCTCCTAAATGGGTTTCCGGCACTCTTATTAATTAAATAGAGCTATCTTCTGCAGTGTTTAGAGTTGTGCAGATGTAGGAGTGCTCCCTCTAAAATGTGCGTTTCTTCTATTTCGTAAATGCGCCGTGAAATAACAACAAAAAGAACACCGGTCTCCTAAAGCATTTGCATCACAACGGGGAAGATGCTGTGATAATGAATACTCTAAACACAGTGCAGATACTGGTAGTTTCATATATAAATGGAGGGCCTAGATTTCTGTGACAACTGTCGTTCCTTAATGAAACGGAAGGGAAGTGTATACCATAGAAAATCTGATACTTTGAATATTTGGTAACCTTATGATTGTTTTAAGCCATGGGTACAAAAATAATATTGAAAATAACTGCGCTTTTATTACTTTACCTTACCTTGCAGTTTCTTTACTAAACAGAGAATAGTACTTTTCAATGGTTTGGTATTTCTAAAACATATTTGACAACTATTTTGATTCTGGATTTTATAGACAATAAATGAAACTACTGACTCTTGAAATCTCGTGAAATACCTGATGCTAGCTACACTTTTGATAATGCAAATAGTTTTGTTTGCTGACTAAAACTTTAGAAAGTGTAACTTTCAACAAAAGAGCGAATATTAAACTTTCAGTTAGTTTTGTCTACCTGAACACTATTGAAATAATTGGTACTTGGTTAATGTACTGATAATATTTAAATAAATGTTTCAAATGTTTGTATAGCTTATGGGATTTAACTACGGGGTCATCAGTCCCTAAACTTACAAACTACTTATGAACTACCTAAGACTAAGGACGGCAAAATATCCATGCCCGAGGGGGGGATTCGAACCCCCGACCGTAGTGCCCGCGCAGACCGTGACTGAAGCGCCTCAGTCACCTCGGCCACCGCGGCCGGCGATAATATTTAACACTAGTACTGTTCTGCTTAACACACACATACACACTCTGCATTAAAATTTATTGCAAATAACAGTATTTATTCTCAGGATTCTCGCCACTTGCGTCACCCTTAAAGTAACCTACTTAGTAGTATGACTTGGGAAAATTACGGTTTGGTACAATGTTTTTTGATGGATCACTCTATTGTGCAACATTAAACGAAGTGCTGGTTCATGCATGAATACAAAACTAAAGATACATTACTTGCAGTACTGTAGGTGGCTGATTAGGTGATTTAGTGGCCACAATATCCTTCCAGAAACATTTCAGTATTTGGTGTGGCTTTGAGCTCATTTCCTCTTCGTGGCGAAGTTAGTATTGGACAACAAGTCAACATGACAAAATCACGTTACTTCGGAGGCTATGTACTTGCATCCAAGGCTATTGGTAATTTGTAGCAAATTAATTTAGCCTCCAATTCTACAGCTTCTTCTTAGTGTCCAACACGTTTGCCACAAAAGCCAGTATTTCCACTTAACTTGGTAGTTGGCTACTTTTGTACTTTATACTGAACTGCTCACGACTACCACTGACTACGACTCCACCAAAATTGCCTGTTGCCACCTTTCCAGAAGCGTCTCCTGCCAACCAACCACCTTTTACCTTGCTCTGGCCACCTTTCCGTTCCTAGGTACTGCACTCCATCTTTTAACTACAATTACTAAATTTGCCCTAACATGAACCACCACACATTATTTCATATTTTATACAGAACAATTTATATAATAACAACTGCAGTATGTTTAAACAGAAAATAAACATAGTCACAGAAAAAAAAAAGTTAACAGTTTCTAGCAGAACACATACTTCTACTAAGTCATGGATTATAAAAACAGATATCAGTCATTACAATACAATTGACAATCGATATATATCAAATCATTAAAATAAATAATTTAGTAACAATTGTGTAAAACAATAATAAACAATGGATTATCAGGGAAAGGAGTATGTTATAGTGTTACAGTTTGTGTTGTCGTGGTTCCTATCGACGTTTTTAACGTAGATTGTATTACCTTTTCTGTAGTTCAGATACGACTTTGTTCAAGTTACTTTGTTCTGCGCTAAATTAAAGAACAAATATTCTGTTTCAAACCGTGACTACGTTTTCTTTTATAGATAAAATAACAAACGGAATAAGTGTGGTAATACCGAATTCCACAAAGCTCTAGTACTGAATCTATATACAAAGTTACAACTATCATTACGTTATTTACAACAGTCATTTTAAAATCAATCTCCCCAAGTTGTGTATATGTGATAAAGAAGTCTATGTTTGCAATTCGTTGGTATATATTTCATGATATGATCACAAAACAGAACAAATGCACTTTTCAGAGAAAGCACTGCTACCTTTGAACAACTCAGAATCGATTGATGACCTCTCAGCTTAGTTCCCTTTAAACAACAGCAGCAGCAGCTCAGAATCTTGCAGGATATAGTTGCGTTCCATTAACTAGAAGTGCGAAAAAAAAATTGCAGGTTATTACTCTTTTATTTTTATTTACTTATATATTTTTTATAATTTTTTATTTATTTACTTATTTATGTTCCAGGTACATCGATGCTTTGCGGTCATTTTTTCATGTTAGTTCTAGGTTGTTCGTTGAGAATTTTGCTCAGTTTTTTTTTTTTTCATTACAGATGGCGTTGAGCCCCTTTTCCTTTTCTCTTTTCATTGGTTCTTCAGTTTGATCGGTCCTTTGTGGACGTTGGTTTATTTTATTTATTTACTAGATGACCCGGTGAACTTCGTATCACTTACCTCTTAATATAAATCACATTAATTTAATAACATGTATTTTAGACCCAGTAGCTTGATAAAGGCATCATCACATAGTCTAAGTATCGCCTCGATAGTCGGCGGAAAGAGTGGATAAATCACGTACACATGTCAAGGATAATGGTCATGTCACATTCGAGGAAGTTCAAGGAAGATTTAAACGGTGATAAAATATGGAAAAATTGCGAGGAAAATTTAGATTTAAAACGAGTAAAATAATGACTTAGTTGTTGCGTTGGGCGTGTTTAGATATACAATTTGAAAGAGGAAAGTTCGCTTTACAAGATCTGAACCCGTATATGAACTGTCAAAGATAAAAATGAATTGCTGTTTGTTAGTCTCGCTAAAACTCGATAACGACTGTACCAATTTGGTTGTATATCATTACATAAACCACTGAATCTACAGTGATGAAATCTGGTGTAGTGATAGCTTGAGTGCTGAAGTACCGGATAAGATACTTTAGAAAGTGTGAAATTCATGATATTTTTTTATTTGAAGTATATAAAGCGAAATATCGAACAATAATTACTCTCTGGAAAAGCTATTTACTCTTTACATCTAGGAATCTAGTCGACCTGGCAATGCTTTGCAACTGCTAATATGTATGTACTCTTTGCACATTTGACGTTCAAAGCAAATGTTATCGCACTCGTACGAATGGTATTGATATCCGGAAGAAAATATCTGTTTCAGTTTTCCACAAATTTTCCTATTTTCTGGCCAACTATTCCAAACTTTTACTTCACTCAACCTTCCTTTCGCTTTGAAAGTCGAATGTGCAAGATTTTATCGCAATCTGACGAATGATATTGACATCCCATTGAAAGGAGCTCTTTCAGTTTCTCGCAAATTTTCAAAATTTCCGGGTAACTTTCCCGAATTTTTAGTTCCTAAGAACGTTCATCTCATTTATATCATACAAACCTAGTCCTGTCAAGCCGTACTCAAGTGATGCTCTTAGAACCATGTGGCAATTGATTTTTATTGATAGAAAAAAATCGCTTTCGGTTTTTCCTAATGTTTCCTACCTTCCTGGCGACTTTTCCAAATTTTTATTTGATGCGAACCTTCATCTTGCTTTCAACATGAAATTTACAAAATTTTATCGCAATTGGACCAAAGGTATTGATAGCTCACTGGAAAAAGCTGTTTTAGTTTTTCAAGATTTTCCTCTTTTCCAGACAACTTTTCCATGTGCTTTCACCTATTAAAACTTCCTTGGACTCACACGAATATTTCAAGACTAAAATTAGCCAAATCGGTTCAGCCGTTCTCGATTTTTAGCGAGACTAACGAACAGCAATTCATTTTTACATATATAGATTTATTCGTCGACGACTCAGTTTTGTAGTTACAGAGGGCGTCGAGCCCTCTGACCGAGCACGCTGAGCTACCACGCTGCAACCCTCTGACCGAGCGCTCTGGGCCACCGCGCGCGGCAAGTTTCCAACCACCGTCTAAGATGTTCGTGCACCACACACTAATTCGCTGCCCAATACGCTACGCCGAACAGCTGCGAGAGTAATCCGTTATTCTCGTACCATCTATGGCAGGTGTTTTTTGCTAACATGGTATTTTTAGACACATTGGAATTCATTGTGCTAATAACGACGTGTTTTTGATAATTTCCAGTGCGCCATTGCTTTGAAAATCACAGAATACATGAATCAAGATGGCGTATGCCGAAGATAGTTTCGTGCAAGGTTTCGGGCGAGTAACTTATTTCCGAACGCGAAATGTTGAGCACCTCTATAAATCCAACCAGACATGTGCACTGTGGTGGTTATTATTTTAGTTTTAATTTTGATCAGCCACCCATTTTATATCTAACTATCCACCAGCATATGATTTTCTATGTGACTATTATCCAGTACACCTACCAGATTTTATGTGGAGCACTATAATGAGAAGTTGAATGTCAATGACCAGATGACGATACCATAGTGTGTCGAAACTGGTCGACTTCAAAAAATAAAATAAAAATTGCGGTCTTGGCATCTATCCTATTTATTCAGTAAGGTCATTCCCTTAGATGAGTAAATTAAACGATAGTGAAAATGTGGGTAAGATATTAAAATAATAGTTTAAAGAGGTAAAAGTCCAAAAAAGAGTATTTGTCAAAGGTAAACTCAAATATCAAATAATTTTGGCTGTTAAAACACGGTCAGAAAGAATATTGTGTGTTGGGTGCATAGACATTATCACAATAGTAGTGTCGTAATCGTATCGTCCATCAATTTTTATAATTTTTTATTACTTGTGTCCGAAATGTTTGCAAAAAATCGCAAAACTACAGGAAAATTTAAAGTGGGCCGTACAACAAGCCATTATTCAGTCTGTGTATGTAGGCCGCTCTAGCTATGAACATGTGACAGATGTTCACTACATGCTGGACTTCGGTAATAAACGTTATTTTACTTTTATGTTCTATCGGTGGATATCTTTGGCAACATCGTAACACCTGTTGCCTGTTTCTAAACATCATTCGACACGTCCAGCAGTTTAAGTGAAATTGTGTTAAGATGGAAAAAATTTCATCTAACCTCGAAGAAGATATCTTTTAGAATTAAACATTATAACACAGAAGTATCTACAAGACACTATTAATAATACAGGTAAATAGAATCGTTGTATTAAAGTACGGCAATGTTAATATTAATTAAGTAAGATTTCATGTCAAGTTAGAGTTTTATGTTGACAATTGTTCCCGTCGGGTTTTTAGGAGCTTGAAAATGATTTAGTGACAAATATTCGTATAAAAGGCTATTTCGACCATGTATTCATTTATGAAATATCCGAAAAGAATCTGAACTGAGTTGGAGTTCGCTGCCTGCAGTTATGATTCAAAAGGCAAATTGCTTTTTTTTTATATCCAAAAGGGAGATAATTTCTTATATGAGGTTTGATTCCATTTCCTGGATGGTGCTCAACGACCACATAATGATGAACACGTCAGATGTATTGAGCAGCATTGGCCGTTAATGTTTTATTTAAAAACTACTGAATGAACATTCAGGGCATTCATAATGCTTGTTTGAAGGACACTGCTGATGGTCACTATGTGATTGAAATTGATCTGTGGTTTTTTAAATAAAACATTATCGGCCAATGCTGCTCAATAAATATGGTGAGTTTCTTATATATCCCGTTGTCTATCGTTTACTCATTTAGTACACCATTTTTTGCAGTTACGTTAGGACTGTGGCTATAAAAAATGCCATGGCTTAAGTTCATAAAATTAATACAAAGTTGAACAGCTTTAAAAGTATAACAACTTTTTTAATCTTGGTCTATAGCCGCAATGTATTTATAAAAAAAAAAAAAATCATCCTGGTGCCAACAGCTGTAAAAAATTTTTATTTATCTAGCCTCTATCGGTGTCATTCATTGTTTATCTTCTGTTTAAAAGTAGTTTCAATGAAATTCATGTAACAATGGTGTTAACGGTACATGCATTTCATGTTATGAACACTAGCACAATTGTCACTATTTTCCAACAGCAGATGTATGATTGTCTATTTTGATGTTGCCATATGTGTCACAAATGAATTCTTGTAATAACTGATGCGCAATATGTTCCACAATCCACTATTGATGGCCGACAGTGCTGGAAATGGTAGAGACTAAATAATTAAAAATGTTGGATAGTTGTTGCAACAAGGATGACTATTTTGTAAAATCTTTAAGAATGTTTGAAACAGTCACTAACCTATTTTGGATTTACATTTAGCACTGCGGCACATTTGTGTTGGGTCTCATTAACTGCGCCGTAAATGTGTCTTCTTCAATTCTGGGGACAACAGCAACTCGCCTACGCCGAAGTCGGGCGAATATGATGGATGATAACAGCCTGTGACCCATTTGCTGGCACTGCTTTGGAATTGCCGAGTGCTCTAAGGTGTCTCTTTGCGGACAGCGCTGCCCCCCCCCCCCCCCGTTCGCAGATTCGAGTCCTGCCTCGGGCATGTGTGTGGCGGGTGGGGAGGAGGTGTTTTGTCCTTAGGTTCGTTTAAGTTAGTTTCAATAGTTTGTGATCCTACGGACTGATAATCATAGCAGTTAAGTCCCACAGACGTATGAACATTTGAAAATTTGCTGGCCACATACACGCGCACGATCTTTGCTTTGTGGACTATAGATGGGATCACGTAAGAAGGCGCTTCTGCGCATAGAGGCGGAGCGATAGGGAAAGCGTGTAGGGGAGGAGCTACGGCCGAGCGCCAACAGTGGAGCCTGAGGGAGAAACATTGCGTAATTCGCGGCTAGCGATGCACCTAGAGAATGAATATAATTGGCTGCCTGTGTGCTAATTGAGGGGGATGCGCAGAACGGCTGAATACTGGGCGGCCTTCCTACGTGACGCAGGCTATAGATCATTATCATGAAGCAGCTACCAGGAAACAGCTTCTCGTTGTTCGGGTGAATTCGACGAATTACCAAAACGATGGAAAATGCTGAGATAATTCTCAGAATTAAAGGTGCACCCTTCCGATACCAACACGTCGAGAATGATCGCTTTGGAATCGAAATCTTGAAATGACTCTTTGCAAGCCCATTTTCTTTGGTTTCGAATTCTGTGGGCCCAATCACGCTACACTCTGCCGCTCCGCAAGAAACTCATACTGGAAACATCATGTCTCATCGCCAGTTAAAATCTATTTCGTAAAATTATCACTCTGGGCTGCCTTTAATAAGTCTTCGGGGTATTTCTTTACCACGTTTTCACATGGTAAAAGGGCGTGCATCAAAACTCCGCAAGATATTTCCTATTTCCTCTATCAAAGTTCTGTGCCCAATAGTTTTTGGTATTTCTGATAGCTCCTCGAGGAGTCGCGCAGAAACAAATTGAAGTGCTGCAGCGACATCAACAATTTAGTTGCACATTTTAGTCTGAGTGACTCGTTTGCGTATTTGAAGATGGCGGTTTTGTTCTTAATGTTCTCCCTGTCGACACGAAACAGAGCATAGCACTGAAAAACATTTGACCAACTTAAGCAGGCACTACCATAAATAGTTTTGATCATATCAGATTTGCCTTATTTAACGCGTTACTGGCCATTGTCCCATTTTTGGGACGCAAATACTTCATATATTCCAAAGTATGAAATGAATATTTTAGCTTTTATTGATGTACCCATAGGAAGGACTGTTAGACTTGCAAATTCAAAATATACTATTTTTTCTAAGTAGTATACGATAGGAAAGGATTTCAGTCCTCGCATTTGGGTGCACTGTATAGCTGCTGGTAGTTGCTGTACAACAATGAAACTTAGTGTCTTGTTCGCCTATGTAGTATTGCACAACAATCACTATTATCATTAAATGTCACACCAATCAAGAATCTGTTAATCAAACTCAGCTTAGTCAGTACTATGCTTTGATTTTAATAGTCAATAAGTTTCGATGAGAGGAAGAGGGTCAGCTTTCTAACTACAAAAGTGAAACAGGTAAATAAGTTTAACTTTCTAAATTATTATTAACAATAATGATTACATTACCTTATAATTGGAGAAAAACAAAAATCTTCTCAGGCTGATACATATATGAATGATACAAAATCTTATAAAGACAGTACTGTGTCAGTACAATCAGATTTCAAAATTATTCCGTCAGCTCATAGGCTACTAGACTTGCTGCCTCAGCAGCGTACCAAAGCACGTCCGTACAATACCAGAGCTACACACTGACTCTCTTTCTGTTCACCCACTACTCACATACATAGTCTTTGACAGAGATGTTATACAGCAGAGTAAATCATAGATGTAGTTACTCAAAGAAGTTAATATAACATTTTACATACAAATATAGCTACAAGACAGGCGAAACAATATTAATGAATTTTTACAGATATGTTTCAAGTGTGATTCGAGACAACGCTCAGTGAATTTGAAAGATAGCCCAACATTGGCACGAATGAGCATGGTGTACTCTTCCGGGGAATTGGCTCTTGTGTGAGACAAAGTGGTTCGGTGATGTAACGGGTGTATGCAGAATGGTTCACGGAAGGCTGTAGAAAACGATGAGCTGGGTCATGGCGTACTTTCCACACAAGACTCTTAGACGATCGACACCTCATCCAAGTGTTATTGAAATAGGGATCCGCTTCCTCCTCAGATCTGGCGCAACAGCGGAACAGTGTGACACAGCGTACTCTATTAGCAGTGACTCTCCGTTGCCGTTTATTACGCTACGGGTTACGTGCGCATCGATCACTTCTCTACCTACGTTTGACTAATGTGCAGAAACATGCTAGACGGCAACGGTGAACGGAACGCCTCCAATGGTGACAGGAACGGCATCAAATAATGTTTTCGGACGAATCCAAGTCCTGTTTGTTTGACATGGATTGTCACATTTTAGATCGTCGCAGGCGTGAGGAGCAATGCGCGAAGCATATAATAACTATCACCGTTATACCTTAGTAAAAGCACTTGCCGATAACCAGAAAAAAATTCCATGTTAAATCGGTGAGCGAATCAAAGGCCCCGATCCAGTCACTCGTTGATCATTCTGAGTGGTGATAGAAGGCAACACAATGAAGACCGGAGTTTTAAATTTAACATTTAAGAAATCATTCACGCAGAAGGACCATGCAAAAATACCTTCATCTGATGGTCGCACTAACTCGCACTACGCATAGCTCGTGTAGAGAAGCAGCCGAGAGAGTTGGAAAAAAAAGTCGCCAGGTCGTAATGGGGTACCAATGCTGTTTTACATACAGTACTCAGCGGCATTGGCCCCTTACTTAGCTGGCATTTATCGCGAAGCTTTGATCCAACGCAAAGTTCAAAACGACTGGTCAAAGGCACAGGTAACTCGCGTGTATCGGAAGGGCAAAAGAACGGATCCAAGAAATACCTGTATCATTAACATCAGTTCGCTGTAGAATTCTTTAACATATTCTCAGTTCTAATACAGTAAATTTCCTTGTGACAGAAAAGCTTTTGTCCACGCATCAGCACGGCATTAGGAAGCATCGATCGTGCGAAAAGCAGCTTGCCCTCTTCTCTCTTGACATACTGCGTGATATGGATGAAGGGCAACAGGCAGACTGCATATTTCTCGATTTTCGAAATATGTTTGACACGGTACCGCACTACAGAATGCTAACGAATGTACGAGCTTGTGGAATAGAAACCCAAATATGTGAGTGGCTCGAAGACAACCTAAGTAATAGAACCCAGTACGTTGTCCTCGATGGCGAGTGTTCATCAGAGACTAGGATGTCGTCAGGGGTGCCACAGGGAAATGTGGGAGGACCGCTATTAATTTCTATCGATGTAAATGATGTGACGGACAGAGTGAGTTGCAATCTGCGACTGTTTGTTGATGATGCCGTGGTGTCCAAGAGGGTGTCGTCATTGAATGACTGCAGTAGGGTTCAGAGAGACTTGGACCATATTTCTATGTGGTGTGAGGAATAGCAACTAGTACTAGTGGTGTGAGGAATGGCAACTAGTACTAAACGTAGAAAAATGTAAAAAGATGCAGATGAGTAAGAAAATCAATCCCTTTATGTTCAAATACAGCATTAGTAGCCTGCAGCTTGACAGAGTCGCGTCAGCTAATATCTAGCCGTAACGCTGGAGAGCGATATAAAATAGAACGAGCATATAAAAGCAGTAGTGGGAATAGCGAATTTTCGACTTTGGTTTATTGGTAGTATTTCGGGGAGGTGTGATTCGTCTGTAAATCAGATCGCATATAAAACACTTGTACGACCCCGTCTTGAATATTGCTCAACTGTTTTGGATCCGCAACAGGTCGGCTTAAAGGAAGATATCGAAGCAGTTCAGAGGCTGGCGGCTAGGTTTGTAACTGGTAGATTCGATTAATGCGCGAGTGGTACTGAAGTGCTTCGGAAACTCAAATGGGAGTCGTTGGAGGGAAGGCGACTTTCTTTTCGAGAAACACTGGTAAAGAAATGTAGAGGGTCGCAGTTTGGGTGGGCTGTAGAACGATTCTACTGCAGCCAACCTACATTACGCGTAAACACCACAAAGATAAGATCAGAGAGATTAGGTCTCGTACAGAAACATGCAAGCATTTGTTTTTCACTCGTTCTACACTACTGGCCATTAAAATTGCTACACCACGAAGATAACGCGCTACAGACGCGAAATTTAACCGACAGGAAGAAGACGCTGTGATGTGCAAATGATTACCTTTTCAGAGCATTCACGCAAGGCTGGCGCCCGTGGCGACACCTATAACGTACTGACATGAGGAAAGATTCCAACCGATTTCTCATACACAAACAGCAGCTGACCGGCGTTGCCTGATGAAACGCTGTTGTGATGCCTCCTGTGAGGAGGAGAAATGCGTACCACCACGTTTCCGACTTTGATAAATGTCAGATTGTAGCCTATGGCGATTGCGGTTTATCGTATCGTGACACTGCTGCGCGTTGTTCGCGATCCAATGACTGTTAACAGAATATGGAATCGGTAGGTTCAGGAGGGCAATACGGAACGCCGTGCTGGATCCCAAAGGCCTCGTATCACAAGCAGTCGAGATGACAGTCATCTTATCTGCATGGCTGTAACGGATCGTGCAGCCACGTCTCGATCCCTGAGTCAACAAGTGGGGACGTTTGCAAGACAACAACCATCTGCACGAACAGTTCGACGGCGTTTGCAGCAGCATGGACTATCAGCTCGCAGACCATGGCTGCCGTTGCATCAAAGACAGGAGCGCCTGCGATGGTGTACGCAACGAACCGTGTATTAGTCATCGCCATACTGGTTTGGGGTGGCATTGGTTATACGTCTGTCACGTCTTGTTCGCATCGCCGGCACTTTGAACAGTGGCCGTTATATTTCAGATGTGTTAAGACCCGTAGCTCTACCCTTCATTCGAACCCTGCGATACCCTTCATTTCAGCAGGATAATGCACGACTTCATGTTGCAGGTCCTGTACGGACCTTTCCGGCTGGATACGGAAAATATTCGACTGCTGCCCTGGGCAGCACATTCTCCAGATCTCTCACCAACTCAAAACGTCTGATCAATGGTGGCCGAGAAAATGGCTCGTCATAATACGCCAGTCACTACTCTTGATGAACTGTGGTATCGTGTTGAAGCTGCAGGGGCATCTGTACCTGCACAAGCTATCCAAACTCTGTTTGACTCAATGCCCAGGCCTATCAAGGCCGTTATTACGTCCAGAGGTGGTTGTTCTGGTTACTGATTTCTCAGGATCTATGCACCCAAATTGCTTGAAAATGTAATTACATGTCAGTTCTGGTATAATATATTTGTCCAATGAATACACGTTTATCATCTGCATTTCTTCTTGGTGTAGCAATTTTAATGGCCAATAGTGCATATGGGAGGGGAACAGAAAAGCAAGTAACTATAGTGGTACTGAGTACCTTCCGCCAAGCACCTTTGTGTGTAGTGCGGAGTATATATGTAGATATGTAGATGTAGGAGTGGCAACACAGTGACTGCATTCGCACAAGAAAAATACCGTGAACTGAAGAACTTATGGAATTGGGTGCTGTTGGGTTCAGCCAGAAAACACTGGGGGTGCGTGTCCAGGGCACTGTCACCAGTCACACCTACGTGAATGACATCGTGCAAACTCGTAGCCTTACTGTTGCCGCACGTCAGTCCAGACGCAAATTTTCAACTAGACAATCCACAACCACGTGTTGCTGTAAGAACACGTGCCCTCTATAGTGCCAAAGGATGTCAGTGCATCGCAGACATGTTAAGTCAGGTTTAAGTCCGATGAACAAGCTGGCTACTACATTTTTTGTATTCACTCAACTTCAAGCATGTTGGCCGCGCGGGAAAAGCCGAGCGGTCTGGAGCGCCACGTTACGGATCGTGCGACCTCCTGCGTCGAAGGTTCGAATCCTCCGTTGGGCATGGATGTGTGTTTTGTCTTTCGGATAGTTAAACTTAATTTAGGTAAATTTACTTTTTAGGTAAGGTCCGCCTTGAGCAAACAGAAATGTTTTTTGATTTCTCCCATCATTGTTTCGCTGGCGTTGCAGCATCATCAGTGGGATGTTTAATTCGTGTTGTCTGTCAAATTAACAATGGAATGATTGTTACTTTTGTACATTAACAGTAAAAACTACAGATAATTGTAAGACTACTATACATCGTTTCTTATTTTTATAGGTATGCTAGACCTACCTTAATACCACATGTAGTTATGTTTGTGGTTCTTCCACTCACAAACCGTCACTGATATTTTTTTAACAGTTCGTCATCTGCAAACCAAAACGTGTGTATTTAATGTGCTGAATAGTTAGCTTGTAAATATCGGGATTTTTATGAAAATACAGGCCGTCCTTTTTGTGTTTTGGTTTGATTTTATTGTAGCTACTGCTTCTATAACAAAATGTCTAAGTGTTTATAGCAAGTTTTTGTGACTTACTTTGGTGGATATGCGCTGTTTTTCGTGTTGTGGACAGGCATTGTGTCACTTTCACTTCACTCAATGTTTATGTTATGAAAACAAGATGGCTGGCAGTTGAATTCTGGGAGTAGTGTTAGGAACAGCTGACTGTGGCGGGGGCGGGAGTTTTTGAATCATGTTGTTTTCGTTTTAGTGTGTGTGTGTGTGTGTGTGTGTGTGTGTGTGTGTGTGTGTGTGTGTGTGTGTGTGTGTGTTTATGGGTTTTCTGTAAGTTCTTTGAGGGCAGAGAATATGGTTCCGTTGCAGAGGGCTGTGTATTCATTTATTATTTCTTTTCTTTCTATTATGGCTTTCTGTATATGGTAGTTCTCTTCGATTGTTCATTTTTGTGGGAGGCTTTTGCTGTGTTTCAGAATCTTTAGATCAGTGTTTATGTCAGTTCGTTTGTGGTTCATGTTTATGAGGTGTTCTGCAAACGTGGAATGACTATTGCTTTTTAGCGCTCGTCTGTGTTCTGTGTATCTGGTATTGAAATTTCTGCAAGTCTGTCCAATTTACAATGAGTTACAATCCTGGCATGTCAGCTGCTAGATGCCAGAAGTGTTATGTTTGTCTGTGTTGGTTGTCTTTAGTTTTCTTTGTATTGAGTTGTCTGTTTTGTATGCTACTTTCAAACTTTGTTTTTTGAGAATGTTTCCTATTCTGTGTGTTGCTTTGTTGTCATATGTGAGAGTGTGCCATTTATTTATTGTTTTATTTGATTTTTGTTCCTGTGTGTGGGTGTTTGGTGTATGAGAGTTGAGTGGGTTTATATTTTATGTGCTTGTGTTGTGTTTCTGGTCTGATTGTTTTTGTGTGTTAGTTGTTCCTTTTAACTTAGCTTTAATTTTGTGGTTTAATTTGTCTATGATGTTAGTGTCATGCCCATTCTCTGTTGCTATTTGTTTGATTGTTTGTAGTTCATTTTTGTACTGTTCATCACTAAGTGGGGTTTTCTTCAATCTGTGTAGCATGTATTGGAATCCGGCTTGTTTCTGTGTAATTGGATTGTTTGAGTGTTTCTGTATGGCTGCGCTTGTGGTGGTGGGCTTTCTGTATATGGAGAATTTGTGTTGATTTTTGTCTCTGTGTATTGAGAGGTCGAGGAAGTTAAGCTTTCTGTCATTTTCTGTTTCTATGGTGAATTTTATTTTTTGGTGAACATTGTTGATGTCATTATGGTAGTATAGGTAATTTGCAAGACTAGGGACTGATGACTGCAGCCACCTGCCTCTCTGTCGGTCCCGCCTCCAATCTTCCTATGGCTCTCCTTGCCATAGCTTCGGGTAAGTTATGTTGTTTTTCATTGCACTACCTGCTCATTATATGACGAAGCATGTTGGATTTATTCCCATCTGCTTCCATTACTGAACCTCGAGGTAAGTACAAATGTCATTAGTCTATTATTTTCTTTTACAAAAATTTCGTTAATTTTTTTCCTAATATGACTATCTGAATTTATTTTCTATTAAGTCGTGTCAAAGAAGTTTGTTTAGTTAGTAAATATTAACTAGTTAGTGCCAGAGGCGATTTGTTATATTTCAGACAGCATCGTAATTAGTGTTTCTGATAAAACTAAGTAAATTCATTCCTTACAATATTAAAGTAGGTATTATCATGTTTTTGGTTCCGTCTGACTGGACGAAAGCTGTAATCACGCCAATTTTCGAACATGGAAACAGAAAAGATTGTAACAACTATCGAGGTATCTCTTTAATTATCGTTGTAGGCAAAATATTCTCAGGTATTGTTGAAAGGAGAGTGCGAGTATTAATCGAGGACAAGTTAGATGAAAATCAGTGTGGGTTTAGGCCTCTTAGAGGCTGTCAGGACCAGATCTTTAGCCTAAGGCAGGTAACGGAAAAGTGCTACGAGTGGAACAGGGAATTGTATCTATGTTTCATAGATCTGGAAAAGGCTTATGACCGTGTTCCTAGGAGGAAGCTACTGTCAGTTCTTCAAGATTATGGTATAGGAGGCAAACTTCTGCAGGCAATAAAAGGGCTTTACGTAGACTGTCAGGCAGCAGTTAGAGTAGATGGCAAATTAAGCTCATGGTTCAAGGTAGTTTCAGGGGTAAGACAAGGCTGTAACCTGTCACCACTGTTGTTCATAGTATTCATGGATCATATGTTGAAAACAGTAGACTGGCAGGGCGGGATTAAAATAGGTGAAAACAAAATAAGCAGTATCGCATATGCGGATGACTTAGTTGTAATGGCCGATTCGATTGAAAGGTTGCAAACCAATATTTCAGAGCTCGATCAGAGGTGCAAGGATTATGATATGAAGATCAGCATCTCCAAAACGAAAGTAATGTCTGTGGAAAAGAGATTGGGTGGATACAGGTTACCTTATTCATAAGGTAGATGTTAAAGATATGAAAGTAGTAAGAATGATTGCAGGTACTAATAGATGGGAACAATGGCAGGAGGGTGTCCATAATGAGAAAATCAAAGAAAAACTGGGAAAGAACACCATAGACGAAGCAGTTAGAGCGAACAGACTAAGATGGTGGGGTCATGTAACACGTATGGGAGAAGCAAGGTTACCTAAGAGACTCATGATCTCGGCAGCGGAGGGTAAGAGGAGTCGAGGTAGACCAAGAAGAAAGTATTTAGATTCGGTGCAGAATGATTTTGAAGTAAAAGGTATAACATCAGACGAGGCATCAATGTTAGCATTGAATAGGGGATCATGGAGGAATTTTATTAGAGGTACTATGCTCCAGACTGAACGCTGAAAGGCATAATCAGTCTCTAATGATGATGATGATTATCATGTTTCACAAGTAACATTAGAAAAGTTTTGGCCTCATTAGTTCCTGTAAAATCACCTTCAATTACGAAAGTATTGTTGACAACCCTATTGAATTAGATTTGGATATGAAATACTATCGGGGATTTGTATATCAATTTACTCAGTATTATTTACGCTACCTTTTACTACAGCCAGTTGTATGTAGTGGTTTACTTTTCCATTATAATTAATTTAATGTACATAATTAACAATAATTAATTTCCATTTCATTCCATTCCATGATGGTGGTGGTAGCGGCTGGTGCAGCAACAGTGTTGAATAATTAAATAACTCTCAGTCTCTGTTGTAGTATTCTTTATTACTTAAATTACGCGTTTCGCGCTGTTAGCGCATCATCAGACTGGAAACAGACAAATGTTTTATTACAGTCCATGTACCTGGCAGGCAGGGAATCTAATGTGGCCAAGGTGAGTAAATTTTGAAAAGTCAGACTTACTTGGGCGTAGATGGAGCCACAGAACTATCTATAGCTGTGGTGGAGGTAGCTTGACAATTTGTGTTCTCTCATTGGGCCCCTGCAAAGAGGTAACGTTCAAAGTATGTAACGGCTATTTGAAGTGGAATAACTGGGGACTAAAGGGGTACATTATGGAAATTAATAGAATGCTTTTTATATGATAAAACTCGCCGTAGCAGCAGAGGAGTCGCTGTCGCGGCAGGTCCACGTTTTCATCTGGCCTCTTTGCAGGGACCCAATGACAACACAAATTGTTAAGCTATCTCCACCACAGCTTTAGATAGTTCTGTGCCTCCATCTCCAACCAAGTAAGTCTGACTTTTCAAAATTTACTCACCTCAGCCACATTAGATTCGCTGCCCTCCAGGTACACGGACTGTAACAAAACATTTGTCTCTTTACAGTCTGATGATGCGCACACAGCGCGAAACGCGTAATTGGAGTAATAAAGAATACTGCAACATATACTGAGAATTATTTAAACGTAATTTCCAGTTACATTGTTTGGATGACTTAAATAGGAAGTTTTCGCGCCGTGTAAATGATTCTTCGTACATCTTTCTAAGCTAGCATTAGGAAGTATTGTTTCATCGTTGATCTGAGGCATAATCCATGGCAGTAGGGGGTCTTGTTTCGTGATATACCTGAGACACAACCCACGTCATTTATAACGATTACGTAAAGGTTCTTCAAAGGTAGAAGTGTAGAAAGTGTGTCTACAGTGACTAATCCTTCATATCTGTGCCACATTCAAAGGTACACCGCGGACTTTCGTATTCCACACACGAATTGTGTAAAATTGTATTACTGATGTGTGGAATGTGCGTACTCGGTTGTAGTGATTTTAATTAATGAGACTTCTACACTGGCCATAAATGGGAACAATTGGACACTAACGAATCATTAAAAGTGTCAATGAACTGCAATTCTCCATTTCGCCTACATCATTTATAGTGGTTTAGTTATGTCCTATGAAATTTTAGCGAGCCGCTATCGAAAGCGCTAAAATACGAGAACTTCAAGAAGCAACGACTTGCGACCCGGTACGTTACAACTACACCATCTGCACCCATTTGCCTGTGTAATTCGTTTCGTAGAGGAAACAGAGGTCAACACCAACCCCCTATGCGTCAACTTTCTGTTATTATCACTACTAGTATTGCCTGTGGTCGAAAATCGACCAATTGTGTTTACAGTGGTCACTGGGGGTAAAATTTTACGTATCATGTCGGCGGCCTCGCGTGATTATGTTGGCAACATCAACAACACGACAGAAAATCTTTGCCCATTTGTTCGAACCACATAGAATGACTCTGTTAGTGTATCGTACAGACCATGAAGTAAACAAATAATGCTGTTCCTGCTTTATGGTTGACAGGTTCTTGAATGTACCTTCGTCCACTCAGTAAAAATAATTGCCCTCGTAAAGCGAAGATTCTATGAGAAAACATCAGCGTTGTCAAGCGATTGGCTAAAATGAAGACTCACAGGATACTCTTTATTCAGCATCTGTTGCCAACATCATAGGAGGCCGCTGGGATATTTGATAAAATTTAACCGGCACTGGGAGGTATGAAACGGTATCTTGTACGTGTTAAGGGAAATGCCTGGCACAATAACAACAAATAAAAACGGAAGTATAGACGTCTCATGTCATTTTCGAATTATATAACATTAATTAGCCTAATAGTTGAAATGGAACTACAGTTTCGGTGTTCGTATATTTATACAACGCCAAGAAATGTTAATTCGATATTGCGATATTCAGAATTCCAGAGCTGACAACATGTCGACTTCGTAGTTCCACCCGTGCACCGCTACATGCCTCTCCCGGCGCATCATCATTTATATAGGCATTCTCGACTTCGTAGTTCCACCCGAGCACCACTAGATGCCACTCCCGGCCCATCGGCATTCATATGAAAACATCCATTTCCTTTAACCACTCTTAATCACTACGAAAATGAAGCATTTGAACGGCACAAGAAAGTGAGTTGGGAGAAATCCAAGTTTCGATATTCACTTACTTTAATACGTTATTTCAATACTGCAGATGCGCTGCATTACAGCGTCTTTGGTCGAGGCGAATAGCCAATCAGTGAGCTGATTGTTGGAGAATGTAGTACTTGATCCAAGCTGTAGATAGGAAAATTTCTACTTCCTTTTACCACTTTTAATGGCTAAATGCACACATAATATTTATATTCGTGAAATCTGCGACAAACAATCTTTCGAATTATGTAACTTTCATTGGCCTTCTTGTACGAATAAATTAGTAATCTGTATCACAATTTTCGTGTTAGCGTATTTATATAATGATCTCGGTTGCCGTAATGTAGGAAGAGGTCGAATCGTTTTAGTTCATTATGCTGATGACAGTACTTCAGAACCTAAATATCAAAACTGGTCCCTAATTGCTTTGACCGGTGTATATAGGCGTTCTGTGAAATTCACATTTGTCTTCATAATCGTTGATGGATGTTTGTAGTCTCGAACACATTGCACTTCCGTAACGTGCGAAAATTGAACACATGTTCACATGACTACATCAGGTTATTTTAACACGTAGAATCACCTAAAAATTATCCGTCCTGAATCAGTCTGCATATCGGGTAACCCTGACGAGTTTTGAATGCACTCTGACTGAATGTAAAACTGTCATCAGAGGCAACAGAGCGCTGTGTTTACCGTGTGCAGGTCGGTACGGGAGAGGGCGGGAGCCGTCATTACCGCACAGAGAGGTAAAAGCCACGGCCGCTAATGCCACACAAACGAGCCAGGCGCTGGGACTGCAGACCGCTCGCAGGCTGGCCGTTCTATTCAGCTGCAGTCACAGCGCGCGTCCACGATAAAACCACGAGCCGTCATTCGGCGGAGAAAGAAAAACGTCGCCCCAAGTGGGTACAAATCGTCCGGTACCTCGTTCCAGTTAATAATGTAAATTACTTTGATTTTAATCCAATAAATTTCGGGCGTGCAGCCGTGCAAATTCTATGTCTTCTACTAATATTTCGGCCACATATCGTCCGGCCATCTTCAGAGTGAGTCCCACGACTGCCGACAAGTTGCCAGGCGCGGCCTTATATACACCATCGCGGCGTCACTGCGCATGCGGGTCTCAGATGCTGGTCGGCGGCAAAGAGGTGCACTTGGTACGCGCGCCCCCCGTGGCGAAGGGAATCAGGAGTTCGATTCTGTTATCGATATGTGTTCTGTTGTGGCAACAGCTTGTCGACATCTCTGTAATTTTATTACATTAAGTGCAGGATTCCACGCCTTGTCCAAATTAAAACCATTATCTCTGTTTATTAAATTATCAGATATTCTAATTTCTAATTTGCTTCTTAACACCTATATCTTCATTTGGGACGCAATTTTTAAAGAAGCAGTAGAAATTAGAATATCAGATAATTTAATAAACAGAGATAATGGTTTTAATTTGGACAAGGCATGGAATCCTGCACTTAATGTAATAAAATTATAGAGATGTCGACAAGCTGTTGCCACCACAGAACACATATCGATAACAGAATCGAACTCCTGATTCCTTTCGCCACGGGGGGAGCGCGTACCAAGTGTACCTCTTTGCCGCCGACCAGCATCTGAGACCCGCATGCGCAGTGACGCCGCGATGGTGTATATAAGGCCGCGGCTGGCAACTTGTCGGCAGTCGTGGGACTCACTCTGAAGATGGCCGGACGATACGTGGCCGAAATATCAGTAGAAGACATAGAATTTGCACGGCTGCACGCCCGAAATTTATTGGATTACTCCTTACGCCGTGAAAAGTTGTAAATGTACTTTGTTTTTGTTACTACTCTATACATCTATCTTCTATATCTATAAATGCGAATGTCTGTTCGGTGTACGTTTATCACGTCTGAACCACAAGACATAAAGAGCTAAAAATTTGTACAGTTACTAATGTCTCCCCGGGGAAGGCTAGGTACGGTTTTATGGCGATCGAATAGCTATTTATTTATATACAGGGTGTTTCACTAAGTGTGTTTGCCTCTGTAACTTATAAAATAATAGGTGACGGGAAATTTTAATGTGGTAGGTCAGCACAAGAAATGTTACACTTTCTGCGGAGCTATGAACATAATTTATTGTATCATTTTCCAAAGAATTACAGCACAAAGATATAATTTTTTAATTGGAACAATAGCTTTTTTTCTATCGTGCATTGGATTCGTTGAAACCAGCTGCGTCCAAATCAATTTAAACTACATTCCTATCCTGTTAGTTTGGGAGCTACAACCCTTCAAAGTTCCGGGGGCGGAGGCTGCGATAGCGTAGCTGACTGGCCGAGTGGCTATCCCCTTAGGCACGGCCCACTGTCTCATGACCACCAGCCAGTTAGCTACGCTGTCGTAGCCTCCGCCCCCGGAACTTTGAAGGGTTGTAGCTCCCAAACTAACAGGGTTAGGAATGTAGTTTAAATTGATTTGGACGCAGAAGATTTAAACGAATCCAATACACGATAGAAAAACTATTGTTCCATTTAAAAAATTTATATCTTTGTGGTGTAACTCTTTGGAAAATGATACAATAAACTATGTTAATAGCTCCGCAGAAAGTGTAACATTTCTTGTGTTGACCTACCGCATTAAAATTTCCCGTCACCTATTATTTTATAAGTTACAGAGGCAAACACACTTAGTGAAAAACCCTATATATATATATATATATATATATATATATATATATATATATATATAAACAGTGAATGTCTGTTCGGTGTACGCGTATCACGTCCGTGGATGTATAACTCTGGTGTCTGAGCATAGAAATCCAGCGTGCCTGTATATTCATATGTTTTGCACACGATTTTGCATTGTCCGCCAAGTTTAAATTTGGCAAACGATTTTCCATCAGTTATTATGTGACAAAGAATTGCTTGCTTACCTCTTGATTTGGAATTAAATTCAATATTCGATATTGTAGGCTGATATGGGACTGGAATCGAAATATATTTTCTTCTCTTTTTCTTGAAATGCTTCTTATCAGCCATGTTTGAATTTGGCAAGAAACTAAATATGAATATCTATGGCTGGTACGCTAAGACAACTGAAGTTCAACATCCAGATAGTATAGAGATCAATGCGCCCGAACAACAAGACGCAGAGACTTTAATAATTACTCTTTGAAAACTATATTTACTCTTTGAAAATGGTTTTATTGGTTGCATTGTTGCTTGAGGGTTGATAATGTTAAATAGTGGAGTATATTGGGATGGAAAGTTATCGGTGTATATAAAATTCTACGTGTGTGTGTGTGTTAATATTTCTCTCTGCAGCGAAAACAACAAAACACAAAGAATGGTCTGTGTGTAATTATTGTCCGAAGTCTTCCGTTGTACACCATAGCAGTTCCATGCCGATACTATAAGAGGTGGAATATATTGTGGTTGAAAGTCGTCGAACTATAAAAAAAAAATTCGGACTGAAGGCCAGCGATGATGTTTGCGACTCTATAGCAAGGAGGTTACATACTGCGAAACGTGATGCCACAGACCATATCTTTGGTCTGTGCGTGCTTTCAGTCTTCAGCTCTTTCTCTGTAAGGAGAAGCATACGAATATTTTTTTATTTGAATTAAAAATGTTTGTTTCTAAAGAAGGTATTGTATTCCATTTCATCCTTCAAAACCAGTTTCATAGCACAATACCGAAAGATAGCTTATCTATCATAATCAACCAACACGCGAGCGGAGCCGCGGGTTTAAGCTAGTCATTATATAAATACACTAACACGAAACGGGCGGTACAATTTTTTAATATTAATCATACAAGAAGGCCAATGAAACGTACATAATTCTAAAGGTGGTTTGTCATAGATGTTGCGAATATAAAAATTGTGTGTGCACGTCGCCGTTAAAAGTGGTAAAAAGAAAAAGAAATTTTAGGATAGTACTCAAAATTCTCCAGTGATATCACTTAACAGCGGCCGGTTTGAAATGCAGACATGCAAACGGCGGCGACAATGTATTCTTACGTTTTCTGATATATTTAAATTTATTAAAGTGCGCCTATTTCTGTGCTATCATGGCTATTGCTGCAACGTTTTTTCAGGTTTTTGACGGGTGGCCTATTCCTAATGCTACCTTAAAATGCTGACACTGCCAGACTTCGGCGCTAAATCCTTTTACATCTGACCGATGTAAAACATTATTATAAGATTGTGATGACGTGTTAAACAAAATAAATCATAGAACCAACACTGTGTTTTATTAGAAGTAAAATTTCTTCCGTCGCTTTAAGGGGAGACGGAAGGCAATTTTTATCCATATTCTGCCAATGCAATTTTACCCTTTGAACAGGTACACTTTTCAAAGGAACTGTAAGTGATAAAACAACGAAATGTTTACTGCATATATATATAACATGTGTTTCAACTTACAAGTAAAATGTACGTAATAACTCCAATGGTTTTGAAGAAAATTTTTTTATTCTTTCACCAGTAAAACTTAACTTTTTTAGTACATTAATTATTATAAAGCAGTTGATTGTTTTGTGGTTCTCAGTTTACTTCTAATGATTTATTACCATCTTTAGTACAAAAAGACCAAATTTCATATTTCTAACCCCATTAGTTTATCAAATAATGGTACCTGAAAGAAAAAAATGTAGTTTCGAGAAAAATCTATTTAAAGTTTAATATTGCAATTCTAGGCAGTTACTGATGAGAATTACTTACAACTAATATTTTCCTACACCATATTGAGCATCATATGAATCATACTGATCTTTTCTTCTTTTGGTCCCTCTTCCTTTCTGTCTAGCTTCTTTTGTGCATTTTTAATTAGCAATGTCGGCTTTGCGGATTCTCTCTTTATCTATTTGCACCAAGAATTTTGCAGTATTTCCACTAGATTGTGTGCCCATTGATTCCAAAGCCTCCAATTTTGTAGTTACATCATAATTGAAGCAAAAAATAGCATCATAAACACCAAATTTGTGGGTTTTAATCTGAACAAATACAGTTTTTGGTGTTCATCTTGTTTCTTTACAGTAAGATGGTTCGATGATTATTATTAAAGATGATTATCTTAAGCTCTTACCAGCAAGACATTTATTACAATTATGTAACAGAAATGTTCATAAAAGTGTCATGGGAGAACAAGGAGATATACAAAAAGAACAAATTACAGAAAGTTCCATCACCACGGATTCTTTGACGGCACAGATCACTAAAAATGTTCAAATGTTTGTGTAGTCTATGGGACTTAACTACGGGGTCATCAGTCCCTAAACTTACAAACTACTTATGAACTAACTAAGACTAAGGACGGCACAAATATCCATGCCCGAGGGGGGATTCGAACCCCCGACCATAGTGGCCGTGCAGACCGTGACTGGAGCGCCACAGTCCCTTCGGCCACCGCGGCCGGCTACAGATCACTCGGAAAACGTTAATACACTTCTCAGATACTGTTTGTATCTACATCTATATGGATACAGTAGGCTACTCTGCAGTTAACACTCAAGCGGCTAGCAGAAGGTTCATCGTACCATTTTCAAACTATTTATCGACCGCCCCACTCCAGAAGAGCTTGTGGAATAAACATAGAACTAAATATTTTCGTTCCAGCTCTGATATCTCTTATCTTGTTGTCGTAATCATTTTTCCTGTGGAGATAGGTGACAAATATTTCTCTGCAGAAGATAATGTTAAAGCTTTAGGTTCGTTAATATACCAGTAACTAAATAACCTTTCTTTAAACTGTGCCACTGGGCATAACAATTAGCACCGTAAGTCTCCTACGTGTGCTGGATGTCGATTCTGAATTTCGTATCTTTGAGTTGACTTTATCGCCGTATTAAAGCGTAAGAGGCGTTCTGTTGCCTCGTTGCTGTTTGAGTGAAAGCATTATGTAGTAGGCGGCAGTTAAGATAACAGACGTACGGGACTTCTGTGATATAACAGCTTCACTGGAGTGAACTTTACACTGAAAACAGACGTTGGAGCATAAATAGCTGTGGTAGCGTGAACTGTTTCTTAGAGGCAGCATACGGCACATCTACTAACACAGTAACTTGAAATTAACATCACAGAATGTAGTCTCTTCTGTTCGCTTCAAGAAACTGTTCGACGTACATATTATTAAAGATAATACAAGTACACGAATTCCGGTTTAGGTCATTACCTGACGCTGTAGACTCTTATGAAGTGCTCTTATGAAGTAAACGATATCCATGGAGCGCATTATGAAACGTTCATCATACTTTGTCAACCTCGTGAACTTCTCCCATTGCCAAAGATTGACCGTCTACCCGTTTCCAAATAGTTAACACCGTTTATTATCAACAGGGAAGTCATGACAAATACAATGTGAAATATACAAGTGTCGATTACTTTAAAATATAAAAATATTACGGAAAGCCAGAGGCGGTCAAATATATATATATATATAGCTATCAAAAATCAATTGGAACATTCCTCTTTAATGCAAACTTTCAATTATTGTTCTGCTCGCCCTCGAAGTGGAGTAATCACCATTTTCTACCGCGCCTACAGAGGAAATTGGTGGGGCCGCTGAAAGCGTCTAACACCCTCTCGTGACTTCTTAACGAACTACTTGGCGGTTCTCGTCATGAAGTTGAATATTTCGCTACGTTACCCATACAGTTAATGTACAACGGTTGGCTATACTGTGTTCTGTTACAAATGAAGCGTTAATAGCGCCGAATATCGTATCTTTGTTGTTGTTTGGAATTACATCAGTGTTGCGCATGTCGATAGTAATATTGTAGTTTTTGTGTAAAGCATTCTTCTGGTTACGATGCCACGTTTAGTTATTTATATCTATAAATGTGAATGTCTGGTCGGTGTACGTTTATCACGTCTGAACCACAATACATGTTGTTGTTGTGGTCTTCAGTCCGGAGACTGGTTTGATGCAGCTCTCCACAATACCCTATCCTGAGCAAGCGTCTTCATCTCCACATAAGAACGGCAACCTACATCTTTCTGAATCTGCTTACTGTATCCATCTCTCGGTCTTCCTCTGCGGTTTTTACCCCACACACTTCCCTCCAACGCTAAATTCACAATTCCTTGATGTCTAGAATGTGCCCTACCAATCTATCCCTTCTTTTAGTCAAGGTATGCCAGAAATTTCTTTTCTCCCCAATTCTGTTCAGTACCACCTCATTAGTTACGCGGTCCACCCACCTAATCTTCAGCATTCTTCTGCGGCACCACATTTCAAAAGTCTCAATCTTCTTCCTGTCCGCACTGTTTATCGTCCATGTTTCACTCCCATACAAGGCAACACTCCATACAAATGCCTTCAGAAAGGACTTCCTTAGGCTTAAATCAATATTCGATGTTAACAAATTTCTCTTTTTCAACAACGCTTTTCTACCCATTGCCATTCTGTATTTTATATCCTCTGTACTGCGACCATCATTTGTTATTTTACTGCCCAAGTAACAAAACTCATCTACCTCCTTTATTGCTTCGTTACCTAATCTAATTCCTTCAGCATCGCGTGATTTTCTTAGACTGCACTCCATTACCCTAGTTTTGCTCTTGTTAATGTTCATCTTACATGCACCTTTCAGCACACTGTCCATTCCATTCAATTGCTCTTCCAGGTCCTTTGCTGTATCTGACAGAATTTCTATGTCGTCGGCAAAACGCAATGTTTTTAATTCTTCCCCCTGAACTTTAATTCCTTCACCAAATTTCTCCTTGCTTTCCTTTATAGCTTGCTCAATGTACAAATTGAATAACATTGGAGAAAGGCTACAACCCTGTCTTACTCCCTTTCCAACCACTGCATCCCTTTCATGCCCTTCAACTTTGACAACCGCTGTCTGGTTTTTGTACAAATTGTAAATAACCTTACGCTCCCTATATTTCACTCCTGCTTGCTTCAGAACTTGAAAGAGTTTACTCCAATCAACATTGTCAAAAGTCTTCTCCAAATCTACAAAAGCTAGAAATGTAGGTTTGCCTTTTCTTAATCTATCTTCTAGGATAAGCCGTAAAGTGAGTATTGCCTCCCGTGTTCCTACATTTCTCCTGAACCCAAACTGATCTTCCCCGAGGTCGGCTTCTACCAGCTTTTCCATCCTTCTGTATATAATTCTTGTTAATATTTTGCAACCATGACTTATTAAACTGATGGTTGTGTAGTTTTCACACCTGTCTGCGCCTGCTTTCTTTGGAATGGGGATTATAACATTTTTCTTAAAGTCTGAGGGTACTTCACCTATCTCATACATCTTACACACCAGATGAAACAATTTTGTCATTGCTGGTTCTCCCAGAGACTTCAGTAGCTCTGACGGAATATCATCTACTCCAGGGGCCTTGTTTCGACTTAGGTCTTTCAGTGCTCTGTCAAATTCATATCTCAGTGTAGTATCTCCTATTTCATCCTCATCTACTTCTTCTCCCCTTCCTACAATATTGCCGCTAAGTTCATTTCCTTCATAGAGGCTCTTTATATACTCTTTCCACCTATCAGCTTTCCCTTCTTTGCTGAGAACTGGTTTTCCATCAGAGTCCTTGATATTCATAGAGCTGTTTCTCTTATCTCCAAATGTTTCTTTTATTTTCCTGTAGGCTGTATCTATTTTTCCCCTATTCATGCATTCTTCTACATCCTTGTATTTGCCTTCTAGCCACTCCTGCTTAGCCAATTTGCACTTCCTGTCAATCTCATTTCTTAGTCGTCTGTACTCCATTTTGCTTGTTTCAGTTACTGCATTTTTATATTCTCTTCTTTCATCGATTAAATTTAGTATCTCCTGTGGTATCCAAGGATTTTTTGTAGGTCTTGCCTTCCTACCTATTTTGTCCTCTGCCGCCTTCACTATTTCATCTCTCAATGCTACCCATTCCTCCTCTACTGTTTTATTTTCCTCCGTTCCTGTCAATTGTTGCTTAAAACTCCCTCTGAAATTCTCAAGAACTTCAGGTTCCTTCAATTTATCCAGGTCCCATCTCCTTATTTTCCTACCTTTTTGTAGTTTCTTCAGTTTCAGCCTACAGTTCATAACCAACAAGTTATGGTCAGAGTCTATATCTGCCCCTGGGTATGTTTTACAGTTTATAACCTGGTTCCGAAATCTATGTCTTACCATTATAAAATCTATCTGGTATCTCCCGGTGTCTCCTGGTCTCTTCCACGTACACAACCTTCTATTGTGATTCTTAAACCAGGTGTTTGTTATAACTAAATTATGTTCCGTGCAAAATTCTAGCAGGCGGCTTCCTCTTTCAGTACTTTTGCCCAGACCATATTCACCTACTATCTTCCCTTCCCTTCCTTGTCCTACTACCGAATTCCAGTCTCCCATAACAATTAAGTTTTCCTCTCCCTTAATACATAAAGAGCTAAAAATTTGTACAGTTATTAAATTAATGTCTACCCGGGGAAGGCTTTAGGTACGGTTTTATGGCGATCGGATAGCTGTTTATCTATATATACATATATATTAATGTGAATGTCTGTTCGGTGTACGCTTATCACGTCCGAACAAGACGCAGAGACTTAAGTATTTGTACAGTTACTAATTTATACCTGAGGAAGTTTTTAGGCACGGTTTTATAGCGATCTGATATTTAGTAATTTAAAGAATATAACGCGAAATGCGGAACAATAATTACTCTTTGAAAATTATATTTACTCTTTGAAAGTGGTATTATTGGTTGCATTGTTGCTTGGGGGTTGATAATTATAAAAGGGTGGAATATATTGGGATGGAAAGTTATTAGTGTATATAAAATTCTACGTGTGTGTGTGTGTGTGTTAATATTTCGCTCTGTAGCGAAAATTACAGAACGCAAACGAATGGTCTGTGTGTAATTGTTGTGCGAAGTCTCCCGTTGTACACCATAGCAGTTCCATGCCGATAGCTGTAAGGGGGTGGAAGATATGGTGGTTGACAGTCGTCAAATTATAATCAAATTCGGACTGAAGGCCAGCGATGACGTTTTGGATTCTATAGCAGCGAAACGTGATACCACAGGCCATATCTTTGATTAAAAGCCGCGGGTTTAAGCTATAAGGAATAATACATGTATTATTTACTGTAAATCATTAAGCACTTCACATAATTTTTTTGATTGATTAAAAATGTTTGTTTCTAAAGAAGGTATTGTATTTCATTTCATCCTTCAAAACCAGTCTCATAGCAGACTACTGAAATATAGCTTATCTATCATAATCAACCAACACGCGAGCGGAGCTGCTGGTTTAAGGTAGTGGTGTAAGAACATAGGAAAAAGAGAATTAACACTCATACAAAGTAGTGATGCTTTAATTACGGTAACTTGTTCTGCTAAGCAACCCATGACTGGCCAGAACCCTGCGACACCTTCTGACAAGAACTTGACTGGTGGAATGGACAGATGTTGTGAATATGTGAGTGATAGTGATAATATTAACGTAGTACTGAATGTTGGACTGTTTTCTTCTGTGCTGAAAGAAAGTGACCTGTGCAAAATGTGTTCATGTGTGCTACCGTGACTGGAGATAAAGCACAGTGGTTTAGTTTGTGAAATGGAGATAATCTGTACATGTTGCAAATATGAAGTCACTTTCTAAAATTCACATGCCAGTCTATATGGTGAAAATGGGCGATCTAGAGTGTTCGATGTGCATGTTCGATTTGTGTATGGTATTCGATCGATCGGAAACGATCTGCTGCTGGTAAACTGTTTTGTGGTATTATGAACTTGCCATCGCCTCCAAGCAAATTTGGGTGCTTCTGTGAAGTGGTACGGACCTCTAATGAAGATGTGGCTTTGAAAACCGCGAAGGAAGCCGTGAAGGAATTTACAGAAATGAACTGTGGTTCTAGGGACTCTGTAGTGGCTTTAGATGGTTCCTGGCAAGAGAGAGTCATCAATTTCTGAATGGGGTATTAACTGCTGCTTGTGGTGATAGTACAAAAGTTACAGATGTTGCAATATTTTCAAAACATTATAGGTACAAAAATAAATTCAAAGGACAGCACAGCGGTATCTGTGAGGCAAATTCGCTTCGTCACTAAACAGAACGCGTGAAAAAAATCTGTTATCATCCCGTAATTTATTTTGTGCCCAGTGACAAAACTGTACGCGACGTTCAAAGTCTTCGCCACGCAAATCCTGGTGCACATAAATATAATAGGGTGAAATTTATGTTGATGTAGAATTCTCAACACCGACGTTTTTTAGATTCCGTATTCTCGCACAATTTGTCTGCTACTGATGTGCGGATTAGCCGTAACTGCAGCTAAAGCACTTACTTCGGTATCATCATTTGTTGCAGGTCGTGGTTGACGTTCCACTTGTGGCTGAACACTTCCTGTCTCCACAGGCCCGATGGCCATTTTGATCACAATAGTCATACATAAATACCATATCGACCTTTTCAGCAACTGGTAAACGGTCCATTTTAACACGAGTGACGTTTCACGAAGCAAATACCCACTGCACTGGCGAAATGTTAAGCGATACCACGTACTTGTTTGTGACTATTACAGCGCTATATATCACACAGCGAAAAAAGTGTTCCAAATAAAACATTCATATTTATTGACGTACTAAACAAATATTTAATAAAAAATGAGGGTGCCAATTTTGAAAAATGCAGTTGATATCCGTTTGACCTATGGCAGCGCCAGCTAGCGGGCCAACCATAATGCCATCTGTTTTCCCCTTCAAGCTACAAAAATTTTGTTCTTTTTAGTTTGATGCTTATTTCGTGAGATATTTGGCACGGGTACTATCAATGGAACACCCTGTATTACTGGCAGGTTCGATCAACATGCGAATCGGTAAGAGAATTCACATTGCCGGCCGCGGTGGCCGAGAGGACTGAGGCGCTCCAGACACGGTCTGCACGGCCACTACGGTCGGGGGTTCGAATCCCCTCGGGCATGGATATCTGTGCCGTCCTTAGTGTTAGCTAGTTCGTAAGTAGTTTGTAAGTTTAGGGACTGATGACCCCGTAGTGAAGTCCCATAAGCTTTACAAACATTTGAATTCACATTGGAATTCCTGAAGGGAAGACGACGTACATTTGGAGAGAAACTTTTGAGGAAATTCAGAGGGCTGGCATTTGAAGCTGGCTGCAGAACGATCGCACTGCTTGTCGTTTAAGGACCACAAAGATAAGAGAAATTATTGCTGTAAAGGAGTCGCCTTTCCCTCGCTCTATCTGAGAGTGCAACAGAGAGGGAAATGGCTAGCAGTGGTACGAGGCACCATCCGCCATGCCCCGCAGCTTGGTTTTTGAAGTATGTATTTAGACGTACACAGACAAATGGTGTGAAACAGTAAATTCTGAGCTTTCGCTAAGGAAATCAATGATAACTCCATTCTACATACAACACTCCATGTGATTGTAGAGACTTGTCAGAATATCAGTAGAGTAAACTGATCTATTTGTAGCGCCACTACAGTGAATTTCCATCTTGGGCAAAAAATTACATGGACGGGACATAATGATATGTCGCCATAGTTCGGTCACTTTACTCGATCTAGAACCCGAAAAGAATTCATTACGCTATGGTGTGGCTGCTTAATTTTTACTGTAAACATGTTTAAATAAATGTGTACTTCGTAAAAGTCAATATAGGTATTTATTTTCACGATGAAAAGAAGAAAGAAGTGATAATGCTAGCGAAAAATGTGACGAAACGTGCAAAGAAAAATGTTGACTATAAGTATGTCCATGATGTACAGTATTATTTAAGAAAGGAGGAACGGAACGCTCTGATAAATCGGATTAAGGTGTACATCTATTCCAGAGAAGATGGAGAAGAAAAATACGCATTATGAATAACGCATTGATTATAAGGATAAGTACGACCTGCAGCGTAAAATATAAGGTACTAACTTTATATTCTATATCACACTGAAATGTACTTCGAGCTAGTTGAGAATATCGAAGAGCATTTGTTCAATTTATGAGATTTTGTTTGAAATGGTGCCCAATGTAAAAAGTATTAGATGTATGAGCGAAAGATACATGAAAAAAAATGGACATTACTTTGCGCTTTTACGAAGAGATGGAGAATCGGTCTCAAAATTGACTGGTTGTTTATTTAGTCCGAATCTAGATTCAAATACGTAACGCAGTATACGAAATTCGTCGAAGGTGTGTTGCAAAACACTGTGACGCTCATTCTTAAATTGTTGTGCTATGCAGTACATTGGTACACAGACGTGCCCTGTGGCAGCTTCTATTCTAAGAACAGCGGAGCCTACGCTATTGGTAGCGACGCATCCTTCAGGTGCAAACAGTAGTCTTGTTTAGTTCGTGAACGAACTAGTTCGGAAGAGCGCTCCCACAGGCGAACTACGCGAACTATTTCGCAGATCCCACGCCTCTTAGTTCGTCCGCTCCTTTTCCGAAGACTGGCGGGGAACAGCGAGAGGACGCGAGAGCGCGCAGAATCGCGTGATTCCCTTCAGCCAGTTACCGGCTTTAGGAGCTGAGATGCAGCTCAGCTGTAGTTTCATAGTTCACTGCCACAAATTTTCTTTTCTAAGGTATTCAGCAGTGTCTAAATAACAAATGGTTTATTTGCTTAAGTATTTGATGTCTAACTGTCCAAATAATTCGGGTAATAGTATACGCTTGGGCAACACTGATCATTATATAAAAAAGCTGTCATAACAAAAGAAAGAGCTCTTCTAGCAGCGGTGGCAAAAGCCAAAGAGAGTGGACGAACTAAAAAGAGCGAACTACTTCGTGCAGGAACCACATTTCAGTCGATGTGTTCGTACGTTTCTCAACAACAGATTTGGTGACCGATGGGTTGGTAGAGGCGGACCAATTCCATGGCCTCCACTCTCTCCTGACCTCATCCCTCTTGACTTTTTGAAAGCTCTTGTCTACGCAACCCCGGTACCAAATGTAGAGACTTTATGTGCTCGTATTGTGGACGGCTGTGATACAATACGCCATTCTCCAGGGCTGCATCAGCGCATCAGGGATTCTATGCGACGGAGGGTGGATGCATGTGTCCTCGCTAACGGAAGATATTTTGAACATTTCCTGTAACAAAGTGTTTGAAGCCACGCTGGTACGTTCTTTTGCTGCGTGTTTCCATTCCATGATTAATGTGATTTGAAGAGAAGTAATAAAATGAGAAATTAAGCGTTTCCGGACACATGTCAACGTAACATATTTTCTTTCTTTGTGTGTTAGGAATGTTTCCTGAAAGTTTGGCCGTACCTTTTTGTAACACCCTGTATATAAACATGCAGACTGCCTGTTTCCTTCAGCCAAGGCTCCCACAATGTCACGTGAGGAAAGGGCAATCAAAGTTTCACATGAGCGTTGCTTTCTAAAGCCACAGTGGTGCACGGACAGAGGTTTTCTCGTCGCAAGAAAATTTTTATTTAATACCATTTCAGTTGGCAATTTTCTACAGTTTACAGAAGCATTTGGAACATCATATATGCACTACAGCTGTATCACTTCAATTACTATGTTTAATTACCTGTTCCGCTCAGATACATGTATTGTAGCCGAAGTCAACCGGACTTGCTGTTCGGCATACACGTATAGAAGAGTCTTTTGGATATTTGTATAACACTTACCACCACAATTCTTATACCAGTCCGATGTACTGTAGCTGATCGAATCCGGCAGCGAAATAAAACAATTGAATCGATATAGGTATTGTGCAAATATGATGAAACTAAATTTCAATTAAGTTGAGTGAAATTAGAAACGGAAACCACTTTGTCCCATTTGTGACGTACTAACCTGAAATTTCAGAGTGACATTGTAGCAAAGCAATAACCATAATCATTTACAGAGGGTACACCTCTCTGTCTGATTCTTCTCTCTCTCTCTCTCTCTCTCTTGCTGTCTCTGTGTGTGTGTGTGTGTGTGTGTGTGTGTGTGTGTGTGTGTTTGCGAGTATTCGGTTCAGCCGTGCGTTGATAAGGGCTTGAAACGATGTAAATGATTTACCAGAGGAAAAATAAGTTCTTCTACCTCAAATCGGCAGCCCACTGTATTGGTCGCAGAATTCAATTGCGGAATTTTGCTGTTTCGGAGTGAAAAAAAGAAAGAAAGAAAAGGGCTTACGTTTTCGGGTTAATAGAGTTACGGTAGCTGGTCAGCCAGAGATGTGTATAGCACGCGTACAATCGAATAAGCGGCTGCTGTTGTTGCCGCGTATCGGGTGGTTTTGTTGGGCAGCTGCGTTGGACCGGTGGCGGCCTGGCCGTGTCGGAGATATTACGTAGCGCTGTCTGTTGCCGCGGGTGTCCGGCCAGTGTGCGCGGCGCTGTGGCTCCCAGACTTCTAAACAGCGGCGCAGCTGCTGGAGCACACAGCACCCATGTCGCCGTTATCCGACAACACAAAAGTGTTGGGATCCAATTAATTCCCAACAATCTGAAGAAAGTGACCACAAAGATTTCCCCGGCGTAATAACTGTTTGTAATCTTCTCGGGTTTGCGGCCGGTTACTAAAGTCAACTTGACACAATATTGCAGCGGCGCAACTGCCCGCCATCCTCAGGTGAGCTTACTGATAGACAATCTCGCCGGAACTGAGTTCCCAGTGCAATCGGCGGCTCCTTTATACATCGAGGAAGACCCATAGCGCGTGCGCAAGAAGTGACAGTAACTGCCCTCTGGCGCACAAGACATACAGCGCTCCGGTGGTAGAGTCCGGCGAAATCGACAATCGATGATAAAGAAAATTATTATTCAGATTTCTGAAGTACCAACCGTTGTTTTTTAACATCTGATAACACGGGGTTCCAGGATTTACTAAGAAGGTAGCCTTTGTCTCTGTTAATCAGATTGTCAGATAATCGAATCTCTATGGATTCCTTTAAGACACAGTCCCAGCGCTCAGCCGTTACTGGGAGCGGACGAACTAAAAGAACGAACTAGTTCGCGGCAGAGCCACGAACTAAAGCGAGTGCTCCCGATCGCGAAGTAATATGTTTAAGTCTAGTATGCTGCAATCTGGAATATAAATTCAGGATGTCTGAAATGTTAGTTTGCATAGATCAGTTCTTCGTTTATATTAAGGTTCATGAACCCCTAGAATCACAGTGATGCAAAACCCTTTTCATGTGTGCAGTAACTGTTGACTTTCTTACAAAGATCCGGAGCACAAGCGTAGAATGCCAAAAAAATGTTCAATTGATTGTAATCCTGTAGCACCAACCTACGTTGGTCATTAGTTCCTAGTCTTGCAAACTACTTAAACTAATACAAATAAACAATCCCTGAGACGGATTTTCATCTCGATTATGTGAAAGACAGCAATGATAAATCTGAAGCATAGAATTAAAATTTGTGATGCGGCCGGGAATGGAACCCGGACCTCCATGCTTACTAGGCAGACGTCTTATCGTTAGACCACCACACCACTAACGATTAAGGCGCCTCGGAATAGTCTAAGTACGATTTTCTTCCACGTCACAAACTTTAATAGGGTATTTGACTGTTTTCTGGAAATCGTTTTAAATTGTTAATTATGTCATATTATGGTCCGAACATGCTTTTTTTACCTCGTGGATTTCAGTACTTTAAAAAAAAAAAAAAAATGAAATTCAAATAATTTGAAAGCGCGCTAAAACGCTACATTTGAGTCACGTGATGCCTGTGACGTCATACAACACGCTGCTGCTGCTGCTCTCGTAAGATAAACAAATACCTGTATATCGTTTGGGCCGAGGCCTCGTGTTTGGGCGTTAACGTTTGCATAATGACCTACAAATATTGCTTAGTTCCGCACTGTACCAATACATCTGTCAAGACTCCGGAAAAATTGTTCTTGCAAGTACCAAAAAATGAGAAGATACGCAAAAAGTGGTTGACTCTGGCGCGAAGAGATCCAAATGAAATAGCGACTACTTCATGTGTGCATTTCTGTGACTTAGTTGACTATGTCCACTGAGTAAGGCAGCAGGTCACATTGTTTCGACGAAAATATGATGGAATATAAAAGTTTCACTAAACACATATAAAATAACGTAAGCCTTTTCTTCCGCACAGGGCTCTACCGAGCAATTTTCATTGCAAGTAAATAACGTTTCAACTGATTAGCGGTTTTTTTTTTAAATTAAAGCATGGGGCTTCGTACGTGGACGAGTAAACGTGTGTCAAAAGTAGTGTCACATTCATATCAAACCAAATCTTGAATATGTAAGGAAAATACTGATATGCATGGCAGAAAGTTTACACACAATCGAAAACATTCACTCACAAAAACAACAAACCAGAAAAGCGCTGTAATTTCGGCGCTATAAATTTATTCCATCGTGTCTCGCTCGCAATGTTTACGTGATAGTGACATGCCTTTGGCTACGCGAAATGTGCGTTGCCAACCTACGAGCGATATGAAAACACCGACGACGCAGCCCGCTGTCCCTGTTCTAGACTATAGATATATTGTATAACTATACACAAGGCATTTTTGCTGTATTTTACAGACTTTGATGTTTCACTTTGCACCAGTATTGAAGTAGTATTTTGATGTTTCACTTTGCACCAGTATTGAAGTAGTTAAATAAAATTACTCCCTAAACTGCTTGCTTTACTGGGTTAAATTTTACTAACTATCCCGGCGGCTTCCTGTGACTATGTTGGCAACAGATGCTGAATACCGTGAATCATAAGACGTCGCCATTAGCTAATCGCGTGACAGCGCAAATATTTTGTCGTGAAACCTTTGATTGACGAGTGCAGTTACTTTTACTGACCGGACAGGGGTACGTACAAGAATCAGAGCAGGAACAGCATTATTTATTTACTTCATGGTCTGTACGATACACTAATCTAGTCATTCTATGTGCTCTGAACATCTGGACAAAGATTTTCTATCGTGTTGTTGATGTTGCCAACATAATCATTAAAGGCAACTTGGATAAAAGATAAAGTTTCACCCTTTATTGTATAATATGGTGACTTCAGATTAAGTCTGCTGACATCAACAAATAGGGTACTTTTTTCCAATGACATAAAATATCTCTCGAAATAATTAGCTTTAAAATGTAGGTATGCGTTACTTACAATGCAGTTTTCACGTTTCTTATTTCTGGCACGTAAAAATTTAGATTGTTTTTAAAGAATGAAGACACCATAATTGTATCAACTTTAGGGAGTTTTCCGCTGTCAGCCTTTACATAATCATCTTCCATTGTGGCATAAAAACTGTAAACGCGTTTAGATCACGAAAAAACTGAACTTAAAGCTGCGAAATGGAATGGAGGAAACGCGTACAATAATACAGCTCCGACTTCTAGTTGCCGCGCTGTAGGTGTTCTATGACGTCACCAGTACTTCAGCCAATAACGGAGCGTTTTCGATCACCTGATCTAATCGTGAAATTTGATGATTTTTAAGCTTTAATTACGTAAAAATAACAGATGTTTTGTAAGAATTATGAGCGAAAATGCTGTCTGAATGTTATAATCATTCAGAATAACAACAATTCGAACCATATTTTTAACATAGGAAAAGCATTCCCGATTCAAAAACCCATCACAAAAACGAATATAAGCTGTAAGTAACACGACACAATTCACGAGATACCGGCAACTCAATAGGGTCCCCTGCTGGCCGCGTGGCGCGCTACGATCGCAGCGGGTAACAAACATTCGCTCGAGTGTCGTGACTGGTATGTTAGAGACGGAGCTTATGCTCGGAGTCACAGTGTAACGACCACGCTGTCGACGGGACTGTAACCCTAGGCTTCCTTCCTTCCTTCCTTTCTATCTGGAACATAAATACAGAATTTCTGGATCATTGTCGTACAACGTGTCAGTTTTTTTCTTGGGCGATAAAGAGAACTGATGAAGAGAACACATCTCAGTTCTACGTTTATGTAAAGGGTCATGAACCTAGAGAACCACAATGATGCAAATGTTTGTTAAGCTTATGGGACTTAACTACGGGGTCATCAGTCCCTAAACTTACAAACTGCTTATGAACTAACTAATACTAAGGACGGCACAAATATCCATGCCCGAGGGGGGATTCGAACCCCCGACCGTAGTGGCCGAAGCGCCTCAGTCCCCTCGGCCGGCCACAGTGATGCAACACCTTTTGTCATGTGTGCAGTAACTGTCGACTTCCTTAAAAACGCCCGGAGCACAAGCGTTGAATGCCGTGTGAATCGCAGAGTGGGCGCTGCGTAGAGGGAGGCGATGAATGGGAATGGCTGCCAAGTGGTCGAGAGGCGGCAGTAGGAGCAGCTGTCTGCGGGTGCGCCAGTCCAAGGCAAGCAAACAACAGGCGGAAGAGCCGGCCGGCGCCACGGCAGCACACGCGCCCAGCCGAACGGCGATCACTCGCTGCAGAAATAGATGGCGAGCAAGTGGGTAGCCGCCAGCCACCGAGCAGACGGCTAGGTGGCACCCCGAGCAACCAGAGCAATAGCCACACTCGCTGGGCCCACTCTATGAGGTCTTCTCAGAAAATACCGGAACTCTGTCCACAATATTTTTCTGTGCTCACCTTTTACTTAAAGTGCACAGTCGTCTTCGAAAGAGTCGTCTCCTCATTTTTTCCAGGAAATTCATTTACATATATGCATAAAATCTTTTTTAAAGGAAGGACGGAAGCTTAGGGTTTAACGTCCCGTCGACAGCGTGGTCAGTAGAGACGGAGCGAACGCTCGGGGTTTTGGGTAAGGATAGGGAAGGAAATCGGCCGTGCCCTTTTGAAAGGAGCTGTCCCGGCATTTGCCTGAAGTGATTTTAGGAAAATCACGGAAAACCTAAATCTGGATGGTCGAAGGTGGATTTGAACCACCGTCCTCCCGAATGCGAGTCCAGTGCGTTACCACTGCGCCACCTCGCTCGGTATCTTTTTTGAAATGTCGTGGTCGCACTGTTTTTTTTTTTATTATTATTATTTATTTTATCATTACGCGTTTCGATACATCATCATCAGATCTGTGACACAAATAATAAAAATAAATTACTTTTCGGATGTTTGTTGTTGTTGTTGTGGTCTTCAGTCCAGAGACTGGTTTGATGCAGCTCTCCACAATACCCTACCCTGAGCAAGCCTCTTCATCTCCACATAAGAACGGCAACCTACATCTGTCTGAATCTGCTTACTGTATCCATCTCTCGGTCTTCCCCTGCGATTTTTTCCCCATACACTTCCCTCCAACGCTAAATTCACAATTCCTTGATGTCTAAGAATGTGTCCTACCAATCTATCCCTTCTTTTAGTCAAGGTATGCCAGAAATTCCTTTTCTCCCCAATTCTGTTCAGTACCTCCTCATTAGTTACGCGATCCACCCACCTAATCTTCAGCATTCTTCTGTAGCACCATATTTCAAAAGCCTCAATCCTCTTCCTGTCCGCACTGCTTATCGTCCATGTCTCACTCCCATACAAGGCAACACTCCATACAAATGCCTTCAGAAAGGACTTCCTTAGGTTTAAATCAATATTCGATGTTAACAAATTTCTCTTCTTCAAGAACGCTTTTCTACCCATTGCCATTCTGCATTTTATATCCTCTGTACTGCGACCATCATTTGTTATTTTACTGCCCAAGTAACAAAACTCATCTACCTCCTTTATTGCTTCGTTTCCCAATCTAATTCCTTCAGCATCACCTGATTTTCTAAGACCGCATTCCATTGCCCTAGTTTTGCTCTTGTTAATGTTCGTCTTATATGCACATTTCAGCACACTGTCCATTCCGTTCAATTGCTCTTCCAGGTCCTTTGCTGTATCTGACAGAATTACTATGTCGTCGGCAAAACGCAATGTTTTTAATTCTTCCCCCTGAACTTTAATTCCTTCACCAAATTTCTCCTTGCTTTCCTTTATAGCTTGCTCAATGTACAAATTGAACAACATTGGAGAAAGGCTACAACCCTGTCTTACTCCCTTTCCAACCACTGCATCCCTTTCATGCCCTTCAACTCTGACAACCGTTGTCTGGTTTTTGTACAAGTTGTAAATAACCTTAGGCTCCCTATATTTTACTCCTGCTTGCTTCAGAACTTGAAAGAGTTTATTCCAATTAACATTGTCAAAAGCCTTCTCCAAATCTACAAAAGCTAGAAATGTAGGTTTGCCTTTTCTTAATCTATCTTCTAGGATAAGCCGTAAAGTGAGTATTGCCTCCCGTGTTCCTACATTTCTCCTGAACCCAAACTGATCTTCCCCGAGGTCGGCTTCTACCAGCTTTTCCATCCTTCTGTATATAATTCGCGTTAATATTTTGCAACCATGAATTATTAAACTGATGGTTCTGTAGTTTTCACACCTGTCTGCACCTGCTTTCTTAGGGATGGGGATTATAACATTTTTCTTAAAGTCTGAAGGTATTTGACCTGTCTCATACATCTTACACACCAGGTGAAACAATTTTGTCATGGCTGCTTCTCCCAGAGACTTCAGTAGTTCTGAGGGACTATCATCTACTCCAGGGGCCTTATTTCGACTCAGGTCTTTCAGGGCTCTGTCAAATTCTTCTCTCAGTACAGTATCTCCTATTTCATCTTCATCTACATCCTCTTCCCTTCCTACAATATTGTCTCGAAGTTCATTTCCATTGTAGAGCCCCTCTATATACTCTTTCCACCTTTCAGCTTTCCCTTCTTTGCTGAGAACTGGTTTTCCATCAGTGTCCTTGATATTCATAGAGCTGTTTTTCTTATCTCCAAATGTTTCTTTTATTTTCCTGTAGGCTGTATCTATTTTCCCCTATTTATACATTCTTCTACATCCTTACATTTGCCTTCTAGCCACTCCTGCTTAGCCATTTTGCACTTCCTGTCAATCTCATTTCTTAGTCGTCTGTACTCCATATTGCCTGTTTCATTTACTGCATTTTTATATTTTCTCCTTTCATCGATTAAATTTAGTATCTCCTGTGATATCCAAGGATTTTTTGTAGGTCTTTCCTTCCTACCTATTTTTTCCTCTGCTACCTTCACTATTTCATCTCTCAATTTTACCCATTCCTCCTCTACTGTTTTATTTTCCCCTGTTTCTGTCAATTGTTGCCTAAAGCCCCCTCTGAAATTCTTAAGAACCTCAGGTTCTTTCAATTTATCCAGGTCCCATCTCCTTATTTTCCTACCTTTTTGTAGTTTCTTCAGTTTCAGCCTACAGTTCATAACCAACAAGTTATGGTCAGAGTCTCTATCTGCCCCTGGGTATGTCTTACATTGTAGAACCTGGTTCCGAAATCTATGTCTTACCATTATAAAATCTATCTGGTATCTTCCAGTGTCTCCTGGCCTCTTCCACGTTCTTAATCACAAAATTCATACGGAGCACTAACACATTGTATGCAAATATACTTACAAACTTTTTTTAAAAACGATGGTAATTAAAATACATCTTATTGGAGATGACTATCTAAAATATAAACCACCATCGTGGATGTCTAGTGAAGGTGTTCAACTAGATTCTCATGCCAAATTGTGGTGAGAGGGGGGGGGGGCACCGTAACAGGTAAAGTAGGGAGTGAGAATAAGTAGAGATGGGGGAAGGAAGGAAATGTTACTTGTTCTCATTCCCTCGCCTCCACCAACCCTCCCCCCATTATTATTCTCTTTTTAGACACAATACAGGCATCTACCTGGTTATATCAGTAATCATATTATCGCTAACTTCTGTTAGCTGATAACAACATCTAATAATCCGTTACAATGCTGACTTGTAATGTAAGATGAGCAGCCATATGACTTTCACGTCACAATCGTTTAGCATGTTTGCTTCTTAGATATTTTCGTTGTAATTTATGCTGAATTTCGCCACGCCCAATCCCATCCTTCTGCCCTCCGAGTCCTCCCCTTTTCGTACGCCCAATCCCAGTAGTATGTTTTAATGTAGTTATAATAAAATATCTGATATTTTCTTTGACTTAAAACATCTTGTAGCCATGTTTCTTAGCTTCTATGTCAGTAGACAGTGCAGAGGGCGCAAGATGATGTTATTGTAAATTCATTCAAATAATTTCTGGCGGCTATTGAACCTACTTCACCTATTACGGTGTTCCCCCCCCCCCCTCTCACCACAGTTTAGCATGAGAATCTAGTTGTACACCTTCACTAGACATCCACGATAGTGGTTTATACTTTAGATAGTCATCTCCAATACGATGTATTTTAATTACCGTCGTTTTTAAAAAAGTTTGTAAGTATATTTGCATATAATGTGTGTGTTCCGTATGAATTTTGTGATTAAGAACTGTAAACATCCGAAATGTAATTTACTTTTATTATTTGTGCCACCGATCTGATGATGATGTAGCGAAGAGCGTAACGATTAAATAAAAAAAACAGTGCTACCAAGTCATTTCAAAAAAGATTTTTATGCATGTCAACGTATGGTCGCTTGTCCGCAAAAAATGGAAGGTTTTATGAACCAAGTGATAAAGATTTTCATATATTGCACCAAAGCTAATTATTTATTTATTTATTTATAATACTGACTAGTTTCGAACTTTTTCCATTTTATTAAGCCGTATTCGTTTAGATTTGTTCGCTGTGTAGTCACGCTGTTTACAGTATTTCAAATTTGAGATAATCAGATATAATCAAATATAAACGAATGCGGCTTAAGTAAATGGGCGAAGTGCGAAACTAGTCACCATTTCAACAAGAAAACCAGTCGTGATGCAATATATAAAAGTGTCTTTTCTGGAATATTTTAAAGCGACCTATTAAAAAATTTTGTATCCTCCATAACTGATACACCGCTCGCAATGCCGTTTTCACTTCCGGAAGCAATTTTGGCACGCCTCTCAAAATGTTCAAATGTTTGTAAAAGTTTTGGACCAAACTGCTGTGGTCGTCAGTCCATAAACATACGAACTACTTAAACTAACTTACACTAAGAACAACACACACACAATTATATATATATAAAAAAAAACAATAGAGGACTCGAACCTCGGGCGGCAAAGCCGCCCGGCCCGTAGGCACGCCTCTCGCTTGATCGCGAATTTGCCCTTATCTCGTACTAGTGAAGCTGGCAATACTTCGCTATTTGTAAATATGGATGGGAACTGAAGTACTTCCTTCACTGCTTCCCTTAATACCTCTGACCAACACTCTACACGCCTATTTATCATCTTCCTCTGCGTCCTCTCATGCTCCTCTACATCTACATGGATACTCTGCAAGTTACATTGAAGTGCATGGCAGAGAGTCCATCGAACAACTTTTATATTTCTCTATAGTTCCATTCTCTAATATCTCGAGGGGGAAAAAGGAACACTCAAATCTCTCTGATTTATTTTATTCAAATGTTCAAATGTTTGTATAGTCTATGGGACTTAACTACAGGGTCATCAGTCCCTAAACTTACAAACTACTTATGAACTAGCTAATACTAAGGACGGCACAAATATCCATGCCCGAGGGGGGATTCGAACCCCCGACCGTAGTGGCCGTGCAGACCGTGACTGGAGCGCCTCAGTCCCCTCGGCCAAAGCGGCCGGCATTTATTTTATTATGATGATCATGTCTGCCTACGTAGGTGAGTGCTAACAATACATGTTCACATTCAGAAGACAAATGTGGTGAAAAATTTCGCGTATGTTCTGGCCGCAATAAATGTCACCTTTCTATTAATGATTTGTACCCCAACTCGTTCATCATTTCCTTGATATTCTTTCCCCTATATCGCGATAATACAAAACGAGTTACCCTTCTCTGAATTTTCTCTAAATCGTATGTCAGTCCCACCTGTTGTGGATCCCTCTATGCGCAGCAGTACTCCAAACTAGAACGCACAAGTGTAGTGTAGGCAGTTTATGTAGTAGGACTGTTGCATCTTTTAAGTTTTCTGCCAATGAAACGTAGTCTTTGGCTCGCCTTCCCTACAATATTTTCTATGTGTTCTTTCCAATTTAAGTTGTTCGTAATTGTTACTTCTAGGTATTTAGTTGAATATACGGCCTGTAGGTTGACTGATTAATTGTGTAACTGTAGTTTAACGGATTTCTTTTAGTTGTCATATATCTTTTAGTTGTCGCACTCATTATTAATTTTTGCACCATGCAGATATCTATATCATCATGCAGTTGCTTTTGACCTTATGGTGACTTTACTAACCGATAAATGACAGAATCCTCCCCGAACAGTCTAAGAGAGCTACTCAGATTGTCTTCTAAATCTTTCATAAAAATAGGGAACATTAGGGGCCCTACAACACTTCCCCGGGGAACGGCAAGTATCGCTTCAGTTCTACTCGATGACTTTCCGTCACAACGTACTGTGACCTTTCTGACAGAAAATCACGAATCCAATCACACATCTGTGATGATATACCATAAGCACGCAATTTGATTAGAAGAGGCTTGTGAGGTACAGTGTCAAAAATCTCCAGAATATGTAGAAAAACGTAATTTGACATCCCATGTCGATAGCACTCATCACATCATGTCAGTAAAGAGATAGCTGTGTTTAACATGAACGATTATTTTTGAATCCGTGTTGACTATGGGATAATAGATATTAGTTAGCTGAAAACTCAGCATTGCTCCGACAGTTACCTTTTCCAATATTTAGTCAGTCCATGTTTTCCTCCCTCCGTCCAACTCTTCATTCCTCTTCTCTCTGATTCTAACTGTGCCTCCTCCTCTTCTGCCTCATACTTCTCTTTCTCCCACTCTCTATCCACCCATCCACCTACCTGCCATTATCTCCACGTCTCTTCCAATCTCTTCTTGTCCGTCTCTCTCTCTCCGCATCTGCTCCTCAAGATTGTAATCGAACTCATCGTCCTTCAAAATAATTGAGAATTAGATCTGAAGTTTCATAATTGAAATTCGCAACAAAATACAAACTAAATGAAATGCTGTAAAAATATAATAAAGTCTGTCCGCAAAGTTAATATTGTGTGAATTTACTGTTTCCTTTTCTGGAGTTAATAAGAGTGTTTTCACTGGCGTAATATTTCGTTCCACTGCGGAATAAGGCAACTTTGCGCACACGGCAGTTGGCGACATAGCTGACGGAATCTTCGCTACGTGTAGTGACCCGCGGCATGGTTAAATAACATTCCATAGTTTTCATATCCGTTTTAATGCTATTTTCCCACTTTTTCATCTTGGTATATATGTTACTTTCCATGCTGTTCATATACGTTTTTGTCGCAATATCATTACGAATTCCTGTCATATTACTGAGCGTGGCTGTCATATTGCCCGCTATGTTCTGTAACATCAGCATTATGTGCGCCACAGAAGTCAGTTGTTTCCGACCCATTTCTTTTCCTTTCCCTTGACGATTTGAAACCGAATTTTTTCTGCTTCTTCTGGGAGCCGAATCAGAGTGGATTCTCTATACGGATTCGCCAAATCGCTTGTTTCGCCTTTACTGTCTGTCTCTTGAGTATGCTGGAGCTGTCTCCAGTCATATTGCCACTAACTACAAATGTTTTGTCGCCATTGCTTTGTTTCCCCGAACTTCATTTCTGTTAAATTTGATTATTTCGGAAAAACAAGATTGGGAGCCGTTTCCTTTTATCCATCAGTTTTCTGACGGTATTCCTGAACAATTCAAACACTAATTGTTTAACTGTTCTGACCTGTTTTCTTTCTGCTGCTCTGTAGGTTGTCGCCTTAAAATTACCAATCTTTCCATCTGTTTACTGCTGAAAAATCAGTGAATTTAATTTTCTCGTAACAGCACCACTGGCGTAACTATAGGGGGGGGGAGGATGAGGGAGATAGAACCCCCCCCCCCAGAACACGAAAGGAAAAAAAATCGTATAACGGCAATCAGCTAAAGGTAAAGATTGGAAACTTAGGGTGTTTTACCATAAGCTTTCATTAGAAGAGAGTGAATTAGTTTCTTCAACGGGAGTGGTAGATGGTAGTCTGTCTGGAAACTGTCTAAAATTTTGCTCGTCAAGCAGATCTATTCCCCCCCCCCCCCGCCCCTCAAAGCCAAGTCCTAGTTACGCCACTGAGCAGCACCAATGACAACTTTTGTCACCATATGTAGCCGTACCTGTCGTCCTTTAACTCAAAATAAATGCGAAGTAGATCTGAAGGATCATAACTGAAATTCGCAACTACGAACGAACCAAGTGAAATGCTGTACAAAAACAATCGAATCTCTCTACTCATTTTATACCCTATGTATTTATTAGGGTCGCGGTGGAGTGGCCGAGCGCATTGAGGCGCTATGCTCCGATTCATGAGGCCGCTTCCCGTCGGGGGTTCGAATCCTCCCTCGGGCATGGATGTTTGTGTTGTCTTTAGTATGAGGTAGTTTATAAGTAGTTTGTAAGTTTAGCAAGTGATGACCCCACTAAGTCCCATAAGTTTAACAAACATTTGAAGAGTTTTTGCATTTATTAGAGCTTGTCGGGAGTAAATATGACTGTTTTCCACAATATTTTGTTTCCCTGTGAAATGAAGCTACTTCTAGCGCACGACAGTCAGCGATACGCCTAGCGGAATCTTCATTTTGGGTTGGAGCTCGCCGCGTGCCACTCACACAAAGAGAGAAAACAAAACAAACACTTTTGATGGAGCGGTGTATAAACCACTCAGAAATCTGTTCCCGTCTAGCTGACGTAAATTCCCATCTATTTAACTACGACAGTCTGATATTGCTATTGACAAATTTTCTTTAGCTATTGTTTATTAGAATTCATGATGTGTTATACAAGTAAGGCGATCTTTACTAAATTGGAACTTCTTTGTCAAAGCAAAAAAGACTTTGCCCACGAAAGGAAAAGGTTCCAGGATCGTATCTGGTTTCCGGCACACAATTCTAATCGGCCAAGAAATTTCATATCAGCGCTTCTCCACTGCAGAGTGAAAATATCATTCTGGAAACATTCCCTTAGGCTGTGGCTAAGCCATGTCTCCACCATATCCTCTCTTCCAGGAGTGCTGGTCCTGCAAGTTTCACAGGAGAACGTCTTTGAAGTTTGAAAAGTAGTAGTCGAGGTACTAGTAGGAGTAAAGTTGTGAGAACGGAATATGAAGCGTGCTGGGATAGCTCAGACGGTAGAGCGCTTGCCCGCGAAAGCCAAAGGTCCCAGGTTCGAATCCCAGTTCCGCCACACAAGCTGGCCAGTCTATTCGTTCAATTCCCTCTGCTTCAAGTACGTCGTCCACCAGTGCACGTGTCCACCAGAAGGAAGCTTTCTCTTTCACCAGTGTAGGGCACGACAAAAGGTCGAAAGATCTCGTCTATTCCTCTGAGCGATCAATGCGCCATTCTGAATGACACAAAAGTTCGTATATATCCCATTAGTGCCTCCTGTCCACACCATTCATCCACAATGAGCAGACATAAGCAGAATTGTTCGGAGTTCCACATTCTCTCCAGGTGAGGGAACCACTATTGTCCGACTGAACACTTAATTTTGTCTCATCTGTGAACATAACCGGGCGCCATTCGTTACTCCAATCCTGATGTCTTTCCACCCAGTTTCCGCGGGCTAAACGGTGTCCTGGTTTTAATGCGACACACACCGTACGTCTCCGTGCGTAGGCCACATTCCATAAGTGATTTCAAACTATTTGGGTTGACATTCCGCGTCCTTTGCTGTCTGGAGGATGCATTGCAGCTGCGTTGCATCCATCCTTCTGCCTTGACGGGCTGTTAACCAGAGATTACGTTGGTCTCTTTCTGATATTACCTGTGAACGACCTTGGGCCTTGTCTTCTTTTAACGGCTTCTGTTGTCTGACATCGCGTCCAGGTTCTGGAAATTACACTTAGGGACACTCCAGTAGCTGCAGCCACCTCTTCCTGTATCTGTCCGTCATCCAACCGTCCTATGGCTCTCCATGTCCTACCTAAATCACTACCTACTCACTACAATGCCTGAACCCAGCTGCTTGTGTAATTCGTTTCGTAGAGTGAACACAAGTCAACAACAACGTCCACTGTAGCAACTTTCTGTTATTACCACTATGTCGGTTGTCATAATGTTATTATGACAACTAGAACCGACAGAAAGACGTCAAACCATTTTAGTCCATTCTATTGGTTTCATCACTTCAGAATCTAGATGTCTCAACTGACACGTTTATTGTTGTGACCAGTGTAGCTTGTGGTTGGAGTGTGCCACGAATCCATAAACCGAAGTTGTCAACAAGGCAATGTGCAAGTTGCAACGGCTCCATAATAGAGTGGGCTGATCTTACATTGAATACACTGGGTCATATATTCTACTTAAAAAGATCCTTGACTGCAGACGGCTACGTTCATCTGCTTACAGACCATTTGCAGCCATTCATGGATTTAATGTTCTCCAACAACAATGGAATGTTTACTGATGACACGGCAGCATATTAACAGAGCACAATTATTCGTGAATGGGTTGAAGAATGTTCTGTACCGTTCATGCGAATGAGTTGCCCTCACAGATCACCGACACGAGACAGATCGAACATTTACAGGACACAATCATATGGTTAGTTAGTTTAAAAATCCTACACTGAGAAGTCTTACACATTTACAGATAGCTACAGAGGTATGGCTCAGTATTCCTGCAGAGTAATTCCAGTGACTGGTTGAGTTCATGTCTTGTCGAAATGTTGCACTTCTCCGGGCAAAATGAGTTATTGTCAGGCGCTTTATCACATCACTTCAGTGCAGTGCCGGATCTACGACATTTCCCAGCCACGTCAAGACTTGTTTGTGGCAACCCCCCCAGCTCTGGGTCACTCTGTTTGGTGCCTTCCTCCCAATTGTCATCCTTCTTTTAGGCGCCACCCTCCCGCTTGGCCTCGCTCTTTTTGGAGCCACCCTCTTACACGGCACCGATCTTTTTGACCCCCCTGCTCGGTGTCACATTGTTTGGCGCCCCCTCCCACATAGTGTTAGTCTCTTTGGCGCCCCCTTCTCTCTCGGCGTCTGTCTTTTTGGCAACCCCCTACTACTCATTCTGGCTACGTGGCTTTCCTACTGTGGGATTTCCTACAATGGTGCCGCAAGTAGCTTAGCTGTCCCGACCAACCGGTTCCTGAACAATTTGCGAACACAGCCTCCCCCACTGCCTGTCTCCCCCAGTCAATAACCACCAGTGCAGGTGTTGTCACCATTTCTCGGACAGTGTCTTCAGCAATAGCATTCGCTCCGTGCATTTTCGTACGTGATTTCTGTTCGGTGCATTGTACACTACGGAAGTGATAACAACAACGAAAGGGAGGCCGTGTCTTGTCAAAGGTGGTCATCACTACCTTATTTATAATAAAACTGAATTCAGTACGCATTATGAAGTTCGTGGCCCCATACGTATAGAAAGTATAAACATAACTACCTAAGTTCCTACTATTACGTCATGGTGTCTGTAGATGCGTTTAGAATTTTTAGAATATTTGTAAAACTTCGAGTGAAACTTAAATAGTGTAGAATAATTACCAGTTTTCTGCTAGACTCATGTATTATACGTGAATCATTATTGATACCTTTACTTCCTATACAGGTGTGCTGTAAATACGGTATAAAAATAAGCACATATGAGTATTGAAGTTGTTGCCAGTGATTTAGTTTTTCAGCTTAAGTATTACATTCCAAAAATTACTTCTTCGAAGGTCATTTATAATTATCGTATAGTTCATTTTATAAAGATGAAATTCCAACTAGGTGAACTTGGGTGGACTCGCCTATATTAAGCAACGAATCTTATCATCTATAGACATCAAGAACAATACTCTAATTCTCAAGACTTTATACGCCAGATCTAACCGTAGCAAAATATTCTGTAATAACTTTCAGACGTAAACGCCCATTACTGCGTAAATCAGCACCTTAAAGGGACACCCCCCTCACTCTATGGCGACTTAGTTGCGGAACATGTATAATAAATTCGAACAACAGAAATCATTTAATAATTGCTGTCATAAAAGGAGCAAAATTGCTATTAAAGAATAGCGACGAGATTACGAGTGCTGTCAATTTCGTTATCACTGTAAAACTACGTTATACCTTGTAACTTGTCACGACACAAAATGAAGATGATAACCAACGTGGTACTTCCTTCCGTCTTGTGTTTGAAATTCGCTGAGAATTTCTGTGCATGGAGGAAGGGGAGAGGGGGAGGAAGTGGCAAGGGGAGCCTCAATTTGTTATGCCGGCCCGGGAACCCGACGGTAGGAAACGCCACGACACACTCAGTGTCACTCTTTTTGTTGCCCCCCTCCCACTCAGCATCACACTTTTTGACGCCCCTCTCCTGCTCGGCGTCATTCTCTTTGCTCTTTGGCGTCTCCCTGTGGCTTGGTGTCATCTCTTTGGCAACCCCCTACACCTCGGTCTCGCTCTATTTGGCACCCCCCTCCCGCTCAGCGTCACAGTTTCTGTCGCCCCTCTCCCGCTAAGCGTCACTCTCTGCTCCTTGACACCCCTTCTCGCTCGGCGTCACAGTTTTTTGCGTCCCTCTCCCTCTCTGCGTCACTCTCTTTGCTCTTTGGTGCCCCTCCCGCTCTGCTGTGACTTACAAAAGCCACAAATCATGTCAGTTCGTGAAACGTGTAACTTTTCGTGTGGGCTCCTTTTATCTCTAGAAAACCTAGGTTGCTCCAGGAACTATTAATATTTCGTGTTTATTTATTTATGTTGTACTGCATAATTCATTAAACACATGAAAATGAATGAGTTGTAGAGGCTCACATAGGATGAAGCTGCCTGCGACGCTGCAGCCAATGAAGCTGTCCGATTAGTAGACGTTTGTCTTGAGCACCATCATCTCCATCGTGAAGACATCTGCGATGTTTATACACACGCTTTGCTTGATTCTACAGCGAAATTCGCCCTGTAGTTTCGTTTTCAAACAGCTCAGTGGTTATGACGTCGTATCTACTGATGATTGTGTCGTTCACTGCTATAATATTGTAGCTCCTTTCAGTGGTATATTTGGATATTGTTGCGGAATGTGCTGCAAACAGAGTAATAAAGACTAAACAAAATGTCAAACATAATTAAGTACCTATTTACGAATGTCACGTTTATGACGTAATATCTCATGAATTGTGTGTCCTACAAAAACATTATTTACTGGGTTCTTAGTGTGGTTTTTCATTAACCTAATTGTTTATCACTCCATATCTCATGAACTGTGTGTCGTACTATGATAAAATTTCCATCGCACGTTTACTGGTATTTGTGTATAATGTCTGTAACCTTTCTCGCGACTACAATTAATAGTGTACGACAAATAAATTGTAACGTCATGCCAAATGCCGTAACTTTACTGCATGAACGGCGAAAAAGTAGTAAGCGACAAAATATTTTCCTTTCATAATTTTCCTGGGGTTGTCTGCGAGAAAAAGTTTCCTAAAGCTTTGAAATGATGTATAACACGTTGAGTGCCGCGATGACGTCAGAGGTGCGCCGGAGCCGCCTGCTCTGGCTACCGGCGGCTACACAGCAGCCAACGTGTTAAAGTTTGTTGCAAGTCGCTAAGTGCTCTCCTCCTCAAATAGTAGACTGATAAAGTCACATTATCACGTGCTGTAAGATCGGTGAGTGTCCATTGTTTATGAAGTCATATCTCCTAGGGACTATCGGTCCTGTCGCAGAATCTTTTCTTAGCTGATGTCTTCTACCTACAAACTACATTCTTGCCAAGTTTCAGCTTCATAGGTGAAGTAGTTTTGAGATTTCGAGTTTATTCATTGAGTGAGTAGGTGAGTGAATGAGTGTCTTTTATATAGATAGAGATTCCAAACACAATCCTAGCATCTCGCTTAGATTGTTCGCGGATTATGCTGTAGTTTATCGGTTAGTAACATCACCGAAGTTCGAAACCAGCTGCAAAACCATTTACGTAAGTATCTGAATGGTGCAAAAATTGGCAATTGACGCTCAAAAATGAAAAGAGTGAAGTCATCCATTTGAGCACTAAACGAATTCCGTTAAACTTCATTTACACCATAAATCAATCAAATGTATAGGCCATAAAGTCAACTAAAAACCTGTGATTTACAGTTAATGGAAAACACACACAAAAAGGATTATAGGGAAGGCAAACCAACGACTATGTTTCATTGGCAGGTCACTTAGAGGATGTAACAGTTGTACTAAAAAAACTCCTTACACTACAGTTATGCGTGCTATTGGTGTATTGCTGGCGATTGTGGGATCCCCCCCCCCCAAGTTCGACTGACGGAGGACATAGAGAAAGTTCAGAGAAGTCCACCTCGTTTTCTATTATCGCGATAGGCTATAGGGGAGAGTGTCACGGAAATGATCTACATCTACATGGGATACTCTGCAAATCACATTTAAGTGCAGGGTTCATCGAACCACCATTACACTATTTTTCTCCCATTCCATTCTCTGATAGCGCGCGGGAAGAAAGAACACCTGAATCTCTCCGATCGAGCTCTGATTTCCCGTATTTTATTCTGATGGTCATTTCTACCTATGTAAGTGGGCGTCAACAATATATTTTCTCATTCGGAGGAGAATGTTGGCGATTGCAGTTTCGTTAGTAGCCCACGCCGCAGCGATAAGCGCCATTGTTGTACTGATTCCCATCCCAGGTCTTGTATCATTTCCGTGACGCTGTCTTCTCTGTATCGTGACAATACAAAACGAGCGGCCCTTCTTTGAACTCTATCGATGTCCTCCGTCGAACCCACCTGATAAGGATCCCACGCTGGGCAGCAATACTCCAAAAAAGGTCCGACAAGCGTAGTGTATGCAGTCTCTTTAGCAGTTGCATCTTTTAAGGGTTCTGCCAATAAAACGCAGTCTCTTGTTCGCATTTCCCACGACATTATCTACGTGTTCTTTCCAGTTTAAGTCTGAAGTAATAGTAATTCCTCAGTATTTAGTGGAGTTTACGGTCTTCACTTTTGATTGATTTATCTTGTAAGTCGAAGTTTAACGGATTTCGTTTCGTACACATGTGAACGACTTCACACTTCACAAAAGAGTCAATTGCCAATTTTTACACCATAGTGATATCTTATTTCGATCGTTCTGCAGTTGGTTTTGATCTTCAAATGATTTTACTAGACGGTAAATGACGGCGTCATGCGCAAAGAACCTAAGAGAGCTGCTTAGATTTTCTCCCAAATCGTTTATGTAAGTAAGGAACAGCAGAGGACGAATAACGCCCGATGCACGAACTGGGGTGGAAATCATTAAAAGAAACTCGTCATTCGTTGCGACAAGATTTATTTGCAGACTTTCTTTCACCTATTTCCTCTTCCTGAAACGAACCGTATTTTGGTACCACGCACCTACTTAGGGATACATGATGATCATAATAAAATAAGAGAAATCAAATCGAAAATAGAAAGTTTAGATGGTCCTTTTTCCTGTGAGCTATTAGAGAAGGGAACTATAAAGAAATAACAAGAAAGTGATAAGATAAACCCTCTGACATGCACTTCAATGTGATTTGTAGAGCATTTACGTAGATGTGGAAAAATCTGAGGTGCGACCGGGATTCGATGCCAATCCCTTTTGGTTTCCACGTACGTACTTCTCAACTAGACCGTCAGTCCTAGCAGAAGCCATGTGCATAAGTCGAAATGCAATTTTTCCTGCATTAAATGACCGAATGTTCGACGTTCTGTTTTGCTACTGACATAAAAAAAAAAAAAAAAAAAAAAAAATACTGTACCTTAGCAAACCAGAAGATTGAAGTACTTTCGTGCCCGGCGGAATATCACAACATTTGTCGAAGTAAAGATAAATTGGTTGTATGTAACAAGTTGTGTGGTCGTTGCTATTAAATTTATAACACGTGAAACTTAACACGCTTACACTTATAGCACTAAAAGAAAATCCGGTATCAACTTCAGGTATTTCAAAATCAGAACACCATAAATTTTAGATTTTACATCGCGACAAAGTATAAAGTTTCATCTCAAAAATGTTTAAGGGTCTGTAAACCTATTTGACCAAACTCCTATGCTCATCGATGCATAGACTACTTAAAGTAACTTATTTCAAGGACAAGATAAAACACACACACACACACACACACACACACACTCCCAAGGGAGGACTCGCACCCCTGGCGGGAACGGCCGCCCACTTTCATCTCACTCATTTGATTCTGTCTCAATACAATTTCAGTACACTGAAGCAGTCCCGGAGTTAAGGTGGGGGTGGGACAAAAAGGGGTGTCTACCCTTCGCGGCAGTCGCAGATGGGCGCCCAACGGTCTCCAAGAAACCGCACTGGTGTGTGTAGTTTCTTGATTCTAGTAACTATCTGACAAAAATTAATAAAATATAAAGAATAAAAATTAACTAAATGAAAATTATAACGCAATATATGATATTTAGTAAAATAGAAAATATATAAAATTTAATAGTTTATTTTTGAAAATTTAAATTTGCATTATTTATATTTTTATTATTTTTCTCTCCCAAATATTCGCAAAAGTGGTCCGAAAAACAGGCAAGCGCTGTTTTTATAATATCTTTTTCTTTTCAGCTATTATATAAGACCTTTTCAACGATTTCAATTATGGAGAAACTTCATGTATTACGGTGGGGGGAGGGGGTGCATATTCGTAACTAATGAAACCAATCCCAATAATAATGAATTATGCTTAATAATGAATTATATATTATCCTACGATATATTCATTCCTAGATGAAATATCAACCGCAGATCATTTTTCAAACGTCTATTAAATGGCTTACAGCTAAAGAATATGACGGTAGAGCCGTTTGAAGAATTAGATCTTCAGACATGTGTACCACATTTCAGAGTCCAAATATCGAAAAAAATTCAAAGAACAGTTACTCAATATTAAATTCTGAACAATATTTTACCTTTTTTTCCAATACAGCGCATATCAACTGAGACAGAGCACAGTGCTGCCCTCTACTGGGCGCCGGTTTTGCCACCAGAGGAGGGTTGTGGTTACTGGTTGCCAACAAATCCCTCTATAAAATTGTTGCCGATTGGTTTAACTGACACTGGATACAAGTTACAGACAAACACAAAGAAAGTGTCAAATCATTATTATTTTTGCAAATATATCTGGAACGTTGTGAAATATGGAAAAAAAATAAGAGAAGAAAGTTGTAGAGAATGTACTCCTCTGCAAACCCTTTAATTTAATTTTCACCTTGGCATTATTCGCTTGAAGGCGCGTTGCTGTGGAGAATGCATTTGTTTCCCGTCAGAGCACTGAGTCCTCCCATAGGCTTGGTGGTGTGTGTGGAATTTTGTCATTAGATTAGTTCAAGTTAGTTTAAGTAGTTTGTATGCCTAGGGACTGATAACCACAGTAGTTAAGTTCCACAGATTTTCAAAAAAAATGTTCAAATATTTGTTAAGCTTAAGGGACTTAACTGCGGGGTCGTCAGTCCCTAAACTTAGATACTACTTAAGAACTACCCGTCTAATCTCCATCATTCGTCTGTAGCACTACATTTCAAAAGCTTCAAAATGGTGTAAAGCTTATGGGACTTAACTACGGAGTCATCAGTCCCTAAACTTACAAACTACTTACGAACTAGGACGGCACAAATATCCATGCCGGAGAGGGGATTCGAACCTCCGACCGTATTGGCCGTGCAGACCGTGACTGGAGCGCCTCAGTCACCTCGGCCACCGCGACCGGCCAGATTTTCAAACATTTGAACACTCGTCATTTGCAATTAAATTTCGAGCTGTCAAAAGTTCATCGCAAACAAGGCACTTTTAGTTTTAGTAAACTAACGTGGCTGGGCCAACAAAGTGACAGAGAGGGGGACACCGAAAAGAGTGTGCCGAGCCAGCGGATGGCGATAACTGCGACGCCGAGCAGAAGCGGGCGCTAGAAAGAGTGACGCCAAATGGAGGGAAGCACCGAAAACAGCATCGCCGAAATGAGGGTGGCCGCTGAAGTAAGTGACGCTGAGTGTGTGTGTGTGTGTGTGTGTGTGTGTGTGTGTGTGTGGAGGGGGGGGGGTTGCCAAATTGCTAACCGTTTCGTAACGACTATTTCTTTCTTGCTTTCAATGATTTACGTACAAACGAATGTTTTGTAAAAATCAGAATTGCCAGCTGATTCGCGACGAACGATCTCAATGGTTGATAACACAGCATTCTGATTGGTTGACGGAACTGCCAGGATTTATTTTTGAAGTGAACTGTATTTTTGTTAGAGTATTCACCCATAAATATAACATGTCTTTAGAAAAGAGGAGATGGACAGAGTGAAGAAATAGGAGAAGAAACAACTCAAGGCTGGAATTGTTGTTGCTGTTGTTGTTGTTGTTGTCAGTCCGAAGACTGGTTTGATGCAGCTCTCCGCGCGACCCTGTCCTGTGCAAGGCTCTTCATCTGAGAATACCTTCGGCAACCAACATCCTTTTGGATCTACTTACTGTATTTGTCCCTCGGTCTTCCTCTGCGATTTTTACCCCACACGCTTCCTTCTAATGCTAAGTTGACAATTCCTGGCTGTCTCAGAATGTGTCCCACCAATCTATCCCTTCTCTTAGTCAGGAAATGCCAGAAATTCCTTTTCTCCCCAATTCGATTAAGCATCTCATTAGTTACATGATCTACCCATCTAATTTTCATCATATGTCTCTGGACCACATTTCGAAAGCTTCTATCATCTTTTTATCTGAACTTCTTATCGTCCACGTTTCACTTCCATACAGTGCTACGCTGCAGACAAATACTTGCAGAAAGGACGTCCTAAGATTTACATTAATATTGGATGTTAACAAGTTTCGCTTCTTTAGAAACTTGTTTCTTCCCATAGCCATTCTGCATTTTATATCTTCTGTACTTCGGCCATCAGATGTTGTTTGGCTACCCAAATAACATAACTCTTCCACCACTTTCATTGTCTCACCACCTGATTTTTTGACATTCCATTCCCCTCGTATTAGTCTTGTTGATGTTCATCTTATATCTTCCTTTCAAGACACTGTCCATTCTATTCAATTGCTCTTCCAGATCCTCTGCAGTCTATGGCAAAATTAATATGTTTTAATTTCTTCTCCCTGAACTTTAATTCCCTCTCAAAATTTCTCCTTGCATTTCTTCACTGCTTTTTCAATGTACAGATTGAACAACATTGGGGAAAGGCTATAACCGTGTCTTACTCCCTTCCCAACCTCTGCGTCCTTTTTTTGTATAGGTTCGATCCCTATATTTTACCCCTGCTACCTTCATAATTTGAAAGAGTGTATTCCAGTCAATTTTGTCAAAAGCTTTCTCCAAATCTACAAACGCTAAAAACGTAGGTTTGCCTTTCCTAAGCCTATCTTCTAAAGTAAGTCGTAATGTGAGTATTGCCTCCTGTGTTCCTAAATTTCTCCTAAATGCAAACTGATATTCCCGAGGTCGGATTCCACAAGTTTTTCCATTCGTCTGTAAATTCGTGTTAGTATTTTGCAACCATGACTTATTAAACTGATAGTTCTGTAATTTTCACACTTGTCGGCACTGAATTACGATATTCTTCTTGACGTCGGAGGGTATTTCCCCTGTCTCATACATCTTGCATACCAGGTGATACAATTTTTTCATGACTGGCTCTCCTAACGACATCAGCAGTTCAGACGGAATGTCATCTACTCCAGGGGCCTTCTTCGACTCAAATCCTTCAGCGCTCTGCCAAATTCTTCTTGCAGTATCATACCTATCTCATCTTCCTCCACTTCGTCTTCCATTTCTAGAATACTGCCTTCAAGTTTATTTCCTTTGTATGGGCTCTCTACATATTCCTTCCACAGTTCAGCTTTCCCCTCTTTGCTTAGTACTGACTTTCCGTCTGAGTTCTTGATATTCATACAGGTGCTTTTCTTGTCTCCAAATATCTCTTATTTTCCTGTAGGTGGTATCTATCTTTCCCCTGGTTATACATTCTACTACGGTTCTGTATTTGTCCTCTAGTCACTCCTGCTCAGCCAGTCTGCACTTCCTGTAAATCTCATTTTTCAGATGTTTGTAGCCCCTTTTGCCTGCTTCACTTCATGCATTTCTATATATTCTCCTCTCATCAATTAAGTTCAGTACATCCTGTGTTATACAGGGATTTCTATTAGGTCTTGTCCTTCTGCCTGTATGATCGTATGCGGCCTTCACTATCCTATCTCTCAAAGCTACCCATTCTTCTTCCACTCGATGACTTTCCGGAAATTACTATATACTGTGTTCTTATAACAGGAAATCACGAATCCAAGCATACAATTGTGTCGATATTCCATAAGCATCAATTTGGTCAGAAGACTCTTGTCAGGTACAGTGTCAAAAGCCTTCGGGAAATCTAGAAATACAGAATCGTTTTGAGATCCCTCATCAATGAGATCACTCATCATTTCATGTGTTTCACAAGAACCATATTTTCTTAATCCGTGTTAACTAAGAGTCAAATGTTCAAATGTTTGTAGAGCTTATGGGACTTAACTACGGGGTCATCAGTCCCTAAACTTAAAAACTACTTATGAACTAGCTAACACTAAGGACGGCACAAATATCCATGCCCGTGGGGGATTCGAACCCCCGACCGTAGTGGCCGTGCAGACCGTGACTGGAGCGCCTCAGTCCCCTCGGCCACCGCGGCCGGCAACTAAGAGTCAACAGGTCGTTTACTGCGAAGTAGCCCATAAGATAGTATATGTTCTAAATTCCTGCTGCACACGGACGTCAATTATGTAGGCTTGTAATTTTGCAGATCACTTTATTCCCTTTCTCCTGGCTTGGTTAGGTACAGTATTTCCTTCATGTTCTTAACAGCCGCAAAACAGCACGTCAAACAGTCGGTTATTTAATGGAGGAAAACTTGGAATCCCATACATTCACTTGGCTTATGTTCGTACTGATGGTCTAGGTGAGAAGTACATATCTGGAAACCAAAGGGAATTGGCCTCGAATCCCAGTCGGACCTCATATTTTTCTGTCCGCATTTTAACATGCTGTACACCTTCAGTAATAGATATCGGTCATTAACGACAAGCTGTTCAGATTCAATCCTAAGCCGTAGGTTTCCTTTCTCCGACTGAATACCTGAGGTTGGTTAGACAAATGTAAGGCGCTGAACTCTCATCCAATAGAAAGATTTCCACCAGAGCAATGAGCACAAGCTATTATTGTTACTTAGTTTATCGCTTCACAACCTCTTTTTGTTCTCTCCACACAGAAAATTCGTGGGACAGTGATTTTCACTAATTTAATGATCTTTTGATACATTCCAATACCTTGAATGAAATTACTGATATTTGAATGGGAAAATAAATGCAGATTTCATTCCAAAACATTTAAATGCGTATTAAACTTAAAGGTGGAAATTTTTCGATTTGCACCAAGAAAATAGTTTCTTCCATTCTTTCCACTAGGAGAAAAAATATATACGCCTCCATTCGTAAGACAAGTTGACTTCTAATATATAAAGCAGAGTGTCCGTATGTTTGTACGTGTTGCATACAAATCTACAGTTTTGTTCCAATCTTTATGAAATTTTGTACACATAAGCTTCAATCCTTGAGGCCGTAAGTGTAAGAATCACATACGATAAAATTTATTTATGTGAGGTAAAATATCGTAAGTGCTGTTTCTCCCATAACATTTCATAAAATATTTCTAAAAACGAACTACATGTAGAGACTAACTAGAAAAGATATAAAAACTAGAACTCTTCATGATTGGATGTTTGACTTATTCTACAGGTAGCAAAATCCGAGTCGCAGCAGCTTCTTTTTGCTCTCCTGTAAAGTCAGCGAAATGTTACTTACGATAGGTTACCTCTGGCGTCCAGAAATAGTTCACGAGATATGACGTCATAAACAATGAGATGCGCGAAAAACTGCTGCATTTTGCGACAATGCTGCTCATTTTCTCCTAAACAACGGGACCGATTTCAACCGAATTTGGTACACACATTCCTTGCCGTGAGGTACAATTGCTGCAGGCTTAAGAATCATATACGACACATGGTTCAAAAGATATTACGTCAAAACCAATAGAAATCGCAAAAAATGCCATATAATGCGCCGAGACTTTCGAAATACCTTGTATGAGAATGACAGTACTTAGCGACTTGCAACAAACTTTAAACATAATTTCAAACCTTTATTAAACTTTTTCTCGCTGGCAACCATAATAAAATGATGAAAGGAAAAAAGTTTCTCGCTTACTCCTTTCCGCTGTTAATGGAGTAAAACTACGGATCTCGGTATGACGTTACAATTTATAATTTGAACACTACAAATTGTAGCGACAGGAAATTTTACAAACAGTATACACATATATAGTTGAATGTAGCTTCTAAATTTTATCACAGGACAGCACATAGTTCATGAGATATGAGCACATAAACAGTAACGTTCCGCTGTTCATGGAGTAAAACTACGGCTTTCCGTGTGATGTTACAATTTATAATTTCTACACTACAAATTGTAGCACTAGGAAATTTTACAGACAGTATACATACATACAGATGAATGTACTTTAGAAATTATATCACAGTACGACACAATGTTCATGAGATATAAAGACATAAATAGTAAAGTTAATGAAATACCACCCCATCACGTACCAGGTTTTAATCTATTATTTCTTTACTACTAACTGTAGTCCCAAGAGATTTTACAGACATACAGCCCTTATACAAAAGAATATATACCTGAAAAATGGCAGGAATAAAAAGATAAATAAATACCCGGGCAAAGTCGGGTTTTCAGCTAGTGTTCCATAAATAAAATTTAAATTAAATTAACGGAAACGCTGCATTCAACAGAGAAAGCACTTTTATGCAATAAGCAAAGTTTCTCTCAGAAAACATGTCACTTCAGAGAAATATGCGGTGTTTCAAAACACATTTAAGCGTGTTATTCACTGAAATTATCGCAAACTCGCAGCGTTCTGCATGTGTTTACAAAATGTTGCCTGCAGCCCATTACTCACGTTCCAACAGATTTCGCCCGTAATTTACTACATGCGTTATTGAATCAATCGTGTCAGCGGAACAAAATGGTCGCATCTGCCGCCTGTATATCTCATCTGTTGCTTCATCATTAATCAGATACCCCCATTTCCGCAAACATCATTCAGTCGTTGAACACATAATATTTTAAAGAGGACACACTCATGAAATTTATGGAAAAAAGGTCATAGCACTAATGAATTATTCGAAGGGGACGGTACAAGTACAACTACAAAAAATTACATGATTAATTCAAAAGAAAGAGCTTCAGAAACTGGACAAGTCAATAACACTCTGGTCGTTTTATGCCGTTTGTGCAAACAGTTGTTCGACTTGGAATGGATTGGCAGAGTTGTTCGATATAATCCTTATGGATATCGTGCCATACTCGATCCAACTGGTGCGTTACATTGTCATCTACAGGCAGAATCGGATTTGAATTTTTTTTTTCATTTGTGTGGGAATCGTGTCCATATTGCTGTACAGTTATGAATGGTAGTTTTTGTCCATTTGTTCAACTACAGAGAGATACTATTGTTTATAACCAGTCGCGTGTCGTTCTACTGAATGTAAAACATGTTCAGTGGTCTGCAGTGACATAACTGTAATTTATTTTGTTTCCTTAGATCTAAAAACAGTTCATTAAGAACTGTGTTGAATGTTCATTTTTCTTACTTAGGGAAATTTCATCTTAGATTTTCTCGTCATATCATTAAGTGGCGACGTGTCGCACATTTCATGACAGTTTTTGCCTTCTGCAACAGCGGTGTCCGTTGCACTTTGCACTTTACTGTAGCACTCAAACTTTTCGGTTTTGTAAAACCCAGTGCAGCATTATCACATATATTTGTATACTTTTCAAGGGGTTCGCGTCTGTATCGTTTAGTTTTTAAGTGTGGCCAACATTGCATGTTTTCTCACTTTATTTTACATTATTTTTAATGTTTAATTATGTTATTGTGTATTTATTTGTCATATAAGCGGAGTACTAAAATTCAAAATTTTTGTGGTGAGTACGTAATTATGGGAGCTGGGGGCCGGGGGCTCACTAAACAGTAGGTGTATAGAAGTATCGGTAAATAGTGGGATATACGAAGAGAGATGGAGCTATCAGCTCAACCACAGAGACTGGAATGACTAGCAGGACATTTGACACTAGATATAAATAACGTATGTCCTGGAAGTATGGTACAAATCACTTAACATGTGCAGAGTCCGTAAAGCAGGAACACGACACTGTAGAAACAGATATAAAAATCCTAAAACAAGTAGAGACAGACACCTCACATTCCAAAAACATCTTCATATACACAAATATTACACAAAACCGTCTGTTTCCACACCTCTCCCTCGCCAACGCAACCAGCCTCCCCAAAGAGCAACGCACCTCATGCCCCTCACACACGTCTTCCATCTAAATTTCTACATTCCACTACCTACTAATAGGACTATACCCGCTTTTTAGTCAGCCCCCACTCTCTTTCAATTTCTTTCAAGTCTACTCGCCCTTCCCCGTTGCACAATCGCTAAATCACCAAATAGAAATTTTCAATTTCATCGTTACACTTCATTGAGCTTGTATCAAAAATGAATACGTAATAACTCAATTAAAAGAGAAAAAGAAATGAAAAATAAACTAAGAAAACTTGCAATGTTGGCAACACTCCAAAAAAATATACAGACCCAGGCATAGGAAAGTTTGGAAAAACATGTGATGGTGCTGCGCTGGTTTCTTAAAAGTTGGATGTTAGGCTGCGACAACGGTCGGTATGGAGACCGGCGATGACTCTGCCACATCGATTCACAGGACGTTTACTTCCTGTTTCTGGGGAGGGCACAGTGGATCGCAGCAGTATCCAGCGGTGGTTACAGAGGTTTAAGGACTTTCACGAAAAACAGGCCGAAAAGTGATGGACTCCTAGGATCAGCGTGGTGTCCTTTTCATTGACTTTTTCGAACCTGTCACAACCATTCATCGGGACATATTACTGTTTTTCATTGAACAAGCTACAAAGTGCCATCAAGACGCACAGGTGTAAGCTTCAGGGTCAGCTCATCAGACTACACCATGACAATGGCATACCACATACAGCCCTTATGACGCTGGAGAAAATCATGAACATGTGTTGGAAAATTGTACTTCATCCTCCCTAGAGTCCGGACTAGTTTTTCGTCTAATTATTACTTCTCTGGTTGTCTGAAGTCTCACCTGCGCGGTAAAACATTTGCTACTGAGAAAAACCATATCAATTCCCAGAATTTTACCTAACTGCAAGTATATCATGGTCATAGAAAGAACGTTGGCCCAGATGCATCGTAGAAGATGGAGGCTACGTTGAGTAGGCTCAATGTATAGCTAAATGTTCCAAGTATGATCACAAAAGAAAGTTATTCCCCTCCAGGAAAAAAAACCACAAAAGGCAATTGGAGCCGACTGTGCAAAACGTTTTGAGCGTCCTTTGTATATATATACACTCGTGGAAAATGAGAAAAGAACACCATTAATTCGTCGACCCAGCAGAGGGTAATTCTATTGACAACACATTCTTGAGGTCGTATACAACACACGATCACACAGGCAGAGCCGTATGCACGTGAGGACAGTCACCAGAGCGTCCGCAATGTTGGCGTTAGTATCGTTTATACCCTCCTTTTGCAGTAATGCAAGTTGCAATCATTTCATGGAAACAATCGTAGAGGTTCCGAATGTGGTTATGTAGAATGGCCTGCCATGCAATTTCCACCTGGTGCCTCAGTTAGGCCAGATTTCGTGCCGCTCAAGTAGACCGCCCAACATGCGGTCCCAAATATGCACAGTGGAGGAGAGATCTGGAGATTGTGCCGGCCAGGATAGTTGACGTTCACCTTAAGGAGCACCTTGGTGGTACTGGATACATGGGGGATCTGCGATGTCCTGTTAGAAAAGCATATTACCATGTTGGTGCATGAGTGGTAGCAAGACGGGTGAAATGATGGTTTCAGTGTACCGTGCACTGTTCACTGATCTCTAGACGATCACTAGAGGAAAATGGCGAGTATAGAATGTCGCTCCCCTCACAACGATTCACGATCGTGTGTCCTCCACTCACGTCCCAACATCGTTCAACTTACTTCCAATGGTATGAAAAAAAAAAGTTCAAATGTTTGTAGTTCTATGGGACCAAACTACGTTGGTCACCAGTCCCTAGTCTTACAAACTACATAAACTAAGTTAATCTAACCTAAGGAAAACACACACATCCATTCGAACCTCCGACGCGGAAGGCCGCACGATCCGTAACGTGGCGCTCCAGAGTGCTCGGCTACTCCCGCGCGGTTCCAATGGTGTCATGATAGGTGCTTATGAAGGAACGAATGAAGATGTATCGTCTTCAGTGATGAGAGTCGTCACTGACTCGGTGCCAATGATGGTCGTCCGCGTGTGTGGTGTCGTGCAGGGGAGTGCGAAAATCTTGAGTGTACACGAGAGAGGCAAACGGGGCCGACACCTGGCATCATGATGTGGGGATCCATATCCTACAGTGGCCGTTCCCCTCTGGTGTTCGTTGTGGGAAAATCTAATAGTACACGGTACACTGGAACAGTCATTCAACCCGTCTTGCCACCGTTTGTGCACCAACAAGGCGATGTGCTTTTCCAACAGAACAATGCACGTCCACACCTATCCCAAACAATCCAAAGTGCTCTTCTAGGTGTACTGCAACTATCCTGCCCATCATTATTCTTAGATCTGTCCCCCATTGAGCATGTCTGCGACCGGATGAAACGTCATCTTGGCGCAGTCTATACGGCCGGCACGAGATCTGGCCCAACTCAGGCATCATATGGAAATTGCATGGCAGGCCATATCGTAAGACTTCATTCGGCACCTGTACGATAGTCTTCATGAGAAAGTTGCACCATGCATTGTTGCAAAAGGAGGGTATACACGATACTAGCGTCGACATTATGCATGCTATGGTGACTGTACTGACGTGCGTATGGTTCTGACTAGTCTTGTGTAGTTCGCGAACGAACTAGTTCGGAAGAGCGCTCCCACAGGCGAACTATACGAACTAGTTCGCAGATCCCTCGCCTCTTAGTTCGTCCGCTCCTTTTCCGAAGACTGACAGGTAAAAGCAAGAGGACGCGAGAGCGCGCAGAATCGCGTGATTCCCTTCTGCCAGTCACCGTCATTTCGAGCTGAGATGCAGCTCAGCTGTAGTTTTAGTTGCGGTAGCAAAAGCGAAAATGAGCGGACGAACTAAAAAGAGCAACCTACTTCGCGGCCGAGCTGCGAACTAAAAGGAGAGCTACCGGTCGCAAACTAAAATATGCGCGATAGGTCGCGAACAGAATTAAAAATCACGTGTTTTCCTTCTGCTGATGAGAGCCATTTCGAGGTTAGCGTCTGCCTGCTAGATTACATAGTTCAGTGCTACAAAATTTCTGCTTTGAAGTATTCTGCACTCTGCAATATCTGACTAATAAATTCCACAATGCCAAGATATAGAGATAACTCTGAACTTAAACGCGAGAAATTATCCACAGACTGTTTCTTTTGGTTTACGTAATAAGGTTAGCGGCTCAAGCAGCAAGCGCATGAAGCAGCTAGATGGGGGAATTTCTGCACGCAGAGACCACTAGTTCACGGCAGAGCCGCGAACTAAAGTGAGCGCTCCCGATCGAGAAATATTATGCGTAAGTGTAATGTCTGGGTCCGAATGAAAGGTCATATTGGCACAGTCTACGCGACCTACCAAGATGTGGTCAAACTGAGGCTTCAGATTGAAGTTGCATGGCAGGACATACCGTAAGACACCATACGGCACCTCTACGATAGTCTGCATGATGAAGTTGCACCTTGCATTTCTGCAAAAGGAGGGTATAGACGATACTAGCGTCGACATTGTGCACGCTCTGCTGACTGTACTGTGTTATGTACATGTTCAAGAATGTGTCAATAAAATTTCGCTCTGCTGAGTTGACGAATTCATTGCTTTTTTTTTTTTTTTTTTTTCTTTTTTTTCGAGGGGCATATATTGACATGTTCCACACCCACGAGGATCTTTTCAAAATGGATCCATGGGACGAACAATTAATCTAATATAATCTAAGTGCGTTTTTTGAGATAGTTTCGGCTGTTAGTTCTGTAGTGAAAAGCTGATTCCTATTAGGGAACGTAATGTATTTGCCGCTCTATTTTCCTGTCCCTGTGATTTTGCCCCTATTTAGGGAATCCAGCACAGACGACGAGATTTGTTCGTTGCGACGTTTCTAGAGTCGTCAGGCTGTTCTGTTACAATACACAGCTGCAGGAAGGCGGCAGAGGCTCAGTCGCGACGCAGAGCCAGCTGGCCGAGCGCCAAGAACTGCGCCGGCGAGCGCCATTGAGCAACACGCATTGTGCCGCGATCTGCTGATCTATCAGATCCTCGTTAAACAAATCTGGTGCCAGCAGAGCGGCTGGCACTGGCTGCTGCTAAAACAGTGGTGCGCCCTGGCGCCACGTCCCACGTGTTCAGTGAACTCCTGGAAACAACCTCGTCCGGGGGGAAAAATGTTCAAATGTTTGTATAGTTATGGGACTTAACAACGGGGGCATCAGTCCCTAAACTTACGAACTACTTATCAACTAGCTAATCCTAAGGACGGCACAAATATCTATGCCCGAGGGGGGATTCGAACCCCCGACCGTAGTGGCCGTGCAGACCGTGACTGAAGCGCCTCAGTCCGGGGGGAAAAAAAGAAAGGAAATAAATAAAAAAGTATATATACATGTCGCGTCTGTTCCGAAAGAACAGACGTCAGTTCTGATCATATATTCTATGAATATTAAATAATAACAACTGCAGGATCAGAACTGACCTCTGTTCTTTCGGAACAGACGGCACATGTATGTAGGGTAAGGTGGTACAATTTCGATCATTTCGGACAAATGTTATTGTAACTGGAAATATATTGAGAAAATATGTAATTTTAATTATAGCACTTGTTCTTGGATGTTTAACTATTATGTAACACAAATATTAGACAATTACAAATGCCGGTATAAACACACAAAAAAGTTACAGAATTGAGAAAAATCGATCGAAAATGTACCATGCTAGGTACAATTGTGATCACTTCCTAGTAGAATTTTGACTAAGAACATCTTCCACATAAAAAGCACTTTTTTCGTCAGGCAGCAATGCGTACTTCGTTATACCAAACATTGCCTTTTGGGTAGAGAATAAGAGCTCGTTAGACTAAGTAGCTTCACTTACCTCCTAAGAAGAAAAAATTTATCTGTCCTTAGCACAAGGTGGTGTATTCTTGGAAAAGACAGGAGGACCTGTAGAAATCTGCTACACTATAATGCCACACAAAGAGACACTACGAAAGTGACAAATGGCACGAAAATTTATGTTGATCAGAATTGTACCTATATCGAATTTGTACCACCTTACCCTATATAATATGCCGGTGACGAGCAATGATCCTATCGTAAGAGGGGGGGTGGGGGGGGTGGGCAAGTTTGAAGCCCTTACTCTTACGGGAATTAGTTTCATAACTACGAGTTTGAGTGTTGTGGGCAGGGTGAAGCTGGGAATTCGTAGCTGACGGGAGGCGTGCCTAGGTAGTCCTTGCAGGTGCGGTGATCACTGGGTCCCCAGTGGTGTAGGGTTCAGCGCAACTGCCTAGAAAGCAGGAGACCTCGGTTCGAATCCCGGCTGGGTACACATTTTCAGCTTTGCCCAATCGAAGTTGATGTCATATATTCTCTGAATATAAAATGAAAAGTGTTTTTAAACTATCATTATTCGTTTCGTTCATTCTATCAGATCATTTTATATGCACATTTAAGGTATTTTTATCGCATGAGAAACGTTTTACGTCGCGGAGACAGCACGTACAGGAGTCGTAGCGCGGCCGCTTAGTATAGGCAGGCGGCAGTGGCCGCACTGATGCAATGCGCATGTTGTTGTTGTTGTTGTTGTTGTTGGTTTTTAGGGGACTAAACAGCTTGCGCGGCTGAGGTTCAAATTCTCTTCTGAATCCCCTGGAGGCAGCATATGGGCGTTCCCGCGTCAGGTAGGGGCGAGAGTAAACGCCGCTTTTAACATTGGCGTTGGAGCTGGTAGTTGCACCAGCTCCTGGCTAGACTTGCGCATAATAGTTCGCGATCGGGAGTGCTCACTTTAGTTCGCGACTCTGCCGCGAACTAGTTCGCTCTTTTAGTTCGTCCGCTCCCAGTGACGGCTGAGCGGCGTGGCCTGCGCGTTCAGGTGGAGGGGGAAGTTCCCCCACCTAGCTGCTTCATGCGCTTGCTGCTTGAGCCGCTAACAATATCACGCAAACCAAAAAGAAACAGTTTGTGGATAATTTCTCGCGTTTAAGTTTAGAGTTATCTCTATATCTTGGCATTATGGAATTTATTAGTCAGATATTGCAGAGTGCAGAACACTTCAAAACAGAAATTTTGTAGCACTGAACTATGTAATCTAGCAGGCAGAAGATCACCTCGAAATGGCTCATCAGTAGAAGGCAAACACGTGATTTTTAATTCTGATACGCGTCCTGTCGCTACTGCCCGTCGGTCTTCGAAAAAGAATCCGACGAACTAAGAAGCGAGATACGTTTGGCATAATAGTTCGCGACCAATCGCGCATATTTTAGTTAGTCCGCTCTTTCTAGTTAGTCCGCTCTTTCTAGTTCGTTCGCTCTTTTTGGCTTTTGCTACCGCTACTAAAAGACCTTCTTCTTTTTATGACAGCTTTTTTATATAATGAATCAGTATTACCAAATCGTGTGCTATTACCCGTATTTTTGGGCGATTTGACATCAAATACCTAGGCAAATAAACCAGTTATTTACATGGATGATAGAATGGTATTCAACTGATTTGCATACAGAGTACTCGTAGTACTTTATTTTTAAAATGGATTTCTTGTGGCAGTGAACTGTGAAACTACAGCTGAGCTGCATCTCAGTCCGAAATGAAGGTAACTGGCAGAAGGGAATCGCACCATTCTGCGCGCTCTCGCGTCCTCTCGCTGTTACCCGTCAGTCTTCGGAAAAGGAGTGGACGAACTAAGAGACGACGGATCTGCGCATGCGTTAAGGTTAGGAGGCTTTGCTGCTTACAGTGTCACGTGACCCAAAGGTAGCTTGTCTCTTTATCATAACAAATTCATTTCGTTACAGTCAATTAACAGTATAATCAGTTACTTACTGTGTTTTAGTGTTCATTTGCATATTCATGTGTTCTTTGAGTTTATCAAAGAAAAATGAACAACGTTAAGAATCTTTTAGCAAACAAATTTCTCACTTTTAGGCTTGGAACCAAAGTGTGAAATAAAGGAGCTTGGTAGGCCGACGCCTCAGCTCGTGTTGAAGCAAGCCCAAAGAAGCCTAGGAAGACATTCTGCAGATCTTTTAACGAAGACATATCTTCTAAAGGGGTGGGAAGCAACCGGGGCGCTTTGCCTCAGTGCCACTCGCAGAGGTGCGCCACATTCTCTCTTTGGAAGCCGAGCGCGGGGGGGGGGGGGGGGGGGGGTGTTGCCACTATCAACATCCGGCACTGAAATAAGTGAACACCCAATCATCTGAAGCACCAGCCGCCACTCGTAATGCGTCAATATATTATATGCTGGGCCTGATTAGCTGAAGCGTTCCAACGGCCATAGTGTGATATAGTTTATGTTTTCTTTATTTTTATGTCAGTTATTTATTTAGTTATTTCTTTGTCCTTTGAGTAGTCCCCATACAACAATAGTCATGGAGAATTATAATGACGTATACTGGTATAGTTACAAATTAAAGTTGACAAAAGCAAACAAACAAACATTAAAGATAGGAGTAAGAAGCAAAGAGATGGGGAATTTGAAATAACATATTGAATTTACACATGGTTTTGCCTTTTATGCAAGTCAGTCCGTAACACTCACTTCGCCGCCGTTACAAAGGAGTTAAGTAGATTATATTTTCCGAAAGGTTCCTCTCAGTCAGCTATAACGTTCTTTTTAAAAAGTCACAGCGTTCCATTTAAACTGCGCTAATGCTGATAATAGTATGTTGAACATTAAAAAAAGCGTCGACTTATAGAGCAGTGTATCTCAAGCTTTTTAAATCTGCGACCCCCTTCTAAGTATAAATATTCTTGCAATACAACAGCGTGTGTCATCTGAAAGGCAACGAATTTAATTTTCTTTTTTGGGTACAAATTTCTTTATAAAACACCGAATATTCACAAGAACCTTGTTTATCCGTCCCCAATTTAACCACATTTCTGGCTTATCCCGATCGGTTTTTGTTTGCTTTTTTTGAGAGAGTCTGTGTTACAGAGTTATTACTATAGTACGGTGCACTTTATGTCCGTTATTATATTGGCACTGCAGGCCACTAAAGGGTATATTACACGGAGCGAATTTGGTCGCTAGTCGCCGGCGTGTTTGGACGCAGCTGCTAAATTCGCTCCGTGTAAACAGTGACAGCGAACAAAGTCGCTGCTCCGAAACGCGAGCGTCTAAAGTTGAAAGGTGGGCTACTTTAAACGCTGGTCGCTGGCGTCTTTGGTCGCCCCGTGTCATATACGAGAGCGTCTAAAGTAGCCACCAGTCGAGTCAAAATCTCGAAGGAAATTGTAAATGCTGGCGTTGTGTTTCTCGCAACAGTTTTAAAAGAACACTTAATGAACCAAAAGCAAAACGGAAAAGTAGAAAATAATGGATTAGAAGGTTGATTGCGAGGAGGGATAAATTTGGTGCTTCTGCAAATCTTTTCGATGAATTATCGTGTGAAGATCCTTCTGCCTACAGAAATATAATAAGGATCACATAAGAAAATAATTATAGATTACTGTAAATGGTAGAGGATAAAATAAGGAAACAGAATACCATTATGAGGATGGCGATCTCGCCAAGAAAAAAATTTAAATAATCGTTATTTTTAGTGTCCCATAATACTCGAAAACATCGATAAATTTTCAGAAATTTGATTACAATTCCACTTCTTATTTTGTTTGGTGGGACGCAGAACTTTTAATATCTTAATGATCACAAAATTTCCTTTTGTTTTGACGACCGGTTTCGGTCAGGACGACCATTTTCAAGTCTACAACAAATCAGAAACAGAAGGATACATCAAGTATTAGAATACCTTAGAAAACAAATAATGCATTACAGTCATAAATACATGTAATATAGCCATATGGCGTCATCACAGCATAAGTGTATCTTCACTAAGGAATGTAACAACAGGTATGATGTATAATATTTTAACACTTTTTTTTTTTATATTGATAACTGTTATGCCTCATTTTTTGTTTTATAAGGTACCGTAGTCTATTGATAAATTCGTCCTGTTTCAGATTTGCTGTAGACTTGAAAATGGTCATCACTGACCTAAACCGGTCGTCAAAACAACGAGAAATTTTGTGATCGACGTAAATAAAGATATTAAAAGTAAATACAAAATGGATCATTGATATAAATTCGCGACCAAGTTGCACCTTGGGAAACAGAACTGTTTTCTATCACCTAACCTGCAAAACAATGTATCATATGCTACGTCGTGTTTCAATTGTTTTTACGAAGACGCTAGCATCTGAGGTCGCTGCGTGTCATTGCGTCAGCGTATTCACTCGCTATTCGCCCATACGCCGAGCGACAACAGACTCCAGCGACTAACGACCAAATACGCTCCGTGTACTATACCCTTAAGAGATAGCTTATCTCCTGTCCCGCGCCTTAAGTTGCATTTACTATGATCATTGTTGATCTGTTGCCCACCAGCGTCGAGCTTTATCGTAGTGAGAGAACTGGCATCGGAGCGGAAACACAATAGACAGTGGAAAACCGCTGAAACCCACAGACACATATTACTAGACTGACAATGCTGTATACGGTATCATTGATGTAACTGAAGTCTCGCCGCCATATTTCTTTACGGCAAACGTCTGAGCAATCATGTGTGTAATTACAGAAAACAGTAGTTAAAATACGGATGAACTGAGGTAACTACGTACCTCAGTGTTTACCTACGTGTTACCTACATGTTACCTTCGTACGTTTTTACCAACGTACCTACGTGTTCACAGTTTTAACAATGGTTAATTAGTGTGTTGTATGTGCCTGTAATTTTTCGTGCAACAAACTGAAGATACAGTAATGAGTAGTATTGATTCATTTGTTATCAATTTCATACAACTTCGGCCTTCCTTTCAGTAGTATGGGCGTTATGAAAGTACTATTTATCGGCGATAATACGTATCATTTTATTTTTTTATTTTTGGTGTACTTACGAAATCTACATTGTGCTTTGACACATTCATTAACGCGACGCGTAAATTTGCTGTTTTTCTTAATCTGTTACTAGTTTCGATTAACTTCTGCTTTTATTTAAATAGTATAAACGATACACTGTTACAAATGGTCTAAATACTGAGCTACAATTATGACTTATTTTTCTATTCAGTGTAAGGTTTCCGGATTATACGCATTTTCGATAAACCAGTTTACATCCGCTCCGAACTTGTCCTGTTAAACAAGGTTCTAAAAAATGTTCAAATGTTTGTTAAGCTTAAGGGACTTAACTGCGGGGTTATCAGTCCCTAAACTTACAAACTACTTATGAACTAGCTAATACTAAAGACGGCACAAATAGCCATGCCCGAGGGGGGATTCAGACCCCCGACTGTAGTGGCCGTGCAGACCGTGACTGGAGCGCCTCAGTCCCCGCGGCCACCGCGGCCGGCAAACAAGGTTCTTGTATACAATATTAGAAATTATAGGATTAATTTTTTGGGTATTCTTCGAGAAGGAATAAATCCTATTTTTAAATGATTTGCTACAAAAAATGTATTTGTCGTAACGAGAGTCTCGCATTTCAGTTTGGACTCTAAAGTAAAATATTCCCGTTAAACAAGGTCCCACTATATAGTCAATTTGTAAAGAAGTTAATTGTTGTTTCGAATTTCTCAAATTTCATATTGCACCTTGTTCATTTAGTTATCTATTACTTTCTGAAACCAGTTTTCAAGCCTTACGTTTATTCACCGTGAACACAGTGCATTTATAAATAAACAATCTGCGTTCCCCAGAGGGGGCTCACAGTTCATTCGTGAGTGCATGCCTGGTTAGCACGGGGTCCCGAGCTGATGCAATCTTTCTTCATTCTTTCCTCCCTCGACTGCCTTTCCTTTCCCTTCCCCTCCATTCCTATCTTCACTCCTTCCTCCCCCAATCAGAGGAATGATGACCTATAGTCTTGTGTAGTTCGCGAACGTATTAGTTCGGAAGAGCGCTCCCACAGGCGAACTACGCGAACTAGTTCGCACATACCTCGCCTCTTAGTTCGTCCGCTCCTTTTGCTAAGACTGAAGGGGAACAGCCAGAGGACGCGAGAGCGCGCAGAATCGCGTGATTCCGTTCAGCCAGTTACCGTCATGTCGAACTGAGATGCAGCTCAGCTAGTTTCATAGTTCACTGCCACAAATTTTCTTTTCTAAGGTATTCCGCAGTGTCTAAATAATATTTACTACGAGTAATCTGTATGCAAAGTAATTGAATACCATTGTATCACCCATTCGTGTAAATAACTGGTTTATTTGCTTAAGTATTTGATGTCTAATTGCCCAAAAATACGGGTAATAGCAGAGGCTTGGGCAACACTGATCATTATATAAAAAAGCTGTCATAACAAAATAAAAAAGCTGTTTTAGTAGCGGCAGCAAAAGCCAAAAAGAGCGGACGAACTAAAAAGAGCGGACGAACTGCGAACTAAAAGGAGAGCTACCGGTCGCGAACTAAGATATGCGCGATCGGTCGCGAATTAAGATACGTGCAATAGGTCGCGAAATAAAATATGTACAATCGGTCGCGAACTAAAACATGCGTTACCGGTCGCGAACTATTATGCCAAACGTATCTCCTTCTTAGTTCGTTGGATTCTTTTCCGAAGACCGACGGGCAATAGCGAGAGGGCGCGCAGCAGAATTAAAAATCACGTGTTTGCCTTCTGCTGATGAGTCATTTCGAGGTGAGCGTCTGCCTGCTAGATTACATAGTTCACTGCTACAAAATTTCTGTTTGAAGTATTCTCCACTCTCCAATATCTGACTAATAAATTCCATAATGCCAAGATATAGAGATAACTCTAAACTTAAACGCGAGATATTATTCACAAACTGTTTCTTTTGGTTTGCGTGATATCGTTAGCGGCGCACGCAGCAAGCGCATGAAGCAGCTAGGTGGGGGAACTTCTCCCTCCACCTGCATGCGCATACTACGCCGATCAGCTGTTACTGGGAGCGGACGAACTAAAAGAACGAACTAGAGCCGCGAACTAAAGTGAGCGCTCCCGATCGCGAACTATTCTGCGCAATTCTAATGACCTAGGCAGTTCGATCTCCCTATACCCATTTACTTCCTGTAAAATTCAGAATTAACAGAAACTAAATTTCACTTTGATTAAGCTTGTGTCGTCATACTAGGGACCATAAAAGCGCTGGTCTCGCTATTTTATGGTGTAACTACTTCCTCTTATTTCCTCTTGCGGCGGCGATCAAGCGAGCAAGATTTCATGTCGTAAAGTTTGAGAAACATTCGTCTGGATTATTTGTGTCATGGTTCTGTTTGATAGGAAACAAGATGAATCTAGTACAGTTCGTTCTGTCCTTCGAATAATGTGCTACTAGAATCGGCACCACTCTGTCAACAACAGTACTATCTACTACGTAGTTCACTGCTTAACCCTTTCGTGACCACTGGGACCAACAAACAAATTTATTTTTCTGAGTTAAAAGCGATATAAATGACTTATGTCTGTGGAGAGCTGCGATCTAACGTCGAATGCATCAAATGTTTGGAACCCACAGACTCATTCTATGGCACAAAATTCGCGAGATATCACATATTTCTTTCAGCTGTGCATTATGTGCCTTGTGTTTTATCAGTTTTATGTAATTTTTTTCCTATCTGTAATAGAGCAGTTCAGTAAGATCATTTCTTAACTATTTTGGCACTGTTTCCTAGAAAAATACAGTTTAGTGCGTGTATTAATTGCTGAAATACTTTTAAATTAATTCAATGGCTTTGACTGTCGCTAGTGTGCACAGAGAATTGCCATTTACAGCCTTTTATTAAAACTAGTGTTTTAAACTTAAACTAGCAGTAGTTAAGTGGAATGCAGTGTCATGAAATGCGGCGATGCTGAAGGAATTAGAATAGGTAATGAGACAAAAGAACAACACTCGTTTTTTTGGGTAGCAAAATAACTTCTGATGGCCAAAGTAAAGAAGATTTAAAATGCAGAATGGCTGTGGGAAGAAACGAAATCCGTTGACGTTCAATATTCATTTCAATGTTAGGAAGTCCTTTCTGAAAGCATTTGGCTGGAGTGTAACATTGCATGGGAGCGATACGTGAAAGGAAGCAGTTCAGACAAAAAGATGATAGAAGCTCTTGACATGTGCTACAGACGAATGTTGAAGATTCGATCGGTAGATCACGTAACTAATGAAGAGGTGCTCAACAGAATTGGGGAGAAAAGGAGTTTCTGGCATATCCTGACTAAGAAAAAGTATAGGTTTTTAAGACACCTTATGAGATATTGAATCGTCATCTTAGCATTGAAAGGAAGTCTGTGGGGTAAAAACCTTAGAGGTAGACAGAGATACTAAAATATAAACAGGTTAATAAGGATGTAGGTTGCGTTCTTACTCTCAGATAAAGAGGATTGCACAGGATAAGCTAGCCTGGAGAGCTGCGTCAAACCAGTCTGCCTACTAAAGGCCACAAAAACAACAGCATTTAAGAGAGTAATTAAACAGCAAATTATCATGTCACTTATGATGTAAAATTTACGAAGCAAGCAGTAGATGATACCGAGAAGCAATTGGGAAAGCAAATTGAAGTTAAGGAAAAGGTAAATTCTGAGGCATGCACTTCGCCATGCAGATGTGGTAGACACACCAAAGCATTGGTAAGAGCAACTGAACGGAACATAAAATGGTGTAACATCGACATGAAAATAGAAAACTAGTTTGATGCAATATGCATTAATTAAATGAGACTATGCTGACGAAATCATATAATGAAATTGAACATTATGCGATTGGTGAGATTTTTTTTATTCTGACAAAAACGGAATTTGTACTCATGGAGTATTTGTCAGCATCACTTGGTACTATAGAAGGCAGACAAAGTAACGGAGTCGTCATCAGTGACATCTGCAATCTGATAAAGCAGTATTGCTTGCTGGAATTTTAGATAAACAACCCGTGAATATAAATAGATTACAGGATGTAGTTATTGTCGTGTTGAGTACGGATACTTTCTTGATGCAGCTCCCCATGCTACTCTATGTTGTACAATCTAAGAATAAGAACGGCAATCCCATCTATCGGAAACTGCTTGTTGTATTAGTCTCTCTGTCTCCCTCTGCAACTTGCATTCCTCCCCCCCCCCCCCAAATCCCACACAGACATACACTTCCATTCAATGCTAAACTGACGATTCGTTCATATCTGCTCCCAAGATACCGGTGTGCCAGAAATTTCTTACCAGTTCTGTGCAGTACCTCCTAGTTAGTTACGCGTTACAAAATTCACCATTAATCTGTAGCACCACATTTCAAAAGCTTCAATCCTCTCCTTGTCGGAATTGTTCATCGTCCAGGTTTCACTTCCCTACAAGGCTACAATCCACACAAATCCCTCTCAGAAAAGACTTCCTTACGCTTAAGTTAATGTTCCAAGTTAATAAATTTCTTCAGATTTTATTTTTTTCAGTCCCATTCTGAATTTTTTATCTTCCGTATTCCAATCATTATATATATTTGTTGTTGTTGTAAAATATCATAGCATATTAACCACAAAAATGTGTTATTGTTGCACGACAGCTCAACCGGTTGGCTGATGTATAAATATTGTAAAAAACAATTGGATTACGGTTGCTGTTAATCAGCCATGTTCAAAGTTGTCCTTAAGAAACGCAAATTTAAGATTCCAAAGGCTCCTTAATACAAAGAAGAAACAAGTTTAAGTGCCTGAGAAAGCCGCTCCATGCAGGATGGAAATAGACATAGAGATCAAAATAATGACGCATAACAAACAGGTTTATAAAAAGTAAGAAAATTCTCACTTGTTTAGACCTAGACCCTAAACTTAGCAGTTTATTACATGCGATGCTTCAACTGGTCTAATGCTTCACTGCGAAGCTGAAGCAGGGATACTAAATATGATATCAGCAAGGATGCTTAGAATACCGTGGACGGAAAGAACAGCTAACACCGAAGTATAGCGAAGAATATATACACTGAAAGATTACTATTATTATTATTTTTTTTTAAATTAAGGGAAAAACTGGATACAGGTACGGTATTGCGGAACGCCAAATGTACGCTTTTGCAAATAGCAACACACCATGTTTATTTTAAACCGACACAGCTAAATATCTCGGAACGACGAAGCGTACTAAAAAATGGTTATACTTGGAAAGTTAATATTGGTAAAGCGGTCATATCTCTGCGCTACTGCAGCTGGCAACCTCCTGACGACACCCTACCTGCGCAGGCGGGGACAGCTCTGTATTTTCAAATGGGAATCTTTCATCTTTACTGCGTATACCGATATTACGCAAAAATGCGTGCAGTTTACTGAAACTGTTTTTACCATTCGTCGTAGACATCTCTGAAATGAACAATTAACATGTGTTGCCTCTAATGCAGTTAAGAACCAACGCATTTGATTCTATATTCCATTAACGCCGTAAATACAAAGTTTCGTATTCCAACTGCTGATGTACATGTTCGAAATTCACTTCATTGTCGTAAATTATATTGTACGGTACAAATAATACACTCCCGAAAAAATTGGTACACCATCTAAGAGTTAAGAATGAAACTTTCACTCTGCAGCGGAGTGTGCGCTGATGTGAAACTTCATGGCTGGTAAAATTGTGTGCCGGAACCGGGACTGGAACCTGGGATTGCGTTTCACGGGCAAGCGCACTGCCGACTGAGCTATTCCGACACGACTCGGGATGCCGCCTCACAACTTTACTTCCGCCAGTACCTCGCCTCCTACTTTCCAAACTTCACAGAAATGGCTGTGGCTGTGGCTAAGCCATGTCTCCACCATATCCTATCTTCCAGGAGTGCTAGTCTTGCATGGTTCGCAGGAGAGCTTTTGTGAAGTTTGGAAAGTAGGAGGCGAGGTACTGGCGGAAGTAAAGTTGTGAGGCGGCATCGTGAGTCGTGTCAGGATAGCTCAGTCGGTAGAGCGCTTGCCCGCGAAAGCCAAAGGTCCCAGGTTCGAGCCCCGGTTCCGGCACACAATTTTAATCTGCCAGGAAGTTTCATCTTAGAAATTTCGAATTCATTCAAGATTTAATACTGAAACACTGAGTACATGAAATGATTACATTTACGATCAGTAGCTCAGGTGCTACTGAGGTACCAGGTGTCGATCAAATGTTAAAATCAAATGTTTGTAATTCTGTGGGACCAAACTACTTTGGTCATCAGTCCCTAGTCTTACAAACTACCTAAACTAAGTTAATCTAACCTAACGACAACACACACATCCATGCCCAAGGGAGGATTCGAACCTCCGACGCGGGAAGCCGCGCGATCCGTAACGTGGCGCTCCAGACCGCGCGGCTACGATCCTTGCTGAAACACCCACATTAGTACATGATGTAGTCTCCATGGACGGCAAATGAGGACATAGTAATAGGTATTTCGGTTGTAGAGAAGCAGCTGAGAGCTGAATACAAAAAAGTCTGCCACTCCGAATGGAATTCCATTTCGGTTTTACAAAGAGTATTCTGCGACATTGGTCGCTTACTTAGCTTGAATTTATCGCGAATCTTTAATTCTGCGCAAAGTTCCTGGAAAAAACGCGCAGGTGACACCCGTTTATAGGAAAGGTAAAACAACTGACCTACATAACTACACGAAAATATCGTTGACATGAGTTTCCTGTAAAATTCTGGAGCATATTCTCAACGCTAATATAACAAATTTCCTTGAGACGGAAAAGCTTCTTTCTACGATTCAGCATGGGTTTAGGAAACATCGTTCGTGTGAAACGCAGCTTGCACTTTTCTTACAAGAAAACTTGCAAGCCATGGATGATGGGCAACAGGCAGATTGTTTATTTTTCGATTTCAAAAAGGCGTTTGACGCGGCGCCACACTGCAGACTGCTAACGAAGATACGTGTATATGGAATAGGTTCACAGATTTGTGACTGGCTGGAAGACTTCCTAAGTAATAGAACGCAGTACGTTGTTCTCGACGGCGAGTGTTCGTCAGAAACGAGTGTATCGTCAGACGTGCCCCAAGGGAGTGTGATAGGACCGCTATTACTTTCTATCTATATAAATGATCTGATGGACAGAGTAAGTTGTAATTTGCGGCTGTTTGCTAATGATGCTGTGGTGTATGGGAGGGTGTCGACTGTAACTGACTGTAATAGCATACAGGATGACTTAGACAACATTTCTAGTTGGTGCGAAGAATGGCAGCTAGCTCTCAATGTAGAAAAATGTAAGGTGATTCGCATGAGTAGGAAAAACAATCCCACAATGTTCGAATATGGCATAAGTAATGAACTTCTTGATGCAGTCGTGTCGTTCAAATATCTAGGCTTAATATTTCAGGGCGATATGAAATGGAACGAACATATAAGGACAGTTGTGAGTAAGGCGGACAGCCGACTTCGGTTTGTTGGGTGAATTTTGTGAAGATGTACTTCACCTGTAAAGGAGACCGCGTATAAAACGCTTGTACGACCACGTCTTGAGTGTTGCTCAAGTGTTTGGACCCGCAGCAGATCAGTTTAAAGGAAGACATAGAGGCGGTTCAGAGGCGAGCAGCTAGATTTGTTACCGGTAGGTACGACCAATGCGCGAGTGTCACGGAAATGCTCCGGCAACTCAATTGGGGATCGCTGGAAGAAAGACGACGTTCTTTTCGTGAATTTCTGTTGAGGAAATTTAGAGGGCCGAAATTTGAAGCTGAGTGTAGTACGATCTTGCTGCCGCCTACTTACATTTCGCGTAAAGATCACAAAGACAAGATAAGAGAAATTAGGGCTCGTACGGAGGCATATAGGCATTCTTTTTTTTCCACGTTCTGTTTGGGAATGGAATAAGAGAGTAAATGCCTAGTAGTGGTATAGTGCACCCTCCGTCACATAGTTTATGGTGGATTGCGGAGTGAATGTAGATGTAGAATGCTGGCGTTGATTCTGACATCCATTTGATTACACAGATGACAAATACTATCTTGGGATACATTAATCTACGTCTGCTGGAGCTGTACACGCTCCAAGAGTTGGGTATTGATGAATCACGCGTTTCATTTACCGTCCAATAATATCCCACACGGGCTCGTCTACAGGCAAACACCGAAGCACGCAGATTGAGATCGCCAGGAAAGTTGCAGCACGTTGTGCAGTGCACGTTAAGTTTGACTCGCAGTGTGTGGACGAGCATTAGTCCATTGGAATAACACATCACCTTTTTGTTGAGAGAACAGCACAGCAATCGGTTTTTCAACATTCTGTACGTATCGTGCATTTTCTAGCATTGCTTGCTCAAACACGAAAAGTGAAACAAGGGTTGTAGCTTATCGCATGCGTAAGAAGGAGATGAAATTAAAAAATTTGCAAATTAACTGCGCAAGTCCATGTAGTTCCATGTTATATTGGAAATGGAACTGGGGCTGGTCTCGTTTTAATTCCAATCAAAACCCGTAAATTTTATGTTGTTTTATTTAACGACCAGTTTCGGTATTGCGTGAACACCATCTTCAGAATCTATATAAATGAAGTTACAAATCAATTTTGTATCCATAACATCATGCTCTACATATGTCATGTTGTTGTTGTTGTTGTGGTCTTCAGTCCGGAGACTGGTTTGATGCAGCTCTCCACAATACACTATCCTGAGCAAGCTTCTTTTAACTCCACATAAGAACGGCAACCTACTTCTGTCTGAATCTGCTTACTGTATCCATCTCTTGGTCTTCCTCTGCGGTTTTTACCCCACACACTTCCCCTCCAATGCTAAATTCACGATTCCTTCATGTCTAAGAATGTGTCCTACCAATCGATCCCTTCTTTTAGTCAAGATATGCCAGAAATTCCTTTACTCCCCAATTCTGTTCAGTACCTCCTAATTAGTTATGCGATCCACCCACCTAATCTTCAGCATTCTTCTGTAGCACCACATTTCAGAAACCTCTATCCACTTCCTGTCCGCACTGTTTATCGTCCATGTTTCAACTCCTATTCAAGGCAACACTCCACACAAATGCCTTCAGAAAGGTCTTCCTTAAGCTTAAATCAATATTCGACGTTAACAAATTTCTCTTTTTCAAGAACGCTATTATACCCATTGCCATTCTGCATTTTATATCCTCTGTACTGCGACCATCATTTGTTATTTTGCTGCCCACGTAACAAAACTCATCTACCTCCTTTATTGTTTCGTTACCTAATCTAATTCCTTCAGCATCACCTGATTTTCTTACACTGCATTCCAATATTTTTGTTTTTCTCTTCTCTTCTTTTCATTTTATACGCTCTCTTCAACACGCTATCCATTCCATTCAACTGCTCTTCCAGGTCCTTTGCTGTCTCTGACAGAATTACAATGTCATCAGCAAAACGCAATGTTTTTAATTCTTCACCCTGAACTTTAATTCCTTCTCCAAATTTCTCCTTGCTTTCCTTTATAGCTTGCTCAATGTACAAATTGAGTAACACTGGAGAAAGGCTACAACCCTGTCTTACTCCCTTCCCAATCACTGCATCCCTTCATGCCCTTCAACTCTAACAACTGCTGTCTGGTTTTTGTACAAGTTGTAAATAACCTTACGCTCCCTATATTTTAGTCCTGCTTGCTTCGGAACTTGAAAGAGTTTACTCCAATCAACATTGTCAAAACCCTTCTCGAAATCTACAAAAGCTAGATATGTAGGTTTGCCTTTTCTTAATCTGTCTTCTAGGATAAGCCGTAAAGTGAGTATTGCCTCCCGTGTTCCTACATTTCTCCTGAACCCAAACTGATCCTCCCATAAAATACAAATAACAACAAGTACAAATGACTCAACAATCAGCACACTGCTGGAGTAACATTTTGAGGTTTTCGCGTTTACTTTACTTCAAAAGAATAACGTTCATTAGTCACTGACGTACGCCATATCAATGTTTACTACAATGATCAATCATTAATTTAATACTATATACTGCCAAAAATAATATGTTTTATCGTTACTTCCAACAATTGTACCAATGATAATCCCTACACCACTATTTCATATATTCCTCGCTCTTATTGCATTGTAAATATTTTTTTTACATATCTACTAGTGCTTAAGATATCTTAGGACACTAGCAGTATGAATAAATGTTATTTATTACATATAATCAAAACCAATGCTTCTAGAAGTAAAATGTTTCAGATACTTTGATTCTTTCATCTATATTAATGAAAATGAATTCCCGTACGTATGACAGCGCATCACTTGAGAATGTCTTCACCGATTTGGCTGATCTTTTCAATGTTCTGTTCGTAATTCTCAGGTCAACGTTTGTATGAAAGAAACTTTTTGGATAAATATCAGAATTTGAGAAACACAAACTACGCTTCCAGCTCGGATTATTTCCAAGATTCTCCAACAATTAGTTCATTCATTCGCTACTCGCCTAGCCAGCAAATACGCTGTAACGGAGCGAACAAATACTCTAAGAAAGTTAGAATAAATGGAGAAGCGTTATTCACAAAACCTTAATACAGCCAGACAGATTTAACATGAAACGTGTTTTTTTTTTTTTTTTTTTTTTTTTTTTTTTTTTCTTTTCTTTAGAAGTACGTCTGTATTATTCTTACCTCCGTGGTGTTACCGCTGGTGATATCTTTTTAGTGTTTCAAAGATAAAATTGATGTCAGTTCGTGGTATTTTTTAGTGTTACAAACAAATTGAGTACAGACTATGGTTTATTTTTTAAGACACTGGCTCTATTGCGGCGTTGTAATATCTGTTGGCATACACGCAACGCTGTGACGATTAATAAAGCGCAAGTCCAGTCGTCGCAAGTTTGTCGAACAAATCTTGAATCGCCGTGTTTTTCCCATGGGCAGTTGTGCGTGGCGTGTTCGGAAGTTGATGAATGCATATTAATAAAAACGAATTGCCGCATACATGAAAGCGCATCATACTTCATTCATGAAGCTTACAGATCAAAACATTCATAAAGATATAACTGTAGTAGAGATATGAAAATGTTATAAAAAGCATTTCTATTCTACTCGCTGCGAGATAAACATGCTAAGTTGTGCTGTAAAAATGTGCGGTTTTGTTTTCCTTTTCCCAACCATTTTTAACATGAAACAGGAAAGTTGTTTTTACGCCAAAATTTATAATCATACCTGTTCGTAGAATACAACCACTAAAAGTACTGTAATTAAATCTACTAACCTCACAGATAGAGCAGTTTGAAAGTTCTGTCTAATAACTCGGTTCCATTTGATTTACCTATACATTTTTACTTCTTTTCCCCATCAAGGACGATTCCAATAAAAATAAGATCAGAGAGAGGGGGAGAGAATGGCGGAATGAAATGGATTGAAAAAGGGGGGATGTTATAGACGGAGAGAGGAGGCGTGAAGAGATGGATATGGTGTGGGATAAGGAGTGGTGTGAAGGTGATGGAAAAAGATAGGGGGAGGAGGAGATGGATAGAGGAAGGGGGGAAATAGAGAAGGAAGGAAGGGATAGACATAGGGAGAAGAGATCAGGGTATATATCCCATACACATTAGTTACTGCGAAACGTTGCTGGGTTTGCTAGTTATTTGTAAATGTCATTTTATTTTAATACCCCCTTTTATTATAGGCCTTATTATATTGCTTCTATGCTGATTGTTGGGCCATTTGTACTCGTTCTTTATATTTCATATGACATGTAGAACATGATGTTATAGATACAACACTAATTTGTAACTTTATGTGTATAGAGCCTGAAGATGGTGATAATGTAATACCGAAACCGGTCGTTCAGTAAAACAACACAAACGTTACGGTTGTTGGTGAATACATTAAATATTTGTAATTAAAACTGCTCAGGTTGTAATGAGGTACCAGGTCTCGACCTATACTGAAATACTCATATTAATGTGTGGTATTAAGGCTGGGGGGGGGGGGGGGAGGTAGGACGTCGAACGGGCAGACTTTAAGCAGGAGAGGCACGACAGGACATTTTAATTTACACTATCTGTTCTTTCACAAATAAATTCACCAAACTTTATCAGCATGACCGGGAAGGATACAGGATTCACATTCACAGAAGTCGTAGTTCTAAAACATAGCACAATAATTTTTACTTACATGTGAAAATTCATCACTTTTTCACTTACTATTTGGTGCATTTGTTGCTATAGGTACCATTTTCTTCATATGTAAGAGAGATTCAACGATGAATTTTGCACAGCTTACAATCCATACTTACAGGTGTTTGAAACTCTAGAATTTATTTAATTAATGAAAAAAATGAATGAGTCGCTACTTTTTACATTTTATGTCCAGAAGAAACTCAAATTTTATAGTTAACAAACTTAATTTTTATCACAGTTTTCAATATATTTGCAAAATTCTACAGTTTCACACACCTGTAAGTATTGTTTGTATGTTGTGCAAAATTCATCGGAGAATTTCTCTTACTTGTGACGAAACGTGTACCTATAGCAACAAATGCAGCCAATACTAAGGGAAAAAATGATGAATTTTCACAGACAAATAAAAATTATGTTGTTATGTTTTAGAACTTCCACAGCTGTGAGTGTGAATTCTGAATCTTTCCCGGTCATGCTGACGAAGTTTTGTGAACTTATTTGTAAAAGTATAGGCAGTGTAAATTAAAATGTCATGTCGTGGTTCTCCTCCTTCGAATCGGCCCGCTTGACGTCTTACGCCCTTAATGTGTAGTATCCATGGACGACAATGAAGGCAACGACTGCGGCATCCTTTCGGCCATACAAATGGCGAATACTGTCATCCAATACGTTATTTCTGCTCATCCTGTTGATATAGTCCTGCAAGAGTTGTGGACTGACGACTCGCAACATTTGTCGTCCCATCATCTCTCATCCATCCTCGATTGGAGACTCGTCTGGAGGTCACGATCGCCGGCGAACTACTGCTAGTCTTGCAGAGCACGTTTTACGCTCAGTGTTTGGGCGAGCATTATTGTCTTGGAAATACACATGATCATCCCGATACGGCAGTATCGACTGTGGCCAAAAGAACATCTTTTAGTTAAGGATTTTGCCTTGGGGAGAGGGCGCAACCGGCAGTGGACTTGGCCGGCGAAGCCACTGAAGAAAGGACGGTCGCCCGTGCGGGTAATCGAGTCGTCTTGCTCGGGCTGTAGTGGCAGCCTGCATACTGTGCCACGGTTGGATGGTCCTGATGTGCGTACCAGCCTATCGGAATTATTCCGGCGAACTTGTGCTATAATTGTGGCCGGATCTGTTGTGGTGTTTCACATTGGTCGTTCTGTTGGAAGGAAGACAAACAGTGAGGCTTGGTGCCACCCTGTGATTTGGGGGTAATTCTCTGGGAGTGATGATTAATTTCCTGGCAGTGACTTAGGTAGAAAAACGAATACATTATTCACATTGCAGTCGGTACCCTGAGAAGTCTTGCTGTCGCGCTCCACCAGCCTAACTGCACCGGAATTTTCCAGTGATTTCAGTTCGGTTCAGACCCAGAGTTTTTCGGGCTGTTAATGTGGCCTGTTGCTAAAGATCATTGTAAATGTGCCTTCTATGTATTCGTATGAACGGACGGAAGGACCAATGGGCATGTTCGGAAGGTACCAGCTCGGGTAATCACCCCTCCCTGGGCCCGGCCTTTATCGAGGGATACGTACGTGCCCTACATGTCTACCCGGGGCGGTGAGTTACGCTTTACCCCGTCAACGGCTACGCAGAGCGTGGGTTGACCTTCAGACACGCACAGGGAGGAAAGATGAGAGGAAGGAGATAAAGGGATGAAGGAGGGAGAATCTCAAACGCCGAGGCGGAGATTAAAAGGGTGGGTCGAGGACAAGGAGAAAGGAGCAAGAGAGAACAGGAAAGGAAAAGGATCAAGAAAAGGAGAAGTCTCTGAGTAAGAGAAAAGAAACCTTGGATTGACTGAAAACGCCCGTCTCCGGGCGAAGGCACAAACCGGTGGGGAAGTGGGAAGCGGCCTGGGACAGAAGAAAGGCCGCTTCGGCTCGGGGCCCCGTGCGCGCCACACACGTACCCACGAAAGAGCTGTGGGACCCCTGGGGGGAATACGTCATTCTGTTGGAGATAATTCATAACACTTGAATACAGGATATGTTCCAAAACCCTGCTGCAAACTGACGTCCTGTCCTATGTACGGAAGGCCGCATGCGCAGTACCGCGATCCGCGCGTTTATAAGCACGAAGCGCGTGCTGGAGCGTCAGTCTTCGACTCTCTCTGAAGATGGCTGGACGTTTCTCAGCCGAAATATTAGAAGTATTCAACTTTATGCGGCTGCACGCCCGAAACTTCTTTGAACGAATGATTGATCGGAAGTTTCGCTAGAGATTCGCCCCTTGTTGCCGGCGGTGAAAGGAGGAACGGTATATTAGTGAGACGATAATCATGGAACATTTACGGTGTTGCTGGTTGGGGCGGACGGAGAAATATGGGGATACGGAGCACAGTGCAGTAACACTCGTCGAAACTGAGAATCACGTTGTGGAGAACAGCTGCCATCGCCACTAGTTCGAGGAAGCCATCGAAATTGGTAAACCTAACAGTAGCTTACAAAGGAAGGAATCCAGCCGTAAAGTGAAACGTATTCCGGATTCCCGTGCTGCTACGAACTGTTCGTAGCGACTGCCGTCACCATCGTCCCTGTACTCTAGAGAGAGCGGACTCTGTCCTCCGCCGTTACATACAAACACTGGCTGGCCGTCATCCTGGAGAAAGTGTGCTCGGCACCTAGAGGAACATGCACCGAGTGTCTGGCATTTCGTTCAAATCGACCAACAACACTCCGCTGTACAGGCTAATGCTTCCTGGAAACCGTCCTCTCTCTTGAGAACAGCCCCCTATGTTATGCCACAAAGTGTCAAAATGTTGGATGTTTGAGCGTGTCAAAACTTCCGTGTACGACCTCTCACAGGACACAGCACGTTTGAAATCGTCTATGGTTTCACATTCTATTGTCGATTGAGCTTTGCATGAACGCTCGGTAGAAGATGAAAAATATACACTCACAGATGAAGCGACTGGTGACGAGTACACATTTGGACATGAGTCCTGCAGAACAAGAAACAGCTATGACATTGAAGTTCATATACGCAGACTTAAAATATTGGACTACAGAATGTCCCTAACTTATTACGTAAAAATAAAACAGCTGTTAGATGAAATTAACTGAAAAGAGATACTTTTGACCCCGAACACTCGAGACCGTACGAAACCACGCTTACAGTAATACTCTATCGTAATTACAAAAGTAGTCTGTTAGTTTTCCTTGCAAAACACTGAATTCTACAAGAAGTGGCGTTTTAATGGAGATAAAGTACAAGATATCAATACCATAGGAGGAAATTATACGTAATTCATTGACGTCACTATATCAATACATTTTAAATCAGCAGTGCCGAACACCCTCAGCTGAAAGTAATTATAATAGCATAATACACAAACATATCCTACACACCTGTTGGTGCTTACATTAGTCCTCAAAGCTCAGATGTGTAATTTCGATAAAGTGGGTAAAAAAACTTGGAACAGAACTATGAGCACACTCACAAAAGCCACGTTTTCACGTTCAAAATCACAAAAAGCAGTTCAGCATCAAAAGCCACATTAATTACAATATTTAATTATGATATAAGAGGTCAATGTCATAACTTGCCTTTCACAACGCCTGCTTCAATATAACATCACAGAATAGGGAGCATACAGAAGGGAAAGCTCGGGGCGGGGTCTTTGATCTGTATGTTACCAAGCGTTGCGCTCGACGCCATATTGAAAAGCAGTAAACTCGGAACTATAGCCACTTAGTGCTTTGGCTGGAAGTGGACTTTTTACGATGTGCAGCTAATTTCACCCACTTTTACGAAACGAAACGGCTTTTCATTGTGCTCTCATCTGTTTAGTGCCCTATTCTTGCACCTAATTGTAATCCAATGAAAAAAAAATAGGCCTAAATTTTAATACTACTACGAAAATGTACGGTGGAATCGATGATCGTGTTATTTGGTGCTTATCTCTAGAAAAATCCCAAATAACTCAGAGTTATGTTTGGGAAATTTGTTATAAACAAGAAAGTGACTTTACAGCTGCCAAGTTTTATTTGACACGAATAAATTCGCACAAAATATTCAGTCAGACTTAGCAATACAACGTGATTACACAGAACTAATGACGTCTGGTCACATATAAAAGTTGTATTTGCTTTAGGAGTATCATTAATTTACTGATCGGAGAAGGGCATATAGAGGAATCTGTCAACCACAGAGCAGGGACATCATAAAATAATTATTCCCCTTAATCTATTTGTTTGAGTATCAGAAGAGCATTCGTTGCCAACATTAGCACGCTACGCCTCCAATGTCGTAAGTAAAATTTAACCTGCCTAGTTACGCACTATTCTTTGTCATTCATTTTATATTATTCCCTGCAACGTTAAACTTATAAAATATAAATTTACTTCAACATTTCGATGCTGTTGAACTGCTGCAGCAATAGCAACAGCGAGAGTTATCGTTAAGAGAAGAAGCAAGGCTACTTTTAATAATTATGCACACATTGCTCTCATTCGAAACTGGTAACATTTAATTTTCACTGCACATATGGCGACGTTCACTTACTGCTCAGCATGTTTTAGGAAGGTGAAGAAACTTATATCCTTATTTGTATTCGAATTATTGCGGCAATTAGGTGCTGAACACCATCGGCTGCCTTTTCTTTTATTGCTGCTCATAATAAAAACGGAACAGCTCCAACTACTGACACACAGTACTTTCTTTTCACTGCACTGCACTGTGCCAAATACTTGTTTACTTTTATGCGATTCAGGCTGTTAAAATACACATTTACCAAACAAAGATGGCGCATTACTGCACCACAGAGTAGGGAGTGATCACACGTTTACTGCTTTTCAAGATGGCCGATTCCGCACAGCGCGTTAAATTTTGGACGACAGATGCAGCGGGAGTTTCCTTTCTGCATACTCCTTATTCTGTGACATTATGTTACGGAACAAAAAAAAAACTGACTGTAAACCACTGAGTGATGTTTGATGATGGAGTAACGATCAAATATCTGTTCTACTTTGTTTCATGTACGTCATCCAAATCCTGCATTTGCACTTTGTAACAACCATCACCCACACTCTTGTAATTTAATTTCCGCAAGTGGTTTTAAGCAATACGCGTTATGGACGACATTTTATAAATATTTCAATTTGTACTTTCCTAGAATTCTGGGAGAAGTTGAGAGCCTCATTGTATTAGGTGGTATGACGAATCGTCCCAAGGTTTTCAATATGAGACCAGGTAAAAATGATCTATTACTCCAGATTGACATGAACACATTTATGGTGCAATCGTATTCTCTTTTGTAAACATTTATTGTCAGTAGTTTTAGTGCACAAAACGTAGCATCAATCTTACTGTTCCAATTTCAGACATGCCCAAAGAACTTCATCACATATACAACACTAATCTACAAATGAGAAAGTCAGATGATCTAGGTGTTTTCTAGTCCAAGTAACACTGACAACTGCTGCCTTTTAGCATATTACATTTGTTTTTTATAGAACAAATAAAATTACTAGTACAATATCTCATGTTAAGTTGAAATAAATACACTCAAACTTATGAATAGAAATTGATATAAGAGAAACAAAGTATGCGGCGGACATTTTGAATACCAGTGTCAATATTGTAAAAGAAAAGTTATTAATCTGGTAAAATAGACATTTCGTATAGGTTGTGAGCCTTAATCTAGTACTCTTTGTTTACAAACTGCGTTAAAATTACATTTACATCGAAATAACAAGTGTTTTGTAAATGATTGTCTCGAAATTGAGAACAACAGCTCATTTAGAGATAACATGTTTAAGATCAAGATAAATTTAACAATATAAGTGCTTATCATGTTAAGATTTGTGCGCACAATTAATGATTTGACAACTACAAATTTCAGATGAAATGTACAGCACATAGACGGGGAAGAGGTTTACAAGGAACGTAATGCTAATTAATAATAAACTTGTTTCGTGATACGTTTCTAAGGGTGTTTGAAAACTGTTTCCGCAAGAAAATAGTAAAATATAATTGTAAGAAATAATGCAAAAAACCCCATGGCTTACTAAAGGAATAACAATATCTTGTAACCAGAAAAGGCAACTGTATCTCTACGCAAGGAAGAGTAATGACCCAAAGACAACCAAATATTATAAAAAAACTACTGTGCTATCTTAAGAAAAAGTTATTAAGAAATCTAGAAGCATTTGTATCATATCTGAGGTTAGTTAATCTGATAATAAAGTTAAAACAATTTTGAATATTATTAAAAAGTAGGCAGGTCAACCAAGAGCACAAGAAGACGGCATTACTATCAAAGCAGTTGGAAACCTCACTAACAAAAGAGTCAGGAGTTGGAAACATATTAATGATTTTTCCAGCAGGGTGTTAAAAGCGTTTTTCCCAAGAGTAAATAGGATAGCAATATATGCAATAGCTCTCTAAACCACGGTATTTTCCCTGATGGACTGAAATATCGTTAAAGCATCGCATAAAAATGGGGATACGTTTGATGTCAACAACTACCGCTCAATCTCACTACTGACAGCTTTATCCAAAAATTTTGAAAAAGTAATTATTTTCGTGTAGCTTCACATATTAGTAAAAATAAAGTTCTAACAAAATGTCAATTTGGTTATCAGAGGACTTTTCAGCAGAAAACGATATATGTATTTTCATTGATGAAATATTAAATGCTCTGAATAACCGGATATCACCCGTTGGGAATTTTGTAATCTCTCAAAGGTTGGTATAAATCATGGAATTCTTCTATGTAAGCTTAAGTATTGTGGTTTGAGTGGTACAGTGCACAAATGGTTTAAATCATACTTAACTGGAAGAGTGCAGAAAGGTGAAATAAGCAGTTCACAAAATATGCAAAAGAACAACTATTTCCTCTAACTCGGAACTATGAGTAATCGGGTCCCACAAGGTTCGGTCTTTGGTCCTTTGTTGTTCTTAATATACAAGGTGTTTCTAAACGATCCAGACAAACTTCGTGGAGTAGTAGACGAAGGCTTGAGGAACAAAATAAGGTAGGGAACCCGTCACAGAAACGTCACCCAACGGCGCTACCGAGCGTCAAAATTACAGGTGCTGACGCCTGCGGCTAGGCCATCCCTCGGGCGGCGAACGCGTCGTTCTATGCTCACACAGACCGCGGGCAGGTCTGTAATATGTGGTTTTTGATATTTTTGGGGTTTGCGAGTGATTGCAGCGATCGCCGGTGGAGAAGATGGAGCTAGCAGCTGTAAGGGCAGGCACTGTTTCCCATGAATGCAATCCTTGCAATGCTCTCTTGCCGTGATGGCTGATGGTCACGTACTTGGGCTTCTCTGTCAAAACCTCCAACATGATCTCCGATGTTGTACGCTATAGCATAGTATAATGGATGTAACTGACAGGGTATGGCAGAGGTACTATTATGTTTTGTAGACTAGCGTCATTTCGTGCAGCAGCCATCACCATCTACGCTGCTGTAGTGTACAGCGGTGGGCCACATGATATGAATAACGGTAGATATTTCGTGATGTCGACGCCTTTATTGTATTTAAGGGAAGGATACCATAAATGCAAGGAAATGAAGAGGAGCAAAGTGTGTAGATACCGAGATGCGCCAGCACCTATAATTTTCACGCTCGGTAGCGCTGTTGAGTTTACATTACCGGACATGGGTTTCCATACCTCATTTTGTTCCTCACGCCATCCTCTACCATCCCACGAAGTTTTTTGGTATTTTTTAGAAACACCCTATGTATTACTAAATTACCATTCTAAATTCAGGAAGATACTAAGCTAGTTGTTTTTGCTGAAGATACAATTATAGTTAATACCGCCTGAAAAACAGGGATTAATTGATGAAATTGTAAGTAATATCTTTCAGAATATTATTAAGTGTGTGGTGTCGCATAGGTATGAAGTGCGCGCCACGTACTTACGCCGCGCGCCGCCATGCACGCACGGCGCAGCGTTCTTACGACGTCAGCCACGAGCGCCCTCTGCTGCAACTCCGCTCGTGGCCACCACTGGTGGCATCGTTTACTTGGGACTGAGATAGGAACCAGTTAACACTTGGGAATCAGATAGGCACCAGTGAAGACTTGGCTATCGGATAGGCACTAGAAATCATCAGTAGGCAGGCCTCTATCTAATCTATGTATCAGCATTCTGCAGTCAAGAACTATGTAAAACTTAAGTATTACTAAGTCTCTATGACATACATATCTCGTTCTAATTTACTCTAGTGTTTCCAGTTTCTGCTGTCCCACTGGCTGGTCACCTCCGTACCTGCACACGCGTGCATCCTTTATTCCTGTGTCGGCCTCTTTCTACTCGGCCACCGACACCAAAGACAACAGGCGAAAACGAGACACAACAAAGTGATTCGCTACAAATGGACTGTCATTAACCTTTGATAAAATTCGGTATATACAGTGTCATACAGTAAATGGCATGGCACTAATAATAAATATAGACTTTGAACAGAAATCTGTAGTTAAGGTAGAATATTCAAAAATTTTAGGTGTTTACATTGATGAGGACTTAAATTTGAAAAAACACACATTGACAATCTGCTGCAACATTTGAGTTCAACTATTTATGCAGTCAGGGTCATTGCAAATTTTGGTGATATTCGTCTCAGTAAATTAGCTTAATGTGCCTATATTTATTCACTGCTTTCGTATGGGATCATATTCTGGGGCAATTCAACAATGAGTAAAAAAGTATTAATTACACAAAAGCGTGTAATCAGCTTAGTTGCTAAAGCCCACCCAAGATCATCCTGAAGACATTTATTCAAGTACCTAGGGGTCTTCACAGTAGCTTCACAATATATGTGTCAATTATGAAATCTGTTATTAACAATCCGACCGAATTCAAACGTAATAGCAGTGTATATAGCTACAACACTAGGAGAAAGGGTGATCTTCACTATTCAAGGTTAAATCTAACTTTGGCTCAGAAATGGGTGAATTATGCTGCCACAGAAGTCTTTGGTTACTTAACAAGTAGCATCAAAGATCTGACAGATAGCCAACAATTATTTAAAAAGAATTTCTGAATAGCAGCTCCTCCTACACTTTAGATGAATTTTTAGATAAAACTTAATAATTTCGCAATATATATAAACACGTTCAGCATCAAAGCGAAATGTCGTAAATATGATTTTTGGAACAATTTTAATCTAATATAATCTAACCTATTTCATCTGCTTTTACCAAATATGGATTTTGATGACATGTAAGTATTGACGTATTTTTCATTTTGAATTTTGGGCTATTCTTATCTATATCAGCAATGACAGTTCGGAAATATGCGATGGAGATCATGAACACTTATTTCCATTAGTTTCTGAACTTTAATAACTGTGCTATGGTGAAATAAAACTTTGATGATGTTTTGATACATAGTACAGCTGTATTCACTTTTGTAAACATTTGTTCATAGACAGATTTTTAGCTATATTTCTGTAATTATTTCCCTTGTTAATTGTCATTAAAACGAAACGGTCAGGTCTATACTTAAGCTCTACCTAGTGTATACCTTCGTGTGTTTTGCGCTGTTTTCATTACTTTAAGCAGAGGAATTTTGGTAGTGATGATGCACTAGTATCATTGAATTATGTATAATTTCGGTCCTATGGTACTGATATATAGTTACTTTGTTTGTCTCTATTAATATGTTACGTGTGACAAAATGCAATTATTAATGTAAATGACACAGACAATCTTTTTATTATCGTCGAGTGTTATTCTAAGCATACTCCTGATCGGGTTCAAAAATTCCCTTGTGAGTGAACAGTCTGAATGACATTACCTTCTATTCTGGGCGTGGTGTAATCGAGGATTACGAGTAAGATGGCAGACCAAACATCTCGTTACTGATTCTTCATTTAAGTTACAAGTGTAACCTGTCCTAAAACAACTTAGAAAAGGAATGGTTTCATTTCTAACTGCTACACAAGCTTATACAAAGACGAAATTTAATTTAATGAAGCAATTGGAGTAAAAGCTGAAAATATGGCCAGTAAGCAATAAGTGAGCATAATTTATGAAGTTTCTCGTACGTCATCAATGATACTTGCTATCTGATTTCCAAGAAAGGATGCAGCTAGAAAACACACATGTGCTTTGACTGCGGCTTAAGACAGTATTTATTTGACACGTTCGCAGAAAAAATAGTACTGACGATTAAATATGGCGTTCTGTTGTTCTGTAACGTCCAACGTGGCACATACTTCACAGGAACAGTTTTCAGTATGCGACATCTCATGCCAAGTGCCTTTGTGCAACCGCAAATAATGGCTCTACGCTGTTTTAATGGGGCACAACAGATTACATAAAATTGCAGTTAGTTACTAAATGAAGTGATCTGTACTAAAAATAATTAGTGTCTAGAGTCTAGTAACTTCTGTCTATATTTACTTCGTATCATGCAATTAAATGTTCTTTTAAAGTGTTATAGCAAATGGTGCACGTGTGTCTAATTTTTCTTTTTAGGACAGGAATCACTAATATAATTATTACTACACTGCGGATTTTTAAGTTAAACCTATTCTTTTCTTGCGTCCCTAGTTGCAAATAAACTTTTTATGGGTTTCATGACCAATTAAGACGGAAACAACTAATTTTATAAAACCTAAAATTACTTACTTCGACGTTAATGACTAGTTTTGCTATTTCAGATTTAAAATGATACAAGACATGTGTTTTACTGTTTTCTAAAGATTTTACTTGCTTCTAAGAATGCCACTGAATTCTAATGACAAAAAGTCGAAAGTAATGCAGCTTGCATATGGAGTGTTGCATAAGGCAAATGTTCAACGAAAATGAAAATTGAAACAAACGCTACTAACGAAGACATCTGATGAATCCAACAAAAGTAATCAGTTCTACAGTGACAGATCAAACTATCGTGGTAGCAAACATACCTTTTCGAAAACTTGAAAATTATGTTTACAAAGTTTTCTTTAGACGTTTTAAGGTTTCACGTACACGGAACGCCTATCAAACGAATATGCTAGAACAATTTATTTTCATATAAATATATGAAATGTCTGTGTAGCGTTTGTATTGCTTAAAAAAATTTCATTTCTTAGAACAAGTCTCTCGCCTACGTGCATGTACTCTATGTAAACACCGTATTTTATAATAAAATGTTCTGTATTATGTATACGTTACCGCTTATTTGTATTATTTATATTTTTTCAGTAAATATTTTACTTGTCATGTATGTTTATGTGAGAAATGGGATTTGGATAATTGCTTGGAACTGCTTCAGTCAGACCAAAGAGAATGTTGTATGAAACAAGTGACTGTGGCGCATTGGGCAGTTGCGCGCGCAGCTCAGCAATACGTACCGCGCCGTGACAACTGTGGCAAGATTAATAGTCGGAAACCTTTTTCAAAAATACGGTACAAAAAAGCGACAACCACCATCTAAACATGTATTCTCTAAAAGATTTTTATTTTCGGTAACAGTTTCTACCAGAATGAATAGACTATTTAGAAATACTAATATAACAATTGCCTTCTCAACCCCAAATCTGCTCTTTAACAAACTGAGGTATACAATCGGGAACACCAATGACCTTGACTTTGGCTCAGAGGTGTATAAATTGACATGTTCAGTCTGTGACAAGGCGTACAGTGGACAAACAGGGCGCAGCTTAGTGACACGTTTCAAAGAACACATTTCAGGTGCTTCACAGAAAAGAATCAGGAAGGTGACATTATACAGAGTCTTACGGTTCTTCACACTGCACCTAAAGGTTTGCTATTGAACACCTTGCAGAAATTAGAAATATTTACTTACTACAAAAATAATTCCTTGACACTCCTCAGCGAACAGTTGGATTTTAATGAGTAAACTTTTTTCGATCTTTTCGGAGGTGTCATTTAAAGGATGAATGATTTTCTGTTAATTCACTAAATAGTACTGATTACCTCTTATATTTAATGGTCTTCCATGTGGAATAATAATTATAATGCACCAACGTCTCCACGGAAATGACTTCCCCGACGACACCAACCGACGCCATAAAATGACGATTGCAGACAGCCATCGTACACTAACATCCCTGGCGACACTAACCGACACCAGCAGATGGCAACGCAAATACTGTCTGCTGTGTTCCATGTGGGCATCAATAACGAAATAGAATCAACATGGTAACATATGTCTACCCAAATCATCTCTGATGCAAGCAGCCATGGTACCGTAGAAACAGCGTCCCTGACGTCATCTACCTTCAACAGCACACGACGATAGCATTGGCCCTCGTTTTAAATGATTCTAATTGTTATGAGCACTGTTTGTAATACTGTACAACATTCCTTTTTACATATTTAATCTAAAAATTATTGTACATATTTAACTTTATTCGTTAATTTTAACTTATTACCACTGTCAATTCCCAGTGTCTGGCGATGACGTCATGAAGATTGTAATGATACTGTTGACCCCCTCATCTCAATGTTACCGTACGATACCATCTGCGTCGGACCCGGAATCGTGTGGTTAAATAGTGATAAAAGTTGCGTGTGAACTTAGTTAAAAACGATATAGCCAGCTTAGGAATCAGTGTAGAACAGTGTCTCGGTGATACAGTGATTAAAACAAGTGATAGATTTCATTAATTAAGAGATTCATATAGTTTCTTTCCAGACAGTTCTATAAACAATACTTTTGTGATTGTTCATTATTTCAAATAAATAGACAGACGAAGGGTAAAAATTTTTGTAAAACATAAAGAAATGAAAATAAATAGCATTGTATATATGTTAGGCTCATAAACAAGTTGTGTTGACCAGCTAATTGTGTTATTTCGACTATTACATTAAGTATCAATATTGAATTCTTTGTATATATTGACTGACATGAGATTTGGAGTATATTTTGTGAATGGCCATGACATTTGATTGTTCAATATATGTTAGGAACATGTATGATGAATTCATTAACAAATTAAATGATATTTAACATCGCATTTTGTTATTAACAGAAAAATCGGAAATTTCGTCTTAAAAATACATGTGCCATCTAAAATTATTGTATGCATAGTTTTCATTTTATATTGTGATTATTTTTGTATACATGAAATGTTGTACTGTTGTGTTCGTTAATTCTAAATTACTATATTCAATTGTTATGAACAATGGATAATGTGACGTCATTATTGCCGATGTTATATATTTGTCTCACCGCCTTGCGTGGGGGATTTCGAGTTTTGGCTTTTCTGAAGTGCATTGGAAGCTATGTCAGTTTGTGTTTTGAAATGGAAGTACTACCGTTCTGATGCTTTGTAATTTGTGTATGTTTTGAAGTTGTTATGTTTTGGTAAAGAAGAAGTTTGATTCAAATTAAAGAAGATGTGAAAAATTGTACCTACGTGTATTTATTTCTACCACGATGCCTCAGGAGAATAATTTTGAGCGAGCAGAACCCTCATACATCGCAATGTTTAAAAGATGAGTATTCGGTTTGAAAGTGGTAGAATGAACTGTAATTACTTAAAATATATTAAAATGTTATAAGATACATGCGGCGAGTTTTAGTTATTTAAAGTATGGCAACTCAGCCATCAGCAGCAGTTCATTGACTGTGACGGAAAGTCGCTGCTCGTGACCACCAGCAACAGCCAAATGGGTAATGCTATGCTTTTTAATTGTTATTTGGAAATTGTAATGCGTAGTTTTGACATCTGTTTGTAACACAGTGTCTTCTGCATTTTATTTATAATGGATTATATCTGAAGATGGCAATAGATGGTTGCCGAAACCGGTCATTTTAAAAGTAAAATATTGTGATTTTAGACTGTTTGATTAATTTATCATGTATTTTCGGTTTTCGTTGGTTGGGGGTTTAAAGGGACCAAACTACTGTGGTCATCAGTCCCTTTTTCCAGTCACAGATGACATAAAACATCGCTAAAATGGGACAAAGTGTTAGATTACATCAAACCGGAGATGGGATATGTCAGAAATAAAAGAAGCAAATAAAGGGGGAAGAAAGGAGAGAGATTTAAAAGAAAATACCTGAGTGTCTAGGCTGCAAACACATTAAAACCACCTGCCTAAAAAAATTAAGCAATTGCAGAGCAAATAGAGAAATCACAGACAAGAAACATGAGATGGAATTGTATAATCCACTGATACGAATAAATCAGCCACAGCGGCATTCTCACCTAAAACAAGGTTAGGGAGTCAGGAAGATTAAAAGTTTTTGTTTGCCTTGTAGCGGCGAAAGAAGGACATTCCATTAAGATGTGGGCGACAGTCAAATGCTTACCACATTGACACTGAGGAGGGTTCTCGCGACGTAGAAGGTAACCGTGCGTCAGCCAAGTATGGCTGATACGGAGTCGGCACATGACGACGGAATCCCTGCGGGGAGTCCGCATATATGACTTCCACACGTTGGTTGTCTCCTTTATCGCCCGTAACTTATTAGTTGTTTGCAGGGAACGGCACTCTGTATTCCACGGCCCAAGAACTCGACTGTGTAAGTTCGGACGAAGGTCAATAGCTGGGATACCTATAACCAGTGTAGATTTATGGACAGCATCCTTTGCCAACCTATCAGCGAGCTCATTTCCATTTATCCCAACGTGTCCTGGAGTCCAGGGAAAGACTACTGACCGTCCACGTCGATCGATGGCATACAGGGACTCTTGGACGGCCTGAGCCAAAGGATGGCGAAGGAAGCACTGATCGAGGGCCTGTAGACCGCTCATGAAGTCACTGCAGATGAAGAAGGTCTCCCCAGGGAAGGACGGAATATGCTCGAGTGCACGGAGGATGACTACCAACTCTGCAGTGAACGCACAGCAGCCTTCTTGTAGGGAACGCTGTTCGTTATGTCCTCCGTGCACATAAGTGAAGCCAACACGACCTTCCGCCATCGAACCATCCGTGTAAATCGAGAAAGAGTTTCGTTGTGAAACGTATTGTAGGCATTTCGCATTGGAATCCTCGCTAAATTTCGTGCTTCAGTGTAGGATGGGCAATTACAATGACTATTATTACACTAAGGTATAAAAGTTCTGGGATACCTCGTAACACAGGACTGGGCACGTGAGCTGCCGAAGAGGCTGCCGGCGGCCACTGAGGGCGTGAGTGGAGATCTTGCTGGATCGATATGCGCGCAGCTTCTATTCTTTGAGGAAACTGTGCGACACTTACCACAAAGTCATAACCAGCTCGTATTCTCTACCTCGCGAACATGACTGTAGACTTCCAATAATGCCCGGTCGACAGCAGAGGGCTGAGTTTGTAGTAATTATTACAGTATGTAATAATTATTACAGTGTGACATTGCAATTAATTCTAACGACACAATACCTATCAATTGTGCGTGTCGTCTGACGAAACGTAGCTTGAAAGATAAATTTGACAGTATACAGATGTATCACCGAATGGTAACGAAATAACAGGTTACAAAGACAATGAAATTTATGTAAGGTTGCATGTTTTTATGTACCATCACTTCACAAAAGGCTTCGCATTTCAGTTATTTGAGTAAAACAGTACTGTTGTTGTCAGTGATGTATGTTGTTAAATGCGGTATTAAAATTTTCCAGTAATTACTGTAAAACTTAAAGTCATCAAACTGTTTGTTCAATATCTCGTTTTAAAGATTTATTTGATATACATGGGGTGATTGGAAAGTTTTATGGATGGATCCGCTACTGCTTACTGCTTTGGCGGATAAGTACACGAGGGTGGGAACTGAGTCATTGCCTCGTCCTTGACACCCTTTGACGAGAATACTACGTTTCCTTTATTCAGATCGTTGTGGCAGCTGGAAAACCCAGAGTACGCGAAGGAATTTGTCCCCCTTCTTACACTGGTGTACCGTACGTCTCTAGAAGAGCGTAGTGTTCCGAAAGATTGGAAAATGGCGCAGGTCATTCCCGTTTTCAAGAAGTGACATCGAACAGATGTGCAGAACTATAGGCCTATATCTTTAACGTCGGTCAGTTGTAGAACTTTGGAACACGTATTATGTTAGAGTATAATGACATTTCTGGAGACTAGTAATCTGCTCTGTAGGAATCAGCATGAGTTTCGAAAAAGGCGATCGTGTGAAACGCAGCCCTTTGACAAGGATGCTATATCTTCTAAAGTTGTGAGGGGGCCAAGCGGGGCGCTTTGCCTCAGTGCCAATCGCAGAGGTGCGCGAAATTCTCTCAAATTCAAACGTTCAAATGTTTGGAGAACTTATGGGACTTAACTACGGGGTCATCAATCCCTAAGCTTACTAACTACTTATGAACTAGCTAATACTAAGGACGGCACAAATATCCATGCCCGAGGGGGGATTCGAACCCCCGACCGTAGTGGCCGTGCAGACCGTGACTGGAGCGCCTTAGTCCCCTCGGCCACCGCGGACGGCAAGTTGCGAGAAAAATCAATGCGGTGTAATGCAAGCTGAAAGAAGGAGCATTGAATCACACAGAAGAGAAACGCATAATGGGTACGCAATGATGAAAAACATTGAGTTCAGCACACTCAAAGAAGAAAACACAAAGAGTAAATAAACATAACTGGACTAAAAATTTACAGCAGAATATCACAGTCTAATATATACAGTCGCGACACTACCGCTGATTTTTGTTATACTAGGCGACTACAGCGCTCCTTGCGGGCGTAAAGCCACGTTGTTCTATATCGTATACGAGACGTGTTGGTCGTTGTTACTGCTGAGCGTTTCTGCGTGGGCATTCGAAAATGATTTACTACTGAGGCAAATGTATGGAAAAGCAGTGTTCAGTGTGGCCATTATTAATGACTGAAAGGTTAAATATGTTTTCTGTTTTTCTAATGGAAACCACAGTCTAACACATAAACCTATTTACCTGACTGTGATAATGACTGAGGCTCATCCATATTCTATGACATTTAAACTGTCGTGTAATCGACGTATTATCTTAAAATAACATATAACTGAAATAGTCTCGCAGAAAATTTATATTAGACGAAAGTTTCATTGCCAGTGGGTTTTCTCATAAGTAAAAAGCAGGGGGGAAAACCTTTTTCGCGCCTTTTAACACCGGGAGGGCTAATTACATGCTTCTCATGTGCGAAATACTGTCTTCACCAGCAGAGTAAGGTGCAATGTCTGAAGAATTTCGTCATAAATATGTTGCAGTTAGCGTCAGTTTATTCACGATTTTTTGCTAAATTTATATTTATTGACATTTAACTGTCCCCTGGAAGTTCAATTATAGGATTGTTTGCGCAAAATACTATGTTTATCTATCACTACCAGGTAGGTAAGCTGCAAGCAATCTCTAAAGAAGTACTTCGTAATATATTGCAGTTTGTGTCAGATCACAACGAGTTTTTGCTCGGTTTACGTTTCTTTTAGACTGTCGTGTGTAAAAATACTTAAATAAAGCTTGGAATGCAAAAATATATATGAAATATTTAGCAAACCACACAGAAAAGTAATTACAAGCGGGCATTATTAATGTGTCGTATACGGCGTTAAGGAGCAGCCGGCTTTACGACCGCTTGGAGCGCTAGTGTCGCTCCAAGTGTCGGGCGGTAACAGCTTTCACAGCAGTGAGTGTCGCGACTGTATATATTAGACTGTGAGAATATTGTAGCTGGCTGATCACGAGGGTAATAAAGGATGAGCCAGCCACTCTGCACATCATAAAACAGGTCAGACAGCACAAAATAAGAAGAGTAAAAATCTGTGAGAGATGGGTGCCTGAGAGATCAGGCTACGCCGTAGACTCATAGTGGCGTGGTGGCCAAGTCCAGTGGCGGACTGACGCCCGCGGACTACTGGACTGACGCCCGCGGACTACTGGACTGACGCCCGCGGACTACTCGACGGCCGTGCAGCAGGTACCTGCAACCAGCCGTCGGCCTGCAGTGGCCGGTGTCAACGTCCAGCCCGTGACGTCGATGCTGGCTGGCCGCTGCATAACTCACGCTAAAATGGTACCACAAACAATTACGGCCGGTTCGCGAGGCAGGACGGGATGTAACCAGCGTTCTCCACTCTGGGGCTACCCATATATCCACCCGCTGCCACTTCGCTGTACATCGTGAGACTGTATAGTGTGAGCTCTCCACTACTGTGGCTTCCACTGTCCAATACCCTCCTCAGATCCTTGCCATTGCACACATTAAAAACGGTGCTGCACCAACACTATTCTATGGGATCGTAATCCACTGCATAAAAAAATGGAACAGAGATACACAATAACAACATAACAGTTCTCATTATTGCTCAAGGAAACAATTTGGCAATTTGTACGACAAAAACCTAGACATTCTGAATTTGTGTTCCACATTGCAGCTTACACCAGTAAACATAATATCCTTTAAAACATCATCTTCCACTGAAGCATGCTTGTATTAGTCGTGGTATGCTACCCAAGTAGATCATGAAGGGACTGTTACTACAGATTTTCCATATTGACAACGCCGATTCGGCGTAGATCTCTCAGAGTGGTAGGTGGGCCATCTCGTCCATAACAATGTATCACAGACATGACATAAGATTCATGCCTGGAAACTGTCGTCCATTAACACGAACCCCTCGCCGATATGCTGTATTAACTCTCAGAAAGTTTGATTAAAAGCCGTTTGTGAGGTACGGTGTCAAAAGCGTTCTGAAAATCAAGAAATACGGAATCAGTTTTAGATCCCTTGTCGATAGCATTCATCACTTCGTGTGAGTAAAGAGCTAGTTGTGTTTCGCATGAACGATATTTTCTTAATCCTTGTTGATCTTGGGTCAATAGATCATTCTGTTCGAGATAATTCATAGTATTTGAATACATGATATGTTCCAAAACCCTGCTGCAAATTGACGTGAATGAAATAGGCCTGAAGTTTAGTGGGTTACTCCTCTGCCTTTCTCGAATATAGGTGTGACCTGTGCAACTTTTCAACCTCTTGGTACAGATCCTGCTTGTAATCATAATGTTCAGTTGGAAATGGCTTACACGTACAGTAGCTGATCACTGCCAGAATCAATACAAAGTGAGTGCTGTGGTGTCAGTAACAACATTACAGAGAGTCCTCGCGCTGGTGTGTCACCTGCACCAGCGGCGCGGCCCAGTGGCGTTGTGTAAGGGACTGCCGATAGTGGTGCAGCGGTAGCGCTAATGGGTGTTTGCCAATTAATTACTCAACTCCCTCGGTGGTCGCGCGAGCGCAGCGCTCCAGCGACCGCCTGGAGCCAGCGCTAGCGACCGGCAACTGGGGCGCTGCAGGTAGGCCAGTCGCCTGTTTGTCCAGCGGGCATCCTCCTAATTGCCCTACATGCGTGCGCGGACAGCACAATACTCTCACCTGGCTTCGTGTTATTCACTTGCTACACACGATGGTTCAGCTGCCTTTACCGATGTTGTTTTATGCAACCTGCTATCCACATTCACGCACAGCCTCTCCAAAGATCTCACCAGACTTCGCCTTCAGGAAGTATCTTCATACACTGGTTTGACAACAGTCATAGGTAATGATATGAACAGTTATAGATGCTGGTAGTATCTACGACATCAGGTATAAACGGGCGGTGCATTCGCGTAGTTATCATTCATGCTCCCATGAATCATATGTAGCTTTCACTCGGTGAATACTAGACAGAAGACGAATCTACATTTGCATCACACCACCTTGACACTTGTGCAGAAAGATGTACAGTATTCTGCAGCATCCATTTTCAATAAGCTGCTACAGGAGGTAAAGAATATTAGCACTAACCCACACGCTTTAACATCTAAATTGAAGAGTCAACTCATGGCTCCCTCCTTTTCCTCTGCCGAGGAAGTCTTAGAAAAGTTAAACAATTAAGCTAATTCATTTTTTCTTTATTGATTCTTTTCACTTTGTCTTAAGATGGTCGTGTGCGTAGGACTACTTAAAATTTTTTTATTGCCATTCTTGTGTAAAAATTCATGTATTGAATTCTTCCATGACCATGGAGTCACACTCCTCAATTGGGTCCTATGGAACAGAAAACCATATTGTTATTATTATTATTATTCCAAAGGATTATGGTCGCAGGACAGAAATTAATAGACTTGGAACACGGAAACGATCGCTGGAACAACACTGGTCAAAACAGTTAAGGGGCAAGTTGAAATATCTATGTTCTCAAATATTGTAATCGGCAGAATGAACGAAAATTGTTTGTCTTCTTTCTGTTGGTTGTATGGCGTGGGGAAAACAGAGATATTGTTAATAACAGAAATTTGCTGTAGAGAGTTTTGGTGTTGGCTTCTGTTTACTGTAGCAAACGAATTACACAAGCAGTTGGGTTCAGATAGTGTAGTGAGCAGATAGTGCAATGCAACAACGATGTGGCTTACCCGAAGCTATGACATGGAGAGCCATACGACGTCCGAAAACGGAAAGGACAGAGAGGCGGCTGCAGCTACTGTACTGTCCCATAGTCAAATTTCCAGGACCTGTACGCGATTTCAGACAACAGGTATCATTAAAATAAGGCAAAGCCAAGGACGTCAACGGGTAGCATCATCAGATGACCGTTATCTCCGGTTAACAACACGTCGACACATGAGGCTGCAACGCACACTCCAGACAGCCACAGGAAGCGCAATTTCACTCAAACAGTACGAAAATGCCTTCGGGACTGTGGTCTCTAGCCACGGAGGCCTATGGTGTACGTTCCACAACACCGTTTAGCCCGTAGAAACTGGGCGGAGGAAGACGAGGAATCGAGTCGTAACGAATGGTGCCGGGCTCTTTTCACAGAGAAGTCAAGATTTTGTAGTTAGTCGAACAATCGTCGTTCCCTCATTTTCAGAGAACTCTGGATAATCTTCCTTATGTGCAATAACATCACAACACTATATCAAGATATCATGGTGGTGGGCAAATGGTATGGGTAGGATTCGGTATTGGTGGACATTCGGACCTCTATGTCGTTCAGAATAGCACTTCCGTCTGCTCAGAGTTGTGGAGACGAGGACCATCGGCCTTTTGTTCTGGCCTACGCTGGTGCCATAGGAGATGGGTTCCTCCTCGCGGTCAATGTCGCTCGTCCCCACAGAGCTGCAGTGGTAGACAACACTGCTGAAGCTGAGGGAATTGAAAGAATGAAGTGGCCAACTTGTTGACAAGACTTAAACCCGATTGAGTATGTCTGGGATGCACTTGACAGACGCGTTGTATCCAGCCCAGCACGACGCACAACAGTTGCAGCCTGCATATTTCACTCATGGATGAATGGCTAAATATCCTTCAGGAGCTGATTGATAACCTCATACTGACCATGCCACGCAGGTGTGCAAGAGTACTGACTATCCGGAGTGATCACACACCGTATCAGAGGGCAATGAGAAATACTTTTTGATTATTATGGTAGCTCCATCGTGCCTCACTAAGTAAAGGCAATGTAAGACTCCAGGAAGGATTTGAGACAGAAAAATATCGTACTGTACCACACTCAAATTTCAATTCTAACCAGTCTATATCTATAAATGTGAATATCTGTTCGGTGTACGCTTATCACGTCCGAACGACAAGACGCAGAGACTTTAATATTTGTACAGTTACTAATTTATACCTGAGGAAGATTTTATAGCGATCTGATAGATATTAATAATTTGAAGAATATAACGCGAAATGCGGAACAATAATTACTCTTTGAAAATTATATTTACTCTTTGAACATGGTTTTATTGGTTGCATTGTTGCTTGAGGGTTGATAATAATAAAAGGGTGGAGTATATTGGGATGGAAAGTTATTGGTGTATATAAAATGCTACGTGTGTGTGAATATTTCGCTCTGCGGCGAAAACTACAGAACGCAAACGAACGGTCTGTGTGTAATTGTTGACTGAAGTCTACCGTTGTACACCATAGCAGTTCCATGCCGATAGCTATAAGGGGTGGAAGATATGGTGGTTGAAAGCCGTCAAATTATATTAAAAAAATTCGGACTGAAGGCCAGCGATGACGTTTGCGACTCTATAGCAAGGCGGTTGCATACAGCGAAACGTGATGCCACAGACCATATCTTTGGTCTATGCGTGCTACAATGTCTTCAGCTCTTTCTCGGTAAGGATAAGCATACGAATAAGGAAATATAAGAATAAATAAATAAAGCAGTAAAAAAAGAAATTTCTTTTAATACATCTCTTTAAAAAATCGATTTGACGTTTCGCGCATTATCTATGACAATCAACCAACACGCGAGCGGAGCCGCGGGTTTAAGCTAGTATCTGTATAAAATATGTTACCATGTGTATATTGTACAACGTATCTCACCTGAGGTCTAATTGTTTTGAGCAGTGTAGATTAAGAATTATTAAGGCAATTCAGTATTCCGAGTTGGAGTGGGGAGAGTTTGCACAAAATACTAAATGTCAATTATCAACTCTGGTAGCGGACAAAGCTCTTATGAGCGACAGCGATGCTGTGAAATTAGGTGTTGACAGGTTATGGCAACAGACGACCGACTCTAAAGCCTCTGCTAAAAGCACGACATCGCATGCAGAGCATCATCTGAGGTCATCACCGTATCTGTTGGACCCTAGAAGACTAAAAATCTGTGACCTGGTCAGATGTGTCCCGATTTCACTTTGTTAAGTGCTGATGGTAGGCTTCGAGTGTGGATCAGGCATGACGAAGTCGTGGACCCAAGTTGCCAGGAACGCACCGTGGAAACTGGTGGTGGATTCATAATGGTGTGGGCTGCGTTTACATAGAATAGAGCCGCGGTGGAGTTGCCGTGCCTTGTAAGGCGCCTTGCTGAGGAGCGCGCGGATGATCGCCGTCGGAGTTTCGAGTCCTCCCTCGGGCTTGGGTGTTCGTGTTGTCCTCAGCATAAGTTACTTTATGTAGTTTCTAAGCCCAGGGACTGATGACCAACGTAGTTAAGTCCCTTAGATTTAAGAACATTTGAACATTTTTAACATAGAATGGACTGGGTCCTGTGGTTCAACTGCACCGATGTCTGGAGACCAGTAACAGCCATATACGGCGTTCAGGTTTCCTAATAACGACGGAATCTTAGTGGATGACCGTATCATGTCACCAATCCACAACTGTTCGCCAATGGACTGCAAAACGTCCTCGAAAATTGTAGAAAATGATTTGGTTACCCAGATTATTCTACACGAAATCCATCCAACTTGTGTGGGTCATAATCGAGAGGTCACTTTGCGTACAAAATCCTGCATCGGCAACACTTTACTGCGGTTTGTGAAAACCCCAATACACCACTCATCTCACCCGAAGAAAAAGGAAAGGTAATCATTTAACTGCAATTATCTGTGCATTTGCATAGGTTGTCATATTTTATTATATAAGTAATATCACATAGTGTTGTATATCCATCACTTCATGAGAGGCAAAGTCATGCCAATCATGGAGATGATGAGGATGCTGTTGACAGTGATCACGACGCAACATCAGAGCAGGAAGAGATGACGATGAAGATGAAGTCAGTAACAGTTATCTCTGAAAGGATGGGACGTGCACATAGGGGAAAATAGTTTTCACGACTGAAAGTAAACTGAAGTTCGCCCACTATCTTAAAAAAAGGTTCCAGGAGCCGTTGTTAATGCCAGACGATGTGCAACATTATTAGTACAATTACTGATACAGTGTCTGTCCTTTTCGGACACGTCCGAAGAACAGACACCATATCATTAGTTGTATATATGCACCCAGCAGGCAATTGATCATTTCAGTGCGGACGCATTAATACACTCGGTTCCTTGCGGGAATGCAGTATAGGCTGCGAGCAGGAGGAAGTAAAGGCTAGTCTACACGACGAAACTAGGTTGCGACACTTGTTGCGTGAAATGAATTGAGCGCAACTGGTTTCGTGTATGTCTGTAGACACGGCGCCAATACTATACACTTCAGATGATGATGATGATTGGCGTTTTAGGGCGCTCATATACACTTCAGTTTCGTTGTTTTGTGGTGGCGTAGTCGCCGTAGAATGAAGGTTTTGGTATACTGTAAGAGTTGTGGCGGAGCTATTGCTCCTCTGTGTGAAGTCGCTGCATAAGACTAAACACAAAAAGGATAAGAAACGTGTTTGGATTCGTGACTGGATTAAAAAAAGACGTCAGCTCGGTTCCTCAGCGAACTTGCTGCACGAAATTGTGATCGAAGATCCTAGAAGTTATTTTAATCAACTTAGAATGTCACAAGAGCAGTTCACGTTCCTTTTAAACAGAGTTAGTAATGCAATAAAGAAACAAGATACTGTTATGCGTGGAGCATTGTTAACAGAACTGACATTTCAAACTGGATTACGTTTCTTGTCAAGTAGATATTTGTCTCTACAGTACCTGTGCCGTGTTCCCAAATCCACAATTGTCATAGTTCATATGTATAGGTATTTCGAATTGAATGTATTTTAGTCTGCAATTCACTAAACGTCAACCCATCAATAGTTAATTCACGAATAATTTCTTCAAGAGCACTAACACGCCGCTGCTTATTCCTGAAATTTTCATCGTTAAAATCGCACAAACACCCATGCATCGCATATATGTTCAAACACCAAATTATTTCTTCCGTTTCCCCCTTTATGTTTTTTTTTTTTTTTTTTTTTTTTTTTTTTTTTTTTTTTTTTTTTTTTTTTTTCTGTATTGGTTGAAACACGCGCAATCAGTTTCGCCAAAGTTGGAAGGTGCCGAAACTGTTCAGTTTCGCCAACGAGTTGCGCGAACGCCTGCCGCGCATGCGCACTGGCCAGTAGCGCAGTTTCATGAAACCTAGTGTCCTCGTGTAAACTAGCCTTAATGGACAGGGGGCACTACCGTCGTAGTATGCTACAAGGTGAGAATTCGAGTTGAAACGGAGGCGTACCTGGATAGCCCAATTGCTTAAGGCGACCGCTGCCCCACAGCGGGAAACCTGGGTTCGAACTCGGTCCAGCACAAATTTACAAGTTCGCAGTTGAATTTAATTCAATGTTCCAAAATAATCGAGATGTATCAATATTTCGAATTCGTAAGATCAATAGTGTTTCAAATGTTCAAATGTTTGTAAACCTATTACAAGAAACTGCTACGTTCATCAGTCCGTAGACATAGAATCTATTTAAACTAACTTATTCTAAGGACAACTCACACAAACACATGCCCAAGGGAGGACTCGAACCTCCGGTCGAAACGGCCGTTAGTGTTTCCATATCGTTCAATAGAGTCATTACCTCCAGAGCCTCTTGACGAAGTTCAGAGAAAACGGAAGTGTTGTGTTAAATTTCCCATGAAACTGAGACGTGAAAAGAGAAAGAAAACGTTGCAAGAGGTGTGGTAAATATTTATAAATCGAACACGTAGTAATAATCTGTAATGATTGTGTCATACAGGAGTAATTACATGGTGAACCATGAATGTTTATTTTGCTTATTCGCTATGTTGAGAAATTATCATGTTGATTGTTACCCTGTAACATGGGCCATGTCAGTGCATGCTACGTAATTTAGAGCATTTACATTTAACTACATTATACTTACATTTTGTTAATGTATTTAGTTAATTCAATAGTACAACTTTCGAAATAAACATAATGTGCAATACTGTACTTCTCAATGTTTGTAAATGACTAATTTACGTTGTGGTTGTTCTTTCGGACGGAGTGCTAGAGTCTCTTCCGTGATTGTTCCTGATGAAGATTTGCAGTAAACTGGCAATTTTATGAGTTATGATAGCACCTAATAACGATCTAAAATCTCATAAGTGCACTCTCAGCTAGAGTAGCAATAATTGCGCAGTTCGTAATATGTGTTAATAGCTAAGGGATTGCGTCGTAGACTCTGATATAAAGGTTTTATAGTTCGAATCTACTTACATGCTGCATTTTTCCCTCCCTTCTCTAGAGTTGTCTCCAGTGCATCGGCTATAAAAGATACTTGGACACTACCATACCATATCACACCATTGCATTATTTAAGCATACTGTCACTTTTCAGAGCATTTCACATTATTGTTTCGAATATGCAAGACTTACTGAAAGATTAAATGTACTGTAATAATTGTAGAGAGCGTCTAAAAAATAATATTTGTTCATGTGCAATGCTTTCGTGGCCCTTTTCTTAATATTTCCACTACACAGCTTGAAACTCTTGCAGTGATGATCTGTTCCGTAATTGTGCGAATTAAAGTCAACAAACATTTTTCCATGCCTGTACCTTCTAGGCCGTAGTAACTTCATCCGTTTCTTTCCTTTCTATTTCGTCGTTACATCGCCCAAAAACGATTTATAGAAATAAATCTCTTTCATGAGAGCGTTCAATATCGCTCTTTTCCCAGTTTACTTCCTTCCATGTTTATAACTTCAAAACTTCGATAACAAATATTGTATATCTGCGGCTGACGCGCAGTTATCATGGCGATTGACTATTTTATCGGCGTTGCTAGTATCTTCCATGCTGACTCAGACCAACGTTGAATCAGCTTCAGCTATCATACATTAAAGCGGAGCCATGAAAACAATTTAATTTCTGAACTAACGTCAGGTTTGATCTCCAGACAGCGAAGTTTATGCAAAGCGCATGTAAACTTTTAGTATATGTTAAACTGAGACATTAGTATGTAAATATGAATTAAACATACTTAGTATTGTACAAGCGTAATGTGTATTGCGTTTAATCATCTTACGTAGAACATAGTAACGAATGAAATATATACAAACATCGATTTTTATAGATGTAGAGTACAAATCCCACCGGGCGGGCCACTAGTTGATAAATAAAATTAAATTTTATTTGTTTCACTGTGTATTGATAATATACGATAATATTAATCCACAGTAACAAAATACAGTTTAGTAAACCACTGTTAATACCATCATAATTTATAATAAACCATATAAGGTGTCTAGCTTAACACCCGCAGCTTCGCATGCGCAGGCTCGTTGGTCTGCACCAGTTGTTTCTCCCTCTTATTATAAATTTTTATAGATATAGCTTAAGTACTACCATAATGAAATGTTGTGATACTACTTGTGGCCGCGGCAGAAAGGCCATGCGTATTTAGGCGCCATGTTGCAGTGCGCGCTGCTCTTCGCCGTCGGGGGTTAGATTCGCCCCTCGCGCACGGTTGTTTGTGTTGTCCTTAGCATAAGTAAGCCCAAGTTAGTTTGAGTAAGTTTAATTAGTTTGTAAGCCTTAGGGACTGATGCCCCCGTAGTTAAGTCTCTTAAGAGTTACAAACATTTGAACATTTGATTTTACTACTTGTAGCCCCCTATGGCACCCCTTAATACTTGAATTTCGAAAAATACCCCCAACATGTGTCTTTTAAATTCCAACAAGTATGCAAATATGATTTTTTGTAATTCTTGGTTCAACATTGGCTTAGTAGCAACGTATTTTCAAACAAGGTTTGATCCCCTATTTCACCCCTTAAATGATTAATTTCCTGAAAATACCTAAATTCTGACTAACAAAACATACCAATTTATGTGGTTGTAGCTTCAAAATTACTGTAATAGCAAAAGATTTTAGAAAAAGTGTCCCCTTTCCAATTTAACCCTCTTGATGGTTGAACTTCCAAAAATACCGAAACACGTATTTTTCAAATTCTAACGAACAATACAAATACCAATCCTTGCAGCTCTAGCTTCAAAACTGTCTTGACAACAATGTGTTTTCGAAAAGAATTTTTGATCCCCTAAGTTGTTGAATTTCCAAAAATACCGAAACTCTTGTCTTTTTAATCTTGATCAAGAGTCCATATCCTAAGCTTCATAGTTATAGCTTGAAATTTGAGTCAACAGCAACCCATTTTTGAAAATCATTTTTTGTGCCCCCTATTTTATCCTCTTATTGATTGAATTTCAAAAAATTCCGCAACACATGTCTTTTAAATTCGAACCCTGAATTAAAATCCGAAATTTTCTGGTTTTAGCTTCAAAATTGCCTAAGTAGCAACGTAGTTTCAAAAAACGTTTCATCCCCTATTTCACCTCCTTAAGGACGGAATATCGAAAACCGCTTCTTAATTGACGCCTACAGAGTGAGATCAACACCCTCTTCAAATTTCAAGTTTCTATCTTCAGTGGTTTGGGCTGGGCGATTATGAGTCAGTCAGTCGGGACATTGCCTTTTATATATAGAGACTAGCTGAAAACCCGGCGTTGCCCGGGTATTTATTTATTTATTCCTGCCATTTTTCGGGCGTATATTCATTTGTATAAAGGCTGTATGTAAAATCTCTTTGGAATACAATTAGTAGTAAAGAAGTAATACATTAAAACTTGGTGCGTGATGGGGCGGTTTTCCATGAACGTTATTGTTTATGTGCTCATATCTCGTGAACTTCGTCTCGTACTGTCATACAGTTTAGAAGGTACGCTCAAGTATATGCGTGAATACTGGCTGTAAAATTTCCTGCGGCTACAGTTTGTAGTGTATGAATTATAAATTGTAACGTCATCCGAATGCTGTAGTTTTAGTCCACGATCAGCGGAACGTAACTATTTATGTTCAAATGTTTGTAAAGTCTATGGGACTTAACTACGGGGTCATCAGTCCCTAAACTTACAAACTACTTATGAACTAGCTAAGACTAAGGACGGCACAAATATACATGACCGAGGGGGGATTCGAACCCCCGATCGTAGTGGCCGTGCAGATCGTGACTGGAGCGCCTCAGTCTCCTCGGCCACCGCGGCCGGCTACAAATTGTAAATTGTAGCATCATACCGAATGCCGTAGTTTACTCCATAAACAGCGGAAAAGTAGTAAGCGAGAAACGTTTTTCCATTCATCATTTTGCTATGGGTGTCAGCGAGAAAAAGTTTAATAAAGGTTTTAAATTATGTTTAAAGTTTATGGCAAGTCGTTAAGTTCTCTTATTCTCATATAAAGTCTCGGCGCATTATGTGGCAGTTTTCTGCGATTCCTATTGTTTACGATGTTATATCTCCTGGACCATGTGTCGTATGTGCTTCGTACTAGTACAGCAATTGTTACCTCACGCTAAGGAATGTGTGTACCAAATTTGGTTGAAATCGGTCCAGTGGTTTAGGAGAAATTGAGCAGCATTGTCGCTAAATGCAGCAGTTGCAGGCAAATTTCATTGTGTATAACGTCATATCTCGTGAACTATATATCTTACACTTACGGCGACCGTCCTCATGGATTGAAGCTTACGTGTACAAAATTTCATAAAGATTGGAACAAAACTGTAGATTTGTATGCAACACGTACAAATACACAGACACTCTGCTTTATGCCGGCCGCGGTGACCGAGGAGACTGAGGCGCTTCAGTCACGGTCTGCACGGGCACTCCGGTCGGGGGTTCGAATCCCCCCTCGGGCATGGATATTTGTGCCGTCTTTAGTATAAGGTAGTTCATAAGTAGTTTGTAAGTTTAGGGACTGATGACACCGTAGTTAAGTCCCATAAGCTTAACAAACATTTGAGCATTTTGAACTCTGCTTTATATATTAGATTACATTGCACACACCAGTAGCGTAAGAATTCCAAGGGTCACCAATGCCGGATAAGAAAGAAATGTTCAGAAGAGCTCCGTGACTTTGAAGCGTGTCAACCAGACGTTACCTGAATTGCAGGTGGATAAGGGTCATTTCAACTATTAGAAAGCACCACGAATGACTGCTAAGTTCCCAAATACGGCCAGCGTACTTGTTAGTACTGTGCGTAGGGAGTAAAAAGAAAGCGGCACAACGGTCAAGCAGCTCCCAATAAGCCACAATTTTTGTAGTAAACTGCTCAAAAAAAATGTTCAAATGTTTGTAGAGCTTATGGGTCTTAACTACGGGGTCATCAGTCCCTAAACTTACAAACCATTTGTGAACTAACTAATTCTAAGGACGGCACAAATATCCATGCCCGAGGGGGGATTCGAACCCCCGACCGTAGTGGCCCTGCAGACCGTGACTGAAGCGCCTCAGTCCCCTCGGCCACCGCGGCCGGCGTAGTAAACTGCCATAGTCTTTTAACTTTTGGCTTTTTAAGAATAAAAAACGAACAGGTTTCCAATTCATGGGATGGAAAGCTAATAAAAACGTCACTGCTTGATGTGAGATAAAGGGATGCCAGACAGCAGTATCAAGTTGCTGAGTGCTTCAAGCCATGTATGGCTCTGAACACTGAGACAACGGTTGTCGCGGGGAAAGCTACGAGCGGCAGAAGACGTAAACAGAAATCGAGCAGCGAGCGCGCCTGGCGAGACAAAGACGGTAGAGAGAGTCAAGAGCTCGCTCTGTCGTCGCGACAGGCCTGAGTACGGTGAGTGCAGTGCTAGTCTGGCAGAGCGGCGCGAGTGAGTCAACATAAATCTGTTCGCAGCAGGCGCGCCGTGAATCACTGTGCGAGGCTGCCGCGGTTACGTCACAGCCGCGCTCTGAGCCACGGCGACGCACACGACGGGCCGGGAACACAAGGACCACTCCTCCTAGCTCGTTATCCCCAGGAAAGTGATCACGTATCACGACACGTTTTGACCTTTTCATTCTCAAGGTTGCGCCTAGACAACACCCGTATTAAAGGCTGCTTTACACAGTAAAGTTTGTTGTTGTTGTTGTTGTTGTTCAATAACAATAAAAACAGCCTAGATCGCTAAAATTATATTTTTTTTTAATTACAATGTTTCGGCACCTGCCATCATCATGCTGAGATATCAAGGAATCCTCAATTTCTCGTTTAAGGGTAGTATGTAGAGTAATAATCGTAGAGGGAGACGGAGGAACGACTACAGAAAAATGGCTGGGGTTGTTACAAAGATATGAAGCAGTTTGCTCAGGGTAGAGTAGGGTGGAGAGTTGCATTAAATCAGTCTCCGGGCTGAATGCCACAACAAAAACAACCACTTTTTTTTTTTTGTATAAAGAAAACGAATTTCTTGTACGAGTCCGCGATCTTTATTTTTTCAATAATAGATCGCTAAAATTATATTTTTTTCATTACGACGTTTCGGCATCTGCCATCATCAGATCTGCAAGACGAAAGAACGAGTGTGCGATGTACAATTGAATTACACAGAACGTTTTAAATACAAAAATATAAAACGTTTTTACACGGATACAATTGTATACTCGCCTAAAAACCTCTGAACTTACACAGTAAAGTTCAGCGTCATTGCTAAAATATCTACCTAGTAGGTACCTGAACTGCAGTCTTCAATAAAAATTAAACACATATAAAAAATTTAGCTGACAGGTGGCGCTAGTGTAGAACATTGTCATAAATTTTTAAATTTAATATTCTAACTTTAAAATCATGTAAAAAGTGGACAGACAAATTTTAATGTTCTACACTAGCGCCACCTCTCAGCTAAAGAAAGTTTTTATATTTGTGTGATTTTTATTCAACACTGCAATTAACGTACCTACTAAATAGATATTTTACTGTGAAGTTCAGAGGTTTTTAGGTAAGTGTATAGTTGTACCCTTGTGAAAACGTTTTAAACATTAGTATTGAAGACTTAATGAGTAACCTGATTGTACAACGAACACTCGTTCCTTCATCTTGCATATCTTAATCAAAAACTATAAATTTAGCGATCTATTATTGAAAAAAATAAAGATCCCCAACTCGCACTAGAAATTCGTTTCCTTTATACGAAAAAAAAATTGTTGTTGTTGTGGCATTCAGTCCTGAGACTGATTTAATGCAGCTCTCCACCCTACTCTACCCTGAGCAAGCTGCTTCATCTCTTCGTAACAACCCACAGCCATTTGAACCAGTTTTCTGTATTCGTTCCTCGGCCTCCCTCTACGATTATTACTCCCTCAAACGAGAAATTTAGGATTCCTTGATGTCTCAGCATTTGTCCTAGAAATAGATCCCTTCTTTTAGTCAAGGTGTGACAAACTTCTTTTCTCCCCAATACTGTTCAGTATCTCCTCATTACAGACCCGTACTAGCCATCTAATTTTCAGCATTCGTCTGCAACATTACATTTCGAAAGTCTCTATCCTCTTCCTGTCTGAACTATTTATCATACATGTTTCACTCCTGTACAAGACAACAATCCACACAAATGCCTTCAGAAAAGACTTCCTAACACTTTACCCTTTTCATTCCCAGTGTTGTTCCTCGACAACAACGAATGAAAAGCTGATTTATACCGTATTATATGTGTCAATCCTTACAGTCGCATTTTTGTTAACAAACAACGTGCTTCTAGTATGACATTTTGCCATTTGATAAGGCCACTTCAGAGGCATTAATCTATCCGACTTGGAGGTTATGTTACGTTGCCGACAGTACGTGTATGAGTGTGAGCGTGAGTGTGGTTCATTTTATTTTATTCCAGCAGTGAATTGTCTTGTTTGTCGTGCTGTGGTGAAGCGTATACTGGCATTATTGATCTGACAGTGTTAACTATCAATAAAATAACGTCCCAAGTAATAATATACCTTGATATAAACCTGTGTGTTGCGCATGGTATACATGACTTAAAAAATCAATAGTTCCATAAAAGAATTTAAAACGCTTAATTTGAGGTTGAGTGCACTCTATTATTACAGAAAAAAACTTAAGTTTAATTTTTACAACGCTGAATTCATAATGTGGGAATGAAAGGGTTAAATTAATATTCTATGTTAAGAAATTTAACTTTTTTAGAAACACTGTTCTTCGCAGCACCACACTGTATTTTACATCATCATACCATTGTATGTTATTTTACTGCTCAAGTAACAAAACTCATGTACAACTTTTATTGTCTCATTAACTAATATAACTCCTTCAGCATCGCCTGATATTATTACACTACATTCCGTTACCCTTCTTTTGCTTGTTATTCATATTGTACGCTGCTTTCATGACACTGCCAATTCCGTTCACTTGCTCTTCCAGGTCCCTTGCTATCTCTGACAGAATTACAATGCCATCGACAAACCGCCAAGTTTTCATTTCATCGCCCTAAATTTTAATGTCATCTCCAAATATCTGCTTTTGTTCACAGCTTGCTCGATGTATAAGTTGAATAATATTCCGGAAAGACTTAACTCCTATCTTACTCCCTTTCCATGACATATAAAAATATACAACAGTGTATCGCAATAAATCACATCATGTTTCAAGAATTAATACGTCACTTCTTTACACATACTACACCATGTGATCTCCAAAGAGATGACTCACCATTTTATGTAACACCAGCTGTAAACCCGGCGTTGTCCGGGTTTTTATTTATTCTACACTCTCGTAGTCCACCTCCCCTTCCCTCCTCTCTCTCCATCCATCTCTTTCTCTCCCATCTCTCTGTTCCTTTCCACCTTTCCTTCTCCCGGAATTTTTTTTTGCAAGGTACCCTCTGTCATCTACCGTAAAAACACGTATATACCCAGTGAACTTCCTTTTAAGTTGAAAGGTCATGTGTACAAACGTTCATCAAGATCGAAGATAAAGTATTCATTTTGTCAAAGTGTATAAGTTAAGTACCTTCCACCATGCAACGAACGAAATTTTATACAGACAGTGACATTCCTCTTGTTTTTAAAGTCAAGCGTTCAAAATTTCAAAAATATCGGAACAAAACTATGGATCTTTATGCAATAAAACATAGGGTCACATTGGAAAAGGCACTTTGTTACTCTGAAATTTTCCAGTTTTATTTCATACAAACCTTGTTCTGAAAAAAAAAAAAAAAAAAAAAAAAATAAGGATCTGTGAAATCGGTTGAGCCGTTATCAAGTTATGGCGCGACCAAGGTATTTAGGGATCCGAAACTGTAGATTTCATCAGTCTGTAAGAAAAGTCTCCTCCGCCATGCACCTTTATTCTGTCCTATTCCAAAATGCTTTCTTAGCTGACGCCTTCTACCTATAAACTGCATACTGACAAAATTTCAGCTTCGTAGGTGCAGTAGTTTTAGATATTTCGTGTTTACTCAGGGACTAAGTGCGTGAGTAGCCTTTCGAGATTATATATATGTTGCAACCAAAGCCCGAAGAGCGGCCAGATCGCGAACTGTCCGGCCACTTCGCACTTTGGCCGGGTGGATTGGCCAGAGTCCGATTACTGGAACGAAGCGACGCATATCCGACTTTGGCCAGCCAGTTCGCGACTTGGCCCAACACCACCTAGAAGACAAGGCCTTACAACAGGCCGTGCCTACGTCACACTTAGAGGCCCCGGCCGCCACCTCACTGGCTGTTGGCTGAGGCACGCCTACCGCCGCGCAGCGGCCGGCCAGTCAGATGGCGGACGGGGCCTCTAAGTGTGACGTAGGCACGGCCTGTTGTAAGGCCTTGTCTTCTAGGTGGTGTTGCTTGGCCGGAGGTTCCTGGCCAGAACGCGATGTGACTGCACACATGTCGGGGAATCCCCGTCTAAATCGCACTAGGTGCTGTAATGTGGCAACAATCTAAGGCAGTCACCATATGTCTCACTCTCAGTGTTAACTGTGCCGCGTACGTAGTAGCTGCTGCCTTTCAGAGAGGGTCGTCTTTTATGTTTTTCTTCCTCACAAATTGGATTATTTGTGAGTACCGTTACGTTTTGTGGCATTTTTCTTTCCCGTATTAGTGAATTTTTCAGCAGATTTTTTGTCAATGTTTTTTATTGTTATTTGCCCCACTCTTGCATTAATCAGTAATCGAACATACCGGTATTAATTATTTGCTTCTAACTAGGAGACCACATGCGTATCGGATTTTAGAATCTTTTGATATTTATGGTACGTGAAGTTCAGAATTCAAATAACAATCAGCCAAAGCCATTCGACGCAATTCTCAAAAATTCTCGAGAAAATTGACTTTGAAGTTCTTCAATTACATGCAAGTACTAATAATTAAAACTTCAATAGTGTGTGAATGTCTAGCTTTAGTGGTAGCGTTGTGGCCTTACACCGAAGAAGTAGGGGGTTCGAATCCCGCCGTGGTAGGTTTTTTTTTCGTTGTGTTTTAATATCTAATCGTAATTTTTACGAAAAATTCACGTATTTTTGTTTGTTAGAAATTTTCTAATATGTATAAAAGGTTGTTAGTAATGATGGTTTCACTCAAGAAAACATAACAAGATACATTTTTTACAGTATTGGCTTCACTATTAGCCGAATTCGGTTGTCTTAGATTGTTCAGTTAGTGAAAAGGTACGACGATGCAAAACTGTGCCTACCGGATCGAACGAGGACGTGAAACTAATGATAGAGAAGATTCTATCAAACGTCGTTCAGTCATCATCACCAACCGTGTTCTCCAATCTTTGGTGAAATGATCACATATGGATGGTTCACTTCTAAATTGTGCAGTTAAGAGAAATCTTAATGAACGTAAATGAAGTTTGCTTTCCACTTGACATATCAAAGAAAAATTGCGACTGTAAATATGCGACCATGTGCTCGATGTCGTGAAAATTGTTTTCCATGTTTTTACGACGCTTCTCACCCTGGCATGTCTGAGACCACATCGAAATGATTTTTTTTATATATTTCAGTATTGCTACAATTATGAAATTTGCACTGCTTCTTGTGTTTCCTTTTCGTAAAAATTTAATCATTATGGATAGCCTTTTATAAAAAAAAAAAAAATATATAAAATTACGAATAAACAAAAATACGTTCATTGTTCACAAAATTCCATTAGATTTTAAAATGGTGTAAGTATTCGAAAACGAAAAAAAAAGAAAGAAAACCTATCACAGCGGGATTCGAACCACCGACTCTACCGTTGTGAAACCAGAACGCTACCACTTTTTTATGATATACCTAACAAACTTTATTTAATAGTTTATTTAATTTTCAATTTTATTTAATAAAACATTGTATCTACAATTTATGTCTACCACTCATTTGATTGAGCTACACCGACAGATGCTGCAATTCCTTTAGTTATTGGTACTTAGATGTACTTGCAAACTTCAAATTGATTTTCTCGAGAATTTTTGAGAGTTTTTATTGACGTTCTGAACTACATGTACCATAAATATGAAAAAAATTCTAAAATCCGATACCCATGTGGTTTCCTTGTAAGACGTAGGCTGCTCCCTTGTAAGGGCATTCGATTTCACTTGTTCGTATCATTCTTCGGCAGGTTGACCCATGGCTACGTCACATGGGGACGATATTCACGATGAAGTTGGGATACTTGCAAATGCGGAAACGATACTTGATATGAAAAGCAGGTTCCTGGACACTTTGCATACGCTGCTGCAAGAAAAATAGCTGTATAATCTCCAGAGATAGATACTGTTCTTTTATAGAGGACGTTAAGCAAGTCAAAGCAAAGTACGATGTTATGGAAGTTAACGGAAAAGAAAAACTTATTGCACCAGTAACAGAAGACAATACTGGTATTTTGTATTATGTCCATACCTAAGAACTGTTGGAAATTCTGCACGAAACTCACTTAAAAATAGGACATGGAGGTCGCACACGGATGGAGAAGGAACTGCACATAAAGTACAAAAATGTCACCAAAGAGGTCATTACTTTGTATCTTCGCTTATGCAAACCGTGTCAGATTAAATTATCTAATCCAAAGAAAGATTTAGTTTCCAGACCTCTAATATTTAAAGAATTTAATTCAAGATGCCAGGTAGATCTGATAGACACAGAAAGTAGCCCTGACGGGGAGTACAAGTTCCTACTCAATTATCAAGAGCACTTAACTAAATTTATACTATTACGACCCCTGAAAAACAAAAGAGCAGAAGAAGTCGCTTACCATTTGATTGACATCTTTACCACTATAGGTGCTCCAAATGTGCTACAGTCAGATAATGGTAGAGAGTTTTCGAACAAAGTTATAAATGAGCTGAGTAACATGTGGCCTGAACTGAAATTGGTACAAGGAAAACACAGACTAGGCCAAAGCCAAGGTTCCATCGAACGGGCCAACCAGGATGAACAGAATATTCTATTGACATGGATGCAGACAAATAACCCAGCGCATTGGGCCGAGAGTCTTCGATTCTTCCAATTCATGAAAAACCGTTCTTTTCATCATGAAATTCAGCAGTCCCAATACGAGCCAATGTTTGGCTGTAAAGCAAAGGCGGGACTGAGTACTTCACATCTGCCTAAAGAAATTAAATAACAGTGACAGAGGAACTCCTTGAGAAAGTTGAAAGAGAAATGGACGCTATAAATTTAGGGACTACTCCCAACAATGAAACTGACACCATGGAGATCGAAACATCGGGAAGTCAAAATCGGTTATACGACAATAATAAGCCGAAAACATACTGTGTGGTTTGTGAAGAATTGTGTGGTGCAGCTCATTGTTGTATATTCTGCGGCGAAAGTGTCCAAGCAAAATGTGAAAGAAGTAATGAAACAGGTGAAGGATATGGAGGAAACGTTATTTGCAAACTATGTTATAACAAGCAAGAAATCAAGAAGAAAAGGAAGGGAGCTCACGACAATTTGCAAGCACAAGGTGCTAAGATGCTTAAAAATTCAGACGCAAAATTCGCGCCTGCAAAAGTTGGAGACAATGTTCGCATCCGTATACAAGATGTTGACAGAGGTCGCGGAGATCCCAGAAGCGTTCTTGCCGTTGTGATGAACGTCGAAGGCACTTTCTACAAGCTGGGAACAGAGCATGGTGTTCCGAAGCAACTATATGTCAGAAACAAGTTCTATATTCTGCCCGAGAAAGTGATCACGCTGGAATCCGTGCCCAAAGAAGAAAACTCATTGCGAACCATATCGTCCTTACAGTCACTGACCAGTGGCCAAGGATACAATCGATGCAATTGCTCTTCTAAATGCGCCAGAAATAACAAAGTATTGTGTAATTCCAAATGTCATAAAAGCTTAACTTATTGTAATAAGTGAATACCGGCTGTATTAAAAATATTTATAATGTGGACGGGCTGTATACATTTTATTACAGAGATTGATAAATTAATTGCATACAGCTGCAGCCCAACTTTATTTATCTCCCGATTCTGGCCGATCGGTCTACGCCACTTCGCGAACTGGCCGGCCAAATCCCGAAATCAGGAAAAGTTCGGACATTGGCCGGCCAATTGAAGGCGATATTGGCCACTTCGCGACTTGGCCGGCCAGTTCCCGATCTCGCCGATTTCGGGCTTTGGCTGCAACATATATAATCTTGAATTATGTGTCCAACAAAAAACTTTATTTTCCAGGTTCTTAGAGTGGAATATTACGAAACTACCAGTGAAATTTGTTGTAAATGGAGTTGGTAGTAAAGACGTTGTAAATTACAACCTCATCCTTATTAGGGGGAATTTTCATGCATAACATTGTCTTTGACGCCATAGCCCCTAAACTCTATATCGTAATACGATATTATTTCAATGGTACATTCAGTGGTGTATATGTAAAATGTCTGCAAAATACGTCGCGAATAGAGTTAGTAGGAAAGACGTAATAAATAAAAACGTCATGCGTGATGAGGTGGTTTTTCATGAACCTTATTGTTCATGACTCCGTATCTCATTAACTGTTAGTCGTACTATGATAAAATTTCGAACGTACGTTCAGTAGCATGCGTGTATACTGCCTGTAACATTTCTCGCGAATACAATAAATAGTGTACGAGTAATAAATTGTAACGCCATGCCAAATGCCATAATTTTACAGCATGAGCGCCGAAAAAGTAGTAATCGACAAAGGTTTTTTTTTTTTTTTTTTTTTTTTTTGCTGGGTCTGTCAGCGAGAAAACGTTTCCTAAAGGTTTTAAAATTTTCTTTAAAGTTTGTTGCAAGTCGCTCTCCTCAAATAGTGTACTGATTAAGTCACGCCGGCCGCGGTGGCCGAGAGCTCTGCGGCGCGCCAGTCACGGTCTGCACGGCCACTCGGTCGGGGGTTCGAATCCCCCTTCGGACATGGATATTTATGCCGTCCTTAGTATTAGTTAGTTTGTAAGTATAGGGACTGATGACCCAGATGTTAAGTCCCATAATCTATACAAACATTTGATAAAGTCACACTATCACGTGCCACAAGACGGGGTAGTTTTCATTGTTAATGACGTCATATCTCCTGCAAAATGGGCCCTATCGCAAAATCCTTTCTTAGCTGATGTCTCCTAGCTATAAACTACATTAATGCCAAATTTCAGTTCTGTAGGTAAAGTTTTCGTGTTTAGTCAGTGAGTGAATGAATGAGTCAAGCCAGAAATCTTTAGGCCAGTCCATTACAGGGATATTATTGTCGTGTAACCATTCTGCCACAGGCCTGGCATTACGAACAGGTGCTCGATCGTGTTGAAAAGATGCAGTCGCCATTCCCGAATTGCTCTTCAACGATGGGAAACGACAAGGTGCTTACAGCGTGTAGGTTTGTGCTATGATGCCACGCAAAACAAGAGCCCTCCATGAAAAAATATGACCGCAGCATAACACCACCTGCTCCGACTTTTATTCTTGGCACTACACACGCTGGCAGATGACGTTCAGCGGCTATTTGCGTTATCCACACCCTGCCATCGGATCGCCACATTGTGTACCGTGATTCGTCACTCCACACGACTTTTTTCCCCTGTTCAATCGGCCAATGTTTACGCTCCTTACACCAAGCGAGGCGTTGTTTAGCATTGACCTGCGTAATGTCTGGGTTATGGGCAGCCGCTCGACCATGAAATCTAAGTTTTCTCACCTCCCGGCTGTCATAGTACTTGGAGTGGATCCTGATGCAGTTTGGAATTCCTGTGTCGTGGTCTGGATGAATGCCTACCTATTACACTGTACGACCCTCTTAAACCGTCGGCGGTCTCTGTCAGTCAACAGACGAGGTCGGCCTGTACGCTTTCGTGCTGTACGTGTCCCTTCTCGTTTCCACTTCACTCTTACATTAGAAACAGTGGACGTAGGGATGTTTACGAGTGTGGAAGTGTTGCGAACAGACTTCTGACACAAGTGACCACGTTTGAAGTTCGCGACACAGATGGCCACGTTCGATGTCCGTGAGTACCGCGGAGCTCCCCATTCTGCTTTCTCACGATGTCTAATGACTACTGAGGCACTGATATGGACTACCTGGCAGTAGATGACAGCACAATGCACCTAACATGAAAAACGTATGTTTCTGAGGTTGCCCGGATACTTTTGATCACATTATGTATCGGGATATTTTGATGTGAATGTTTTTGAAACTGTCAGATAAGTTGCGAAGCTGGTTCTGCTCTTTTACTTTCTGACTCTGGCCAGGACACATTCGTCTTTTGTTGTGCTGTACGAAGAGCATGTTTGGTTCGTATAGCCGGCCGCGGTGGCCGAGGAGACTGAGGCGCTCCAGTCACGGTCTGCACGGCCACTACGGTCGGGGGTTCGAATCCCCCCTCGGGCATGGATATTTGTGCCGTCCTAGTTCGTAAGTAGTTCATAAGTAGTTCGTAAGTTTAGGGACTGATGACCCCGTAGTTAAGTCCCATAAGCTTTACAAACATTTGAACATTTTTTTGGTTCGTATATTTATTGATATAGAAAAATACTATTAATAATGAAATGTTTCTTAAATATGGAGCCAAGAAATGAAATATTAGACAGTCAATATAATAACAACTGAGGAAGTTATTAGTAATTTAGTATTCGAAGAGTGCGCTTTTAGAGTACCGAAGAAAAAGCACGAGCATTTTAGAGGTGGAATTGCCATTTCGCAGGTTGCTCTGAACCGTATAGAGAGAGTATAAGCAGCTTCACAGCTGCAAATCATCTGTCACATCGTGTGTAAATCCACAGCATAGTAAGTCAGTGCCGAGTTTTGGGATGCAGCACTTTGTGCTGTTAGTCGTAGTAGGTTAAGCGAGTTTCTGATATCTGTGTACGTACACCTTTCGACCGAGAAATTTTAAGATTTTACCTCTAAAGAACTATTAGACTGAGCTTTTACGTGAACTGCAGGTAATTAAATGTCTCTTTCGTTTTGATCTAACACGGTTTCAGGGTCGCTCATTTTCTAAATGCGTGGCAAGGCAGGGGCGTAAATAATTCCTTCAGTTGTCTTTTTCAAATTTCAAATGTTTGTAAATCTTATGGGACTTAACTACGGGGTCATCAGTTCCTAAACTTACAAACTACTAATGAACTACTTACGAACTAGGACGGCCCAAATATCCATGCCCGAGGGGGGATTCGAACCCCCGACCGTAGTGGCCGTGCAGACCGTGACTGAAGCGCCTCAGTCCCCTCGGCCACCGCGGCCGGCAACAGTTGTCTTCTGGAGCGGGAGGAGGGGGGGGGGGAGAGTGAAGGACATACATGTCTTCTGAGAGAGGGGGTGTTAAGTTACGAAATACCAGAAGTTCACACAGATCAGTGTCGAACATATTTGCTGCTAGAGGAAGCCGTATCGACGTTTAAAATCGGAACACACAGGTTGCAGCATTGTGAGCGAGTAGTAAATAAATAAATAAATAACAGATAATCTCCATGGGAATGACTTTGGAGGGGGGGCGGATATAAATAATAAATTCCCCCTCTCCGTTATAAAGGCCCCTGCGCAACGTCAGAAATAATCTTTCGTTGTTTGTTGTTGTTGTTGTTGTTGTTGTTGTGGTCTTCAGTCCAGAGACTGGTTTGATGCAGCTCTCCACCCTACTCTATCCTGAGCAAGCCTTTTCATCTCCTCATAAGAACGACAACCCACATCCACTTGAATCTGCTTACTATACGCGTCTCTTGGTCTCCCTCTGCGATTTTTACCCCACACACTTCCCTCCAACGCTAAATTCACAATTCCTTGATGTCTAAGAATGTGTCCTACCAATCTATCCCTTCTTTTAGTCAAGGTATGCCAGAAATTTCTTTTCTCCCCAATTCGGTTCAGTACCTCCTCATTAGTTACGCGATCCACCCACCTAATCTTCAGCATTCTTCTGTAGCACCACATTTCAAAAGCCTCTATCCTCTTTCTGTCCACACTGCTTATCGTCCATGTTTCACTCCCATACAAGGCAACACTCCATACAAATGCCTTCAGAAAGGACTTCCTTAGGCTTAAATCAATATTCGATGTTAACAAATTTCTCTTTTTCAAAAACGCCTTTCTACCCATTGCCATTCTGCATTTTATATCATCTATACTGCGACCATCATTTGTTATTTTACTGCCCAAGTAACAAAACTCATCTACCTCCTTTAATGTTTCGTTACCTAATCTAATTCCTTCAGCATCACCTGATTTTCTTACACTGCACTCCATTACCCTAGTTTTTCTCTTGTTAATGTTCATCTTATATGCACCTTTCAGCACACTGTCCATTCCGTTCAACTGCTCTTCCAGGTCCTTTGCTGTATCTGACAGAATTACTATGTCGTCGGCAAAACGCAATGTTTTTAATTCTTCACCCTGAACTTTAATTCCTTCTCCAAATTTCTCCTTGCTTTCCTTTATAGCTTGCTCAATGTACAAATTGAACAACATTGGGGAAAGGCTACAACCCTGTCTTACTCCCTTTCCAACCACTGCATCCCTATCATGCCCTTCAACTCTGACAACCGCTGTCTGGTTTTTATACAAGTTGTAAATAACCTTACGCTCCCTATCTTTCGTATTATCCGAAAACATATGGCGCATAACAGGAATTCATAGGTAACGGTTCTCCGTGGAGTTATTGAACTGTGCCAAGTAATGCTGAAATCATGAATTTCTTTCTACTTGATTAAAACGTTCTGCTTGTGGAACTGATAAGATTGATTGAAACAGTGAACTTTAAATTTTTCTGTGTTTGTTCCTCACTCCCTGAAAACTACTGACAAGGAAAGGACGCTTACTCGTTATTGTTATATTCGTCAAAATTTGTGGTACAAGAAAGTGCTCCCAAGTGGGAACTCCGAATGGTAAAGCGTTGAGGAAATAAAGGGAATTCTGATACGGAGTTATCACTATATGAACATATCTATATTCCCTGTGACAGTGTGTTTATGAAGCGGTGTTTGGTTCGAATTGCAAGAGTCACGGGTTCGACTTTACCCGGCGGCAAATATTTTTGGGCTCCTTAGCAATGCGTACACTACTGACGTCATAATTAACCACAACTTTATTTAAATTATTATATTAATTTATATAAACACAGAAAATATAGTCAGAGAATGAAATTCTAGACTACAGACATTTTTTTAAAAAAGAAAGGGATTGTAGTTAATGCGTTCACGGAAACGTCGTGTGCCGCGGTGGAGTCGCCAAGCGTTCTAAGACGTCTTGCTGCAGAGAGCGCAGTTGTCGCCGTCGGAGGTTCGAGTCCTCCCTGTTGTCCTTAGGTTAGTTTCACATAATTCAAGTAGTTTGTAAGCCTAGGGACTAATCACCAACGAAGTTACGTCCCATGGATTTACAAACATTTGCCTTTTGAAACATCGTGTGTTGTTTTTTTAATTGATTAATTACTTGTAGCGGGGTGATATTAATCTAATAAATAGGGAAAGCAATAATTCTGAACTTATCTTGCACACGTTATAAAAGCAGCCTTTTTTTAAGTGACATGTTTTTTCTTAACGTCTCCATAGAAAAACAAACTTGATTGACATTTTAAAAATAGCTTATTTCATCCCACAGACCACACGTAATGTAGCATGTCGCCGAGTACTTGCGATGGTAGCCGGTGATGTGTAATGGTTTCATGCAAGCTTCTCGGCAAGTGATTTCTCCTCCTTTCTTGATTAGGTAAGTGCAGTTTTTTTTGTAATTGCAATTTGTTACCTGACAATAAAAATGTAATTCCCAGGCTTTCACTAGTGGCGTAGGGGGGGGGGGGGGGGTGTTACTTCGATTCTGCATCTTAGTAATCCGTATTCATTTTGCAACAGTTCGTCGTATATTTCTGGATTTGTTCTAGATAATGTCGTCCGATCCTGATGTTGTTCACATGTAAATACAAATATGATATTGCGATTATTGTGACGTCAGTAGTGAACGCATTGTCAAGGAGTACAGAAATATTTGCCGCCGGGCGGAGTCGAACTCGCGACGCTTTCAATGCGAATCCGATCTCTTATCGCTTATCAAAATATCGCTACCTAAACGCACTCCCTCAGGGACAATCGATAAGGTGGATATGATGGTAGATGCGTGTCAAAATTCCTTTATTTCCTAAACGTTTGGCTATCTGGAGTTTCCACTTGAGGTACTTTCATGTGTCATCACGCCCTACATGTACCATACATTTGGATTAATTCGGCTACGACGAGTAGGCGTCCTCTCCTTGTGAGTGCGAATTTAATTTTTCAGCCACCGCGAACGTCAGCATACTGCGATTAACACTTTTAGGACTATTTTCAGGTTGCTGATTTAAGTAATTCATTGGCCCTTCTGGAGTAGTTGACCTTCCGCATAGAGAACTAACACAATAGTAAAATATTAAAACCTCCTGCCCCACGAAGTCCCCATCCAATTGACAGTGTGACATGCTTTCAGTCCCTGACATAATGAGGACGCGCTGATAATTTAACGTCTGCACAGCAAGCGCACACTGTCTTAATTTCTTCCAGAGTTAGCCAAACACTCCGTGACAAAAAAATTCCTTCGCTGTTAATATTCTATGCTATTACTTCTTCATCTAGCGCTACTTCCATATCATGTTCCTTCAACTTCGGGAACATATGTTTGTAATAATCCTCTAAGGGACAAAGTTTGATGTTGTAACTCATTTGAAATAAGAAAAAAAAGAAAAAAAAGTAGTAAATGTTGCTGATAGGCTGGAAAAGAGAGAAAATTGTAACTAAAAAATTCATCTACACTATCATAAAGCTATAAGTTGCAGTTAGACAAGAGATGTCGTCTGAATGTGTTGCGATAGGTGAATGTTGTGATGTATGCCGCTCTTGGAAAAACCGAGCGAGGTGGCACAGTGGCAACACACTGGACTCTCATCCTGGAGGACGGTGGTTCAATTACAGGTTTTATGTGATTACCCCAAATCACTCAAAAAATTGTCGGGATGGTTCCTTTTAAAAGGTGCAGCCGATTTTCTTCCCAAAGAATAATAAAAATTCAGAACGGGAGCTCCGCATATAGTGTCCACACTGTCGACGGGACATTAAATCCTAAACTTCCTTCCTTATTTAGATTGTCCTGCCACTCGCATATGTATTAACATAAGCTGGAAGAACACTGTTTTGTCTAGCTGAAGTCTGAACAGTGTAGGTGATTCTACACGAGATTTAACTAATGTTGATATGTTATTCATGAATTCAAGATTTAAACTATATTGTGCTGATGACTATTTTGTGTTGTGTGATCGCTATATCAACTTAATATCTGAATGTCGTCGATGATTACTTAGTTGCATATTTTGCTACTATGCTCATGACACAGTTAACAAATCTGTTATAATAATTATGAGATGTTTATTTCCAATTTATTAATTTTATTTCTGTAGGACCACTTCCAATAGACCTATATATGTGTTTTAATAAACATTATTCAAACGAGTTAACTGGCTTTGCCTACATCATTTGCAAACCTTATGAGAAAATCTGTTTTATTAATTTATCATTTATACACTACTGGCCATTAAAATTGCTACACCAAGAAGAAATACAGATGAAAACGGGTATTCATTGGACAAATATATTGTACTACAACTGACATGTGATTACCTTTTCATGCAATTTAGGTGCATAGATCCTATGAAAGCAGTACCCTGAACAACCACCTCCGGCCGTAATAACGGCCTTGATACGCCTGGGCATTGAGTCAAACAGAGCTTGGATGGCGTGAACAGGTACAGATGCCCATGCAGCTTCAACACTATACCACAGTTCATCAAGAATAGTGACTGGCGTATTGTGACGAGCCAGTTGCACGGCCACCATTGACCAGACTTTTCAATTGGTGAGAGATCTTGAGAATGTGCTGGCCAGGGCAGCAGTCGAACATTTTCCGTTTCTAGAAAGGCCCGTACAGGTGATGCAACATGCGGTCGTGCATTATCCTGCTGAAATGTAGTGTTTTGCAGGGATCGAATGAAGGGTTGAGTCACGGGTCGTAACACATCTGAAATGTAACGGCCACTGTTCAAAGTTCCGTCAAAGCGAACAAGAGGTGACGGAGACGTGTAACCAACGGCATCCCATACTATCACGCCGGGTGATACGCCAGTATGGCGATGACGAATACACGCTTCCAGTGATCGTCCAACGAGATGTCCCCAAACGCGAATGCGACCATCATGATGCTGTAAATCGTACCTGGATTCATCCGAAAAAATGACGTTATGCCATTCGTGCACCCAGGTTCGTCGTTGCGTACAACATCGCAGGAGCTCCTGTCTGTGATGCATCGTCAATGGTAACCGCAGCCATGGTCTCCGAGATGATAGTCCATGCTGCTGCAAACGTCGTCGAACTGTTCGTGCAGATCGTTGTAGTCTTGCGAACGTCCCCACTTGTTGACTCAGGGATGAGGAAGCCGTTGGAAACTTTCCTCATTACAGCATGTTGTAGGTGTCGCCACAGGCGCCAACCTTGTGTGAATTCTCTGAAAAGCTAATCATTTGCATATCACAGCATCTTCTACCCGTCGGTTAAATTTCGCGTCCGTAGCACGTCATCTTAGTGGTGTAGCAATATTAATGGCCAGGAGTGTATGTAATTCGTATTTCAACATTATTTTGCAAATGTTAGCCTATACATAGTGTGTCTGACTGTAGGGTCACAGATGTAAGCTACTGTTTGCAGCTGTTGTAGTTGCTGGGCATGAAAGTAGACGTGTACGATTCGACCCGGAGAGTACCTGAGTCATGTTTCTCTTACACAGCCGTTTACATGTATTTTGTGTTTGTCCAATACAAATAAGTTAGGTCAACACGTGATGGCAAGTAAACCCGCACTAGTGTTCTATACGTGGTTTGGTTTACTGTTGAGCTATATCTTCCCGAAAGCGTGCTATAAAACGAAGTCGACCATTCGCATTTCCCACCACTACATGTTCGTTGTAAGTCATATCGCTGTGCAACATTAGCATGCGTATTTAGTCAACGCGAGTGCATGAGACATTACACTGCTAATGCTGTATTCGGATATTACGGGATTGTTTTTGCATGCATGTGCATTACCTTACATTTTCATACATTTAAGAGCCAGCTGTCATTCATTACACAAACTAGTTTCCAACCAAGTGTCTTTGCACTCTCCTATAGTCATTCATTAACGCCACCTTCCAGCACAATACAGCACAGTGGCGGACCAAAAGGTTTTTTTTTGGGGGGGGGGGGGGAGTGCCTCTCATCCTGGGAAGGGGGGGGGGCAAAATCTCCTCTAAAGCTACCTGTTTTCTTTTTTTTCTTTTTTTTTTTTTTCTTTTTTCCTTTTTTTTTATATATATTAATACATCATTTCTAAGTTGACTGGGGCCTAATTTTGTTTTGCCGCCCTGTGTCCCCGACTGCGTTAGCCCGCCACTGATACAGCATCATGATTAAACTGTCGCAGATTGCTAACGACCCTGTCCGTCATTATGCAGTGTCTGAAAAACAATCGCCGCGAAGAGCAACGAAATGTTCAAATATTTGTAGAGCTTATGGACTTAACTACGGGGTCATCAGTCCCTAAACTTACAAACTACTTATGAACTAACTCACACTAAGGACGGCACAAATATCCATGCCCGACGGGGGATTTAAACCCCCGACCGCAGTGGCTGTGCAGAACGTGACTGACGCTCGGCCACCGCGGCCGGCGAAGAGCAACGTAATTGTGTTCTATTACTGAAGATGCAAATGAGTCACTCAAATATGTGGGAACCTATCCCACATCCTCGAACCTTCGTTAAGAGGCTACAGCGGAGTTTCCAAGTCAAACGTCTTTCCGAAATCAAGGAATACTGATTCTGCCTGTTGCCTTCATTCATAGTTTGCGTGGTGTCATCTGAGAAAAGGGCAAGTCAAGTTTCACAAGAGCTATGTTTTCCTAAGCGTTATGAATGGAGTTGAGATTTTGCATAGACTATAATTTTTTTACGGTACATGGTTTTGTATCTTCAAGAATTATCGTATATTGCAGGTATTAGGATACTTTAAAATCAAATTCAAAATGTATATATTTTCAAATTTTTGGCGTTTCAGCATATTATTGTCTTATTTAGAGGAAATAGTAGGGTTAACAGATGTTCATCACCAAAAAGGAGGACAGTTCATATAAAAAAAGAGGACAGTTTATTTTTAACATAATGTAATTTACAACTTTATTAATGAACCGCGTAAAATTACTACAAACTAAAATAGTAACCCTGTTTGGTTATTGGAAAACGAAATATTATGAACCTTGACAGTTTATTCATCATCAATACACTGAATTGACTCATTCTTGACTAATTCACTATTGAACCAACCATATTTGCAGAACAATGAAATCTCTCTCAAGAAATTTTTTTGTTTTTTAACAAGTACTGATAACAGCTCAAGCACTTCGAATGTTTGAAATTATACTATACCATAGCTTTTATATTTTCTATTTTAAATCTATTCCTCTCTTTTGTCCACTGTGTGTTCACAGGAGGAAAACACACATTCTGTGTTGCCTTTATGACTAGGTATAGAAATAATAATTCTACAATTTTCAGCAGTACAGAATAACTAACAACACTAGATAACTAAAATATGTACACCACACTTCAGCTGTTGGTATGTTCTGTTTCCTTTGATAATCTTTCAAAAACTTTATAAAATTACAAAACTGATCAAAGCACAATGTAGCATTATTTATTACATTCGTTTTATCATTCTCTTGAATGATTTGAATTTCTCCAGGAGCACATACTTATCACTACCTTTCTTTCAGGAATTATGTATTTGTATTTAAGTTCGTAATTTATTTTGAAGCAAAATTATACGTACGATCTCGAACACATAATACAGCTTTAACCTAAACCACAAAGTATATCAACAGCAACACCAAAGAACATAATGCAGAAACAGATACACTGATTGAATACAGGATAGACAGACGGATTCCTTCGCATAGAAGTTCCGAATCGTTTGCAACTGTCAGAACCATGCGGAGAGCGAAATTGTGAACGGCAGTTTCGCTCTGTGTATGCGCGTGACAATTGCGAACAGTTCGGAACTGCAGTTCGAAAGAACCCATTGTCGCCAATAACCCAAAAATAAATTTTCTTCTCGGTACCCATAAAAGAGGACATTTTGTTGAATTTTATAAATTCCGGCCGGACACATTTTCTTGCCTGGAAAAGAGGACATGTCCGGAAAAAAGAGGACGTATGGTAACCCTAGGAAATAGGCGCAAAGAAGATTTATATTTTTAAATCTTATAGGTCATATTCAGGTTCATTTTGCTCCCTGACAACCCAAGAACATCTCAAAATATTAGCCCTTAATAAAAGCCTTTCAGTTAAACGAGTATAGTTTATGCAGGGACATAGTTTTTTTCCCACTTAGGTAGCCTCTCGGATAAGGATGCTAAAGATTTGTGATGATTCATTGTTGCAAGATATATTATCGAAGTAGAAACGTGCTTCGGTATTTGTTGCGCGCAGTCAATGCGTGTTCAGGTCGCTACCCAAACTTAACAGTGGGCCAACAGCTAGTTGTTGTTGGCATTTCGGAATATGAATCATTCTTACGTGTGTTTCCATGCTGTTCACATCGACTCTTTGCTACCTTCTACAAATTACGAATATGCCCAGGCCAAAAACCAAAAATCTACGGAAATGGATCGGAAGCAATTGTGCTTTCACAACGGACGGAAAAATATTCTGCCAACTATGATAAAAAGTTTAACTTCATTTTTTCTTTATCCATAATTTTTCCAAGAAATTTAATTGTTAAGGTCACTTGTAAATTTGCGTGCATGTTTTCTATGTACGAATGGAGGGACAAAATAACCTTTAGGAATTACCTTCAACGTTCTTTCGGGAGAAAAAAAAATTCAGTTTTTGGAGTAACCATCTCGCAGTTACAAACTGTTCTCTTTCATTTTTGTACAATTGTAAGTATTTATTGATATTTGTTCACTTCTCCAACGCTTTATATTAGGGTTGAGTAAATTATTAACTGGATCAGCATAAAGACATTTGAGCACCAGAACAACGCAACCAAGATACGGTTAAAAACATGACAGCAAACATTGATCTCGTCATTTACGAAGCATATGGACGACAAAAATGAGTTGAATGAAGTTATTTGTAAGGCTTTAATAAAAGGAAATATCCTCTTGAATAAGACGGAGAATGAAGGATTAAGGACCTTCTTAAAAAAATTCACTGGGAAAGATATTCCTCACGAGTCAACGCTCAGAAAGAACTGGAGCCATTGTATGAAAGGGTAAGGTTTCTCGGTAATTTTTATGAACGTAGGTATGTGATAGTGGATATAATTTGGTGTATACATGGGCCAAAATTTTAGTCATTTAATATAATTAAGCTCGAAAAATAATTTTAAATTGCGTTTTAATGTTTATTTTTGTAAAATGAAAGTTGCTACTTTAACGTAAAAAAACGAAATTTAAAGTGAGTTAAGTTTTTTAAGAAAGGAAAAGGCGACGAAGGAATTGAGAAGGAGATTATCTGTCTCGAAATGTTCACTTCAAAAAAGAAACTAATTTATTTTTGAAGAATATAATTTCTGTGCGAATGAAACGACTATTATTTTGGTGAATGTATATACGAGTCGTGATTTTTAAGTAACATCCGTTTGAACATAAGTACACAACGAGAGGTTACTTCAAAACAGTAAATTTGTTTTCAGGAAGTACATATTTTCCTTTATTTTTCGACATAGTTGCCAAGTTTCTTCAAACACATATCATACCTCTCAACCAATTTCAAAATACGCTCTTCATAAAAAACTGTCGCCTGCTCCGATAACCAAGAGTTAACTGCCAAGTCCTAAAGGGTTTCGAAGATATCGAAAATCTAGCCATACCAAAAACCAAGAACGCCCTGAAGAATTGCAGCGTGTTACACAGCCTATCTTTCACCCGAGCGCACTTGAGTGGCGTCCCAGACCTAAATGAGAAACTTGAGACTCGTAACATGGAAGTTACGAAGGCAGTAGCTGCTGTCTAAGGACTCAGCAAGAGTTGGCCAGGTCCGATCGGTGAGAGACTTGGAGGAAAATTGGTTGCAGTTCTTCACAGAAACCCTGGTGAGAGACTTAGGCTGTCCGTACACAGGTCGATTCGCACTCGTCGCCCGACGCGATTCCGTCCCCATGCGAATGACAACACAAGCGATCTGCACGCGTCTCGTAATCGTCTCGAAGTCGTTGCGAGCGACGCTCGTCTCTTGCGAACTGCAGTGCACGGGAAAGTTCGAGCGTGACGAGCGGATTGTACGTCTTGGAGGTAATTCACCATGTATTTTTCTTGTGTTTCCCCGGCATAAAATACTTTAGAGCCCATGGGACTACATGCAATAACTGTAATGAACTGTTAATAAATAAATAAGACCATAATATATAAATATTTTCAGTGTCGTGTGTTGGAGCTCGTAAATGTTCAAGAAAATACCTTTTTTTATATCTCAACAAGAGCTGATGATGTTTACTTAATTTTTTATTGGCGACTAGTTTCGGGCATCTCATTTTCTCAAGCCACGTAATTTATATTCTATAGAATGCTTAAAAAATTGTATGAGTCTCTTGCAGTTCTCTAACACCAACGATCAACCGATGATGAAAATTCCACTCTATGTACGGATGCACTCCTGACACTCTCTATGTTTCCTTATTTCTTGTGCCGGCCGCCGTGGCAGAGGGGACTGCGGCGCGCTAGTCACGGTCTGCACGGCCACTACGGTCGGGGGTTCGAATCCCCCCCTCGGGCATGGATATTTGTGCCGTCCTTAGTATTAGCACAGACAAAAATATATACAGACGGGAAACCTCCGTAACGGCCCGGTCCTACGCTCAGGGGTGCGGGGAGGGAGGCTTTCCAGCAATTCCGTAAGATGTCCCATGATGGCGCTGCGGTCAGAAGCAGCCCTTTAAACTGGCCAGAGCAGGCGGCAGGTAGCGGCTGTCCCCACCACCACCACCACCTCCCCTCAAACGTCAGCAAGCCGGACACAGCCGTGGCCTCGTGGCAGGCGGCACGAGCTCTCCCCTCAGCCTCCCCTCCACGCTACCCTTAAGCCAGGGAACCGCCTGACATCTGCTAGCATCTTACGGAACTACGAGGGGAGCGTAGGACAGTGGTTTAGAGGGGTCTGCTTCTCTGTATATGTTACTTTGTGGTAGTTCATAAGTAGTTTGTAAGTTTAGGGACTGATGACCCCATAGTTAAGTCCCATAAGCTCTACAAACATTTGAACATTTGAAGGAAGGAGGGAGAAAGGAAGCTTGAAGTTTAACGTTCCGTCGACAGCGTGGTCAATAGAGACGGAGCTTACGCTCGCAGTATTTGGGAAAGGATATGGAAGGAAATCGCCTGTGCCCTTTCAAAGGAACCATCCCAGCATTTACCTGGAGTGATTTAGGAAAATCACGGAAAACCAAAATCTGGATGGCCAGAGGTGGATTTGAACCACCATCCTACCGAATGCGAGTCCAGTGTGTTACCACTGGCCGGCCGCGGTAGCCGAGGAAACTAAGGCGCTCCAGTCACGGTCTGCACGGCCGCTACGGTCGGGGGTTCGAATCCCCCCTCGGGCATGGATATTTGTGCCGTCCTAGTTCGTAAGTAGTTCATAAGTAGTTTGTAAGTTTAGGGACTGATAACCCCGTAGTTAAGTCCCATAGACTATACAAACATTTGAACATTTTTTGTTACCACTGCGCCACCTCGCTCGGTGAACATTTGATTTGCCGCCGGTACCAGTAAAACATCACAGCGTCCCCCTCATCTCCAAAACTGTCTATTACATAGTAACTATTTGAGGAAATAACCAACGAAGTTTTGTAGCTCCCTGGTGGAGTCGCCAGCTGACTGAAGGAAAATCGCGCCCGCGACGATTGCCAATCGACCCGTGTGCGAACGGCCATCGCTTGCGTCGCGAGGTTCGTAGCAGACGCGCGCGACGGACGAGACACGAATTGCGCCCACGACGAGTGAGAAACGTACCGTGTGCGGAAGGCCTAAGAGGAAAATTGGTTGCAGTTCTTCGTAGAAATCGTGGTGACAAACTTACAGGAAAATTGGTTGCAGCTCTTCACAGAAATCCTGGTTGGCCAACGATTCGGAAGATCGCTCACTTACTGGGAGGAGAGAATCGCTTCGACAATCTAGATGATTTCCTGGCGTATGATGTCACTGCTCTTAAATTTTCACCTGTAGTGGCATGTGATGTTGAACGATCATTTTCAAGATTGAAAAAGTTATCTGACCACAGGAAATATTTTCATGTAAAGAATATACAAAAATGTTGGTAGTTCAAACAAACAATTTTTAGAAATTACGTATGTAATATTCGTTTTATTCATTAAATTATAGCCATTATTCAAATATATTTGATGATTATTCATTAATTTTTCCAAGTAGGATACATATTTTAAAGAACTGATCTAAGGAAAATACACAATTAAAGAATATTAGCTGCATATTCAAAGGCATATACTGGCATGAAAATCATATTTTAACTGTTTCAGAAATTACTGCAACCAGTCGCCTTTTGTTTCTTCTTAATGAAGATTTATTTCAACCATTACCGGTTTCAAGCTGCCTAGCAGCTCATCATCAGATGGTATACATTTATTGCAAATTACATTTGTATCTGTGGCAGGGCAGAAAACGAGAAAAAAGTAAACACTAATTTTGGTAGGCTATACTGAATAATTACAATGTAAGTCTGTCTTCAAGACATTACTTTATGCGCTTCACATTTAATTTGTCCATTTTTGGTCCACTTATGGATAGGATTTCACTACACTTCCTATCCAACAACACACCACAGCAACTCCTCCGACTTTTAAGTGGTAAAATTAACAAACACTTCACACACATTACGACTTTACACCCACTACCACAACTTTCAGCTTGTAAACAAACCAAAGAGTATGTTTATACCACAAGATAAGAACTATGTGAAACCAAAGACTGACAAAAGCTTATCATATTATAGGGTATAAATATGATGCCAATTTAGATTAAATAAGATCAAAAGTTGTATTACAAAGTTAACATAATATATATATATGTAATATGACTTCAGAATGATAGTTACGTTAATATTAGGAGTATTGATTTTGTGATTACTGTAACTAATATTAACGTAACTATCATTTTGAAATCATATTACATGCATATGCTAACTTTGTAATACAACTTTTGATCTTATGTATTCTAAATTGGCATCATATTTATACCCTATAATAAGATAAGCTTTTGTCAGTCTTTGGTTTCACATAGTTCTTATCTTGTGGTATAAACATACTCTTTGGTTTGTTTACAAGCTGAAAGTTGTGGTAGTGGCTGTAAAGTCGTAATGTGTGTGAAGTGTTTGTTAATTTTACCACTTAAAAGTCGAGGGAGTTGCTGTGGTGTGTTGATGGAAAGGAAGTGTAGTGAAATCCTATCCATAAGTGGACCAAATATGGACAAATTAAATGTGAAGCGCATAACTGTGAGTAATGTCTTGAAGACCGACTTATATTGTAATTATTCAGTATAGCCTACCAAAATTAGTGTTTACTTTTTTCTCGTTTTCTGCCCTGCCACAGATACAAATGTAATTTGCAATAAACGTATATACCATCTGATGATGAGCTGCTAGGCAGCTTGAAACCGGTAATGGTTGAAATAAATCTTCATTAAGAAGAAACAAAAGGCGACTGGTTGCAGTAATTTCTGAAACCTATTTCAAGAAACAGTCGCAGGTTCCAACACAATGGATAAAAGTTTTATTTTTTAACTGTGTATTTCGATGATTTTTGATGCACATTTCGTGGGTTTAAGTGCATATCGATCCGAACACTCCACTAATGATGAATGGAAATAAATTTCTTCGCTGCAAGGAAATTTATCATTTTCGAGGTGAGAATATATTATAAGAATTCTGCAGCAGATATTGGTGTTTAATTTCGCGTGTCCTTCGTTTTACCTTCCTTATTTTCAGGAGTTACCTGCATTTTCACCGGTCACTCGGGACCTGCACTGGGCCAGAGACTCGCCTTTGTGATCGCAATAGCTGGTCACACAGTGACAGGTCTTTATATCTCGATTGCTACCGGCAAAGCAGCTTTAATGAGAGTGTCCCTCACTTCTCGAGTCGAAGCGCGACGTAAAACAGTGAGTCCCCTAATTAACGCCTGTGAGACACGACGTTAAAAGGAACGAGACGTGGTCTTAATCAGGCGTGGCGAGCTCGTCAGTGCAAGCAATATAATTTGATGCACTGTTCGGCTTTCTCTAGCGACATTATCCTCGATAATGACAGCATTCATAAAACAAGGCAAAACTTCATTGGCGAAGCGAAATAGGTGGCGAAATCCAAGTTATCTGACGACAGACAAGTATTAAGTAGAGGAGACCGGGGCACGTTTTCCACCATTTTACATTTTTATTTTTGTACTTCTTATTTTTATCGATTTTGCGGTAAACAGCGGATCATTATATTTCCTACACCTTTATTTACAGCCTTGTACAGATATTTTTGAAAATATTAAATATCATTCTTGGTAGCAAACGGTTTGGTCTGACCATGTTGCGTTGGAAAATTTGCCCCGTATGCGGGGCAAGTTTTCCAGCTTACTTAAAACGTACAGGGGCAAATATTCCAATTATACTTTCAATGTTAAAACAGAGATAATTATCTTCATTTCACTGAATACGTATTTTATCATGAATTTACAATACATTACAAAATAGGATGGTAAAAATAGCCACATTAAATAAAAACAAATGCTATTTAATGGGTTTACAAAATATGTGACTTAAATATTTTACAAATACAGACATTTTTAACAATACTTACTGATTGCCTGAATCACAATCTAAGCAAACAAGAGATGCAACATTCCCTTTCGTACAGTCTCCATGCGCCCATTTCGTGCACTGTACCGACTTTTCATTTGCTTTAGACTTGGCGTAAGACTCAGAGCAATAAGGAATATGTGTCCCATATGCACTCGGAAATCGTGCCCCGTCGCTATATTTGGAAGTATAACACTACGTCCATTAGTAACAGTGTAAGCTATTTACAAAACAAATGCACAGTTACGTGAAGAAAGAAACCCACGTTTAGTGTGTGCAATGTCAAAATAATAAGTTTAACTCTAGAATGTTTATTTTAAGTTTCAATAAAAACGTGAAAGTTTACTCGCATTTGCAAAAATGACGAAAACAGCCCTGCCGACGTAGTGACTGCTGGTACGACACTGAAACTTTCGTAAATGAAGCGTGATCTGTTGCTACTTCCTACAGTATCGCCGGTGGTAACATCTAGCGGTTTGTTTCGAAAATAAACGGATTTGGAAAACTTGCCCCTATGGAAAATGTGCCCCGGTCTCCCCTACGATTATGGCCAGAAAACAAACTCAACACTTGCTTCAGCAATAATGTTTCGATAAATACAGTACGGATGGAGGTTAACATTTATAAAAGGGCTGCAGTTATTGATCTCTTTATAACGGAGACCAACGCAAAACTGCGAAGGAACTGGTGTCACGATCATAAAACTTGAACACATGATTGGAAGTACGTGGTGTGGATCAATGAATCGTCGCTTACATCGCATCCTACAAGCGACCAGTTTTATGTAACGAAAACCTCAAAAGAAGCTTACGATACAGCATATATGATACTTACAGTCAAGCATGGGTGGGTTACGTCGTGATCTGGGCCACTATACTATGGTATTCATCTGTCTCGAACATTACTCTCTCTCATCGGATAGCTATAAAACAATATTCATTTATTTTTATTTATTTATTTATTTAATGCTCAGACATTTGATTAATAGTCATTAGTCTTCTAACTTCCCGATACAATTAACCATCTGACATCCCGTCACAATATTACAGTCTTTCACAGTTTCTTAGATTCTCCGAATTCATAATGGTGTTTTCTCCTTCACATATAACATACTTCTGTGAGAGGAAGATTCCAATCCTGTGCAGGTGTTCCGCAAGGCAGTCGTGGCCAGTAATTCTTCGAAATGCTCTCACAGTTTTCCTACGTGGGTATTTAGGTAGTGCGTTCTTGTAACAGTAGAAGCCATGATTTTCCTTGCCCTTGTGTTGTCAAGTGGTCATAAAACGTATTCTTGAAACTATATTTAGTAAGTCTTTTAATGGAGATGTATGATAATTTTGGGCAACTTGTTTGAAATATCTTGGTTCCATGTTTGGCTAAAAAGTCTGCCATTTCATTCCCAGGGATACCCGTATGTGCTGGTATCCACTGAAAAACTATTTCAGTTCCAGCTTTGATGATTGAGGAAGTAGAGGATTTTATTTCATTTATGCAAGCACTTAGAGGTGTTTGGAAGGATGCTATTACCTGTATTGCAGAAGTTGAATTACAAAATATAACAACCTGTACGTGTCTTTTGGAGACGGACAAAAATTGTTTTAGTGCAAGATTTATTGCCCCCAACTCTCCATCAAAATGGGAGTAATACTGTTCTACAGCTTTGTGAAAACAAATTATTTCATGTACACTCCAGCACCAGCGATACCATTTGCTTCAATCAAGGATTCATATATATAGCCATTCTCTTTGCATATTGTATGTACGTATCATTTCTAGAGACATATTTTAAAGAAATTCTTTATTCATTTCTGTTTTAACCACCTTTTCATTCAGTTGAAGTCTGAATGACTGGACATAATTTAAGAGGACTGACTGGTGGAGCGAAGTCTTCTTTACTGATTGGTGAACAGTGGTCTTTCCTTACTGCGTCAATACATTGCATAAAGCCTTTCTCTGTTTTCAGCCGGATAGCATGGCGTTGTTAGTTGTTCCGGTATGTGTTATTGGGTAATCTGGTTAATTTTTCATATTGTAGAAGTGCCAGTCTCATAATTTCTTATTTTAGAAGTGGAATGCTAGTCGCAGCTTGAAGAGGCAAAATTGGTGTTGTTTTTACTGCTGCTGTTATCAGTCTTAGAGCTTGATTTTGAAGAACCTCCAATTAAGATACATTCGCTGTGAGTGATACGTCAAATCCATACAAAATACCGGTTTTTATATAATTTTATAGGTAGACTTTAGGACTTCCAGGAAGCTGCCCCACTTTTTTCCAGCTAATCTCTATGAAACAATATCTCACCGTCCTCGGCAGAATTCTGCTTTCTATGATTAACGTATTTCCATCAAACACAGCCTTATTCCAAAATGACAATGCGTTCGAGCACATGGTCAAAAAGGTTCAGCGTGCTTTGTACAGCATCCGATAATTATCGGACATCTCCCCTGATCAGTAAAATCGCCATGTCAAAAATAATTGAACCAGTGAGGACGAATTTTACAGTGTTGAAGTGACTTGCGGATGTCTTGGTAGAAGAATACGTATCATTCTCTTGGAAAAAGAGTCTTTACGAATCTCTTTCTGGATGAGTTGTAGCTGTTCTCAAAATCAATAATGGCCCAAGACCTAACTAATACATTAATATTGTGTCGATGTCACGTGTTTCTCCCCCAGTATTATCACATGCAATGCAGCAGCAGGTGCGGATAATTGCACTGCCAGGTGGTATTGATAAACGAGTTAATTAAATATCTTTATTGATTTTTGAATGTCTAAAGAGAGAAAGTGTTAACACAAACGTGTGAGCAATGTATTTACAGCTTAACCTCTTACTGTTCCTGAACACGTTTTTAATATGAGTTGAAATATTCGGCACCGTGTTCAGTAAAATATTACTATCGTTACAAAAATGTAGGTGAAGAAAGAAGGGGAGTAATTTTGCGTAGTGAAACTTCCTTTTAACAAGTTTCAGTGTGACAGTTTGATTGGAGCTATTAACTTACAGTTTGCAAACTCGACCTCAGTGCATGTTTTGAGGAGGAACTAAACCGATGTGATTAGTCATTAACCAAGTCAGAGAGTTTAAACGAAGTGGTCCTAGTGTCCCGAATGAATAGGTTACCTTGTAGTTACCGATGTTACAAGCTTTCAAAGCTACAGTTCGATACACCACTCGTCTGCCAGTTAATGAAACAGAAGCAAAATTAAAAGAACATTACTTTACATTTGCAATCATAACATCATTGTAAATTACTCGCATCTCAACAACTACATCTACGTAAATACACAGCAAGTCAAATTGAAGTACATGGCAGAGGGTTCATAGAACCACTTTTAGTTCCATTCTCTAATAGCCCACAGGAAAAAGGGACACCTAAATCTTTGTTTTCGATCTGATTTCTCTTATTTTGTTATGGTGATTATGTCTGCCTATGTAGGTGGATGCTAACAATATATGTTCGCATTTGAAGAGAAAATTGGTGAAAGAAATTTCGCAAATAGATCTCACCGCAACAAATAACGCCTTTCTTTTAATGATTTCCATCCCAACTCGTGCATCATTTCCGTGACCTCTCTCCACTATATTGCAATAATACAAAACGAACTGCCCTTCTCTGAATTTTCTCTAAATCGTCCTTCAGTCATACTTAGTATGTATTTCTCATGATTCTCTATCAAATTATGTGATAGGGTTTCGTTGTAGTAACTAATGTATGCTTCTCTCATTGAAATTTGAGCTAAATTTATAATTTCAGTAAAAGATTGCCAGTCTTGGGGATTTTTTATGCGTTGCTGTATTTCAGATTGTTTTACTTAGTCTCAGTTATTCGGTGAACTCCCAACTGATTCGAAATCGAATATAATCTTTTTCACTAGCATCTGCAACTCTGAGGACATGAGAGAGCGTTGTCCTATTAAAACGCCTTTGCCTCCTCTACACACACACACGCACACACACACACACACACACACACACACAATACATGGTCTAGGTCTCTATGTAGAACCCGATCAACATTCTCTCAGAAAAACAACGTCTATGAAAATTGATATATAGAAACCTAAGCTTACCCTAACGCCAAGGACTTCGTTCAATTTCCTTGGACACACTTGTATATAACAACTAGCCCAAACACGTTTTCAAACGATATTTTGCACTTTTATTTATATCTGTCACGTGCATAATAACTACTACAGGTGTGACGTTTTGCACAGACATCTCATTCATAGTACCTCAAAATGCAGAACGTGTCACAATCAAGCAATTCTCAAAATGATACTCTAACAAGATGAAGTATCTATAGTCATTAATCCTATCAATAAGGCCACATTTTGATACTCAACTATTTTACCTGAAACACGCTGGAGATTTCACAATAGGGGGGGGGGGGGGTACGTTGCAGATGAGTGGTTAGATCAAAATTATCAGCTTACCAGCAAGTCACCCATCAGACAATGTTCTTGTCACTCACCTGAAACAGAAAAAGAAAACAGCATTACACGCTTCATCATTGCAGCAGACTTGTAGAAAGCTATATATAAGAACGATAAGGCTGTTAAGAAAATATAAGAAGTTACACTTATCAAAAGTGTACTTAATGGAAGAGATCTAACAAAGCTATAGGCTTACTCGATATTGACATGACACACAACGAGTAGGAAATTTGCTGACGGTTGACACGTCGAGCTTGTTATGTGACAAATTTACTTACAAATTTTCCATCCAGAATGTCAGATTCATTTTAATTCATTCATCTGTGGGTTCTTTGTGAATATCTGTTTATCGTATTAACTAAACAACACATTTTATGTACCCTTATGTTACAAACTTTATTGATACTTTACGCTCCAGGTTCCAAATCCTACAGTAATGATAAAGTTTATGAAAGCAGGAAAAGGCAAAAGTGTTTCGTTTATCTGATACCAAAACAGCTTTGGATCAACTGCTAAGGGCACGTTTTTCGATTGTGCTGTAATGTTATTACTATGTAGTGTTGCTGAGAACTTTCGTATTGATTTTCTTTCGGTATAGACTGAATAACCCTTTGTCTGAAACGTTTGCACTCTTTTTATAACTCATACAGCGCCAGTAAAAATTACTCTCGGGTTAATCCTCAGCGTATAGCAGCCGGAACTTAGAGCGCCACTGGCAATATTCATTTGAGCCCAGATAGCAGCAAGCGATGTCGGCGATCGTTACCTGAACGGCAGAGGGACGCGATCTCTGTGGAAATGCTGCAGGCAAATCTTTTTCATGCGTTTCATTCACTTCTCCCATTGGCTGGGTAGGCTGTTTGAGCTGTCAACCACTAACAGCTGGAGAGATGCAGCTAAAACAGCGTTACTAAAAACAGCTTTCATAAATACCTTCACCAAAAAAGATGCAGCAAGTATTCCGGTTTCCGAATTACAATCAGCTGCCAACAGGAGAAACATAAAAGTAGATATCATCGGAGTAGTAAAGCAGCTTAAATCGCTGTAAAAAGTACGTCTTGCAGTCCAGATTGAACACCGACAAGGTTCCTATCAGAGTATGCAGATGTAAAAATGCCGAACTTAACAGTCATTTACAAACGCTCGCTCAACGAGGCTTTGTACAAAAAGTCAAACTACATGGATAAAGGCAAGATTTTATTGTCACGTATACCACGGTGTCAACTATTTTTTCATATGTAGATATTGTTACAATTTTATTATCTGTACAAAGCCTCAAAAGATGCCATATCATGTACATTTGATAAAATCTTAAGATGATTGATATCGTTGAAACCAGTAATTAAATCATTTCTTGTGATCAAGTCCTAACAATCCTTTACATATTAAAAATTGTATATCGCTCTCAATGAGGTAAAATGTGCCAGATGATCTTAACTTTTAGTCTAGTCAGCCTGACAGATTATTCAGCTGTTTCCTTTCCATTCCAGTCTCTGAAATTTTTCGTTATGTTCGTGTAAAATTGGCTGCTAAACGCAACATGCACGATACATACATAGCACATAAACTAATATATGTACCATAGATTATGTCTGACGACGAAAATGTAGAAACGATAATAATCTTCTCGTTCATCATTTCCTTAGGCCTGGCATCAAAGAAAAGATTTCCAAAAACTTGAAATTAATTGTGTTGTTTGTTGGAAGTTGGAAGTGCACACATTCTCTCTTGGTGAATTAACTCCGAGTAATCGGACACCGTCAGTTACGTTGCCTCAAGAAAAACGTACACTCTCTAATACTTGTCTTGCTGTGTTCAAATCATTATATAAGAAAGGAAAGAGAACTGACCCACACAATTACAGGCCAATATCGTTGACATCAGTTTCATGTAGAATTTTAGAGCATATTCTCAGTTCGAATATAGTAAATTTCCTTGAAACGGAAAAGCTTCTTTCCATGAATCAGCACGGGTTTAGGAAACATCGTTCATGTGGAACTCAGCTTGCCCTTTTCTCACACGACATCTTGCGGGCCATGGATGAAGGGCAACAGGCGGATTGTGTTTTTCTCGACTTCAAAAAGGCATTCGACGCGGTGCCCCACTGCAGACTGCTAACGAAGATACGAGCTTATGGAATAGGTTTACAGATTTGTGACTGGCTGGAAGACTTCCTAAGTAATAGAACGCAGTACGTTGTTCTCGACGGCGAGTGTTCATCAGAGACGAGTGTATCGTCAGTCGTGCCCCAGGGGAGTGTGATAGGACCGTTATTATTTTCTATCTATATAAATGATCTGATGGACAGAGTAAGTTGTAATTTGCGGCTGTTTGCTGATGATGCTGTGGTGTATGGGAGGGTGTCGTCTGTAACTGACTGTAATAGCATACAGGATGACTTAGACAAAATTTCTAGTTGGTGCGAAGATTGGTAGCTAGCTCTCAATGTAGAAAAATGTAAGGTGATGCGCATGAGTAGAAAAAATAATCCTATAATGTTTGAATACAGCATTAGTAGTGAGCTTCTTGATGCTGTCGCGTCGTTCAAATATCTAGGCGTAACATTGCAGAGCGATATGAAATGGAACGAACATGTAAGGACAGTTGTGAGTAAGGCGGACAGCCGACATCGGTTTATTGGGAGAATTTTGGAAAGATGTACTTCACCTGTAAAAGAGACTGCGTATAAAACGCTTGTACGACCACGTCTTGAGTATTGCACAAGTGTTTGGGACCCGCAGCAGATCGGTTTGAAGGAAGACATAGAGGCGGTTCAGAGGCGAGCAGCTAGATTTGTTACCGGTAGGTTCGACCAATGCGCGAGCGTCACGAAAATGCTCCGGCAACTCAATTGGGGATCGCTGGAAGATAGACGACGTCCTTTTCGTGAATTTCCGTTAAGTAAATTTAGAGGCCCGGAATTTGAAGCTGAGTGTAGTACGATCTTGCTGCCGTCTACTTACATTTCGCGTAAAGATCACAAAGACAAGATAAGAGAAATTAGGGCTCGTACGAGGCATATAGACATTCTTTTTTTCCTCGTTTAATTTGGGAGTGGAATAGGAAAGGAAATGCCTAGTAGTGGTACAGTGTACCCTCCGCCACGCACCTTACGGTGAATTGCGGAGTATGTATGTAGATGTAGATATATTACAATAATGCATGTGTAACGTAAGCATGTATACGTGTGCGTGAGCGCCCTTGTGTTGTGGTCTCTCTCTCCCATCCCCTCGTGTTTCGCGCGCGCGATAGAGAGAGAGAGAGAGCGAAAGAGAAAGAGAGAGAGAGAGAGAGAGAGAGAGAGAGAGAGAGAGAGAGGGTGTGTGTGTGTGTGTGTGTGTGTGTGTGTGTGTGTGTGTGTGTGTGTATTGCGCCCTCCACATCACCTCGTAAACTACTGGACCGATTTCAACCAAACACACATTCCCATCAGGCAATAATCGCTGTTGGGGTAAGAACTACCTACTACACATAGTTCAAGAGATGTGACGTCATAAACAATGAGAGCAAGGCTCACAAGAAAATCAAGTTGTGGTACATACGCTAGTTCACGTGATCGGAGTATCGCTGAGCCCACGCGATTGCTAGCTTACTGGCTGGCCACTGTGACACAGTGGGTTGTGCCCCAGCGGCCAGTCAGTCACCTAGCGATCGCAAATAGAATAGCATCCTTTTTCTTTCTGATTTCGATTTTATGGCGAAAATGGAGAACGCTTTGTTAAAAGAATTATAAATCGTCATTCTCCACTTACAAATCCCATTAGAAATGTAGGTGTTTTCTGAGAAGTCACACGAAAAGACGAGGCACAGTACTAGCAGGGAAATGAACGAGGTTTTTCCTACTGTATGGATGTCTTCAATAAATGACCTTTGACTTGATCTGATCCAAAGACATTAAATATAAAGGTGAAACAATGAATTGAAATTTGTGATGCGGCCGAGAATCGAACCGGGACCTCCATGCTTAGTATTCAGACGTGTTACCACTACACCACCGCACCACTAGCGATTAATGTGCGCCGGCCGCGGTGGTCGAGGAGACTGAGGCGCTCCAGTCACGTTCTGCACGGCCACTACGGTCGGGGGTTCGAATCCCCCCTCGGGCATGGATATTTGTGCCGTCCTTAGTCTTAGTTAGTTCATAAGTAGTTTGTAAGTTTAGGGACTGATAACCCCGTAGTTAAGTCCCATAGACTATACAAACCTTTGAACATTTGATTAATGTGCCTCGGAATTGTCAAAGTACGACTTCTCTCCACGTCACAAACTTTAATTCAGCTCTTGTGTTCCATAGAACATTGCCACTACTGCCAAGGCTCTCCATGCAGCGGAAAAGCACCTCGGCAATGGACACAGTGGAACATTCCTGCCTTTGACCTTAGGCTAAGGTGAGATGAATATCATTGTAAACAGAAATACACAAAGCATGAGACTGTTCCAGTGTGTCCATTGTCGAGGTGCTGTACCGCTGCATGGATAGCCTTGGCAGCAGGGGCAATATTCTATGGAACACAGGTACTGAACTGAAGTTTGCGACGTGGAGGGAAGTGGTATTTAGGCTATTCCGAGAAGCTTTAATCGCTAGTTGTGCGGTGGTCTAGTCCTCTTGAGTGAATGAATTATGGCCTTCCATTTGTTTTCTTTTATCACCACTCCAGAACGATCGACGAGTCACTGGATAGAGACCTCTTATCCACACTGATTTTACATAGGACCAGATTTTTTTCAGGTTCTCAGCAAGTATGAAGCTGGTAGTCATTGTGTGCTCTGAACATTTATCTTTTTATGCGAATCTCTACTAACTTTTGTCTGAATTGATTTCCTCGACCTTTTTTGCTTTCTCAGTATTTTTTTGTATATTGCCGCGAGTTTAAAAAAATACGTATAAAAAGTGGTAAGACGTCTGATTAGTAAACATGGAGGTCCCGGCTCGATTCCCGGCCGCATTACAAATTTTAATTAATGGCTTCACCATTATCTTTAATGTCTTTGACATATTCGAGACGGAAAGCAGTCTCGGGGTTTGTGTATTTCTATTTACATTGATCTGATTCAGTCCAGCTTACATGCGCTAGTATGTGTTTATGGTCCGTACACTACATAGAATCCGCGTGGGCCTATATCACTGCACGTATGATTGCCTTGCTTTTTAAGGTACTATTGGATACACTTTATCCACCTTAATAACATATTTCACTATTATATTTGTGTAACTTATTTGGCTTTAGTATCTAACCATATCAAGTAATCTATGCATGCCACTTTCCAGATGGGCCATCACACTAAAGAAGGCACTTTGAAGTGGAGAATGAGAATTTCGAAAGAAAGAAAAATAAAAAGGAAAAATTCTTTATTTTCGGCATAGAATAGAAATCGGCAAGATAAAGTATCTCATTCCAATAAAAAAATTACTTCCGGTCTGAACAGCCAACTCTCGGGGGGAATCGGAATTTGCAAATGGCAAATTTATTCATATTTTATTTCATACGACTCCCTCCGTTTTAGAAGGGGTGGTATATGCAATCTCTCAGCAAAATATTTCACAGGTAGAGAGCTTATAGTAAAGAATATAAACCTCATGCGAGATGTGGTGTCTTTGCTGAAAGTCATTGTTAATGATTGCATATCTCATAAACTAAGATTCGTACTAGGATACAATTTCTATGGTACATTCAGCAGTATATGAAATGTCTCGCGTATATAATTAGTTCTGTGGAAGTATTATTGTAACGCCTCGCCGAAAGGCATAGTTTTACTGCAAGAACAGCGTACAAATAGTGAAAAACTTTCCTTTCATCATTTAGTTGGGGTAGACAGGGATAAAAATGTTTCGTAAAGGCTTGACGTTATGTGTAAAGTTTGTTGCAAGTCGGTAAGTGTTCTCATTCTGAAACAGTGGATGAATAAAGTCGCATGCAGCGCATGAAGGACCAGTCATTGTGAAAATGTCACCATTCGATCAGGTGTAGTATACTTACCACAAAGACGTGTTGCATTTTACAGTTCATAAGAGTCACAAGAGTTTCTAAGGGGTGGTCGGGTGGCCTGAAGCACCCAGTATAGCACCAAATGGATCCTCGAAGTTATATCATAGTACGACACACAGATCAGTAGATATGGCATCAAACACAATGAAATATTCAAAAATTAGCCCTATTATGCGTGAGGTTATAATTTATCATTACTGCCAACTGTATTGAGAACATAGATTCAATTCTATTGAGCACCTCCTCATTAGTTACGTGATCTACCCATCTTATCGTCATCATTCGTCTATAGCAACACATTTCGAATACTTTTATCATCTTTTTGTCTAAACTTTAGCTTTACAAAATGGTGGCAGGAAAAAAAAGAATAATAATTCATAAACGACACATTCACTTTTAACTAAATTAATGTTTATTCCACCTAATACCCATCAGTGAATATTTGTTAGACCTGACTTCAGAGCAAAGCCGAGTTCCTTAAGGCAGCCACACCAAAAAATGGAAACATGACTGAATAGTTTCTAAGTCACATAGTCGTTAAATAAAAATTAAAGGCTAGCAAAAATCCTGATAAACTGTTCCACTGTCACAGAATATAGTTAGTGTCAATGAAGCCCTGCTGAAGACTTTTTCTAAGTCTCATAGACGAAGAATAAAATCGAAGTTCTCGAAGCACCACAGAACAAATATTTCCAAGGTCCACACTAGAACACTTCGCTGAAATTTTCCAAGTCCTCAAGCGACTCCACAGTCACCCATCATGACGACACGTCTGTCAAATTGACACTACATGACTGCCACAACAATCCAAAATGGCCGCCTTAAGTACCCTCGCTGGCTTACTCTGAAGTCAAATCAGTACCTTATTTTCACAAAATTACCTCTTTTAAATAAAATACAAATGAAATAAATACATGTGATGATAGTATTTAACGAAAATTGACCACTGAAACAGAATACGGCATTATTGTATATTTATTAAAAATCCAGCTTTTTATACCTGGAAACCTTGTTACTGGCCTCTAATTCAAATTTACTACATTTGCGCAAAAATTTATATATACATCTTAATAATACTCACTTAGATCTATCAATTGACGCCTTGTACGTAATATTTGGTTAAGCCATTTTCAAGATATATCGCTTACAAAATATTTATTCTATATTGATTTTAGATTTGTTATAACACAAAATCTATTAAAGTGACAAGAGGCTCGTTTATATCAGCGCAACCGTATAGTCTTTATTTTTGAAATGAGCCTGTGTGCCCCTTTGCATCATATATGGATCAATAGTTATTAATTTTTAAGTAGTTTTTTGCATATTTCACCAAGGCCAAACTGACGCTTTCCCTCTTTCCGCCATTCAGTATCTAATAGGGATGGGAAAAACCGACCGGTTAAAACCGATACCGGTATTTTAGTCTCGAATAACCGGTTTTTTCGGTATTTATTTGGTGTCGGTTGTAACCGGCTTTTTCTAGTTATTGCCAAGAACCGGGTAAAAAAACCGGCGCGACTACTTCCTGTAGTAGGGGTTCAAAATGTGTTTTTTGTAAATAATTTTAAAAATCAAATGTTTGTAAATCTATCGGACCAAACTGCGTGCTCATCAGTCCGTAGCTTACAAACTACTTAAATCTAGGTAAACTAACCTAAGGACAAACACACACACCCATGCCCCAGGGAGGACTCAAACCTCCACGGCGAGCAACCGCGCGCTCCGTAGTGAGACGCTTTAGACAGCTCGGCTACTTCTGCACCGCGGCTCTTACGGAGTGGTTGGCTCAATATTCGCAACTGCCGGATGGAAATACTGGGCCATTAACCCTTTCGCGGCTATGGGCGTACATGTATGCCCGGCAGTTTGAAGGCCCAGACGGCTACGGGCGTATATGTACGCCCGGAAGGCAGGAGGCCCAGACGGCTACGGGCATTCATATACGCCCAGCAGGTAGAGCGGCCTGAAGGCTAAGGGCATTCATATACGCCCGGGGCCCGAGCGCACAATGGAGCGGCGGCGACTCGGTTTTACCCGCGGCTCAACATTCCTGGTGTCACTGCCATTAACAGGTCTTCTTTGTTGTATCGGTAAGCACTACAGATTTGACTTCTGGGCCTTCCTGCTCACGAGCTCTCCATCAGGCCCGTCCTGTATTTTTTGTTTAGCAAGAGAACAGCGTTTCACTGTACTGTCGGAACGTAGTTTATCAAACAAGGAAATAGTAGACATCATGATGATGTGACGTTGATGATGACGATAGTGCTACTACAGAGCTGGATGTGTATGAAACTAACGGTATTTATTCAACACAACGAAGAACTTCCGCAGAAGATTCCTCTTCTTAAGAGGAAAAAGAAGATGTGATAAGTAAAATTTCGACACAGAAAAGATTGTATGACTCGTCAGATAATCGTCCTGCGCGGAATCGCCACAATTTCGCGAACACTTTTATTGGTTTAAAGGTAGATTACGATGAATCATCAACCCATGAAGATCTTTTTTTGGTACTTCAGCTATTTGTAGATATGAACAAGTATACATTTGTTACCGAAAAAATGACTACAGAGCCCAGCAGATTAACAAGATAGAAACCTAAAGACCCTCCAGAATTCTGTTGCTTTTTGGCTTCTTCCCTCCTTACGCCAAGGAGGCTTACATAATGGCCAGAAAGAAGTACAAGGTGATACTGTGTTTGTTAAAATGTTTGTTAAGCTTATGGGACTTAACTGCGGTATCATCAGTCCCTAAACTTACAAATTACTTATAAACTAAATTATGCTAAAGACAGCACAAACATCCATGCCACAGGAACGATTCGAACCCCCGATGGGGAACGGCCTCGCGCATCGAAGCGTAGCGCCTCATCGTGCTCAGCCACGCGATGCTGCGTTTATTACGCTTGAGTGACAATTCGTCCGCATCGCAAGATATTCTTGTGAAAATACGCTTGACTATGGAACACGCCAAAAAGAGAGTCCGAGAGGCTGTAGTCCCATTTGAGAACTTAGTAAGTGACGAAAGTTGCTACTTTTCAGAGGAAGGCTACGGTTCAAACAGTGTATTCCAAACAAACGTAGCCGTTTAGGGATTAAAATTTTCGTGCATTGTGGCGTACAGACCAATTATATTGTGGATTATATTGTCTACACTGGTGCCACTACTGAAGTAGAAATGCTGACTGGGGCAAATCAGGTAAGGTCGTTGTCAGTTTGTTACCGTACCTCAACAAAGATCATAGCATTTATTTAGACAATTGGTATTCGAATCCTGAATTTCTGTTATGGCACCATGCAAAGTGCACTAATTGCTTTGGGCACAGTGCGTAAAAACAAGAAACATTTACCACCTATACCTCATAAACTGAAGAAAGCGAAATACAACTGAAGTCTGGGATGGACAGTAAATAAGTATGGATGCCTTCCACTGTAAATGGACCAAAGTTTGTTCGGAGAGAAAAAAGGAATCATAAAACGGGAGAAAATACAGTGAAACGCACTTGAGTACTTACAATTAGTCAATGGGTGCGGTTGGTCGGACTGACATGATGTTAAATTCCGTACAGTGCATACGAAAAATAGTGAATTGGTACAAGAAAGTTTTCTTTCATTTAGCTGACTCGAGTATCCTCAAGGCAAGAACTAATTTTGAAATGCAAAATAAACAGAAGAAGCCACTATCGAAATTCCACATGGAAGTAATCCGTCAGTTACTGGATAAGTTTAATTCATAAACATCTAAAACCTAGATGCTACGGACACCAAAAAGGACAGCCAGAAGGACAGTCAGAAATGAGGATGGGACACCACTAAGTCACACTCTACTACTCCGTGAACATCTTAAAAATAAATCCGCTAGCAGAAAGCATGTAGATGCTTATTATCGGATTATTTAGCATAGCGAATCGAATTTAGGAATTTCAAACTAAACAGTTCGCCAATCAATATTTTTATTTACTATTTACATTTCATTATTACATCATTATTTTTCTTGTTTAATTCTCCAAAAAAATTTTCAAATGTTTGTAAATGTTATGGGGCATCAGTCCCTAAACTTACAAACTACTTATGAACTACTTACGAACTAGGACGGCACAAATATCCATGCCCGAGGGGGGATTCGAACCCCCAACCGTAGTGGCCGTGCAGACCGTGACTGAAGCGCCTCAGTCCCCTCGGCCACCGCGGCCGGCTTAATTCTCCATTATGCTATATGGCATAACAAATTTCAATAAATATTTTTTATTTACGATTATAAATAGAACTGCCGGAGTTTTGCAGGTTTTCCCTACGAACAACTCACTTTAAAACTAAATGTTGCGAAACATACTCGACCAATGTTAATTAAATTTTAATACATTGTAGTAACATATTTTGGTTACGTACATCGCAAGTTATAGTTTTTTTCAATAACAAATAAAAAATGTATTAGAATTTACTCAAATCTGTTTGTTCTCAGGCGAGGATGATCTTATAACAGTGTCGATTAGATTTGAAAGGCTGTTTCGTATCACAAACTGCATCCGCCGTGGCAGAGCAGTGAGACACTGATTTTATACACAGTGTTATTGGGGACAGTTGTGTGGTCACCGCAGCGCGCGATTGGCGTGCAGCTGCAGCGGCCGTACAGTAGCCCACAGCGGCCGTGGGGCCGGGTCAGCCGCCGCCGCTCAGGCCCACAGCTGGTTCGGCGCCGTCAGCCAGGCGCGCAGCCAGGGCGCTCACCCCATCAGCCGCGAAAGGGTTAAATCTGCATGCTTCGTATATCGTCTTCTACTGATTCCTGGCTAGGCTTACACACACTCAAGAACGCGTAGTATTAGGAGGGGATCTTGCAAAATATGGAAAGACTAGTAATTTGTCTTATAACGGAAATGTACCTAAATTTTAACTAAATTTCGTAAGTTTCGGTTTCGGCCGAAACTAGAAGAACCGAAAATTCTATTACGGTTTCTGTTTCGGCCGCAAAATATGTTTCGGTCGAACTCTCCTGGAAATAATAGCAATAAAAAACCGAAAACCGGTTATTTAAAAAACCGGTTATCTTGAGCAATTTTTACGGTGCGGTTAAACTGGAGATGAAAAGAACCGGTATAACCTAAAACCGGTTGTTTTAGCGATAACCGCCATCCCTAGTATGTAACCGTGTGGGTTTCCCCAGCTAGTTGATCATAGACCGCGACCAGCCAAATGCCCGTCTGACAAATGACCGGTGCCGCCATCTGCTGAGTATCCTCTGAACTAAGCCGATTTAGTAGCTGTCAAAATATGTCACTTGGCAGCGAGTAGGCTACTTGTCAGCATACACTCAGGATGCTTGCACATGTACGCGTTTTCTCACAGAGTTGCAGACTTCAAGTGTCTCCACAAAGCTGACCCCTTACAATGCTACACTCCAGACAATGGTTTCAGAAAGGACTCCTTAACATTTGCACTAATATTGGATGTCAACAAATTTCGCTTCTTCAGAAACCCTTTTCTTCCCATGACCACTCTTTACTTCGGCCATCAGAAGTTATCTTGCTACCCAGATAACAAAACTCGTTTACTACTTAAATTGTTTCATTACCTAATTTCATTCCTTCAGCACCGCCTGATTTTCTGTCCATTGTTAATGTTCGTCTTATATCTTCCTTCCAAGACATTGTCTATTCAATTTAATTGATCTTCCAGGTCCTTTGCTGTCTCTGACAGAATTACTATGTCATCAGCAAGGTTTCCCTGGACTTTAATTCCCTCTCCAAACCTCCCTTCCCAACCCCTGCGGACCTTTCATGACCTTCGACTTTAATAACTGCTGTCTGGTCATTGTATAAGTTGATTACAACTCTTCGGTCCACATATTTTACCGCTGCTACCTTCAGAATCTGAAAAAGTGTATTTAAGTCAACATTGTTAAAAGCTTTTTCCAGATGCATAAATGTTAAAAACGTTTTCCTTTTCCTTAACCTATCTTATAAGTCGTAATTTGAGTATTGCCTCGCGTGTTCCTACATTACTCCTAAATCCAAACTGACTTCTCCAAGGACGGATTTCATCATTATTTTCATTCGTCTCTAAATAATGCGTTTCGGTGTTTTGCATCCATGACTTCCTGAACTGATAGTTCTGTAATTTTCACATTTGTATTCTTATTGAAGTCTGAAAAGATGCTTATCACATGCCATAACTGTCTTTTAACAGTCGTTCTATCGGTAAGTTCATTTTTAGCACTGCTGTTTTTGCAGACTACGAGGAAAAGAATTAAAACTATTTTTTATCAACACGTGAACGAGGCGGTCATTAGAAATGATCAACTTCAGAGAGGAAGAACGTTGGCGATTGAAGACTGCCGAGCTCGGTCATAGAAACCATCCCAGCATTCACCTTATACGATTAGTACATTAACTTATATCGCGGATGATGAGTTGAACCACAGTTCTCCCGCACGAGTCCAGTGTATTAGCCCTCTGTTATAATGACCGGCGTTCTGGCAGACTTAACTTTCGTATGAAGCCTGTACAGTGTCATGAATGTGGAGAAAGTTTAGCAAATTTCGGACTGGTCCCACATATGTAATAATTATGCGCCTACCATCGATTTGGTCTTGTTGGGAGACTGAACAATCATGAAGTCGCAACGTAAAATCAATTAAGAACCATTTCAAATCTTTTTATTACAAGTAATCAACGAAGGTTAAAGACTGCCGTACTAGTGACGACAAGTTAATTGCTAACGAAGCGCTAACACAGAAAAGACAAAGTCATGAAAATTGGCCGTGCTCTTTTGAAAGGAAGCATCCCTGAATTAACATCAACGATCTGAATGAGATATCACTATGATGTAAAAATTAGCAAATGACTCTAAATAGTGAGAAGTATGAAGACATCCACATGAGTACGAAAAGAAATCCGTTACACTTTGTTTGCAAGATAAATCAATCAAAAGTGAAGGCCGTAAACTCCACAAAATACCTAGGAATTACTATTACTTCAGACTTAAACTGGAAAGAACACGTAGATAATGTCTTGGGAAAGGCGAAACAGAGACTGCGTTTTATTGGCAGAACCCTTAAAAGATGCAACAGAAATACAAAAGAAACTGCATACACTACGCTTGTCCGTCCATTTTTGGAGTATTGCTGCCCAGTGTGGGATCCTTATCAGGTGGGTTTGATGGAGGACATCGAAAGAGTCCAGAGAAGGGCAGGTCGTTTCGTATTGCCACGATACAGGGGAGACAGCGTTAGGGAATTGATACAGGATCTGGGATGGGAATCATTACAACAACGGCTCTTATCGCTGCGGCGTGGGCTACTTACAAAACTCCAATCGCCAACATTCTCCTCCGGATGCGAAAATATATTGTTGACTCCTACTTACATAGGTAGATATGACCATCAGAATAAAATACGAGAAATCAGAGCTCGGACGGAGAGATTCAGGTGTTCTTTCTTCCCGCGCCCTATTCGAGAATGGAATGGGAGATAAATAGTATAATGGTATTCGATGAAACCTCTGCCAGGCACTTAAATATGATTTGCAGAGTATCCCATGTAGATGTAGAACATAGAGATTCAGGAATATTACAGGTAACTTAAATCAGAATGGCGAGTCAAGCATTTGAGTCAAAGTCGTCCTTGTTCAACCGGTGATGGAACACGGAATCTTTTTACAATCACTCTGTTACCAAAATGAGCATTTCTTTTTTCAACTTGTTACGTTAAAAGCAAGTTGGTTAAACAAAAACTATAAAAGAAGTTTTATGTGATATCGTAAACTTGCAACCACCGTCTATCATATACACTCCAAAATAGCAGTACTGTTTATCAATTTTTTTCTTTTAAATTAATTTCTGTCTTGTACACGAAACAACTTTTTAAAATACCTGACGTAACTGTATTTGTATGAATAACATAGTGCCAAGAAAGAAGTTTCAAACGTTTTACGGCACTTATTTATTTGAAAAAATTTACATTTAAGAAAGAATCCAGAAGTTCAGTAACTGATCTGGAAAGGATTTAGATCCTAGCACCTTGATTATTTTGAGTTGTATCTGTTTTATCCAAAGTGACAACACTTGTCGTTTGTAGTTATACTAATCTTTATGATCGTATTCTACAGTTATTACCAATCGCATTTCATTCGTTTTACTTGATAGCATGCCTCTGTTATTCCCTTTTTATTCATTGCAGAAATTAGTGGATCAACACATTACTAAACTACGCATTCCAGACCATAAAAACGTTTCAAACTTTCTTTTCTGATACTATGGTAATCATGTAAGCACTGTAAAAGTCAGTATTTAAAATCATTGTTGCCTGCACACGACAGAAATTGAGAACAAGAAGCAACTGCAAACAATAATCTCCTTCCGGGGTATTAAACATGGCGGCAAGCCTCTGGCCGCTTGCTTAAAAACAACGTGCCGTGTTAAGTCTGCACCGCTAACCCTCACCGCGGTAGAGTGGGCGAGCGTTCTAAGGCGCGTTGCTGAGGAGTGCGCCGTTGCTCCCCGTCGGAGGTTCGAGTCCTCCCTTGGGCATGGGTGTGTAAGTTGTCCTTAGGTTAGTTTAAGTTACTTTTAGTAGATTGTAAGTCTAGGGACTGATTACCTCTGTAGTTAAGTCCCATACATTTACAAACATTTGAACATTTTGGAAGTTGATAGATCACGCATTTCACATATCATTTCTGTAGAACGTCGCAGAACAAGACGTGTAATATACTGCAAGGTAGTTTCCAAGATTTCGCTTGTCAATGTGTACCGCGGTCGCATTTCTATGTTAATACGTACGCATAAGATTTAGGATAGCGGATTGTCTTCATGTTGTTTTACGTAATAGGTCCAATAGGTTTACAAACATTTGAACATGTTTTTGCTGTCTCTCTCTTCCTTATGTCTCCATGGATAAAGGTAAGTCTCCCTATATTACCATAAAATTAATTGCATTACATAATTACAACACTCATAACAAAAGTCACAGTAAAAGACATTACCGTAAAAGTACTGATAATAGATAGGAAATTGGCTCACCGTTAGAAACAATCTTGGTTTTTTGGTAAACAATACTCTTCGTTGCACAAAAGCGATGTTTCTTTTATTCATACACTAGCTTAAAACCGCGGCCCCGCTCGCGTGTTGGTTGATGATAGATAATCTTTCAGTAATGTGCTATGAGATTTGTTTTGAAAGGCGAAATGAAGTACAATACCTTCTTTACAAACAAACATTTTTAATTAACATTCAAATAAAATTATCTGAAGTGCTTAATGATTTACAATAAATAATACATACATTATTCCTTCTGGCCCGTGTTGCAATATCTCAACACGTATAGTGACAGTAATGTCCAAATTCATTTTTATTTAATTTTAGGGCATTCTGGTAAACTACGTTATTTGTAGTATTGTTTGGAGCGTAAATATAGGTTGTAGGTTGTAATAATTCCCGGTAACGTGTTCTGAATATCTGTGTTTAGGTTGGTTACTTGGACATTACGTGGTGCTTAAAACGCGCTCTCTCTCTCGCAGCCACTCATGATTTTTGTAATTGACTTCTATGTTATGGAAGACGCTGTTAACTACATCAACAATCGATGCACTTAGTCTGCAGAAATTTTTGGGAAACGTTTTTGATTGATGAATGTTACTTGCCCAATTTGTAGAAGCTGTTGAGAAAATTCTAGCGATTCCTCATCGCCTTGCAGATACACGCGCATATTTGTCATCAGCGTCAATTTTTCAAGTCGCCTCCATATGAACACTGCAGCCACGCATTTATCTCATGTGCTGGTGTTCCTCTTTGATTAACAGGGAGAGTTTGTCGGCAATCAACGGCTAATAGTAAGAGTGCTCTTCCCATTGTTTTTTCCGTTCCTCGATCTTGCATAGTCCTGTCTAAAGCTTCCAAGGCTTCTTTTGTTTGCCATCGTGCATTCATCCCAAATTATGATTTTGCACCGTTTCAGAACTGTGGCTTTTCAGAATTTTTCTTAATATTGCAGATCGGGTCATCAGTTACTGACAGATTTAGCGGTAACTTGAGTGCTGAATATGCAGTCCTTCCCCCTTCCATAAGAGTAGCTGCAACTCCTGATGATGCTACAGAGAGAGCAATGCTTCTGCAAGTATTAGGTTGATCAGATAAGTTTTTCCTGTTCCTCCTGGTGCGTCAAGAAAAACAATCATCGCTGTGTATGCGATCTAGTATGCGTTGGAATGCAGTTTTCTGATCTCTAATCAAAAGAGGTTCATTTCTTTTCACAAGTCGAATCAGTTCTTCATGATTATAATCAGTTTCACGTAAAATATCAGTATCTGTAATGTCAATATCGTCTCGTGGTGGTGAAGCGAGTCCAAGTTGTTGAAGAGATTTGTCAGTGAAACTTCCTGGCAGATTAACATTGTGTGCCGGAACCGGGACTCGAACCTGGGACCTTTGCCTTTCGCGGGCAAGCGCGAGGTACTGGCGGAAGTAAAGTTGTGAGGCGGCATCGTGAGTCGTGTCGGGGTAGCTCAGTGGTAGAGCGCTTGCCTGCGAAAGGCAAAGGTCCCAGGTTCGAGTCCCGGTTCCGGCATACAATTTTAATCTGCCAGGAAGTTTCTTATCAGCGCACACTCCGCTGCAGAGTGAAAAGTTTCATTCTAGATTTGTCAGTGATTGCCAAACATATATCTTCAATGTCTATCAAGTCTTTGTTGTAAAGAATATCAGAAATTTGTAAATCAGGATTATTTGCAGCTCTTCTAGATTGTAGCAGATAATCTTCACTTAGAGAATCGCTTCTCCCACAGAGCCTGTGAATCCGACGGAGCAAAGGTTGTCAAAATTATTGTGAATACAAAACGCATTTGATTGGGCATCGATATAGTAGATGCTTTCGAAAGTGCTGTGTCCCAATGCTGATCGTCTTCTAGAAGTCTTAGTTTTTGGCACGCTTGACGATATGCTGAGCAAATTTCACCATCAACTGTACGTAACTGTTGAAAGGATGTTGGCCCTTTTACAACATGTAAAAGCATCGTTTAGTAAAAACATTCAGCATTGTGAGGACGTACCGTGTATACTCGACCTAAAGCATCACTTCTCCTTGCTGTTGTTCCAGGTACTTCTGCTCCTTGTTTTCTTCGACAAAACTTTTATTTTATTTTATTTTATTATTATTATTATTATTCCACGTGTAGTAGTGCGGAACTTCTGGATACAACAACGTCCTGGGAATAGGTCTTCTGTACACAAATTAAAGAATTAAACAATGTCGTTTCTACCAGGCGTATTTCTGAAACAAGATTTTGGAATGTATTACGTAAGGAAAGTAATATGCAACCATTTGCTCCTCTCGTAAAGTCTTTGAAACTACCAAATTAAAGAAAAATTTAAAAAAGTCTCCTTGTTTTCGCCAACAGCATAGAAGTATTAGCAATGTAAAAACGCAGCAAAGCACACCGAAACATGTCAGTTACTAAGCGAAGCATGAAATGCCGCGAGGGTGGAGAAAAATTAGTCAGTTAAGGGGTTTATGGATTTGCCCGTTAGATGTAAGAAACCAAACAATAATGGAAAAACCTCTTGCATGTCAACTGCTTTCGCGAGTTACCCGTTAGTGAAACAAATATCAGTATTCTACGTTACACCCCGGCGTTTATAAGCGGAGCGAACTAATGCAGCTGGTATTAATGTTGCAGAGCTGTCACCATAACAGCCTCCAGCCACACATGACACTGGACAATATTACGCTCCAGGTTTCGTGGAAACACCATTTACTCGCAATCCACATTTAATTACTGGAAGTGAACGCGCCTAAGCGAAATTGTGTTGGCTAACTGCCTGTACAGTATATGGCAGGTGGAACACGTGGCATAGGCGGCTGTTATTGCGTTTTACACCTCATCTAAATGTAGAAACGAGGTAGTATGAAACCCCTTAGGGCGAAAGGCATTTGCCAATTAACCCAGATAGCACTGGCGTCCTTCCAGAAGGACGAAACGGCATCTTAATTTTATCTTGTCCGTAAGAATTCGTGAAGAGTGTCATCTTTTATTTTTTTGAACCGCCTGCTCCCATTGCAGATCAATTTTAGCTTATATTGTCGATTGCAAAGTAGTTGAACACAGCTGCAAAGTTGAGGATACTGAAGACTTCCTCGTAGTTGCTTTCGTACTTATTTAACTTTCTTCAATTTTGTTAGACATTTCTATGTATATTTTTCATCTTAAATGTTGTTTTAATAATAATGAATCATCAGATTAAATTATAAAATATTCATTATGACATCATTCCAGAAATAAGGGAAGTATTGCAAAACTAATGACGTGATTGTGAAAAAAAATCACTCAACGTTCTTGTGCAGTCATATGAAGGTAATTAACAGCTTCTAAGGAAAAAAAAATAAATAAATAAAAAAAAAAAAAAAAATCCGCGCTATCTGGGTTAAGAATTCTAATACATTTTACGAATGAACTAAATAAATTCAGAGTATAAACAATGTCTGAAAGTGATGTTAGTGTGTGAATTAATTAGGCGCCATGTCACAGACACACACTAGTGCTTCCTACAGCCAACTGAGCGAATTTGAAATGAGTTAAATCGTGGCCTTCCCAGTGACAGGATGGTCGTTTCGAGAATTGCCACACGAATTGGACGTGCTGCGTCAGTTGTCCAACTATGTTCATCGCAGAGGTGACGTGAACCTCCTCACACCCGTAGACGAGGTTCTGGACTTCACAGACGTCCGCCAATATCGTCGTATTTTAAGGGCAGCGGTGGCAGATCGTACAGCTTCCGCACCACAGACAGGATGCTCTCTGAGCCGATAAAGATCAACACGAACTACTGAAACCTAGGTAAACTAACCTAAGGACAACACACACACCCATGCCCCAGGGAGGACTCGAACCTCCACGGCGAGCAACCGCGCGCTTCGCAGCGACACGCTTTAGACCGCTCGGCTACTCCACCGTGGCCAAAATGTTCAAATGTTTCTAAAGCTAAGGGACGAAACTGCCAGTCATCGGACCCTTATAGACTACTTAAACTAACTTATCCTCAGGGGACCACACACACACACACACACACACACACACACACACACACACACACACACATATCCCCGAGAGAGGACTCTAACCTCCGGCGGGAGCGGCAGCACAATCCGCGACGTGACGCCCCAGAACGAACGACAGTCCCGGGCAGCGGTATGTGAAAGAAACGAGTGCGGTTTCTGCAGTTTCCAGAAGCTACTAATGAACTAAAACCTCACTACAAAAACACAAATTGTGACGTTTATTATTACTGCGCTTGAGGGTAATAATGATTGATTAGCGAGTCTCTTGTCGGCCTTGTGAGGTGAGCGGTAGTCAGCAACTTTCTCGGAGGCCATTATTGGAATTAAATGAGTAATGAAGCAAGAGAATAAAAAGGAACGGACTGGGTTTCATCATGTGGTAGCAGTGGTCCGTATGTACCTGTAGAGCCAATCAATTATTGTCATTTCTTCGGTCCTGTGCTTTCATAGCCGGGAGTTTGCAGATTGATTTACGTTTCTTCGGGTACCTTGAGACATGGATATAGATTTCTGACTGTCGTGTAAGGGTCGCGACATTTCTGGCTAGGGGAATTCCCATTTTGTCGAATACATTACAAATATTGTCCCGGTGACTATCATAGCGGGAACAGCAGAGCAGATTGTGATTTAGATTTCTTACTCTACTGGACGGTTATCATTCCACAAATTTGAGTCTGTACATATATGCAGAAAAACGCCCCTGCACATTTATCATTCTTATGAATGATGATGTATGTCATATGAAGGTTTTGAGTGACATGTCTTTCTCGGAAGGAATTGTTGGTTTCATGCAAAGTTTTCTCCTTTCGTCATCTGGGAATTTTTTTCCAGGAACGGTACCCTTTACTTACATTGGCGGTGTTGTTGTTGTCTTCATTCTGCAGACTGGTTTGATGCAGCTCTCCACGCTACCCTGTCCTGTGCAAGTCTCTTCATCTGAGAATGCGTTCGGCAACCTACATCCTTTTGTATCTGCTTACTGTGTTCGTCCCTCGGTCTCCCTCTACGATTTTTACCCCACACACTTCCTTCTAACGCTAAGTTGACAATTCCTTGATGTCTCAGGCTGTGTCCAACCAATCTATCCCTTCTCTTAGTCAGTATATGCCAGAAACTCCTTTTCACCCAAATTCTGTTGAATTCCTCATTATTAGTTACGTGATCTACCCATCTACTTTTCATCATTCGTCTGTAGCATCAGTCAGTAGCATTCGCCTGTGAGTGCGGGAGCTAGTGTTTTACAGTAGTACATTTAATGATGAAAATGTTTGGAACCTAAATTCTGTGTAAATTTACATCAAACTGAAAGGTTTTATTACAAAGCAGTGTATGATTAGATGAGTACTTGTTCCATAGATCATGAATACGACACTCCATAGTCACGGGTGTGACAAATAGATACGTTGAGATCAGCAGTAAAATAATTTTAAAATATCCCATATCAAAAATTCCTCTTTCAGTATATATCATTTAAAAGGAAATTGATTGTATTATTCAATCTGAATATAATTTTTTTTGGTAAAAGATTAAAACCTATATTATTAACCAGAATCCATGCGTCACGGGTGTGACAAAATTCAGAAGTACAACCTTACACTTTGACCTTTACAAGGAAAAATCTGTGAATTATATGATTGTATGTAAACCAATTAATAACTGTCTAATGCTGAAAACTCACTTGATTAGCCATGAAATTATCAGAAAGAACATTAAATTATTTTCATAATACCAGCATAATTTTTGCTGTCACGGGTGTGACATATACAAATATCTCTGAACATTTCAGAGAATTAAAGGTAATAATTGATTAAAACCATGTTTTTGGCAGTACAAAAAAAGCACAGTGCTTAATTAAAGTGGTGTTTGTGTTAAATTAACAAAAACTCAAATCTTTAATATAAATTTTATAAACAACTCATTTTTCAATGAAATAACCTAAACTTCAGCATATTGCACAATATGGAGAATTTAAAGTAATGTAAGTTGAAACAGGATTGAATATTTAATAATATAAAGAAATATACACTGACATACACATTTAAATAACTTTCTCAGAAAAATAATAATAAACTTTATTTTCTTTCATTTGAATTGCAGGAGGATTCAGGACTTTAACAACATTCTTTTGTAAAGAAACAACTGAAATGTCATTTTCATTATTACAAAAGTTTCTTTCCTTTCTCGCATGGCTTTAAAAACATGACCTTCATTTCATCGGCCACACTGTCTGATTGACAAATAACAACAAAATTCTGTCCATTTCCCCTCTCACTTTGAAGCTCTATGTTTAGAACGTTCCTGCTTTAATTTCCGTAGCATATATGGTTGAATTTATTTTATTTCCTGATGTTGTTTGTATGTCTTCAGCATTAGACTCTTCAGAATCTGAGTAAACATCGGAAAATTTCAGCTGTTTTCTGGATTTAGGGATCTCCCGAAAGACTTGATATCTTGCCATTCCACTGCCAGATGTTTCTGCTGCTAAAATGTGATGACTGTCATAGTTTTTAAAGTAATGGTTAGAATGTACTTTAGGAATTGCAATGACATTCTTCCAAAACCTTGACTTTCTTTCCTTTGTCTTTTCCACATCACTGCTTGAAACAAAGAGAGCATGAACTTCATTCAATTTATCACAAGCGTAATCACAAAATTCCTTTGCATTATTCACCACCACTTGACGACTTTTGATTCCTCTCCATACAGTTCTCTTCACAGTCCCCCCTATACCATCAACAGCACCTTGCAGTGTGAAGCAGCAAAGAAGTTCCACTCAAATTCAACTCCCAAATATGACTTCGTATGGCAGAGATATGACAACGTAAATTTATTTTTAAACTGTGCAGTGCAGTTGTCAGAAAGCATGTGATTTTTTTTCTAAATTTGCATTCTGCTGTTTCAAAATTGCTATTATTTTTTCAAGAAAGCACCAAACTGCAAATTTGTCATGTGAAAGGTAATCACTTGCAATTAAATAAGAAGCAACCTTTAAAGTATCCCATACACAGCATTTTACTCCTCATCTTTCTCATTATTTCCGTTGAAGAACTCATTATCTGGGAATGCAAGATAAATTGGACATTTATTTTTAATGTCAGTAGATCTGTATTTACTTTGTATCTCACCAGTTTAATATGTCACATGAACAGGAAGTGATGGTTAAAAATATTAAACACTGGCATTTCATTCAGCTGGCATGCTTTCAAAAATGTCTGCAATTTGTCACACCCGTGACAAATGTTATGTCACACCCGTGACGCCATTCCTGGATAAAACACAGTTATTCCCAGAACTTAATAGGTTTGGGAGTTAATATATTGCCTTAACCTTACTTTCCCAGAATATAAATAATTATGAAGTACTTGTTCAGGCAAGAATCAAACTTTATCTTCTTTTTTTGTCACGGGTGTGACAGTGATCCCTGTCAATTTCAAAAAGAGAAATAAAATCAAAAGAAAGCTTACCTGAAAAAATTAGTCAGTGTAGGATATCAAGGAAGCCTATTGTTACATAACAAGTTACTCATTGTTGCAGCAACTGACTTAGACAGCAAATCAGTACAGCCAATATAACTACGTTTTATGGTCTTCATAGTGTTTGCTCATCTACAATCTTTGGGATGGCAATTCATAGTTAACTAGCTTGAACACAATAAAAATGAGTATCAAATAATTAAATTTCATATTTTGTTAGTGCATTCACATGCCTAAACCTTTACTTTTGTGATTTTAAAAAAATCACAATTTGGCTCATTTCATGTGGAATGAGCCCTGAACTCCTTATTGACCACGTTTCACTCCCATACAATGCTACACTCCAGACAACTGCTTTCAGAAAGGACTTCCTAACATTTAAATTAAACACTCCGTAAAGTACACGTAGAACTCAGGTATCGTTTTCATGATCTCACTACTGTTAACGGGCCAACAATTTCGTTCTTTCTTGTTCCAACATACACAGAAGTTGAAACCTTGTGTACTGTTTGATACAATCATTGTTTTTAAGTTGCTCCCACACCGTTAGTATTTTTCGTGTCTCGTCTCTTCGTGCCAGTCAGGAAGTGCCGGCTCCGAAGCCTCCATGTTGTTATGGTCTTCAGTTGACGCAGGTCTCCACGCTACTCTAGCTTGTACAAACCTATTCATTTCCGCATAAATGCAAAAGCACAAAGCCCTTTGTACCTATTTACTGTACTCATCTCTTGGTCTCCCAGTGAAATTTTAATTACCTCCCCTTATCCGGACACACTTATCTCCAGTACTGAGTCGGCGATCCCTTTTGTCCTGACAGAGCCGTTCTACTCAAATAAAGTCAGAAGCTTTTTTTTCCTCCTTTCCTTTCCTCCAGTTCTATTCAGCACCTCCTCATTAATTATGCATTCGATCCATCTAGTCTTTAACATTTCTTATGTCGCATCGAAAATCTTGTCAAAACGTTAATCTACTGCCCTTGACTTTGAGAGGGGCCTATCCCCGATATCTTAATTTCAATTCACTTTCACGTTATGTATATTATGTTTCCTGTTAGCCTCTTCGACTTACATCTAAATATTAGATACTTTGATTTCGATTCCACCTGCATTTCATGTGTACTATGTTTCTTGTTAACCTCTTTGTCATATTTCTGTGGATAACTAAGAGAATATTATTGTCTCAGTCAGTCAGTAGCATTCGCCAGTGAGTCTTGTGCGGGATTTAGTGTTGTGCAGTTGTTAGACTGTGTTTAATCTGATGGAAATGTTTCGAACCTACATTCTGTGTAAATTTACATCAAACTGAAGGGTTTTATTACAAAGCAGTGTATGATTAGATTAGATTAGTACTTGTTCCATAGATCATGTATACGACACTTCGTAATGATGTGGAACGTGTCAGGTTAATAAAAGGTGTCTTTACAAATTATTACTTTGTACTAAATATTACATGACACACGTTTTAATTTTTTTAATATCTTTTTTTTTCATATTTACTAATTTATATCTAAAAATTCATCTATAGTGTAGAAGGAGTTACCATGCAGAAATTCTTTTAATTCATTTTTAAATGCTTGTTGGCTATCTGTCAGGCTTGCTGTTTGGTAAGTGACCAAAGACTTTTGTGGCAGCATAATTCACCCCTTTCTGTGCCAAAGCTAGATTTAACCTTGAATAATGAAGATCATTATTTCTCCTAATGTCGTAGTTATGTACACTGCTATTGCTTTTGAATTCGGTGGGATTGCTAATAACAAATTTCATAAGTGAATATATATACTGAGAAGCTGCCGTGAAGATCCCTAGCTCTTGAAATAACTGCAGGATGATCTTGGATGGGCTCCGGCAATTATTCTGATCGCACACTTTTGTGCAATGAATACTTTTTTACTAAATGATGAATTACCCTAGAAAATGATGCCATACGAAAGCAGAGAATGAAAATAGGATAGTAAGCTAATTTACTGAAATATATATCACCAAAATCTGCAATTACCGTAATAGCATAAGTTGCTGAACTCAAACGTTTCAACAGATCTTCAATGTGTTTTTTCCAGTTCAACCCCTCACAACGCTTACACCTAAAAATTTTGAATATTCTACCTTTGCTACAGATTTCTGACCAAAGTCTATATTTATTTATGGTGTCATTCCATTTACTGTATGGAACTGTATGTACTGTGTTTTATCAAAATTTAATGATAGTCCATTTGCTGAGAACCACTTAATGATTTTCTGAAAGACGTCATTTACAATTTCATCAGTTAGTTCTTGTCTGTCAGGTGTGATAACTATACTTGTATCATCCGCAAAAAGAACCAGCTTTGCATCTTCATGATTATTGTTAGGTATGATTTCAACCGTTTGTACACTGTCCCATTCAAACCACACTACTTTAGTTTATCTAGAAGAATTCCATGATTTACACAATTAAAAGCCTTGGAGAGATCACAAAACGTCCCAACAGGTGATGTCCGGTTATTCAGAGCAATTAATATTGTGAGATGTGACATGGAGTAAGGTAAATATAAACGTAAGTGTAAGTGGAGTAAGGTATATATAAACGTACATGCTTTATTAGTCATTCATCCTTATCGTTGAGGTTAAGCAGTGTGGTAGAATTTCAATTTCTAGATTGCAGTTCACTTCCTTTAATGAGTTAATTCGAAATATGATTTGTGTAAAGGTAATTTGAAATGAAACATTAAGCTATATTTTTCGTGTGGTACCTGTTCAGTCCTCTGTTGGTTCATTCTCGCAGTTGAAATTTATCTGGTACTGTTTATTTTATATTCAACATGTTTCTTTTAATTAATTTCACGAGTGGCCATAACTATCAAATTACATTGTGGTTTTGTAACAAAGTACGCCATTGGGTAATCGGATCTATATTGCAATACACAGTACTGTTATTCGTTGCGCACCTACAATTGCTCAGATGCAGTTTGACTTTAAAATTTGTGTTGGCTTCAGTTGCTGACCACACTGAAATGAAAAAGCAGTTTTTATTCTAGGGCCGTGATTAACTAAATCTGTTCAATTTATTTGTAATTTGGGAATGGGAGTTTTAACTCACATACTTATTCTGTAGCCAATTTTCAAACAGTTAGTTCACATTGTTTCTCAGTAGGTAATTAGATTTCATACAGGGCTAAATGTGACTAAGGATAATCTTTTTGATATTTGGGTGAGCATAATCCTATTACAATATTACGTAACTATTTGCCGATCATGGATTGTTATCGTACCAGCCTACATGCTGTTTCAGCCTACATGCTGTTGTCTTCACGAGGTAAGTGTCTGTAATTTCTTGCACAATCTGATCACTGTGTTTAGTTTTCAGTTTGGTGGCTTTATATTCAGTGTTCAGTAAGGTGCCTTTAAATTTAGTGTTCAGTTAGGTGGCTTCAAATTCTGAAACGGTTCTCAGTACAATCTTGTTCTTAAACCTTAATTTTTTTTTTTTAATTGGCACTTTTGTCATTCCGTATTGATAATCCGTGACAGTCTTACAGCAAGCAATTTGTTCCATATAAGTTCAGATACACAACAATTCAGTTTGTAGTCATTACACACACACACAAAGAAATATAAATAATATTCAAAATATCCACGGGTGTACTGCCGGTCTATAGTGTCCAACGGGCACAATATTTCGGCGATCATACACGTCGCCATCATCAGGTGAACTGACGAACTGAGCTCCTGGAAACGCGCTGGCACGGAGATCCGCTACGGCGGCTCGAACGGAACTGGGTTCTAGCCCGGTAGCGGGCGATTTAAATACCCTCGGCCCGCGGAGCGACCCCTCCGTGGTCCGCGCCGCGGTCGCGTAGTGGAACCGATTGCGACGGCGTCTGAGATGACGTCGATGTGAGGGCTCTGTCCGCCGTGGTCGTCACTTCGTTACGTTTGCTAGATTTACTCTTAACCCAATCGCTGGTTCCCAAGCTTTGCTAAGATAATAACCGCAGTCACGGTTTATGAGGTCGTCACTTGTCCGAATTTCAATGGCCTCTCTAACGACGCAGTCCCAGTATCTCGACGTCTGTACCAGAATCCTAGTGCGTTCATACTCCATCGCGTGATTCTCCGATAAACAATGTTCAGCGACCGCCGACTTGCTCGAATACATCAATCGTGTGTGCCTCTGGTGTTCAACGCATCGATCCTCGACGGTACGTATCGTCTGTCCGATATATGTCTTGCCACACTGACACGGAATCTGGTACACGCCGGCCTTCCTCAAATCTAGATCATCTTTGGCGCTCCCCACCAGTACACGAATTTTATCCGGCGGACACTTCCAACCTGGTGTTTCTTCAAAATGCGGGCGACCTTCCCCGAGAGTGCACCGGTATATGGAATGAACGCAGTGCCTACATCCTCCCTCATATTTTCATCCGTTTCCACAGGTTGTGCTGTAGTGGTTGGGCGGAGAGCCCGCTGAATCTGCCACTCTGAAAATCTGAAAATTTTAAGACTCTAATCACAATAACCCAGAAAGAAGGTTGTCAGAGTCGCCTCGATTTGTCAATATCCATTACACGACCAGTATCGAAGTAGTGCTCTGCGACGATCTATTCGCTAGGCTGGTGGATTAGCAGAGTTTTGGCTGTGGTCGTTTTCCTCAATGATGGGTGCCATCTCGCCGGTGCTTCGTCACATTGTCAAGTGATACGCGGTCTCCCTGCTTGGCGAGGCGCTCGTCGTCCTTCGCGCATCCTAATACAGCCCAGGTGTTGGCAGGTGGGCGGCTAACAGCCTGGATGTTGCGCCTCCCTAGAATCCTGTCGAGCAGCGCGGGAACGGCCGCGCGGTCTTAGGTTCCATTCCAAGGAACGCACGGCCGCTCCCGTCAGATGTTCCAGTCCTCCCTCGGAGGTAGGTGTGCGTCTGTTGTCCATAGCGTAAGTACGTTTAAACAATTTGTAACTATAAGGGCTACTGACCACTGTTATTTGGTCCCTTAGGTTTACTAGCATTTCATCTACAACTACATCTACATGGGATACTCTGCAAATAACATATAAGTACCTGGCAGAGGGTTAATCGAACCACCGTTATACTATTTATCTCCCATTCCATTCTCGAATAGCGCGCGGGCAGAAAGAACAGCTGAATCACTCCGTTAGAGCTCTGATTTCTCGTATTTTATTCTGATGATCATTTCTACCTATGTAAGTGGGAGTCAACAATATATTTTCGCATTCGGAGGAGAATGTTGGTGATTGGAGTTCCGTAAGTAGCCTACGCCGCAGCGATATGCGCCGTTGTTGTAATGATTCCCATCCCAGATCCTGTATCATTTCCGTAACGTTGTCTCCCCTGTATCGTGACAATACGAAACGAGCTGCCCTTCTTTGCACTCTTTCGATGTCCTCCGTCAAACCCACCTGATAAGGATCCCACATTGGGCAGCAATACTCCAAAAATGGACCGACAAGCTTAGTGTATGTAGTTCTTTTTGTAGTTCTGTTGCATCTTTTAAGGGTTATGACTTTCCCACGACATTATCTACGTGTTCTTTCCAGTTTAAGTCTGAAGTAATAGCAATTCATAGGTATTTTGTGGAGTTTACGGCCTTCACTTTTGATTGATTTATCTTGTAAACAAAGTTTAACGGATTTCTTTTCGTACTCATGTGGACGACTTCACACTTCTCATTATTTAGAGTCAATTGCCATTTTTTACATCATCATGATATCTTATTCAGATCGTTCTGCAGTTGGTTTTGACCTTCAGATGATTTTACTAGACGGTAAATGGCGGCGTCATCTGCAAACAATCTAAGAGAACCACTTAGAGCTTCCCCTAAATCGTTTATGTAAATAAGGAACAGCAGAGGACCAATAACTCTACCCTGTGCAACGCCCGATATCACCTCTGTTTTAGTCGATGCCGTACCATCGATTACTACGAACTGTGTCCTATGTGACAGGAAATCCCCTATCCAGTCACAAATTTGGGGCGATATACCGTAACCACGCAAGTTGATTAAAAGCCGTTTGTGAGGTACAGCGTCAAAAGCCTTCTGGAAATCAAGAAACATGGAATCGATTTGGGAACCCTTTTCGATAGCACCCATCACTTCGTATGAATAAAGAGGTAGTTGTGTTTTCATGGACGATATTTTCTAAATCCGTGTTGACGTCGGATCAATAGATCGTTCTGTTCGAGATAATTCATAATATTTGAATTCAGGATATGTTCCAGAACCCTGCTGCAAATTGACGTCAATAAAATAGGCCTGTAGTTAGTGTTTCATTCTGACGTCCTTGTTCCATGTTGTACCCACAAGCTGGTTGTCCACTGATGCCGTATGGACGTCCTCCTCTTCCTGTTTTTGTGTCATTGCCAGTGGCCACACAATTGGGAGGATGGCGGTTCAAATATGCCTCCGGCCATCCTCATTTACGAATTCGAAATATTCAAACATTTCGACCGTTTCAGGGCACTGGAATAAATGCAAAGGGAAAGTTGAAAATTTGTGCTGGACCGGGATTCGAACCCAGATTTCCCTCTTAGGACCAGCGTCTGTCTTAACCAATTAGGCTACCCAGGTACGCCTTCCTTCCGCCCAAATTCTCCACTTACAGCACAATACGATGGTGCGCGAATCTTTAATTCAGCGCAAAGTTCCTAGCGCAGGTGTCTCCCGTTTATAAGAAAGGAAAGAGAACTGACCCATACAATTACAGACCAATATCGTTGACATCAGTTTCATGCAGAATTTTGGAGCATATTCTCAGTTCGAATATAGTAAATTTTCTTGAAACGGAAAAGCTTCATTCCATGAATCAGCACGGGTTTAGGAAACATCGTTCATGTGAAACTCAGCTTGCCCTTTTCTCACATGACATCTTGCGAGCCATGGACGAAGGGCAACAGGCGGATTGTGTTTTTCTCGACTTCAAAAAGGCGTTCGACGCGGTGCCACACTGCAGACTGCTAACGAAGATACGAGCTTATGGAATTGGTTCACAGATTTGTGACTGGCTGGAAGACTTCCTAAGTAATAGAACGCAGTACGTTGTTCTCGACGTCGAGTGTTCATCAGAGACGAGTGTATCGTCAGGCGTGCCCCAGGGGAGTGTGATAGGACCGCTATTATTTTCTATCTATATAAATGATCTGATGGACAGAGTAAGTTGTAATTTGCGGCTGTTTGCTGATGATGCTGTGGTGTATGGGAGGGTGTCGTCTGTAACTGACTGTAATAGCATACAGGTTGACTTAGACAAAATTTCTAGTTGGTGCGAAGAATGGCAGCTAGCTCTCAATGTAGAAAAATGTAAGGTAATGCGCATGAGTAGGAAAAACAATCCTTTAATGTTCGAATACAGCATTAGTAGTGAGCTTCTTGATGCTGTCGCGTCGTTCAAATATCTAGGCGTAACATTGCAGAGCGATATGAAATGGGACGAGCATGTAAGGACAGTTGTGAGTAAGGCAGACAGCCGACTTCGGTTTATTGGGAGAATTTTGGGAAGATGTACTTCACCTGTAAAGGAGACCGCGTATAAAACGCTTGTACGACCACGTCTTGAGTATTGCTCAAGTATTTGGGACCCGCAGCATATCGGTTTGAAGGAAGACATAGAGGCGGTTCAGAGGCGAGTAGCTAGATTTGTTACCGGTAGGTTCGACCAATGCGCGAGTGTCACGGAAATGCTCCGGCAACTCAATTGGGGATCGCTGGAAGAAAGACGACGTTCTTTTTGTGAATTTTTGTTAAGTAAATTTAGAGGGCCGTAATTTGAAGCTAAGTGTAGTACGATCTTGCTGCCGCCTACTTACATTTCGCGTAAATATCACAAAGACAAGATAAGAGAAATTAGGGCTCGTACGGAGGCATATAGGCATTCTTTTTTTCCTCGTTTAATTTTGGAGTGGAATAGGAAAGGAGATGCCTAGTAGTGATACAGTGTACCCTCCGCCACGCACCTTACGGTGAATTGCGGAGTATGTGTGTAGATGTAGAGGTAGTACCCCCTGCCCCTTGGTTCCTCTTGCCCGCAGCCGATAGTGTATTCCCGCAAGAGATCGAGTGTATTAATGCGTCCACATTGAAACTGAACTGACTGTTCGGGGCATATACACAGTTATTATATGGTGTCTGTTCTTTCAGCCATGTACGAAAGAACAAACACCGTATGAATAACACCCTGATTTAGATTCATTTAAAAATTCCGGGATCATAAGCCGTGGTCGATTTGTAAAACTTTCCCCTAACCTTTCATCTTCGGTTGCAGAAGACATCTTCAGAGGTAGAGTACATCTGTAAGATGTCTTCCGCAGCCGAAGACGAAACGTTAGGGGAAAGTTTTACAAATCGACCACGGCTTATGAGCCCGGAAGTTTTAAATGAAGTTGACGCCGGCCGTGAAAGCTTACATTGTATGACCCCTGACTTAGGGTTTCGTGATTTCTCTAAATCACCCCAGGCAAATGTCGGCATGCTTCTTTTCAAAGAGGACGGTCAATTTCTTTCCCCATACCTGAAAAATATATCCGAGCTTATGTTTCGTCTATTATTACGATGATGTCGACGGTAAGTTGAACCCTAGCCTACCTTCCTTTTCCTTTTAGTAGCCAAAAACTCATCGTGTCTGCTAGTTGCGAGTAATATTTGGCCCACTTTAGGTTACGGTAGTAACACTAAAAGTGGGCCTTTGCGATCGTCTTTTGACAGCTCGAAATTTAAATGAAAATAACGGCTTAACTATTCATCTGACACGAAAATTGAATAACCGATTTTTTAGAGGAGAAAAGTCTTTACAACTTTGCTCTCTTATGTTTTTTTTCATATCTCGTAGCGTTTCGAAGATATTTGCAAAAATAACGGCGATTTTGGGATGTCTGTCTGTCTGTCTGTCCGCAACGTGTTCCCTGTTTTAAAGACGAACCGTTCAACCGATCAGCACCAAATTTTACAGACATGATTGTAAGCCGACAGAGACCAGAACCTTTCTTTCTCAAATTTTCGGACAAAAAATACGGTAGTAAAACCAAAAAAAGCCGTTTGTAATATAATTGTAATTGCAAACGAACCGTTCGTCTGACACTAAAATTGAATAACCTAATTGGTAAAGGAGAAAATTCTCTACAACGTAGCTCCCTTATGTTTTTTTCATATCTCGTATCGTTTGAGACATATTTGCAAAAAGAACGGAGATTTGACACCCTCCATTGAATTAACGAAAACCAGCCGTTCGGAGATGTCACGTGACATTCCTCGCGTATTTGATGATTTTCTTATTGTAACTTACACGTTGTCATCTCAAAGCCACGGCACACTGAGGAAATGACAAAAACACATCGTTCTTCGTACGATAAATGATAATCTAGTGTCCACAAATTCCATATTAGCATCAGTTAACAACGGCCATCAATAGTATGAGATATAAGAACTTCTGTTTCGATTTATAGCCGTAGCGTAGTGGGCAAGGTGCTGGACTGTGACGCGAAAGGTCGGTGGCTCGAAACCTACTACCACTACTTACAGTTATTTTTCGCCTAAAAGGGTTTCAGAAACTTATTAATTAATTATTATTTAGATTATTATTTTGATCCAAAATGTTTGCAAAAACTTATAAAACTACAAATATAAAGTGGGCCGTAAAACACGTCAGGGCGATTTTTTTTTTTTTTTCGACATGTAATGTTGTAAATTTCAGTAATCGTTTTTTCTTGTGTCGAGCGGTAGCTTTAATTTGGGTAAGAAATTTCTGAGAATGTACCTCTGGAGCACAGCAAAGTATGCTATTGAATGTTGGACAGTGGGAAAACCGGACCGTAAATGATTCAAACAGTTTAAGATGTAGTGCTAAAAAGGATTATTAAAAATAATATGGATTCCTAAGTTAAGGATTGAGAAAGTTCTTCACAGATTCTGTAAAAAACTCTGAAGAGGAGAAGGGACACAACGACAGGACACGTATTAAAGACACCAGAGAATCATCTGCGTAATTCTAGAGACTTCGCGGCCGCTTCAGCTGGGGGTTTGAGTCCTTCCTTGCGCATGGATATGTTTGTTGTCCTTCGCGTAAGTTAGTTTAAGTGGTAGTAAGTCTAGTCATCGATGTCCTTAGTAGTTTGGTATTTTTGAATTACATGTACTTCTATATTTTGTTTTACTAAAGAGAGTTGTAGAGCACGAAAATTGTAGGGGAAGAGAAGGCTGGAAGACATCCAGCAAACTGATTAATTAGGGTGCCAGTTTGACTCTTGAGTTGAATAGGTTACTGCAAGAGAGAAGAAAAACAAAGAAAAAAATTCTCTTTTTAAACTACTTTATTACGAAATATTTTTGTTTCTCTTGCAGACTTTTTGACTAGCTCATGTTAATGTTATTTACTTCGGATAATCTGGAACGGCTATCGACATTCGTTATTATGGAGAACGATAGCACAAAAAACTGAAATTTTGAAAAACCTTTAGCTACAGCTTGTAATTGCAAGAACCGGTATCACAGGGGAAGAGGGGATAAGTCAATTTATCATTATGATACAATTTATCGGTTACATTTACCTAGGTGCTGTAGTACGTAAATAAAAATCAAAGATAGAAAAAACTACTATTTTTTTATTATTAAATGGAAAATTGTGGGAATAAGAGTTGGCGCTTTACAATTTATCATATACTGCGTTTCTCCATTTCTTGACGTATCGTAATACAACTTGGTTTGCGATGTGGCAATCACAGCCTCCAGGCAGTCAATAGCGCTATTTCAAGGTAATATTAAAACGAAGAAAATAAACTTCTGAAATGATACGGAAAACCTTGAAAAGAGACAGTTTTGAGACATAGTGCTGAAAACTAATGCTGTAATGCTAAACCGCGTGCAAGCAGGTAGGGGAAACATTATTAGCCTGTGTGCTTGACTGAAGTACCAGAAACGCACGTGTTCCAGCAACGAGGAACATGCCAGCACCGGTGTGGGCGTCTACTTGCGTTCGTGGTGATTCATACTCCACTTGGCTTGCACTCGTGAATCAAATGCTGGCTTCGTTCCCGGTACGTGTTCTCGCCCATAGATGTTTCGCACGACTTTCGCCTCGATTTCTCACCTGCGCCGATAATTAGACAGTAAGAGACAGTCGATCTGTTAAAATATTACGAATGTCATTTGTTCAAGTGTCTCAATCATGCACTTCAGTGATCAAGATTTTCACGTAATAGAAGACACGTATGAGTATGCTTCTTTGTAGGAAGCAATGTAAATGACGATTCATCGGACCGTACCACAGACTTCCGGTTATCAAGTACCCAGGTTGTATGAACGTGACACCACTTCCTTCGCAGCTTAGTTTGGCTTCCGTTCCAATGGCAGCCCTTCCACGAATTTTTAGCTCCAGTCGGTTGTTATCGAAACAGTAATTCTGAGGTGTCTACTGAGTTCTTCAGTTGCTTTTACCGTGATCGTTTTATATGTTCTGGCTACAATCATTGTTAACGCTCGTCGGTGGTTTTCAGTTAACTGCGGGTTGCGCCCACTATCCCTCTCCTCCATTGACGCTTCATCATTGTATGATTACCGAATATACAGGGTGTTACAAAAAGGTACGACCAAACTTTCAGGAAACATTTCTAACACACAAAGAAAGAAAATATGTTATGTGGACATGTGTCCGGGAACGCTTAATTTCCATGTTAGAGCTCATTTTATTACTTCTCTTCAAATCACATTAATCATGGAGTGTAAACACACAGCAACAGAACGTACCATCGTGTATTCAAACACTTTGTTACAGGAAATGTTCAAAATGTCCTCCGTCAGCGAGGATACATGCATCCACCCTCCGTCGCATGGAATCCCTGATGCGCTGGTGCAGCCCTGGAGAATGGCGTATTGTATCACAGCCGTCCACAATACAAGTACGAAGAGTCTCTACATTTGGTACCAGGGTTGCGTAGAGAAGACTTTTCAAATTCCCCCATACATGAAATTCAAGAGGGTTGAGGTCAGGAGAGCGTGGAGGCCATGGAATTGGTCCACCTCTACCAATCCATCGGTCACCGAATCTGTTGTTGAGAAGCCTAAGAACACGTCGACTGCTATGTGCAGGAGCTCCATCGTGTATGAACCACATGTGTGTCGTACTTGTAATGGCACATGTTCTAGCAGCACAGGTAGAGTATCCCGTATGAAATCATGGTAACGTGCTCCGGTGAGCGTAGGTGGAAGAACATGAGGCCCAATCAAGACATCACCAACAATTCCTGCCCAAACGTTCACAGAAAATCTGTGTTGATGACGTGATTGCACAATTGCGTGCGGATTCTCATCAGCCCACACATGTTGATTGTGAATCGAGCAGTACAGTACATACTAACGAAACAATTGGGTATTTTGACAATTGTCTGCACGAATTATTTCAATTTACATTTAAAGACAAATACTAAAATGAGCTCTAGCATGGAAATTAAGCGTTTCCGGACACATGTCCACCTAACACATTTTCTTTCTTTGTGTGTGAGGAATGTTTCCTGAAAGTTTGGACGCACCTTTTTGTAACACCCTCTATTTTTGGAAGTGAACGTTAAACAGTGCAGTCACTTTTGTGACAGATGCCGCCACTGACTATGCATCAACGATTTGGCGTCTTTGGAAGCCTGACAGATGACATATTTCACCGATCGTCTGTGTTGACCGCCAAGTAACGAAACACATAAAATACTTAAAGGTAACGTCCAATACTTGTGTGGACTTTGGTCCCGCCTCTGTGTTAAAAGTGCACAGTGGTGCCAACTTGCAAGATGTAATATACTGCATTGTCATCATAAAATTTTATTGACCCCTGCATCATTAATATATGGCAAGTCAACCATCAATAGCTCTTGATCTATGCCATGTTAGGTGAATGATGAAAACAAGTATTTCACTAGATACAATAAAAATGTTCAAATGTTTGTGAAGCTTATGGGACTTAACTGCGGTGTCATCTGTCCCTGAACTTACAAACCACTTATGAACTACCTTAAACTAAAGACGACACAAACATCCATGCCCGAGGGGGGATTCGAACCCCCGACGGGGAACGGCCTCGCGCATCGCAGCATAGCGCCTTAAAGCGCTCGGCCGCGCCGCCGCGGCTAGATACAATATTTGGCGCCGTAAACAACATCATTGTCACAGGGCTTGACTTTGGTGATAGTTATCATATTGGTGAGGTGTCTGTTCTTTCAGACATGTTCAATATAATAAGTCTTTACACGCGAAGACGGCGTTAGCTTCACTTACTTCACCTCGCACAGGAATGCGTAATGGCGAGTGTAAGAAGGCATGGACGATAGGAGCGCCACAGCCATAGCGTGGGACTTGTGGGTATTTGAAACGGACGGGAGGCGAACACGGTTAGCCAAGTGGTTAAGGCGACGCAAACACAAACAATAGCCTCACTACGTGGCAGTAACGGTGATCCTGACGATGATAGCGCTTCCAAAGCAGAGTTACTAAACGCAGCTTTTCGAAAGTCATTCACTAAAGAAGACGAAACCAATATTCCAGATTTCGAATTACAGAGGCCAGACTGAGTAACGTAGTAGTAGATATCATCGGAGTAGTGAAGCAACTTGAATCACTTAACAAGAACAATCTGATTATGCTGAAGCGATAATTCCTTACTTAACAGCCATATACAACCGCTCTCCCAAAAAGGATCTGTACCATATAGGTCACACCTATATGCAAGAAAGGCAATAGGAGTAACCCACTAACCTACAGTCCTATTTCACTGACGTTAATTTGCAGCAGGGTTTTGGAACATATCCTGCATTTAACTATATTGAATTATCTCGAACAGAATAAGCTATTGACCCAAGGTCAACACGAATTTACAAAATATCGTTCATGCGAAACACAACTAGCTTTTTACTCACATGAAGTAATGGTTACTATCGACAAGAGTTCGCAAATCGATTCCATATTTCTTGATTTCCAGAAGGCTTTTGTCACTAGACTTACGCATAATAGTTCGCAATCGGGAGCGCTCTGCCGCGAACTACTTCGCTCTTTTAGTTCGTCCGCTCCCAGTGACGGCTGAGCGGCGTGGTCTGCGCGTGCAGGTGGAGGGGGAAGTTCCCCCACCTAGCTGCTTCATGCGCTTGCTGCTTGAGCCGCTAACGATATCACGCAAACCAAAAAGAAACAGTTTCTGGATAATTTCTCGCGTTTGAGTTTAGAAGTTTAGAGTTATCTCTATATCTTAGCATTATGGAATTTATTAGTCAGATATTGCAGAGTGCAGAACACTTCAAAACAGAAATTTTTTAACACTGAACTATGTAATCTAGCAGGCAAACGCTCACCTCGAAATGACTCATCAGCAGAAGGCAAACACGTGATTTTTAATTCTGCTACGTGCCCTCTCGCTATTGCCCGTTGGTCTTCGGAAAAGAATCCAACGATCTATGAAGCGAGATATGTTTGGCATAATCGTCCGCTGTTCCTAGTTCGTCCGCTGCTCCTAGTTCGTCCGCTCTTTTTGGCTTTCGCTACCGCTACTAAAAGAGCTCTTTTTTATAACAGCTTTTTTTATATAATGAGTCAGTGTTGCCAAAACGTGTGCTATTACCCATATTTTTGGACAATTTCACATCAAATAAACCAGTTATTAACACGAATGGGTGATACTACTTTGCATACAGACTACTGGTAGAACTTTATTCTTAAAATAGATTTATTATGACAGTGAACTATGAAACTACAGCTGAGCTGCATCTCAACTCGAAATGAAGGTAACTGGCAGAAGGGAATCTCGCGATTCTGCGCGCTCTCGCGTCCTCTCGCTGTTCCCCATCAGTCTTCGGAAAAGGAGCGAGCGAACTAAGAGGCGAAGGATCTGTGAACTAGTTCGCGTAATTCGTCTGTGGAAGCGCTCTTCCGAACTAGTTCGTTCGCGAACTACATAAGACTTTTTGACACCGTACCTCACAAACGGCTTTTAATCAAATTGCGTGGTTGTGGTATATCGCCCCAAATTTGCAACTGGATAGGGGATTTCCTGTCAGAGAGGACACAGTTCGTAGAAATCGATGGTAAAGCATTCCGCAGGGAAGTGTTATTGGTCCTCTGGTGTTCCTTATTTACATAAACAATTTGGGAGAAAATCTAAAGGCTCTCTTAGGTTGTTTGCAGATGACGCCGTCATTTACCGTCTAGTAATATCATCTGAAGATCAAAACCAACTGCAGAACGATCTGAATATCACCTTGGTGTAAAAATTGGCAATTAACTCTAAACAATGATAAGTTTGAAATCGTCCACAGGAGTACGAAAAGAAATATGTTTAACTTTGTTTACAGGATAAATCAATCAAAAGTAATGGCCATGAACTCCACAAAATACCTAGGAATTAATATTACTTCAGACTTAAACTGGAAAGAACACGTAGATAAATGTCGTGGGAAAGGCGAGCCAGACACTGCGTTTTATTGGCAGAACCTTTAAAAGATGAAACAGAAATTCAAAAGAAATTGCATACACTACGCTTGTCCGTCCATTTTTGGAGTATTGCTGCCCAGTGTGGGATCCATATCAAGTGGGTTTGACGGAGGACATCGAAAGAGTCCAAAGAAGGGCAGTTCGTTTTGTATTGTCAGATCCCAGGATCTGGGATAGGAATCATTACAACAACGGCGTTTATCGTTGCGGCGTATACTACTTACGAAACTCCAATCGCCAACTTTCTCCTCCGAATGCGAAAATGTATTGTTGTCTCCCACTTACATGGGTAGAAACGATCATCAGAATATACGAGAAATCAGAGCTCGAACGGTGAAATTCAGGTGTTCTTTCTTATCGCACGCTATTCGAGAATGTAATGGGAGATGAATAGTATAAAGGTGGTTCGATGAATCCTCTGCCAGGCACTTAAATGTGATTTGCAGAGTATCCCATGTAGATGTAATGCGACCGCTGGTCCGAAGCGGAGACCCGGGTTCGATTCATGGCCCGGCTCAGATTTTCACTTGTCGCTTTTGTTTAATTTCATTGCTCTAATGCTGCCATTGTCAAACCTTTCGTTGCTAATCCATCTTCCTTTCCCTCCATCAATAATTTGCAAGTTGTAATAGTGCGCGATATAGCCTCTGTATTTCCCAGAGGAGGCAGCAATTTTCATCGCAGGGTTGATCTGATTTGGGAGGAATGAACATGGAGCGAACGGTGACTGCGCCTCCTAGCGTAACTGGATGAGTATTCGAGCAACACTCATCCAGAAAACCACCTTCCCTCTCATTCGCTCTCCCTTATTCTCACCCTCTTTCCCTGACCCTTCAACTATATCTCATACAGATGCACAAACAAACAAACATAATTACAAGTCTAGAATGCCCGGTTGCACTGTCAAGAGACACTAAAGAGACAGGAAAGCATTAATATACCAGCGAACACTATGAACTTGCGCGTCAACCACCAAAGAAACACGCATCGAAACAAGCGAACAGCAATCAGCTATATCTACACTGCAAATGGCAAATGTAGTCTTATGTGTTGCTCATCATCATCATCATTACAGACTGATTATGCCTTTCAGCGTTCAGTCTGGAGCATAGTACCTCTAATAAAATTCCTCCATGATCCCCTATTCAATGCTAACATTGATGCCTCATCTGATGTTATGCCTTTTACTTCAAAATCATTCTGCACCGAATCTAGGTACTTTCTTCTTGGTCTACCTCGACTTCTCTTACCCTCCACTGAAGCGCTCATGAGTCTCTTTGGTAACATTGCTTCTCTCATGCGTGTAACATGACCCCATCATGTCAGTCTGTTCGCTCTAACTGCTTCATTTATGGTGTTCATTCCCTGCTTTTCTTTGATTTCCTCATTATGGACACCCTTCTGCCATTGTTCCCATCTATTGGTACCTGCAATCATTCTTGCTACTTTCATATCTGTAACTTCTATCTTATGAATAAGGTAACCTGTATCCACCCAACTTTCACTCCCGTACAACAAAGTTGGTCGAAAGATAGAGCGGTGCACTGTTAACTTAGTCTTGGTACTTACTTCCTTCTTGCAGAAGAGAGTAAATCTTAGCTGAGCACTCACTGCATTAGCTTTGCTGCACCTTGATTCCAGTTCTTTCGCTATGTTGCCATCCTGTGAGAAAATACATCCCAGGTACTTGAAACTGTCTACCTGTTCTAACTTTGTTCCTCCTATTTGGCACTGAATCTGTTTAAATATCTTTCCCACAGACATTACTTTCGTTTTGGAGATGCTGATCTTCATATCATAATCCTTGCACCGCTGATTGGGCTCTGAAATATTAGTTTGCAACCTTTCAATCGAATCGGCCATTACAACTAAGTCATCCGCATATGCGAGACTGCTTATTTTGTTTTCACCTACTTTAATCCCGCACTGCCAGTCAACTGTTTTCAACATATGATCAATGAATTGTATGAACAACAGTGGTGACAGGTTACAGCCTTGTCTTACCCCTGAAACTACCCTGAACCATGAGCTTAATTTGCCATCTACTCTAACTGCTGCCTGACAGTCTACGAAAAGCCCTTTAACTGCCCGCAGAAGTTTGCCTCCTATACCATAATCTTGAAGAACTGACAGTAGCTTCCTCCTAGGAACACGGTCATAAGCCTTTTCCAGATCTATGAAACATAGATACAATTTCCTGTTCCACTCATAGCACTTTTCTATTACCTGCCGTAAGCTAAAGATCTGGTCCTGACAGCCTCTAAGAGGCCTAAACCCACACTGATTTTTATCTAATTTGTCCCCAATTAATACTCGAAAATGTTCAAATGTTTGTTAAGCTTATGGGACTTAACTACGTGGTCATCAGTCCCTAAACTTACAAACTACTTATGAACTACTTACGAACTAGGACGGCACAAATATCCATGCCCGAGGGGGGATTCGAACCCCCGACCGTAGTGGCCGTGCAGGCTGTGACTGGAGCGCCTCAGTCCCCTCGGCCACCGCAGCCGGCAATTAATACTCGCACTCTCCTTTCAACAATACCTGAGAAAATTTTGCCTACAACGCTATTTAAAGAGATACCTCGATAGTTGCTACAATCTTTTCTGTTTCCATGTTTGAAAATTGCCGTGATTACCGCTTTCGTCCAGTCAGACGGAACCTGTCCCGATTCCCACGCCTTTTCAATTATCCTGTGTAACCATTTGAGACCCGATATTCCACTGTATTTGACGAGTTCCGGCTTAATTTCGTCCACCCCAGCCGCTTTATTGCACTGTAATCTACTGACCATTTTCTCCACTTCCTCAAATGAGATCCTGTTTCCATCGTCATTCCTATCCCATTCTACCTGAAAATCTGATACATCATTGAACGTTTCACCTACACTTAGCAATTCTTCAAAATATTCCCTCCATCTGCCCAAGGCATCCACAGGATTAACTAGCAGCTTTCCTGACCTGTCCAAAACACTTGTTAATTCCTTCTTTCCTCCCTTTCGAAGATTGCTAATTACGCTCCAAAATGGCTTTCCTGCGCCTTGGCCCAGAGATTCTAGCTTGTTTCCAAAGTCTTCCCATGATTTCTGCTTGGATTCTGCAATTATCCGTTTGGCTTTGTTTCGTTGCTACAGAATAAAAATAATACGCGTGAAATATGCCAAACTCTCACCATAACACACAGAAAATGCGAGTAAGAAAAAGCTAAAAGAAGAAAAATCATCAGTAAGAAGATAATTAGCGCAGATTTCAATCTAAAATAGTAAAGAAAGAACACTGTTCGTCTGTTTTGTTTTGCGGGTGACAAACTGTTAGAAAACAGAGTGGTTATCATAAATCCATGTATTTTATTTTAAAAGAATCTGAGGGGCAATCTGAGACCTCAGATACTCAGACATCGGGATCAGGACCGACGGAGTGCACTCCTACTTCTGAATCAGGGTCTAGACCTGAGCAAGAAGTGGGAACTGTAACAGAGAAGTTGGACCAAATTAGGATTAAGGCCTTATCTGGGGCTCAGAGGAGGAAACTTCTCAAGGAACAGAAGCATAAGTGGAGGGAATCAAAAGGGCTTGAGCCCAAGACCTCCAAAAAGTAACTGCCTCAGGTCGAAGGGGATACACAGACCCCCTCGATGTCAAAGACAGGTGGCAAGAGGGTTAGGGAGGAATCTAAGACTCCCTCCTCTCTGGACAAGCGTGATCCTAAAAGGCTGAGGCAGGATGTATGGGACGCTGGTAAGAACAGTGAACAACAACGCAGTACTAGACAAAAGCGACAGTTTTCTGGCTGTGACGAGTCAATGACTCGCGACCGCTTTCCGTCGAAGGTCGAGTCTTCTCTAGGGCTTGCTTTTGTGTGTTGTCCTCAGCAGAAGTAGTTTGCAAGGTTAGGGACCTATGACCTACTAACATCTGAACATTTGCATCAATGAGTAGCCTGCAACAATTATGATACCACTGATATAAAGCAGATAAATTGTAATATATAGATATTTTGTGCACGTTGGAGATCTTACATATTTTCAGAATTCAAAATATGTGTAATTAAGAGACCAATCTGCTACGTTCTCAGTTCCTAGATTTACACATTAATTTATGCTAAGGACAAAACACACCCATTCCCGAGGGAGGACTCTAACCTCCGCCGGGAGCGACCGCACACATCATGACATGACGCCTCACACCGCGTTGCCATCCTCGCGCGTAATTACACCTTTTTGAGTGACATAAACACAAACTGATTTTTTGGACTTTTATCACTTTTCTTATCAGTGTCTGATAAATGTAATCTATTAGTATATTGTAAGGTATGTACAGAAATTTTTATTTTCTTCACACTTCCATTTTAGACCTACTTTTCGCCATAAAACCCACACCTTCATATGCCATTTACATGCTTTGTAAGTGATTGGTATGCTAACACCAGTGTCACTGTTTGTTGGGCCTTGAAAACATCTGTAGCACATTTACTAGCACACATGAAATCACATGGGCCATCAAGCACACCACAGCCAGAAAAGCGCCTGGCCATGATGGCATTCAAAACCAGGTTCTCCAGGAGTTCACGGATAGAGCAGTAGAGTACCTGACACACATCACAAATGCCATCCTGCAACACCAACACTTCCCTGCCTTTTGGAAGGCGGCCAAGGTCCTGATGTTCAGGAAGCCAGGGAAAGACAACTCCCTCCCACAAAATTACCGACCCATCAGTCTGCTGAGCTCGCTCAGTAAGATAGTTGAGAAGGTAATACTTAAACGTCTCACTCGGCACTGCATCACCAATGACACCCTAAGACCGGAGCAATTCGGATTTAGGAATCACCACTCCACAACACAACAACTCCTCCGCGTAGTTGAACACATAACAGACGGCTACAACAAAAACAAAGCCACTGGGGCGGTGTTCCTGGACATCGATAAAGCTTTCGATCGTCTCTGGCACAACGGCCTTATACGCAAACTTAACGACGCCGCGTTTCCCGACGGACTCGTGCATCTCATACACTCATATCTCACCAACAGAAGCTTCAACACTGACGTGCAGGGCAAACAGTCTACACGACATGGTATCCAAGCCGGAGTACCCCAAGGCAGCATCCTGGGGCCCCTCTTGTTTAACCTATACATTAATGATTTTCCATCCACACATAACACGATGACTGCAATCTACGCAGATGACACCGCCATCATGGCGCAAGATTGGAAGCCATCAAACATTAACTCACGCCTACAGACAGCACTCAGAACTGCCGAACCTTGGTTGGAGAAATGGCGTGTTAAAGTCAACGTCGACAAGTGTGAGGCAGTTCTGTTCACACGCAGACCGAAACACCTGCGCAAACACCAACACTGTAGACCAATTACTCTACATACACGCCCAATACGCTTCCGTGAGAAAGTCAAATACCTTGGTGTCTGGCTGGACCGGAAACTCATATGGGGGGACCACATACAACACATGACCAACAGAGCAAACGCGAGGCTCAAACAACTCTACCCGATGCTCAACAGGGAAAGCAAACTGAATAGCCGGGTGTCGAGGAACCTCTACATGACACATATTAGACCTCTGATGACGTACGGTGCTCCGTGCTGGGCATACGCGGCGCCAACACGGCTGCGCCGCCTGCAGCTCATACAGAACAAGGTACTACGCATCATTAGCAACGCTCCACGATACACACGCACCGTGGACCTTCACAATGAATACCGCCTAGAGGGCCTCTCGGTGGTATTCAAGAAACTCGCCACACGACTATACAGAAACTCGAGACACTCGAACAACCCCTTCATCCTACGCTTGGGGAACTACGATCACAACCATAGGTGGAAACATAATCGCCCAAAAACACTTCTCCTCAGAGACTAACCACCTACGGCCGTAGGGAACACCAACTCACAAACACGATGAACATGGCAAACCCCTGCAAAACAGCAATCTGACTGGCAATGCCAGCTGAGCCCACAGCCGACCTACAGGCAAGGCAGGGAAACCATATTCATCGCACTAAACACAAACAAACCTAAACAGTCCCGCACACTTAGCCAGTTCTATGACCGAACTGACTAACTACCTTGACAGACTTGGCTATGTTACAGGTATTCTACCACAGCCGACCCAGGAGGCATCATTGGAGCTCAGCTGCAGCAGAACCTCGCATCAAAACGGACTGATTCTTTATGACGAACCTAGCAAAGTTAATGGTACTGAGAATATACCCATCACTAACATTACCAACCCTTGCATGATCTGTCGCAGATAGCATACCGCTACTGCCCTTCATACCTACCCCACTGTCGCAGAGGTTTTTTTCCCTTGGCTCTTGCCTTGGCACTTTTTTTCCTCTGCCCTTACATACCTTTACCCTTCGTATACCTTTCGACCAATTCTATCTCCAGATGCACCGTATTAATGGGTGATCGCGCCCACACGTACGGATAACATCACGGTTCCCACACCCCCTGATCCACCTTAGCAAACTAACTTAACTACGGAGGTGACAGTAGAACTTTTGTGATGGTCACCACGTTGGTGTGGGCGTGGAGCGGCCCCATCCTTGCCGTAAAAAAAAAAAAAAAAAAAAAAAAAAAAAAAAAAAAACATTACTGATAGGCAATAGTAATCGACAGAAGTTTGTTAGTCTCTTATGTGATTGGCAAACAACTGTCATATAGCGAACTGGAAAGGCAAACAGCAAATCGGCAGTCTTAACCTAGATAGTTGTTTTTTTTCCTGTAGCGAAACGTTGAGGCCGCTCGGGAGGTCTGTAATGGCTGCTGTTTATGTTGTTAAGGCGGGTTAAGTGGTGGTGGTCGCTGGTGCACACGTGCGGTCCGCTGGCTGGAATCTCTGCTGCCACTCCGTAGGTAACTTATAGACATCCAAGTTCATGCTGTCACACGTATAATTTTCCACGATACCTTCTCTTACCTTCCGTTGAGGCATTAACGGGTGCCGAGGCAACACGCAAGGCTCCTGATAAATAGCAAAATGGCACCAGTGTGGTAAGTTTTAACATTGAGACGCGGCAGCAGTGATCAACTACTGTACGAATTCATTGACGTCATTTTCCCGTATATTGTTTTGTTTTGAGACGGTCTGCGCAAATGATCCGTGAAAGCCGAGGTGGAGTGGCCGAGCGTTCCAAGGCGCCTAACTTCGGAACGCGCCGCTGCTCGCCGTAGGAGGTTCAAGTCCTCCCTCGGCATTTATGGATTTGCTGTCCTTAGCATAATTTAGTTTAAGTAGTTTGTAAGCCCAGGGACTGATGACCAAAGTAATTAAGTTCCGTTGGTTTACAAACATTTGAACTTTTTTTTTCATCCGTGAAATGCAAGGACAGCTGGGTGATGCGCATTGAGTGAATGCGTTTGTGACGAAAACGGCAGCACTGCTTACCGTTTTACTACTGACAGTATCCTCAGTAATGACAGTATACCCAAAAGAAGGTAAAATGTCACTGACGAAGAGGAGTTACGGGCGTAACTCGATGTTAACTGACGAGTACCCAACGAGGACAACGATTGGTTCTACCCAACAGCCGGCCGCGGTTGCCGAGGTGACTAAGGCGCTCCAGTCACGGGCAGCACGGCCCCTACGATCGGGGGTTCGAATCCCCTCTCGGGCATGGATATTTGTGCCGTCCTAGTTCGTAAGTAGTTCATAAGTAGTTTGTAAGTTTAGGGACTGATGACCCCGTAGTTAAGTCCCATAAGCTTTACAAACATTTGAACATTTTCTACCCAACATAAAACTATATCGGTATAAGCAACTGCAAAACTCGAATAACAAAATGTTTGTAATTCTATGGCACTAAACCAATGCCGCGGCGGAGTGGCCGAGCGCATTGAGGCCTATGTTCTGTTGGGGGCTCGAACCCTCCCTCGGGAAAGGATGTTTGTGCTGTCTTTAATATAAGTTAGTTCATAAGTAGTTTGTAAGTTTAGGGAGTGATGACACTGCAATTAAGTCCCATAAGATTAACAAAAGAACAACCAAACAAATGTGGTCATCAGTCTCTATCTAGACTTACAAACTACTTAAACTAGGTTAAACTAATTTAAGGACAACACACACATATGCCCGACGGAGGACTCGAACCTCCGGCGGTAGTGGCCACGCAGTTCCCGACACGGGCGCCTAGAAACGCGCGGCCATTCCCGCGCGGCGTAAAACTCGATATTCACTTGTGTAATACTGTTTCGATAAAAAGAGTACGGCTAGAGCTTACATTAATGAAAGGGCTGCAGTCGTTATACCCTCAATGACGGAAGACAACGCAAGTCTGCGAAAGAAGTAGTGCCACGATCATATAAATGTAAATAGGTAAAATTCTCTAAAGGGTGTGGCATACCAGTCGTTAGCTAATATACCAAATAACATGCATGGCGCCAGTTCAGTTTGCCTCAAACATGGCGGACCTGTCGACACATTATGGAATTTGAGCTCTTTGGTTATTGCTGTTCAAAAGCCAATGTAGGGTCAACTCCTTACAAATAAGTAAATATGTTAGGTGTTCATATTATTTTGTCCACCTCTTGAGGGGGGGGGGGAGATATATCTCAACACAGATGCCAAACGCGTGTACCAGATTTACCACACACTACTAATTTCTCTACAGCAGACGAAACTCTAGAAATATCGGCCTTGTAACTTTAGCTTCCGACCACGTCTCGTAATTTCTTTCGGATATATTAACATAATGAGAGAGAAGATAGGTTTTGACTATTCGTCGAAGGCAACGTAATCACAAATTAAGAACAAGCTCTTGTAGGAAAATGATAGAGAAGGACATCCGAGGTTATTCTGAAAGTAACCATTCCGTTATGAGCCTTAATTGTTAGAGAGTAATCACGAAAAGACAAAAACCTGAATGGCTAGACATGCATTTGTAGGATTACCAGACGTCCTCTTTTACCCGGACATGTCCTCTTTTTTGGACCCTAAAAATGGTCCGGCCGGGTTTTTAACAAAATGGGGAAATGTCCTCTTTTTTTGCGTTGTGCAACTGCTTGAAGTTGAAAGTGCGTAAATACAACTCTCGGAACTGCCACAATCTCTTAACTCTATAGAATTTAACCTTTCTTGAAACAATGAGATTTATTTAAAAAATTTCTCGTTTCTGTGTCGCCGCTGCTATGAGGTCAAGCTACTTCGGAATAATTGACATAATTGGCGTGGCAATTGTCACGGAATACGAGCTTTGAGGCGGCCAATTAAAACTATACGTCTGCAACAATGCAAGACAGTGCAAGACACATAGTATAATCTGAAACTCATGCGCCCCCCCCCCCCCCTTTTTCTCTGGTCGGAGTGTTGTGTGACCCAAAAATAAGACGTTTAGTATGTCGTGCTGGGACTCGGCAGTTCTGTGTGTTGTCTGTCAACCACACTTATAACTTTAAGATCAAAAGCTAGTGCAGTGTTCGTTATACATAAGTTAAAACCGTGTTCAAAACTTCGTACAAATAAGGTCAGATGCCACAGTCACCATTCCCGTTTCACCATTCGCCTGTTTAGAACCAAAGAGACGTGTATTGAAAAAATGATTTAAAGCTTTTGTCCTAAAACTGAGTAGTTTTTTAACAATTAATTGCGAGCCTTTGTACGGTAAATAAATCTAGATGCTAATCATATATATATATATATATTAGTCACGTCGACCTGATCCGAAATGGGAGCACAGCTATAACAAGGAACACTTAGATGATTTATACTCTTACTTTATTCATGACGTTTTTACAGTAAACAGTACTATGGTTACCGTAAATGTTGCATCGCAAAAATTTTCAGGTGGGAACAGGGGTTATAAGTATGGAAATAATGTTCACCACATAAGACGATAATTACAAGTGGTGAAATGATGAAATATTAGGGCTTCACTGCTATGTATTCCTGTTATTCGTTCTACGGGTCTCAACATTTCATGCTTCTTAATTTATAACAATATGAACAAATTGCGTAAGATGTATTACAAAGCAGACGCTGATAATACAGTAGAGACATCACTAGTACTTGAGTTGTCAATACGAGAGAGAGAAGGTTCTTAAAAAAAAAAAAAATAAAAAAATAAAAAAAAAATAAAAAAAAATAAATAAATAAATAAATAAATAAATAAATAAATAAATAAAAATCTAGAAATGTCCTCTTTTCTGAAGACGGCACTACCCTTTTCATATTTCTCTAACTGATAACGTTTGGCTGTGATATTCGAACTGTTGTATACAAGGTTCAGTAGAGATGCTATATTGAGAAATTTCGTCAAGATTGTTCACGTCACTCAGATTACTGCGCAACTGTCTATTGTCGACTCTGTTTTTTTCTTTTTTCTTTATTTGCTTACAAACATTACAAATCCTTGGAAAAGATCTCCTTTGTTCTTAAAACTACAGAATAATGCCCTTCTCTGTTTCTTCCGGATCCTTCAGTTTCCATTGTTTCATGTGCATACCTATAATAAGCCCTCAATTTTCGGCAGCAGTTCTACGGACGCTGCAAATAGACTTTTTTTTTCTCTCATTGCTACCGCGTGTATAAATGCATTTGTCTGTGTACGACAGCAGAAGACAGAATAAAAGCAGATTTCAGCCAGCGTTTTTAAATTACTGCTAACCAAACTTTGCAATTTTTCTCCGTTAAAAGTTGTTATACTGTCATTGTTTCAGGTTATTAAATTTAATGCTGATGACGCCTCTCATTTCATGAGTATAACGGTCATCAGAAATCTACCGCGCAAACTGCCAGCAATAATCCATGCAACTACAGTCACAGAATACTTTTTTATTCTATAAAAAATGTTAGTTTACTAATACAGAAAATAATTACGTGAAACATAGAAAAGCTAATTAGAGAAGAACAGTGTATATCAGTTCAGGAAGAGAAATGCTGCTACATGAGACAGATCAGCGACCCTCTCTAACTGAAATGGAACTTAATCGAAAAACTTCTTTCTTCCTTTAACGCTTCGACAAATGAGGAGTCGTTAAAAACGAATTTCAAGATCAGCAGAATCAGATATTTTTATGGGAGCCTATCAAATGGACTTTTACAGCAACGGCCACTCAAGAGAAGAGCGTGAGAATGCAAGAGAAAATTCGAACGACTCGAACTGTTAAATAATTGCACGACAGGGATATATGGATGGTGCCAACAGTTACTTGCTTTTAGCTCTGCTGTTACGTATTCTTTTACCATCTTCAGGAAGTAAACAATTCGCACAATTTAGCCGCACTTAATCACCACTGAAATTAAATGTTATTTTCACACTTGTAGATCACCGAATGGTTAACGATTAGTGCAGACAGTAACAGGTCTGATACATAATCAGTATGAATATTTTCTGCAACTTAAACTCATCGGCTGCTCGAGAGATTATAAGTGGGAGTAGATTAAAACTAAAAAGAATTTTATGCGTTTCTGATAAGGGAGATACCTTCTCAAGGAAACCACTAAAAATAAAATAAAAAATAAAAATTGTGATCTCTGATATCTCTTTGCAGAACTCGCTATTCTACCACATGTGACATTTTAATAGCAAGATACAAAGTAACAACATATCACACTAGCAAGAAAAGTGACAATGGAACACATTCATCAATTTTAGTTCAAACCGAGCGAGGTGGCGCACTGGTAACACACTGGACTCGCATTCGGAAGGATGGTGGTTCAAATTCACCTCCGGTCATCCAGATTTAGGTTTTCCGTGATTTCACTAAATCACTCCAGGCAAATGCTGGGATGGTTGCTTTGAAAGGACACGGTCGATTTCCTTCCACATCCTTACCCAAACACTCCGAGCGTAAGCTCCGTCTCTAATGACCACGCTGTTGACGGGACGTTAAACTCCAAGCTTCCTTCCTTCCTTTTAGTTCAAGTAACTGAAACATGTATATGAAGCGCCGCAACGTGCACGAAAAACGTCTCATGTCTTACTCGCTATTTGTCCGCTCGATGACAGGAGTCTCGATTTTATTGTAAGCTAATTCATTATTTGTTGTATTACTTAAAAAGTCTTCAAACCGCTCATTTCTTAGGACGTATTCCATATGCTCGTACCTTCGTTAGCACTCTGCAGTGCGTAACGCAACAGACGGCTTTCTGAAATCAACTGTTCGCATGATATCGTGTGAGAAAAAGCCAAGCCGGATTTCACACGAGTGATGTTTTCTACAGCCACGCTGGTGCGTGGACAGAAGCTTTTCTGTCTCAAGGAATTGTGAATACGTTTGAGAATCCTTTAGCAAACTGATATTAATGATATTGCTCTCTCATTACGAGGGCCCGTTCTTTTACCTGTCTTATAAACTAAAGTAAAAAGCACTTTTTTCTAATCACTGGTCCAAAGATTCTCGACAATTGCAAGCCAAGTAAGGGGCCAAAGCTGTAGAATACTCTCTGTAAAACCGAACTGGGATTCCATACGGATGTGACGACATGTTTCCAACTCTGTCAGCTACTTCTATACATTATAGATGCCTATACCTACGCCCTTAAAGGACCTAGCAGAAGCTGTGAATCTTGTTGTACTCTAAGACGAGCATACCAAGAAAACAATACTTTAACTGTAGATGTTTAAGGTAATAACTACTTCAGTTATAACAACAGATATGCAGATGGGCTAGTATTCACTTCAGGTTTTCCCCTCTAATGATACAAACAACAGTAATATCTGAGAATAGCTTCACAATCGTAATTCAGACGATAGAGATACCGAGCTAAAATGATGGTAAGTATGACATTTTACTAAAGAAATTCCAATTTGCTGCGAAGTTTATATATTTTTTATTAAGTCACAACAGACTGTTTCGGCGTATTAATGCCATTTTCAAGTGACCTGCAGATATAGGTATTAATTTTTACATAGTTTTCGTAGTTGTAATTATAAATCTTATTCATAAAGTAATAACAAAGGTTTTTTACTTACGTCTAGATGGAATGACGTGCATAGCAACTGATAGCGATAAAAAATCATCTTTGTCATCATCAAAAGATAATATGTAAACATATATCATCGAACTGTCAAACGTAATTTAAAATACTGTAAAAAATTTATAACACCAGAAGAGAGTCAGATTCGATGATATATGCACATCATTCCATCTAGACGTAAGTAAAAAACCTTTGTTATTACTTTATGAATAAGATTTATAATTACAACTACGAAAACTATGTAAAAATTAATACCTATATCTGCAGGTCACTTGAAAATGGCATTAATACGCCGAAACAGTCTGTTGTGACTTAATAAAAAATATATAAACTTCGCAGCACATTGGAATTTCTTTAGTAAAATGTCATTATATGACCTTTATTATGCTGCAGGCCCCAAAGAGCAAAAACTTTTGATGGTAAGAATGTATGTTCACTGTAATTCATTATTTACCTCATTGCAGCTCAAGAATAAATTTGTAAAATACATTAGAGCAGTTTACGATAGTTCAAACTGTCTGAATATTTGAAAAAGCGGAAATAACGCGAGAATTACGCAAGGTTTCAATCTGCCAAGCAAAACTCTCCTCTTCGCAGATGGACGAGAAAAATTTCACCGCGCTCAGAAATGGACTCATCAGCTACACGTCATTTGTGACAGAAGTCAAATTTCTGCAGAAGAAGCTGAAATATTTTCATTGGAAATTCAGTTAGAATAATGTCTTAAAAGAGGAGGTATCATATATAGAGTGCCTTTGGTGCAGTGTCACATGCGTGACCTAGGCTCAGTGTTATCATTTTCTCAAAATGTGTGCACAACTATTAGAACTCAGGGAAGCCACAGCCTGAGAAACGATATTAAAAATGTATGATCCTTCTCTCTTGCACGGTAGCAAGACGTGAATGTTAAAACTCAGAGTTAAATCCAAGCCCCGGCTGTAAAAATGAGATTCAAATGCTCCAAGAAAATCGTGAATGAAAAGGGGTATTAAAAAAAAACTTATTGCGCAGGCGCCCAAAACTGACAATAACTGAAACAAGTTGCTCGAAAATGTGTTGAATAAATACGAGAGTTTGATACATGTGCCTAATTTAACTAAAATGTTTTCCATATGCATAATGAGTACCTTTATCCCGGAAAATGTTAAAATATGCACATATCCACGGCGAAAGTCTGTGTTTTGGAAATATTAAATAGTACGACCATGTCAAACGATCCCAATAAAACATGGGTTTTGCATGGGATTCTCGTCTTTACTGATGAGAATGAATGAAAATTGTATACTAAAATCAGTTCTACGATATCCCACCTGAGGAAAACTCGATGTGAGACGACCGAGAAAATGGTGGACCATTCAAATGAAACACGACATTTATGTCCTAGACCATTACGATGACGATGACAATAATGATTGTGATGATTTTTATGATATATTATCATAGCTAGAAACAGTTTGTAAGACATTCACCATAACAATAAATACAATTGTGGTAGCACAGGAATGAATGGTGAACCTACAGTTCAAACTAATGCGAATCGTACCCAGCCTACACACACACGTACAAACACACACAAACACGCTCGCGCGTACGCATACAGACACATACATTTCATTTTCTGAATTATTACTTGAACTGTTCACTAATTTTTGTATAGTGAATTTCTATTAGTGACAACCCCATTCGATATTATCACCAACTGCCCACGGAATTCAACTCCATCCAAATTAGTGTACGTAGCAGCTCTATCAATCACCAAAACATGTTTCAAGAAATCATGTCGAAGCACACTGTTGTTGTTGTCCTCAGTCCGCAGACTAGTTTGAAGTATTTCTCAACGTTACCCTGTCCTGTGCAAGTCTCTTCACCTGAGAATGAGAACGGCAACCTACATCCTTTTGAATATGCTCACTGTATTCGTCCCTCGGTCTCCGATTTTTACCACATATTTTTCCTTCTAATGCTAAGTTGACGATTGCTTGATGTCTCAGAATGTGTCCCACCAACCTATCTCTCCTCTTTTTCAGGATATTTCTCCCTAATTCTGTAGAGCACCTCCTTATTAGTTACGAGATTTACCCATCTAATTATCATTCGTCTGTAGTACCAAACTAAACGGCACAATGAACATTATAGAAGTCCATGTCTCTCTCTCTCTTTGTTCATTTTCGAACACCCGCTCGAGATGAGAGACGAGAAAACCTATTGTAAGTCAGCTTGCTACAACATTTGAACATTTTCCGAACGGAAAAAATTACCACTGTGCATAAATATAGTTGCCGAGTTTTCTTGCATATACACTAACGTGTAATTCAGTTCATGGAATCACATTTCATAACTACGATGATTCTGAAGATTTTTTTCGACGTCAGTGTTGCTGGTGCGATGGCTCAGTGCGTTCGGTGGACGCTGTTTAAACATACGAGAAAAAGCTAGTAGCTAAACGATCAATAAAGAACAAACACGATTGCAAGGAACCGATCTACACGGAAGTTTGTTGGACGACAAAGAAAAGAATTCTGGGTTCGTTACACACTATGTATGTACATTTTAATTTGAACATCCAGTTATAGTACATTCCACATTTATCGATCAATAATATCCCGGAAGTTTCTGTACTGTGTAACAGTCCAGCCGGAGTCATTTCATTCTGTGCTCTTGTACATGTATGACAAGTGCATAATAAATCGTCGTCCAAGTCAAATCAGTATTCTTTAATCAACTAGTTACATTCTACGAGACCGCTACGTAACAGTTCACTACTACTACTACTGGGTAAAAGTGCAGTTTACGAGTCCGCTAGTTGTGGTTCATGCGCAGAAGTTGGTAACGGCGCGGTGAATGACGCAGGTGAAGGCGGCCAATCAGATTTCGCGTTTCATGTGTTGTGAATTTGGCATTTCTTCACATGCTTTTTCGTTCAGATTTAATAATTTCTTGCAGTGTAAATTCAATTTTCTCTCTCAAGTAATACGACTGACAACTTTTCCAGTGAATTGCAATACGTGAATAATGAAAGTTATTAAAATTAGTGTTTACTTCCCTAAGTAAAAACCAGATGTTGGTTAATGTGGAAGAATCCGTGTATCTCGAAGTTTCGGTTCTGCACTAAAAAATAATTCTTATTTAACCTATACCTAACCATCTAAATGCTACGCTACAGATCACTTTTTTAAATGAAAGGATGTTTTCAACAAACTTTGACTATTCTTTAACACACTATTGATAACTTCAAAAATAACAGGCCAGCACAGCCTAAAGGTTAGACACAGAGGTTACACAAGAAGTTTTGTCTCGTATTAGCATCCGAGTATCAGGCTCAAAAACGCTCAGTAATTGCGGTCGTAAAGGCTACGAAAGTCATGCAATCACCACAACTAAAATCACTGGTGAAAATAATTTTGACTACATAGTACAGCCAGTACACTCATTCTCCATTACAGAACGTAAATATAAATCCGCCATTTGTTGCAATGCAATATGTTGATCTAAAGATCTTTACATCCACTACGCCGATTTGTTTACAAACCATAAAGATAAACTATTTGTGGGCGCGCGAACGCGATTGCTGATTGGCTCCGGCACTGTTGCCAACCTCCAAACATGAAACGCCACTCGCGGACTCATAAACTGCACTTCAGCCAAATGTACAGCGGATAAATCGATCAAGCAACTGCCGCGTCTGGTAACTACCTAGACCACTGTACATCCTACCTGTATCAAAACCTTGAGCCCGTATTCCAAAAGTAAATGGCTGCGTCAAATAGTACCTGGTATTCTGGCGCCTTCGGTCTTCACAGCACTGCGAATGGTGTTCTATCGCCGCACTGCCTGACGCGATGCTTCGGTTTCAAATCTAACTATGCAGTGTTGCCCAGCAACGATCCACTGGTGCCTTCGAAAGGTCAGTAACAATAATTGAGTGTTCTGATTATAGATTGGTTCATTTACTTCACTGCAGATGCGGTCATATGTTTGACCTCGCACGGGAATCCGTAACGGCGAGTGTAAGAGGGCATGGACGACAGGGGCGCTAAAGCCATAGCGTGCGACGTGGGCAGTGACAGCGTTACGTTAGACAGCTGATTGTGATCGTGTTTCCCTCGATTGTGCGCACGCTGGTGACGTGGGACGTGCGAGTCCATGTACTCGGAGATGAGGCAGGTATATCAACAACGTGTGCTATCAGCGTCAATAGCGGCCTCAGTTCCACAGTGTCTCCACAGAGGTGTAGCCACTATTTAAGTTCCAACCATAGTAGATATTAGACTTCTTCAAAATGAAACCTTTTACAGCCATAAGGGTTAATGTGATTTTCTTCAAGGTTCATGAAATTTTGCACACTAGACCTTTAAAAGAGAAAGGTTGCTATGGGTTCAGGAGATATGGCGTCATCTAATATATAAAGCAGAGTGTCCGTATGTTTGTACGTGTTGCATACAATTCTACAGTTTTGTTCCAATCTTCATGAAATTTTGTACACGTAAACTTCAATCGATGAGGACGGTCGCCGTAAGTGTAAGAATCACATACGATATATAGTTCACAAGATATGACGTCATAAACAGTGAGATGCGCGAAAAACTGTTGCATTTTGCGACAATGGTGCTCATTTTCTCCTAAACCATTGGACCGATTTCAACCAAATTTGGTACACACATTCCTTACCATGAGGTAACAATTGCTGCATGATTAAGAATCACATACTGCACATGGTTCAAAAGATATTACGTCTTAACCAATAGAAATCGCAAAAAATGCCATATAATGCGGCGAGACTTTCGAAATACACTGTATGAGAATGACAGTACTTAGCGACTCGCAACAAACTTTAAACATAATTTCAAACCTTTATTAAACCTTTTTCTCGCTGGCAACCGTGGTAAAATGATGAAAGGAAAAAAGTTTCTCGCTCACTACTTTTCCGCTGTATATGGAGTAAAACTACGGCTCTCGGCATGACGTTACAATTTATAATTGGAACACTACAAATTGTAGCGACAAGAAATTTTACAGACAGTATACACATATATAGTTGAAAGTAACTTCTAAATTCTATTACAGTACTACACGTAGATAATGAGATATGAGCACATATACAGTAACGTTCCGCTGCTCATGGACTAAAAATACGACATTCAGTAAGACGTTACAATTTTTAATTTCTACACTAAAAATTGTAGGCACAGGAAATCTTACTGACAGTATATATGCATATAGTTGAGTGCACCTTCTAAATTGTATCACAGTACGACACATAGTTCATGAGATATGAGCACATAAACAATAACGTTCATTGAAAACCACCCCATCACGCACCAAGTTTTAATCTATTACTTCTTTACTACAAATTGTATTCCCAAGAGATTTTACAGACATACAGCCCTTATACCTGAAAAATGGTAAGAATAAATAAATAAATACCCGGGCAACGCCGGGTTTTCAGCTAGTAAACAATAAAATTCGAGAAAAATTGTCACATTGCGCAGCAATGATGCACTGGATCAATTTCAACCAAATTTAGTGCACATATTCCTTGCTGTGATGTAACAATTGCTGTAGGGTTGACAACCAAATGTTCAAATGTTTGTAAAGCTTATGGGACTTAACTACGGGGTCATCAGTCCCTAAACTTACAAACTACTTATGAACTACTTACGAACTAGGACGGCACAAATATCCATTCCCAAGGGGGGATTCGAACCCCCGACGGTAGTGGCCGTGCTGACCGTGACAGGAGCGCCTCAGTCACCTCGGCCACCGCGGCCGGCGGGTGACAACCACCTACGACACACAGTTCATAGGATATGACGTTTATGGTGCGTGGCGGTGGGTACTGTCCCTAAGGACCTCGACAAAATCTACAGTTTTATTTCGCTTTTGATGAAATTTTGCACATTAAAATTTAAGGCAAGATCGAGGGCAATGTCTATATAATATTTCGTGTGGTGCGTAGCGGAGGGTACTTAACATACGGACTTCGACAAAAATCTTCAGTTTTACTCGAATCTTTAAGAAATTTTACACACGTGACTTCCGATCTTGATGATATTTTATACACTTAACCTTCAGCAAGCTACCGTATAGTGCATGGCAGACGGTACATTACAATAAATTTTACCGTGTCCAACACTACAATGATCACGTCGCTAGGATGAACATTTGTGGTCGCATTGTATCGGTAAGATACAAGGACAGTCTTGCAAAGTTAGCTGTAATTAACCTGAGATGTTGCAGCGAATAAGTAAACAAAACGAGGGAAAACATGTGAAGACTACAATAGCAGCAACTGAACAATCATTTTAACAAAATTTACCGAGTGTGGTGGCGCAGTGGTAACGCACTGGACTCGTACTCGGGAGGACGGTGGTTCAAATCCACCTCCGGCCATCGAGATTTAGGTTTTCCGTGATTAATCTAAATCACTCCAGGTAAATGCCGGGATGGTTCCTTTCAAAGGGCACGGCCGATTTCCTTCCCTATCTTTACCCAAAACTCCGAGCGTTAGCTCCGTCTCTAATAACCAAGCTGTCGATGGGACGTTAAACCCTACGCTTCCTTCCTTCCTTTTAACAAAATTAACAGTATAATGTTTAGGTCGGCTATTCCGGGAATATGTTTCTGTGAGATCCTACGCGACCAATGTAGTGTTATAGTTTACTTCATGTAGGAAGGCGCTTTTGCGCATAGAGGCGGAGCGATAGGGAAAGGGAGAAGGGGAGGAGCTTCGGCCGAGCGCCAACAGGTGAACCTGCGGGAGAAACACTGCGTAACTTGCGGCCAGACACGCATCTAGAGAATGAATATTATTGGTTGACACTGCGGTGATGGAGGGGATGCGCAGAACGGCTGAAAACTGGGCCGCCTTTTTACGTGACGCGCACTATAACTGCTCACCAGTAAAGGTGCTGGATACATGTAATTTTACATAGAGTGCGCGAGGAAGAGATGGCATAGGAAGTGCATCGGGCCACCCCCTACCATTAACCAAGCCAATTCTACAGTAAACACGCTGACCCTGTGCAAGTGGGAAAAAAGCGCAAGAAAAGGAAGAGAAGAAGAGGGGAGGAGTAGAAGAACTTAGAAGGTGGAGTTAAACAAAGACAGGTCATGGAGATGGGGGATGGACAGAGGGCGGAATGAAGAGAGGGACCGAGAGAGAAAATGTAAAACTTTTTGTAAACATAAGGGAGTTAATTATAGCGGTTTTCAGTCCCTAAGGTTACAAACTACTTAAACTAACTTAAACCAATTTATTCTAAGGACAACACACACACCCATTCCCGAGGGAGGACGCTAAAACTCCGACGCCGAACAACCGCGTGCTCCGCAACACAGCGCCTTAGAGCACTCGGCCACTACATCGCGGCGCCGGGAGAGTGGACGGATGAGTTGAACAAAGCAATGACAGAGGAATACGAGGGGCGTTTGAAAAGACCGAGCAAAGTCTCCGAGAGATGGCAGCACCGGCGCGTATCGAGGTCGTGTTTAGTTAGTAGCATCGCACCCAGTTTGAGCCATATTTTTCTATTTCTTTATGTTTGGCATTCGTGTGAATCAAGGAAGTCACGTGATTGTCAAACAATGGACGAAAAAGAATTTCGTGTGGTGATTAAACATTACTTTATAAAAGGCAAAACGCCTCAGTAGACTGTAGAGAAGCTTCCTAAACATTAGGTGACTCTGCACCTTCGATTAGAACAGTTTCAATATTTTCGGAGGGGCCATATGGGCACAAGTGACTCTGTGGAGTCTACGACAACCAGAAATCACTGATAAAATCCATGATATGGTGATGAATGCACAAGAGTTAAGGTGCGTGAGATTGCTAGTGCTGTGGGCATCTCGAATGAACGGGTACATAATATTTTGTATCAACATTTGTACATGAGAAAGCTATCCGCAAGATAGGTGACACGATTGCTTACGCTTGACCAAAAACGGAATCATGTGAATTGTTGCAAGGATGGTTTGCAGATGTTCAGGAAGAGTCCGCAGGACTGTGTATGAAACATCGATACATTACTAAAGGCTTGAGGCCAAAGAACAATCTAAACAATGGGTTACCGATGGAGAATCTGCACCAAAAAAGGCGAAGACTGGTCCTTCGGCAGGAAGGGTTATGGCGGCGTTCTTTTGGAATTCACAAGGGATAATCGTCATCAACTGTCAACAGCGTAAAATTATTACAGGTGCATATTATTCATCGTTATTGGACCGTTTGAAAACCGAGCTGCGTGAAAAACGCTTACGATTGGGCCACAAGAAAGCCACAAAAAAATTTTAATAAAAATGTGAGGATGGATTAACTGGTAATCTGTTTAAGAAATTCGAACTAATTATTAAAAATGAAATATCTGGTTTATTTTATAACTGATGTAACTTCATGAAAATTACTAACAATGCCAATCTTGCAGAGAAAAATATAACTCAGGTATTTAATCTTCCCACAAAATTAGTTTTAAACAAAGATAAACATTTCTTTACTGTTAATAAATTTAACTCGATTCACACAAACAAAGTTACAACAATACCATATTTCAAGAACACTACCCATGAAATTCCTATTTCATAAAAAAAAACGCAATCTCAAAACTAAATTATTACAATAAATACTTTTCCTAACACAGAAAGGGGTCCCTAGCATTAATCGTGAGACCACAAGGTAACAGCAAGATCTTTCCCGACAGTTACTGTTACCATCCGTTCAGCCTAACAATGCGAAGTTGTGCCATAGAAACATGCCAAGTATTTCATGAACTAAATTAAAAAACACAATTTTGTGTGTGTTATACAAGTTTATTTTTGTTTACTTAACCGGTTTTCGGCTTATTAGGCCATCTTCAGAGTATTTACTGCTGTGTCAAAAAATGTTCAAATGTTTGTATAGTCTATGGGTCTTAACTACGGGGTTATCAGTCCCTAAACTTACAAACTACTTATGAACTACTTACGAACTAGGACGGCACAAATATCCATGCCCGAAGGGGGATTCGAATCCCCGACCGTAGTGGCCGTGCAGACCGTGACTGGAGCGCCTTAGTCCCCTCGGCCACCGCGGCCGGCACTGCTGTGTCAAAGAGGTGACAATGTATGGGAAGAGATGACAAATGTCTCCACTTAGATTGACATACAAAGTATAACACTTCTTTGTTATTGTGTTATTCCAGTTATCAAGTTAAAAGCAAAAACTGAACCTTATAAAAATTTCGAAAGATCTTCTCTCCAACGTCATCTATTCCATTCTTCTCCATATCTTAAACAAACAGCTTGGCTCAGCATTCAAGTTTAAACTCTCATCTCCTCGGCTATCCCGCCGGAACAACAACTGCACACAGCCACGGTCCCCACGCTTCTTCAATCTCACCCGCTCGCCTAGCAAAGTCTGCACTCTTCAAAACTCACAACCCTACTTCCCGGCAACAATACTATCACCGTCCCCAATATCGATAGTAGTGCCATCGAAAAATAAGCCTGCAACCAAAGATAAACGAGCCATGCCTGACTAGCTTGACACTGGTCTCAAATTCGCAGTACATTTGAATATGAAATGCATACCTTCCCAAAGCAGGTATCTTACAAGATGTACGGTGATGATTGATTTGATTTGATGTTTTCAGGGAAGCCAAAACAGTCTTGGTCCAACCCTCCACTGCCCGCGCCGAAACTAAGTTTATTGTGCGGTATCGCTCCCTGTATGTCTAGTAAAGCCAACCAATGCCCTTGAACAGTGCAAAGAGTCCCTTTACCAGTTCTTTATTAGACACAATTTCTTCGGGTCTGGTTGTCACAAATGTTCCGTGCCTTTTACTCTCCAATGCAATGCATTCGAAGATTAGATGTGATGCAGTTTCATTACCGTCACCACAGATCCTACATTTAGGGTCGTCTTCTGTTATTCCCATTGTATGTAGGTGTTTTTTGAAATTCCCATGGCCTGGCAGCAGTCCAACCATGATGTGGTGTCGAACAAGTACAAAGTGCGCGCCACCTACTTTCGCCGCGCGCCGCCATGCACGCACGGCGCGGCGTTCTTACGACGTCAGCCACGAGCACCCTCTGCTACAACTCCGCTCGTGGCCACCACTGAACGACATCGTTCACTTCGGAATCAGATAGGCACCAGTGAAGACTTGGCTATCGGATAGCCACTAGGCAGGCCTCTAGCTCAACTATGTATCAGCGTTCTGCAGTTCTGAGCTATGTAAAACTTAAGTATTGTATAAATTCTGTGTAATATATATCTCGTTCTAATTTACTCTAGTGTTTCTAGTTTCTGCTGTCTCACTGGCTGCTCCCCTCCGTACCTGCATAAGCGTGCTACCTTTATTCCTGTGTCGGTCTCGTTCTACTCGGCCACCGACACCTACGACGGAAACGAGACACAAAAGCGGCGACGAGGCTAGGACACAAAACATGAGTCTAATCTCTCTCCTGTTCAGGCGCAGGATTGCAGAGCTTCTTTTAAAACATGGCTTTGGCATCATTACCTAGCCATGTTTTTGTTGATAGACTTTGGTCCAATATTCTACGTGCTGTCTTCTGAGCCAGTTAAGTAGCTCCAATACGGTGATGATTACTTCATGCGCAAGTGTACTGAATCGAAGCTTTGAGAACTGCAGCTTAATCGAGAAGCTTAGCGCTGGTTGTGTTCAACCAGACAGGATGGCCGGGAGTAGGACGCGGCGCAGAGTCGGCATTTCCGGTGTGTGAGCAGCTCGCGGCGCGTGAGAGCCACGCAGTGACATAAGACACCGCAGCGTAAACACGGCCGCTTGCCGCCAAGGGCACGCCCCCCAGACAGCGAGACGGCGTCTGGCTGCTTGGCTGTGCTGTGGGCAGCCGCCGGCCAGCCGTCCCATCTTCCTCCTCCTCTCTCGCGCCGGCGCGGTGGCCGAGGGCACTGAGGCGGGCCAGTCACGGTCTGCACGGCCACTTCGGTCGGTGGTTCGAATCCCCCATTGGGCATGGATATTTGTGCCGTCCTTAGTGTTAGCTAGTTCACAAGTAGTTTGTAAATTTAGGGACTGATGACACCGCTGTTAAGACCCATAAGCTCTACAAACATTTGAACATTCTCTCTCTCTCTCTCTCTCTCTCTCTCTCTCTCTCTCTCTCACACACACACACACACACACACACTCATCTTCAGTATGTTACGTTCAACTGGGAGCTCTGAAGCCACGGAACGAGCACTACCGCTTCGTTTGTTTGTACACTAGTAAAAACGGACAGGAAAGTTGCACAGGTCACACCTATAATCAAGAAAGGCAGTAGGAGTAACCCACTAAACTATAGACCTATTTCACTGACGTCAATTTGTTCAAATGTTTGTAAAGCTTATGGGACTTAACTATGGGGTTATCAGTCCCTAAACTTACAAACTACTTATGAACTAACTAATACCAAGGACGGCACAAATATCCATGCCCGAGGGGGGACTCGAACCCCCGGCCGTAGTGGCCGTGCAGATCTTGACTGGAGCGCCTCAGTCCCCTCGGCCACCTCGGCCGGCGTCAATTTGCAGCATGGTTTTGGAACATTCCTGCATTCAAGTATTATAAATTATCTCTAACAGAATGATCTATTGACCAAAGGTCAATTCGGAACGCTTCGAAGATGCACCAGCTCCACCAAAGAGACTGCCTACATCACACTTGTGCGTCCTCTCCTGGAGTACTGTTGCCCCCTTGTGAGACCCTCACCAGGTGGGGCTGACGGAAGACATTGAGAAGGTTCAGAGAAGGGCAGCTCCTTTTGTTTTATCACGTTACGGGGGGAAAACGTCACGGTAATGTTGCACGAATTGGGGTGGAAATCATTCAAAGAAAGACGTTATTCATTGCGGCGTGATCTGTTTGCGAAGTTTCGATCACCGAATTTATCTGAATGTGAAAATATTTTGCTAGCACCCACCTACTTAGGGAGACATGACCATCCTAATACAATAAGAGAAATCAGATCGAAAACGGAACGATTTAGGTGTTCTTTCTTCCCGCGCGCTATTAGAGAATGTAACGGTAGAGTAAGTTATGAAAGTGGTTAATGAACCCTCTGCCAGACACTTGAATGTGATTTGCAGAGTATCTATGTAGATGTAGCTGTAGATAAATTTAGAAAATATCGTTCAAGCGAAACACGACTATCTCTTTACTCACACAAAGTGATCAGTGCTATCTACAAGGTTCTCAAATTGATTTCGTATTTCTAGATTTCCAGAAGGCTTTTGACACCGTTCCTCACAAACGGCTTTTAATCAAATTGCGTGGTTATGGTATACCGTCCCAAATTTGTGACTGGATAGCGGATTTCCTCTCAGAGAGGACACAGTTCGTAGTAATCAATGGTAAGGCATCAACTAAAACAGAGGTGAAATCGGGCATTCCGCAGGGTAGTGCTATTGGTCCTCTGCTGTTCCTTATCTACATAAACGATTAGGGAGAAACCCTGGGCAGCTCTCTGCAGATGACGCCGTCATTTATCGTCTTGGTAAGCCATCTGAAGATCTAAACGAACTGCAGAACGACCTAAATAAGTTATCACGATCGTGTAAAATTGCCAATCGACTCTAAATAATGAGAAGTGTGGAAGTCATCCATACGAGTAAGAAAAAAAATCCGTTAACGTCTACATCTACATGTAGTAGTAGTGCCTAGCAGAGTGTTCATTGAACCACCTTTATACTATTTACCTCCCATTCCATTCTCGAATACCGCGCGGGAAGAAAGAACACATTTATTTACAAGATAGATCGATCTAATGTGAAGGCCGTAAGCTCCACTAAATACCTAGGCTTACTATTACATCAGACTTAAACTCCAAAAAACTCGTAGATAATGTCGTAGGAAAAGCGAACCAGAGATTGCGTTTTATTGGCAGAACACTTAAAAGATGCAATGAAACTACTAAAGAGTCTGTATACACCACGCTTGTCCGTCCTTATTTGGAGTATTGATTATCAAGTGTGTTTAAGGGAAGCCATCAGAAGAGTCCAAAGAAAGGCAACCCGTTTTGTATTGTCACGATACAAGAGACATAACGTCACTGAAATGAAATAGGATCTGGGATGGGAATCATTACAACATCGTTTATCGCTGCTGCATGGTCTACTTAAACTCCATCGCCAACATTCTCCTCCGGATGAAAAATATATTTATTGTTGACTCCCACTTACGTAGGTAGAAATGATCATCAAAATAAATTAATAGAAATCAGAAATCTGACGATGAGATTCAGATGTTCTTTCTTCCAGCGCGCTATTCGACAATCGAATGGGAGATGAATAATATAACGTTGGTTCGAAGAACCCTCTGCCAGGCACTTAAATGTGATTCGCAGAGTATCCCATGTACATGTAGACGATCAGTTGACATATCTAGGTATTGCCACCGGCGGAATTGTTCGACGTCTTTCTGTTGGTTATACGGAAACATTACGGCAAGCGAGATAGTGGTAATAACAGAAAGTTGCTGCAGAGGGTGTCGGCGTTTTCTTGTGTTTACCATATAACATTAATTACACAAGCAGTTGCCCTCAGTGTTGTGAGCAGATAGTACAATGCAGCAACTAATTGATTTACCCGAAGCTACGCCATGGAAGGTTTGAAGCGGGACAGAGGAAAGTGGCTGCAGCTACCGAAGTGTAATTTCCAGGACCTGGATGCGATTTCATAAAAGAGGAAACGTTGGCAAAAGACAAGGACAAGCTCACACACGGGTAACATCAGCAAGAAGTGACCGTTATCTCCAGTTAACAGCCTGTCGAGACACGCGACTGAATGCAACTCAGCAGTAACGCACCCTCCAGGTAGCAACAGCTCGCGCAATATATACATAAACAGTCCGAAATCGCCCTCCGGAATGTGGGCTTTACGTACGGACGCCTATGGTGTGCGTCCCACTAAAACTACGGCACTGTTTAAGCACCAGAAACTCAGTGGATGAACATCAGGATTGGAGTCGTAACGAATGGAGCCGGGTTCTGATTGAAGATTTTGTGTTCAGCCGAACAATCGTCGTTCCCTCTTCTGGAGAGAACGCGGAACTCTTTAACAATCTTGCTTATGCGCAGGAAACATAAGCATACCATGGTAGTGGACAAATGGTGTGGGCAGGAGTCAGTATTGGCGGATTTTTTAAAATTATTATTATTTATTTTTATTTTGCTGACTGGCGCTCTAGTGTGGCATTGCCAATCAATTTTTACGTTTGTTACTCTACCTATACTATCATTTGAACAATGGAAAATCCGATAGGAATATCAACAATGGATCATAGGTAAGATAAATTTTTATTTTAAAATTATACCAGGCCAAATATTTGTATTTAAAACTTTGTGTAATTGGATTGTGCAATCAACACTTGTTCATTCCATCTTACAAATCAGATGATGGCAGACGCCGTACGCCGTAATAAATAATAAGCAATTTTAGCGGTATAAACAGTTTTTATTCTTATTGTAGAAAATGAAGATCGCAGACTCATACAGGAAATTCGTTTCCTTATAGAAAAGGTATATGTCTATTATGTCATTCGAATGAGTGGCGTTAGTATCGCCTACTTTGTTTCGCTGTGTAGCTTGGTTCAGTTCGCTTGCGGCGGTGTAACTTTGAGGTTGTATTCGGTCATTTCTCAAATGTTCAAATGTTCGTAATTCTATCGGACCAAACTGTGTGGTCATCAGTCCGTAGCTTACAAACTACTTAAACTAAACGAACCTGAGGACAACACACACACCCATGCCCCAGGGTGGACTCGAACCTCCACGGCGAGCAACCGCGCGCTCCGCAGCGAGACGCTTTAGACCGCTCGGCTACTCCACCGCGGCGGTCATTTCTCTCATCAAAATGTGCAGCAAAGGAGCATTTCGCCGAGTGTGACGTACTTTGAGTATACCGATGTCTCGAGGCAAAGTAAATGACACCAGCAGCAAATCAAATGTTCAAATGTTTGTATAGCTTATGGGACTTAACTACGGGGTCATCAGTCCGTAAACTTACAAAGTAACTTACGAACTATCTAATACTAAGGACGGCACAAATATCCATGTCCGAGGGGGAGATTCGAGCCCCCGACCGTAGTGGCCGTGCAGAACGTGACTAGCGCGCCGCAATCCTCTCGGCCACCGCGGCCGGAACACCAGTAGCAGTTCATCGTGAGTTACAAAAGTGAATGAAGTAGTTCGACGGAATCGTCATTTTACCATTTTCTACAAATATGTGACTGTTCTGATCGTAGATGTTTCTGCATCCGTGTAGTCCAAACGTGACTCCTAGTGACTACCACCTTTTCCCAGACATGAGGAAATAGCTCACAGTGATTTCAAATGGATGATGAGTCCAAGGAGAACGCAAACAGTTGACTACAGTCACAGGGTGGGAGAGTTTTATGCAAAACGGATTCAGAAGATAGTGAAATGTTACGAACAATGTTTGATGTGAATTAAAAAAAAAGAAAAAAAAAAACTGAAACGATGTACTACTCACTAGTATCTTATAAACATCACCAGAATATAGTGTTTGTCGACACAAATCTTGGTTACATTTGTAAATATTTTGGCAGTTTACTCGTTGTGGCTTAGATCACACAGCTGCCTTCCCTGGCAGTAACGACTCGCCATCGAGCTTCGTTGACGTCAACTGTATCATTTCATATCGCTTCAGTTGTACTCCAGTTCACGAGTCTTTATTAACTGGTCACTGGTAGCACGCAAGGCTGCCATGACCGGCCATGACCGGATGTTACCAATAATCAACTGATCTGGAGAACGAGCTAGTCATATCAAAAGACGATAAACCTTTTCGAGATTCCATCATTATATATTCCCTCTGTAGCGAGTGTGCGCGGATATGAGGTTTGCAAGGATAGCTCAGTCGGTAGAGCACTTGCCAGCGAAAGGCAAAGGTCCAAGGTTCGAGTCCCGGTCCCAAACATAGTTTTAATAAGCCAGGAAGTTTCATATCAGGGCACACTCCGCCGCAGAGTGAAAATATCATTCTCGAAACACCCCCTAGGCTGTGGTTAAGCCATGTCTCCACAATATCCTTTCTTTCAAGAGTGCTAGTCCTGTACGTTTCGTAGGAGAACTTCTGTGAAGCTTGGGAAGTAGTGGCTTCACTTCCGCCAACAAATCCCGGTGCGGCCCCTCTATGCAGTCTGTCATCCAAAGACCACAACATCATAAATCTTATCGGCTTATATCCAAATTATCAACTATGCGAACCAGAGGTTACCAATTGTGTAGCCAATGACACTCCATACTATGACGCAAGTTTATTGTACAATACTCACCATTTTTCGAAGTACGTAATCTGATAGACACTCCATGCATGGAAGGCTGCTTCTTAGATGTACCCACAGTCATCACACTTCCCAGAAAATTATCTGTCGAAATTTATACCTGATGTGCCTTCCTGTAAATATGATAGTTCAGATCGCCGTTGGTTCGATGACGTTGAAGATGCTGTTAAAGGTGAAAATTCCAGTGGAACTTTGCAACGAACTGACCTTGTTAAGCAATAAATCTTTCATAAGGGACTCCGCTCTATTTGCTGCGACTTTATCTATTTGTACAGCAACTTCGTTACTGTGATTGCAGTGACATGTCACTTGAAACTTTTCACTAATAATCTCAACTCAAGGTAATGAACATTTCTTTCCTTCTCTGTTGCCTGTAATATCGTTCTTTTGTTAATCACAAACACAGTTACTGTAATTTTAACACTTCGGATAACGCGTTTTTCTTGCGTGATCTACACTAGTCCAGCATCTTAGGACGCACGCTCCCGACTTCATGGTGCAATACAAATTGAGTTCTGCCGGAAGTGCTCTCCGCTAATCGGAGGATAAGATTTCTTTTGTCACCTTGTTTGGTCTGGATCCCTAGAACCTCTGAACCTATGAAAAGTGATTACACGATTTCCTTCTACTTGATCATTGTTCGTAGCAGAATTTGCGTCAGCCAAAACTAGCATTCAACGCTGGGTACTGCTACCTACCGGTGTGTGATAATTTTAGGCTTTTAATTTTTAAAGCTCCTCTGAATGTTCTTACAGGTTTATCCTTTCTATCTCCATATTAGAATTATATTAGTCGTACGGAACCTAGTATATGGCCAACGTCTGAAGTGGTGTAGTTTGTCATTTACTTTCTAGGGTAAAAGTGGCAAGTTTTGATTCCTTCCCTTTCTTATTTACCAGGGGATAAAAAAATCAATACAAAAAATTGGTAAAAAAAAAGTCTAAACTGCGAGGCTTAAGAACGCGGGTATAGAAGCAGCTTACCCCAAATTACTTTATTTTTAAAATTCAACATAAAAAGAAGCGGTAAGAGGTAGGATTCGTAATAAAAGAGTCGCGGTCCAACCCAGCGCAACAGCATCCAGCATTTTTTTTTTTATTTTTTTTTTATTTTGTACTCCTTGGAAATGCGTACACTATTAAGGTCACAATTAACCGTACCATCATACAGCTTATTTTGTATTTATATACGCACAACATCAGCATAGGTCATCATTATTTAAAACAAGCGCATTAGCTTGCAAACTTGCTGGGAACAGTCAAGGTGCAAACATGAATAATGACATACAGCAAGTCTAATTTGACCTTGCTCCACTTGTTTATTCGATGAATATCACTCCAGTACGCGTTATTCATTAACTGTAAAAGAATGGAGGTATCGATTTACAACCCGCTTCATATATAAGTAAAAACCCTCTCCGAAGGACAATTGTTAATGTGCGTATGGGCGGCCGCGGATGCAACACCCATTCTCCCTCTCCCCTCTTATTCCCTTCCACCACTTGGCTATCCCCCTCTCACCCTTGAAGTCCTTACGCTCCTCTCCCTCCTGACCCATTCCTCCCCCTCCGCGATTCCTATCCTTCCCTGCGGGGTCCTCAGAACAGCTCAGTCGAGTTTTTAACCTAGTGCCTCGGTCAGTGTCAGTGTGTCTCCCAGTGCATCAGTGTATTTTATCAGTGCCTCCACCGATCAGAAACAAGTATCGCAGATGTCGTTTTAACCAGTGTCTCCGAGTGTTTTCCATCGGGTCACGTGTTCTGGTTTCTACGTCTACATCTACATATATATACTATGCAAATCACATTTAAGTGACTGGCAGAGGATCCATTAACCACTTTCATAACCTTTCCCTACAGTTCTATTCTGTAGTAGTGCGCGGGAAGAAAGAACACCTAAATCGTCCCGTTTTCGATCTGATTTCTCTTATTTTATTGGGATCGTCATGTCTCCCTATGTAGGTGGGTGCTAGCAAAACATTTTCACATTCAGAAGTAAAAGTCGGTGTTTGAAATACCGTCGTTATTTAATGATTTCCGCCTCAAATCGTGCAACATTGCCGTGACGCTTTCCCCCCTGTAACGTGATTAAACGAGCTGCCCTTCTCTGAACCTTCAGTCCCACCTGGTGAGGGTCCCACACTGGGCAACAGTACTCCGGGAGATGACGCACAGGTGTGGTGTAGGCAGTATATTAGATGGAGCTGTTGCATCATCGAAGCGTTCAGCCAATGAAACGTAAGCTTTGGTTCGCCTTCTCCACAATATTTTCTATCTGGTCTCTCCAGTCGAAGTTGTCCGTAATTGTAACTAGCAGGTATTTGGTGAATTTACGACCTTAAGGTTTGACTGATTTATCTTATAATTGAAGTTCAGCGGATTTCTTTTGGTGGCCATGTGCATTACTTCACACTTTTCATTATGAAGTGTTAATTCCCAATTTTCGCATCATGTAGAAGTTTAGTCTAAATCGCTTTGCAGTTGGTTTTATCCTCTATTGACTTCAGTAACCGATAACATCATCCGCGAACAGTCTAAGAGAGCTATTCAGATTGTCTCCTAAATCGTTTACGAACAGAAGGATGAGTAGGGGCCTATAACGCTTCCCTGGGGAACGCCAATGTTATTTTAATGCCATCATGGAACAAGAACTTTTAACTTGCTACATGTTTCATCATCGGCCTTGCTATGTGTTCGCCACAACTTCTAATTGTCAAAGATCTTAAATACACCTTATTTTAACGCTATGTCAATGTTTTGTGTTCATCATGTTCGTTGTTCTTTCTCGCTGCTGATGGGCGGCGTATCATGCTGTTGGCAGCTTCCTGACTGTGTGTAATTACCGTGAAAAAACAATACAGGGGAAAAAAACGATGACGAGAAGGCATCTTCTCCTTGTGTGCCTTATGGCTGCAAGCATTCCCAATTAAAGGCTAACACAGATGGCGTTCTGGCAGCTATGGTACTGTGCTGTGGCGGACGACGTTGAAGCCATTATCAGGCGATCGTATGAAACCCAGCTTGCGCTATTCGTCCTCGAAACTCAGAGGGCCATAGACACGGTTTCTCAGGTAGATGCCGGCCGCGGTGGCCGAGGTGACTGAGGCGCTCCAGTCACGGTCAGCACGGCTACTACGATCGGGGGTTCGAATCCCCCCTCGGGCATGGATATTTGTGCCGTCCTAGTTCGTAAGTAGTTCATAAGTAGTTTGTAAGTTTAGGGACTGATGACCCCGTAGTTAAGTCCCATAAGCTTTACAAACATTTGAACATTTGAACATCTCAGGTAGATGCTGTGTTTCTTGACTTCCGCAAGGCGTTTGATACAGTTCCCCACAGTCGTTTAATGAACAAAGTAAGAGCATATGGTCTATCACACCAATTGTGTTATTGAATTGATGAGTTCCTAAATAACAGAACGCAGCATGTAATTCTCAATGGAAACAAGTCTTTCGAAGGTAGATGGATGTTAGGTGTACCATAAGGGGAGCGTATTGCGACCGTTGCTGTTCACGATATATATAAATGACCCTTTGGATAACATCGCAAGTTCTCTGAGGCTTTTTGCGGATGATACTTTAGTATATAGAGAGAAGTTTTAACAATGGAAAATTGTACTGAAATGCAGGAGGATCTGTAACGAATTGACGCACGGTACAGGTAATGGCAATTGAATCTCAATGTACACAAGAGTAATGCGCTGCGAATACATAGAAAGAAAGATCCTGTATCATTTAGCTTCACTATAGCAGGTCAAGAACTGGAAACATTTAATTACATAAATTATCTGGGAGTAGGCATTGGGAGTGATTTAAAATAGAACGACCATATGAAATCACTCGTCGTTAAAGCAGATGCGAGACTTAGATTAATTGGAAGAATGCTAATGAAATGCAGTACGAAAGCAAAGGAAGTAGGTTACAGTACACCTGTTCGTCCACTGCTTGCATACTGCTTACTGGTGTGGGATCCGTACCAGGTGGGGTCGATAGAGGAAGTAGAAAAGATCCAACGGAGAGCAGCGCGCTTCGTTACTGGATCTTTTGGTAATCGTGAAAGCGGTACGGAGATGATCGATACACTCCAGCGGAAGACTCTGCAGAAGAGACGCTCTGTCGCTCGGTACGAGTTTTTGTCGAAGTTTCGAGAACATACCTTTACCGAGGAGTCAAGCAGTATATTGCTCCCTCCTACGTATATCTCCCGAAGAGATCATGAGGATAAAATCAGAGAGATTAGAGCCCACACAGTGGCATATAGACAATCCTTCTTTCCGGCAACAGTACATGACTGGAATAGGAGGGAGAACCGATAGTGGTACTAAAGGTACCCTCCGCCACACACCGGCAGGTGGCTTGCGGAATATTCATGCAGATGTACCGGGTGATCAAAAAGTCAGTATAAATTTGAAAACTTAATAAATCAACGAATAATGTAGACAGAGAGGTAAAAATTGACACACATGCTTGGAATGACATGGGGTATTAAAAAAAAAAAAAAAGTCCGACAGATGGCGCTTCATCTGATCAAAAAAGCAATTATTAGCACAAGAAATTAAGACAAAGCAAAGTTGATGTTCCTTACAGAAAATGCTCAATATGTTCACCATCATTCCTCAAGAATAGCTGTAGTCAAGGAATAATTTTGTGAACTGCACCGTAAAGCATGTCCGGAGTTATGGTGAGGCATCGGTGTCGAATGTTATCTTTCAGCATCCCTAGAGATGTAGGTCGATCACTATACACTTGCGACTTCAGGTAACTCCAAAGCCAATAATCGCACGGCCTGGGGACCTGGGAGGCCAAGCATGTCGCAAGTGGCGGCTGAGCACACGATCATCACCAAACGACGCGCGCAAGAGGTCTTTCACGAGACTACCAATATGGGGGTGGAACGCCATCCTGCATAATTTTGATTTGTTCTACTAAAACCCCATGTCATTCCAAGCATGTGTGTCAATTTTTACCTCTGCATCTACATTCCGTGATTTAATAAGTATTCAAATTAAGGAGGTAGATGAGTTTTGTTACTTGGGCAGTAAAATAACAAATGATGGTCGCAGTACAGAGGATATCAAATGCAGAATGGCAATGGGTAGAAAAGCGTTCTTGAAAAAGAGAAATTTGTTAACATCGAATATTGATTTATGCCTAAGGAAGTCCTTTCTGAAGGCATTTGGACGATAAACAGTGCGGACAGGAAGAGGATTGAGGCTTTTGAAACATGGTGCTACAGAAGAATGCTGAAGATTAGTTGTGTGGATCGCGTAACTAATGAGGAGGTACTGAACAGAATTGGGGAGAAAAGAAATTTCTGGCATACCTTGACTAAAAGAAGGGATAGATTGGTAAGGCACATTCTTAGACATCAAGGAATTGCGAATTTAGCGTTGGAGGGAAGTGTGTGGGGTAAAAACCGCAGAGAAAGACTAAGAGATGGATGCAGTGAGCAGATTCAGACAGATGTAGATTGTCGTTCTTATGTGGAGATGATGAGGCTTGCTCAGGATAGGGTATTGTGGAGAGCTGCATCAAACCAGTCTCCGGACTGAAGACCACAACAACAACAACAACTGACTTTTTAATCACCCGGTAGATCGGTACACGTACTATCCACCAGGTGGAATCTGTCATCAAATCAAAAACGACGTCGTCTTTGCAGGTGTACTATTTTTTCCAGCAGTGTACGCAAATTTACATAAAAAATGTTCAAATGTTTGTATAGTCTATGGGACTTAACTACGGGGTCATCAGTCCCTAAACTTACAAACTACTTATGAACTACTTACGAACTAGGACGGCACAAATATCCATGCCCGAGGGGGGATTCGAACCCCCGACCGTAGTGGGCGTGCAGACCGTGACTGGAGCGCCTCAGTCTCCTCGGCCACCGCGGCCGGCAAATTTACATACTCTGAGGGCGGGAACAGTGGAGATATCACCTCTTCCGCCCTCGTGGCCCAGAACCCTAGTTACACACCTCGGCAACGGCATAGCAGTCGTTCTCTAAAGGACGCAGGGCGGGTAAGGTGATTTTCATACAAAGCGCGAAGAGGAGGCGCCCAGACGGGGGCAGTGACCTGGATCACGACGCGAGGCAGTGAGTCAAAGCGGCGCGGCTGGTCCGTCCCGTGGCCTGTGTGCGTCCGCGGCCAGCGCAACGCACAGTGGCTGGCGCTGGCTGCCGGCGCCAAACAGCGGAAGCGCGGGCGCTGGAGCGCGCCGTGTGGATCCGCGCGACACGCAATGCGTGTGATCGCCGCGCAATCGGCCGTGAGGCGCGAGGGACAGAGAGAGAAAAAAAGCAGGTGACCAAGTGCGCGGCGACCAGCAACCTCCCGAAAGGCCAGCGGGACTACACCTTTCCGCAACAGCCCGCCAGATACGAGGGTAGTTTGCAAAGTTATCCTCCGTTTCGAGTTTTCTCTGCAGCTCAGCTATGGACCGCAATTCCACCACAGTCTAACATACGACACTCCCACAGACTTCTGTTATTTATTTATTTAGCGTATGTGGTTTTCAAGTACAAATGATTTAAATATTTACATACATACTTACATACATGTGCGCCTCGGTTGCACAGTGGTAGAGTGCCAGACTACAAATCCAAAGGTCGCGGGTTCGATCCCGGCCAGTTCCTAGGATTTTTATCTGTCACTTTCCACTTCTTTCACCTCTGACAGTATTGCTCATGTGAAAAATACCAAGTAGCCCCGTGATTCGTAACCGCGTTGGGCGAGGGGACTGAGGCGCTTCAGTCACGGTCTGCACGGCCACTACGGTCGGGGGTTCGAATCCCCCCATGGGCATGGATATTTGTGCCGTCCTAGTTAGTAAGTAGTTCATAAGTAGTTTGTAAGTTTAGGGACTGATGACCCCGTAGTTAAGTCCCATAATCTGTACAAACATTTGAACATTTGAAACTGTAGGTCCCCCTATAACTGGCTGGGTAAGTGAGTTCGAAGGCCGGAGGAAGGCAACGGGATACCACCTCCAAACAGGACCACGCCTAGTAGTGTTCAAACCAATCTTCGGATTGTTGACTGCTTTACCTTTTACTTACGTACATATAGATATATACAATGAACTTTGAAATCAAATCGAGAATTTAGCAAGCAGACAAAAACAAAATACAAAATTATATTAAAGTAGTATGTCCAGCTTTTCCATCCACTCGACGGCTTTAGAGGAGGTTTCATACAGTTCTCCAATAGTTCCTGTAAATTTTCGTTCTTTGGGGCTCGCAGTGTAAAATATGTCTTGTAATGACATGATTATTATAATGATACACCAACAACACTGCTTTATATTTGCTGTTATTATTTATAAATCACAGTGAGCTCATTTCGGCCTTTAGACATCACCAGGTACTCTGTAAATACATTTGTAATGGTCTGAATATACATATATGTATTGTAACTATAGATGGAAGTGGTTTACAATTTCTTAGTTCTCACCTTACATGGAATATCGTATGTGTCACTGCTGTCTTTATTTTTCAGCTAGATGTGTTTGGTGCCTTGTTTGTGTCTCTGTTGTCTTTATTTTTACACCTGGATGTCAACTGATGCCTGTTAGCTTTTTAAGTTATTTCGACCTTGACAGCTTGATTGACAGTGTATTTGCGATATTCCATGTTTATGTAGTTACTATTGAAGTGTTTTGTGGAGAACTCTGTTGTAATTTGTTTGTAAATAAATAACGTAAGACGCTAACAGGCACCAATTGACAACCAGGTGTAAAAAATAAAGACAGCATAGACACAAACGAGGCACCAAACGACATCTAGCTGAAAAATAAAGACAGCAGTGACACATACGATATTCCATGTAAGGTGAGAACTAAGAAATTGTAAACCACTTCCATCTATAGTTACAATACACACACACACACACACACACACACACACACACACACACACACACATATATATATATATATATATATATATATATATACAGACCATTAAAAATTTATTTACAGAGCACCTGATGATGGCTAAAGGCCGAAATGAGCTCACTGTGATTTATAAATAATAACAGCAAATATAAAGCAGTGTTATTTGTTTATCATTATAATAATTAAGTTCCTGTGAATGCACGTTTTGGGCATTCGAGAACGATGTGTTAGATCGTTTGTTCAGGATGCCCACAGTCGCACTGGGGAATATCTCGCATGCCCCATCTGAAAAGCATCTCTCCACTTCTGCCATGGCTTGTGCGGAGTCTGTTGAGTGTGATCCATGTTCTTCTTGGTAGGTCTGTACCAGGTACATTTCTGCCAGGTGTTATTTCCCTATAGTTCCTGGCTATGGCAGAATTGGACCAATTATTATTCCAGGTGGTCTTGGCATCGAAAGGGATGGATATAAGATTTTGAGCTGTTCTCCATGGTGATCTTCTGGATTTCAGGCGACGATTGTTTAGAGTAATGTCTTGGTGGATAGGGAGATTAATACTGCCGGAAATTTTATTCCACTCATTAACTAACGTAGCTTGCCGTCTGACATGTGGTTGAGCTATATTACAGAGCTTGGCGAGCCGGGGCAGTGGGGTCGATTTTATGGTCCCAGATATGATCTTCATGGTGTTATTTACCTCGGTGTCCACTTTGGATGTATGGCTGCTGTTAAGCCAAACAGGACTGCAGTACTCCGCAACAGAATATACCGGTGATAAAGAAGAGATCTTCAGAGTATGTGCATCAGCTCCCCAGCTAGAAATGGCAAGCTTTTCAATGATGTTTCTTGTTCGTATCTTAGCTGCTGTTTCTGTTCGTTGAGATTTGAATGTGAGTGATCTGTCCACTCTGATGCCAAGGTGTTTTGGGTTTGGGTTGTGGTTTAACTTTTTTCCAGCAAAACTAACATCAAGAGATCGAGTGACTTGTTGGTTGCATGGGTGAAATACTGTAACTTATGTCTTTGATGGATTGGGGATTAATCTTCAGTTTCTGAAGTATTTTTCCATTGTTCTGAGATCTTGGTTGAGGGTGTTTTCACACTCTTCGAAGCTTCCATATTGCACAGCCAAAGCCATGTCATCAGCGTAGCAGAACATCCGAGCATTTGTTTCGGTAGATCGTTGGTGTATAGGTTGAAGAGTAATGGAGCCAATACAGAACCTTGTGGTAAGCCATTATTTAAGATGGCAGAGCGGCTCTTCTTTCCCTCTAATGGACTTCAAAACCCTATTAGTAATTTATACAAAGTTTGGCATGGGAACATCTCAAGAATCTTGCATAATGGGCAATGTCTCCACACTGTATCGTATGCGGCAGTTAAATCAACAAATACAACAGCTGTTTTAAGTCTGTCTTCATAGCCACGCTCAATGTGTGTTGTTAGAGCCATCACTTGATCACAACAGCTGCGTGACTGACTTCTGTTATACGCAACGACAGCAGCCCTCAAAGCGGCCGGCATGATGGATTCCTGAATACGATATCGGTTGAGTGCGAATAGTACAGTCCCGAAAGATCACCTATGCAGACGATATTGCCATTACGACTCAACATACAGAAGTTCACATGACGTAACATCTGACTTATCCATCCTTAATAATTATTTCTCACTGTAGAAACTGAAACCAAACAAAAACATAACAGAAGTAACATGTTTTCATCGCCGGCCGCGGTGGCCGAGCCGTCTGCGGCGCGCCAGTCACAGTCTGTACGGCCACTAGGGTCGGGGATTCGAATCCCCCCTCGGGCATGGATGTTTGTGCAGTCCTTAGTATTAATTAGCTCATAAGTAGTTTGTAAGTTTAGGGACTGATGACTCCGTTGTTAAGTTCCATAAGCTCTACGAACATTTGAACATGTTTTCATCTTAATAACAGGATGGCTAACTACTTACTGGTTCAACGGTGCTGAGCTAAAACACAGTGAACATCCTCAGTACCTGGTACTTACACTAGACACATCGCTCACATTCAAGAACCACCTCAAACAGACAGCAGAAAGCTAAAGACGAGGGTCAACATCCTACAGCAGCTGCATTAAATTGGAGAGCGGGACCAAAGGTTTCGCTAACAAGTGTTTCATCTTTAGTCTACTCTGCTGGTGAATACTAAGCTCCTGTCTGGCTATACAGTGCTCCTTTGAGGGAAGTCTATGTGCAACTAAACAGGGCAATGAGGGTGATCAGTAACACCCTAACGGTCGCACCACTCCAGTGGCTCCCAGTACTGTGCAATATTGTGCTCCTCCTGGTGTCACGCGCAAAGAAGCCCTAATGAAAGAATTTAATAAGATTATGGCCGCTCCTAATCAACTCATCCTGCAAGACCTTCCACCATAGATCAACCGCTTGAAGTCCCGCAAAGGACCTTTGAAAACAGCCTTCCAACTGCTTGATAGTGACTTCTCGCAAAGGCCGGCTGGATGAGAGTTTGGGACGAATACAATGAGAATAACAGCAATCTTGAAATTTCCTGGCAGATTAAAATAGTGTGCCGGAACCGGAACTCGAACCTGGAACCTTTGCCTTTCGCAGGCAACCGCTCTATCACTGAGCTATCTGGATACGACTCACGATGCCGCCATGTTTTCACCATACCCTTTCTTCCCGGAGTACTAGTCTTGCAAGATTCGCAGGAAATCTTCTGTGAAGTTTGGAAAATAGGAGGCGAGGTACTGGCAGAATTTAAATTGTCGGGCGGCATCGTGAGTCGTGACGGGATAGCTCAGTGGTAGAGCGCTTGCCCGCGAAAGGCAAAGGTCCCACTCTCGAGTCCCGGTTCCGGCACACAATTTTAATCTGCTAGGAAGTTTCATATCAACGCACACTCCGACGCAGAGTGAAAGTTTCATTCTGAACAGCAACCTTATAGACGAACCTGCGAAGGAGCTACAGGGAATGAGTCTTTGCAGGAGGGAATGGGCTTTGCTACACCGGTTCCGTACTGGTGTTGGCCGGTGCAATTACTGGAAATTTCAGTGAGAACAAGAAAATTATCAGTCCTGTGATTGTGGGCCGGATATTCAAACAATGAGCTACATATTCTCTGTGTGTCCACTGCGCCATTTTGCATGTGGTATGTCTGAGTTAAATTTAATTAGTGAGAGAGCCCTTCAATTGTTAAAGAAAATGGACCTGGCTCTGCGACAGAGAGATAATTATTCTAACACATAGACGCTAGTATGTTCGTCTTTTTCTTTTTTTACTAAAGCACTCTTTTTACGAATAACAAGAACTTTATTTTTACTCACCTGACGTCAGACCATACGATATATGTATACAGGGTGTTACAAAAAGGTACGGCAAAACTTTCAGGAAACATTCCTCACACACAAAGAAAGAAAATATGTTATGTAGACATGTGTCCGTAAACGCTTAATTTCCATGTTTGAGCTCATTTTAGTATTTCTCTTTAAATGTAAATTGAAATAATTCGTGCAGACAATTGTCAAAATACCCAACTGTTTCGTTAGTATGTACTGTACTTCCTCGATTCACCGCCAATTGGCCCAATTGGAGGAAGGTGATGTTGACTTCAGTGCTTGTGTTGACATGCGACTCATTGCTCTACAGTACTAGCATCAAGCACATCAGTAGCTTCAACTGGTTAGTGTTCATCACGAACGTGGTTTTGCAGTCAGTGCAATGTTTACAAATGTGGAGGTGGGTATTTTGACAATTGTCTGCACGAATTATTTCAATTGAACTTTTAAAGAGAAATACTAAAATGAGCTCTAACATGGAAATTAAGCGTTTCCGGTCACATGTCCACATAACATATTTTCTTTCTTTGTGTGTGAGGAATGTTTCCTGAAAGTTTGACCGTACTTTTCGTAAAACCCTGTATAACGAATTTTAACATACTTTTTACAATAGAGAAGGTATGTAGTCCCATAAAAATCGGATATGACACAAAAGAACTCCACGTTTATCTTTATTAGGTTTCGTAAGAACTACTGGAAAATATGGTACGGAATCCAAAGGTCGCAGGTTCGATTCCCACCAGGTCCTAGGACTTTTATCTCTCACTTCCCACTTCTTTCACCTCTGGCAGTGTTGCTACGTGAAAAATACCGAGCAGCACCGTGGTTCGGAATCCACGTTAAACTATAGGTCCCCCTATGACTGGCTGGGTGAGTCAGTTTCAAGGTCGGAGGAATGCAACGGCATACCACTTCCAAACAGGTCCATGCCTAGTAAAGCACTGTGGTGTTCAAACCAATCTTCTGATTGTTGACTGCTCTACCTTTTTTACTACGCAGGACAGTCAGTTTAACATTCTTTTGAAGCCTGCAGCTTTTAAATGAAGAATTTTTTCCACCAGAACAGGTTTTCTCACGGCAATTCCAGACAAGGAAGTAAGTGCTATACTTGGAATGCGTTACCTACGTTACTTAATGTACGAGATCAGCCACCAAAGCTACAGATGAAGGAAAAACCTCACAAAAGTGTCAATAAAACATCGAAAGAAGAAGAAAAAAATGTTTCCCGACAAAGAAGAAACCAATCCGCAAATTTTGCAACATCTGAACTACAAATGGCAAGAATTTTCAAGACATTCGTCGCGTAAGCAATAGTAATTACACCCAGAAATACGAGTGATTGAACGACAGACGACTGAAAAGTAAAAATGTTTGAATCATTAGAATTGTTACACGTCATAGAAAGTGTCTTTCAAGTAGAAAAGGCCGTAACAGGAATTTATGTTTCTCGTGTGTCTATATTCTATTACCTTTAGCGGAGTAAGTTGCAAATACACAGATGTTCGTTAGTATTTCTTCATTAATAAGTTGTTATTTTTATCACTGAATCATTGAAATCTGCCTGTTTTTCATTTCGGCATATTTCACGATTAGTTACGTCTCTTTATATTATACTAATGCTTGAAACTCAAAAATTACAGAAACTATACCAGTATGGTTAATTAAGTAGAAAAGTAATTGTTGCAACTGTTAGTAGGTAACAACTTTCACGGCAGTGATTGTCGCGGCTGTATTTGTTAGACTGTGGTTTCCATTGAGGTAAAAATAGGGGAGAGGGCATGACGTCACAAACTTGAAGCCGCCGCGGTGGAGTAGCCGAGCGGTGTAAAGCGTCTCGCTGCGGAGCGCGCGGTTGCTCGCCGTGGAGGTTCGAGTCCTCCCTGGGGCATGGGTGTGTGTGTTGTCCTTAGGTTAGTTTCCCTAGGTTTAAGTAGTTTGTAAGCTACGGACTGATGACCACGCAGTTCGGTCCGATAGATTTACAAACATTTTTGAAACTTGAAGCCATGCTTGAAGCTGACTAACTGCGCCATTACAGTTTGTTCGAAACAGTTTTGTACTGAGCTGCTGCGTAGAGTTGTCGAAGGTTACAACTGACAATGCCTGTGTGAGTTGTTTATGGTTATACTAACCGTTTTGACAGTACTAATAAGATGAAGGAAATCGCGTTCCATTCGTCTCTATGTCTTCTGAAAAAACAAACATGGCTACGGACCTGCTTCAAACAGGAATGCAGCTGAAGCCCGTGGTGTCATCTCCCCTGCTTTTACCTCTATGGTGGTTTCACTCGGGCACAGTGGTGACTCTGATTCAAGCCGTAGCGTTCAGTTATACGGCGTGAGCATCGCCTGGGTGTAACACTTTTCACACAACTTTTGCAAGTACTGACGTAACCGTGATTTAGTGGCACTGTGAAGGCGACTTGAAATGAGACTATCGATTTGTCGATCGCTATAGAGCCGAGGTGATGTTGACAAATGTTCTAGTGACAGGTCCATCTAAAGCACACACCGGAAAATCGTAACCTATTTCTACAGTACAGCAAAATGATTGGGAATCAAGAATGAAAATGTGATTGCCGCTCTCTTCCACAATTATAGCTGTGCCTTTGGGTTCCTGTTGAAGCACATTCTCGTAAAATAGTGATATTCATTAAAAACACCATACTGTTTTAACAAGTAAGAGTGTAAATTAACTTGGTCTATGCATAACCATTCTTTCGAAATTTTTACTTCCCAAGTTATTACAAGGATTTCAAATTAAAAACGTAATGTGAGATTTAAATAAATGTACAGAGTGATCATTACATTACACACAACTACGAATTTTTCTGAAATGACAGAATTTAAAATTGTACATGTAACGAAGAATTCGGATGAGAAGTGTCCTTAAAGAACTATCTTGTAAATTTTCCTTTGTCCTCTATGGACGAATAACAGTAAGTTAAATTTTTAAATTATTTCTGATACGGCAGTATTATGTATTTTTATTCTGAGTGATGGTTTCTTTTACGTCATGACCAACGTATTTTTAGTATTTGTGTGTTTTATGCAAAATTTATAAATTGTTGTCAGAAATAACGGAATCGCTCTGCAACTTTACGCTAGCTTCGTGTGTTGAGAAAGCTATGTAGTATTGGCCTCACACAACTTGGGCTATGAAGGGCTCTGTTCCAGAAATATGGCTAGAGTCTCAGGGTCGAATCATACTGTCTGCTTTCATGCCCAGCAATTACACTAGCAGCAAACAGTACTTCGTACCTGTGATCCTACAGTCAGACACTCAACGCATAGGCCAACATCTGAAAAACAATAATGAAATAGAAGCTAAAGACAAATGATTAATTAACAAAAGAGGTTTTATTCTACCGTTTGTAAATGATACAGGCAACGCCAGATAACTCAGATGAATAATGTTTATCCAAAGAAATGTATAGATCTATTAGATAAAAAACTACAAATAAACCTTTTATAATTATGAGAACAGATGCGTTAGATAAGTTATGAGAAATGTAGTAAAATCTTCAACTAAGTAATCATTGACAGTGCTCAGACACTAGACTACACCATTTCGCGATCACACAACAGGAAATAATCGTCATCTCAAAACAGTTAAAAGTTAGTCTGACAAATAATATATCAACACTCCTAAAATTTCGTACTCAATCACATACACAGTTCAGTTACAATTTTATACTGGAATCAGAAACGTTTAAGTTGTTACATTGGCACTCATTAACTCTCGCAAAGTTGAAGTCCCGACAAAGTGTCCGTTTGCCACACATATTCTAACACTGTCAGCCACCCTGGAAGCTCCTCTCAAATTTCGAGGACACTTATTTACGAGATCTTGATTGAAAAAGACAAGCGTTTTTATAAACTTCGCGCATATTGGAGGCGTAGACTTAAAAGTTGAATGAGTTACGCACTTAACCTTATTTATTTATTTATTTTGTAGAGGCACCTCACAATGACGTCAGTGAGAAATAGTTCTCAGATGATCACGGGGAATGAAACTTTGGCTGCTTATGACAGACCAGAAAAGAAACGGAAAACAATGGAATGGACGCATGTAACTTATTTCTAGCGGTTCAGTTAATCCATCATATGTGATTACCAGCTTTTCACGGTATAATGATGAATATATTATATTTCGCGAGTGCAAGCCGCGGAAATTCAATTTCTTTCACTAATATTTCGGCCGTGTATCGTCCGACCATCTTCAGAATGCCGATAAGGTGCTAGACGCGGCCTTAAACAAGTGAGGCTCTTAAAACCATTTTCAGAATATTTAGAAACGTCAAAATCGGCCTACAATAAAGTTGCAACAGAAGTAGTTCACCTTGGAAAGGGATTCTCCGTGAAAAATATGTAACTTTTGTAACATTTTTTCGTTTGTAGACAGATTCCGCTGTAATCGGAAAAAAATGAAAGTGAGTTGAAAATTGTTGGGAAACAGTAATATATGAAACAAACACACATAAGATTAGGAAAATCGAAATGCAGTTTTTGATATTTTCATAATGCTCTCATGTGATACCTCTCACAATCGAATGAAGGATATACCTCCATCATGCTCTCAGTCCATGATTAGTCTGTTCATTGTACTTTAGTGATTCGAACTGTACACATCTTTACGCGATTGTTCCACGATGTTAACTTATGCAGAAAGAGTAGATATCAATTTCTTGAGCTTGAAGGCACATAGAAACATTGAAGCAGCTCTTCAAAGGTATATGCAAATCTGTTCCCAGATAGGATGTTCCTTCTGCACATCGACTTTTCGCAATATTGTCCAACTATTAGCTAAAAATGTCAGTGGCAAACCTACACAACGAGTCCGATGTCTATTTGGTCGAGATATTACCTTTTTCAAAATTTTTCAATTCATTTTTATTTCTGCCGATTACAGCTCCATCTATCAGGAAACTAAGATAAGTTCTATATGAAAGTAACTTTTTTTTCACGGAGAAGCCACATCTGCAGTTAGAAAAAAGGCTTCCTATTTAAGATTTCAAAGTAACACCCCACCTCTCCCTCTCACGTCCCCGGGGATGGTGCAGAGCGGTCGATCTTTTTGTTAATGGAGTCCATCTCCAACGTGACAAACTTTTATTGCAACTTTTTCTTTGCCCGAGTTGTATTTGCCCAACTGTTCCAAGCAAAAGTTTCAAGTGCCTCACTCAGTATGTATCTACATCTACTTAGATACTCTGCAAATCACATTTAAGTGTCTGGCAGAGAGATCATTAACCACTTTCATAACTTTTCTCTACCATTCCATTCTCTAATAGCGCCCACGAGGAAAGAACACCTAAATCGTACCGTTTTCGATCTGATTTATCTTATCCCACATTTGGACATGTGAGAAGGAACACACACCACAGCAATCTATAATAATCACTATATGAATGCATTGTTTCGCAGCGAGTTATGTTGACAAAATTTTCTCGGGCTTCCAGCTGTGCACTAGACAGTCCACTGGACAGTAAACCACATGACGCGGCTGGAAGTCCGAGAAAATTTTATCAATATAATAAACAGTATTTACACACGAAGACGGAGTTTGGTCCATTTACTTCACCGCAGATGCTGTCACACTTTCGACCTCGCACGGAAATCCGTAATGGCGAGTGTAAGAGGGCATGGACGATGGGGGCGCTACAGCCGTAGCGAGCTACTTGTGGAAGTTTGAGACGGACGGGAGGCGAGCGAGGGTAGCCAAGCGGTCTGCGAACCAAGTGACAACGAACGTACACGAAAAGCGATCGCAAGGAACAGAACTGCCCATAGAACATAAATAAATAAATAAATAAATAAATAAGTGGTTAAGGCGACAGCTCGGCAGATGCAGAAAACCCGGGTTCGCCAGTCCCGGCAAGGCACCTTTTCTACACGTCGCCATTCTCTAATTTCAATGCCCCAAAGCAGTTAAAGTCAATCCTTTCCTTTCTAATCCTCCTTTACTGTCCTTGATAAATAATTTGCAAATGCAATATGGCTGCGAACCAAGTGTGATGACTATTCTTTCGGATATGTCCGAAGGAGCAGATACCGCATCCATTTATAATAACTATGACAATCCCTGCTTTGACTCATTTCAATATGATGTGCAGTGTTCGTGTTTCTTGATGGAAACATTGCGAATTAATGCCAGACGAACACACACTGCGACGAGTACAGCTGCCACATTAAATACAAGAAATGTATCACCTGTACGATTTAATAATAGCGTTATTTTTAACGCGAGCGTTCGCTTAAATCGTGAAATCTAGGTTCGAGTCGCGATGAGGCACAATTTTCACATATCACCATTAAATGGTACAGCTGATGATATCCATAATCGCAGTTGCAAATGTATTTCAAGTATTTGACCGATGAAGTCGCTGCATAGTCCGTTAATTTAGACATTCATGCATGCTTGAAGGATATTTACATTGGTGTCATCAATAAACAAGGACTCTGCATATCGTAAGATTACTTGCACATCGTAACGTTACTTGATTTTATGTCCAGCTGATGCAATCTCGATAGTATCCGGCTACATTGTAATGGGAAATGTATCGGAGAAATAAATTGGCAAGGAATGGGTGCCAATAATGGCATAATATATGCTAAAAATTGTAGGTCTCACATGCTCATAAGAGGAGATTTGAGACAAGTGAGGATAACGTCGAGTTCACATGGACGTTACTGATGACAAAGGCCAAGTGCTGGTGATGCAACTATCTGCAGTCGCCAGTGAAACCATACATATACAGTGTGTTTTAGAAGGAAAGTAAATATTTTAGGAGTTGGTAGTATAGACGAATTGCAATAAAATGCCATATAACATGAGTCCAATTTATCCATATCTATAAATGTGAATGTCTGTAAGGTGTACGTTTATCACGCCTGAACCACAAGACATAAAGAGCTAAAAATCTGTACAGTAACTAATGTCTACCTGGGAAGGGCTTTAGGCACGGTTTTATGGCGATCGGATAGCTATTTATCTATATGTATATATTAATGTGAATGTCTGTTCGGTGTACGCTTATCACGTCCGAACGACAAGACGCAGATACTTAAATATTTGTTCAGTTACTAATTTATACCCGAGGAAGGTTTTAGACACGGTTTTATAGCGATCTGATAGATATTTAGTAATTTGAAGAATTGCGGAACAATAATTACGCTTTGAAAATTATATTTACTCTTTGAAAATGGTTTTATTGGTTGCATTGTTGCTTGATGGTTGATAATGATAAAAGGGTGGAGTATATTGTGATGGAAAGTTATTGGTGTATATAAAATTAAAAAAAAAATCGGACTGAAGGCCAGCGATGACCTTTGCGAGACTATAGCCAGGAGGTTACATACAGCGAAACGTGATCCCCAGACCATATCTTTGGTCTATGCGTGCTACAATGGCTTCAGCTCTTTCTCTGTACGGACAAGCATACGAATAAGGAAACATAAGAATAAATAAATAAAGCAGTAAGAAAGAAATTTCTTTTAATACATATCTTTAAATAAATTGATTTGACGTTTCGCGCATTATCTATCATAATCAATCAACACGCGAACGGAGCCGCGGGTTTAAGCTAGTATTGAATACAGAGATACAGCCGTTAGTGTGTAACTAAAACAAACCTAAAGCGGAGGCAAACAGCGACTTTTTCAGATTCTTCCGTCGTTTCTTGGTAGATCGTCATCATACTAAATTAAAAGCACCGTCTTATGTATGTTCTACATGTTTATTTTCATTTAGTTAACTAGTTTTACACCCACAAGGCTATCTTCAGTCTTCATAAAAATCGCACACACGTTATTTCGCATTTTAACTGCAGTTCGTCTATACTACCACCTAAAATATTTACTATTTCTCCTAAAATACACTGTATACGTGCAGCTTCACCAGTGGTTGCAGATTGTTAGTTACGTCCCAATTTTCGAACAGAAATGCGATGATTCATTAATCAAGTGGTTGGGTGTTCAATAGGGGCTAACACGGTGGACAGATTACATTAAAGATGCATGAAGGATTACCATGCAGCGTTATTTTCCGGTGATAATGAAGTTGTGTGGCTAATGTGCCTGCATATTACGATGTAATTAGTCAAGCAGGAAACAATGAACAGCCTCGAGAGCAAAACAGTATTGTCAGCTGAACCTGCCCCCTGTCTTTTGCAAACGTAATAACATTGGGTAAGCACCACCAAGAACAACGATAACCTTTGTCACTACATTTCGCACTGCGTCACGTTTCAGTAATATCTGGTATGTGATTCATCGTGATCATGACCTTCCCACTGATGAACGTGATAGATAAAATCTTTGAGGTTATTAATTAATTAATTTCCAACTCCAGAACTTGATTAATTAAAAATACACCGGTAGAATCTTGAGACTGTAAAGTAATTTGTCCTTCACTAAGCTGCACTCATAAATTAGTCTGTAAAGAGCAAATCAATGAAAACCGATAAAAATCGCCTGTTCGGACACAAAATCAAGACTACGGTACTAAGATATTTCTTCTGTCGTAGCTTCACCGATGGGTATTTCACAGGAAAGTCAAATCGCAATCGTCACACGAATGCTACCACGCTAAATACAAGACAATGATGATGATATGTGAATACGTTTGGTATATAAAAGGTCTATGTATCTCCAGTGATATAGATTATACATTGAAAACACAGTTTCAATTAGTAGTTACTAACTGGTCGCTCGACCAGTAGTTAATTTTCTCGTCAGTGTGGGACGCATGGCAGATAACATGCAGGCCGCGGTGGCCGAGGGGACTGAGACGCTTCAGTCACGGTCTGCACGGCCACTACGGTCGGGGGTTCGAAACCCCCTCGGGCATGGATATTTGTGCCGTCCTTAGTCTTAGTTAGTTCATAAGTAGTTTGTAAGTTTAGGGACTGATGACCCCGTAGTTAAGTCCCATAGACTATACAAACATTTGAACATTTAAGCAGATGACATTAAAAGAGGAAATAGAGAACGTCCAAAGGAGGTTATCGCGCTTCGTTACAGGTTAATCTACTAATAGCTAAAGTTTCATTGAGAGGACTGATCAGTTTCAGTGGCAGACACTGCAAGAAGAGGCGTTCTGCATCACATCTAAGTTCCAAGTGTGTACGTTTCTAAAAGTGTCGACCAGTATATAGCTCCAACCGAAGTATATCTTGCGCAAGGTCCATGGAGATAAATGTAGAGAGATTAGATCACAAACACAGGCTCACTTGCAGCCGTTTTCCTCGAACGACACGCGAATGGAACAGGCGAAGGAGAAAGGGACAGTGTTAAAGTACTCTCCGCCACACACCAGACGTTGGCTTGAGGAATATAGATGTCCATGTAGTAGCTTTTATTCTAAGATGATAAACGTCTTGAGTCATACTGGTTCACGATCGTCTTCTGAACATTAAAAAATACAGGATGTGGGCCTAAATAGTCAGTGTGATAACGCGTTTTACTGATATCGATAAATCATCGTCCTACACAGTTTCCATTCTTCTACAGAGTTCAAATAGAGGCACGTAATCTGCGGTTCCAAACTCGATTACAGCAGCCTGTTTCTCATAGGCCGACACAGACTGCCTGAAATACGAGGGTCGTCCTCAAAGTAAGTTCATTTTCTATTTCTATGCGCGCGCAGCTCTATGATCGCACTTCCGAGCACGCGCGGCAGCTAGTCTGACTCAAGGAGAAGACATGTATGCCATTTTCTGATCACTGTTGCTGACGTGTGCTTTGTAGCGCTTCCTTATAATGTCAGCCATAATTAAAAAAGTCTCCGCGTGTGAAATCAATCTGTGATTCGTTTTCTAAATGAAAAGAAAGTTAAACAAAAGGAAATTCATCGGCAAATCTGTGAAGTTTATGGACAAAATGTTATGAGTGATTCAATGGTTAGAAGATGGATCAGACTGTTCCATGAAGGACGTGATCAAGTGCACGATGAAGAACGAAGTGAAAGCCCGTCTGTAACTACTGATGAATTAGTTCATAGAATTGAAGAGAAAATTAAGCACACCCGTACGTTTACACTCAGTGCCCTTGCTATGAGAGTTCCGCAAATCCCACAATCACTAATTCATGAAATTGTTACTGAAAAACTGAAATTTCGAAAACTTTTCTCACGTTAGGTATCAAACTTCGGTATCGTACGACAGCCCTGAAACAAAACGGCAATCTATTGAATGGCGGCACACTTAATCCCCAACGAAGTTTAAGCCTAAGCAAATCTTTCCACCTCGAAAAGTCATGTTATCGTTTTTTCCACGACAATGTCCAATCTCATATGGCGAAAGTGACCAAACAATTCTAACGGGAAACTTCCTCCTGGCAGATTAAAATATTGTGCCGGAACCGGGACTCGAACCTGGGACCATTGCCTTTCCCCAGGTCCCAGGTTCGAGTCCCGGTTCCGGCACACAATTTTAATCTGCCAGGAAGTTTCATATCAGCGCACACTCCGCTGCAGAGTGAAGTTTCATTCTGGAAACATCCCTTAGGCTGTGACTAAGCCATGTCTCCACCATATCCTTTCTTCCAGGAGTGCTAGTCTTGCGTGTTTGCAGGAGAGCTTCTATGAAGTTTGGAAAGTAGGAGGCGAGGTACTGGCGGAAGTAAAGTTGTGAGGCGGCATCGTGAGTCGTGTCGGGATAGCACAGTCGGTAGTGTGCTTGCCCGCGAAAGGCAAAGGTCCCGGGTTCGAGTCCCGGTTCCGGCACACAATTTTATTTTGCCAGGAAGTTTCATATAAGCGCACACTTCGCTGCAGAGTGAAGTTTCATTCTGGAAACTCTAACGGGAGTTTCATTCGGACCTGTTTGATCATCCTCCTACATCCCGTACCTCACTCCCAGCAACTTTCATCTCTTCTTTCACCTAAAACCTGTCCTGGGCTGTCAACGCTTCAGCGATGATGACGAGCTGAAAGAATGTTACCACGTGGCTGAATACACAGGAGGCAATCTTCTATGAAGAAGGCATACAAAAACTTGTGCTACGCTATGACAAGTGCCCACAAAATTTCGGAAGCTGTGTAAGAAAAGTAGTTCACCAGTTGTAGATTTTAGTACAATAAATATTTTTTCTGTGTCTGCACACGTTTGTTTTATACAACCAAACGGAACTTACTTTATGGATATACCTCGTAAATATAAGTACCACCCTCTTAGAGTTTTCCAGTTAACAAGACTTATTGTTGAAACAGTACCTATTGAGTACATGACAGGTCAATAGCTCAAGCGGTACTGAGGTACCAGGTGACGCTCCATGATGAAACACCATGGGAGGCAATGCACGGGCTGATGCTTGGATCATTTCGATCATAGACATGGCGAACACTGTTTCGGGATACGTTATTCCACGCCTGCTCTACCTGCTCACGTAGTTCTGCAAGAGTTGTGTGGGGTAAGTTGGCGCACGAATCACTTGTCCCATCACATCCCAAACCTCAATTGGAGACAAGTCTGGAGATCATGCCGGCCAGGGAGTTTGCTGGAGGTCTTGCAGATGTTGAGTTCAACACGCAGTGTGTGGAAGAGAATCATGCTGTTGGAACAACACATCAGCTTTCTGGTGCAAGAATGGCAACAGAACGAATTTTACAACATTCTACCCGTACCGAGAGTTGGTCAGCGTTATCTACACAATCACCAAAGTTGAAGACGAGTTGTAAGTAACTGCATCCCAGACCATAAGGCTTCGGGTGGGACTAGTGTATCTAGTAGGATCACTACGACATAATGTTCGGCAGATCTACGTCGTCCTCTAAATGACTACGTCTTACGTGCAGGCACAATTTACTTTGATCGTTGAAATTCGTATCAAGAACAAGTGCCAGCTGAAGCTGATACCCCAGGAGTATTAAAGCAACTTAAATGACTTAACAAAAGTAAGTGTCCCGGTCACGATTGTACACCAATTAGTTTCCTTTCAGAGTATGCTGATGCAGTAGCCCCTTACCTAATTATCATATACAACAGGTCGCTCAACCGACGTTTCGTACCCAAAGACTGGAAAGTTGCACAGGTTACGCGAATATTCAAGAAAGGCAATAGGAATCATCCGCAAAATTACCAGCCTATATTGTTGACGTCGGTTTGTAGCAGGATTTTAGAGCATATACTTTCCTCCAATATTATAAACTACATCGAAGAGAACGACCTATTGACCCATAATCAACACGGATACAGAAAGTATCATTCTTGTAAAACATAGCTAAGTCTTTACTCACATGATTTGATGAGTGCTATAGATAAGCGATGTCAAATAGATTCCGTATTTCTAAATTTCCGAAAGGCTTTCGACATTGTACCTCATACGCGTCTTCTAATCAAACTGCGTGCTTATGGAATATCGCCACAATTCTGTGACTGCATTCGTGATTTCCTGTCAGAAAGGTTACGTACGTTGTAGCTGACGGAAAGTCATCGAACAGAACTGAAGTGACATCTGGCGTTCCCCAAGGAAGTGTTCCAGGGCCCCTACTGTTCCTAATTTTTATAAGCGATTTACTAGACAATCTGAGCAGCTCTGTCAGGTTGTTCGCGGATGATACTGTCGCTTATCGGTTATTAAAGTCACCAGAAGATAAAAAGCAATTGCAAAATGATTTAGTTATGATATCTGCATGGTGCAAAAATGTCAGTTGGCCCTAAATAATGAGAAGTGTGAAGTCATCCATATGACCACTAAAAGAAGCCCGTTAAACTTCATTTACACGATAAATCAGTCAAAAATACAGACCGTAAATTCAACTAAATACTGCGAACAACTTGAATTGTAAAGAATACATAGAAGCAATTGTAGGGAAAGCGAACCAAAGACTACGTTTCTTTCTCAGATCACTTAGAAGATGCAGCAGTTCTACCAAAGAAACTGCCTACACACCACACTTATGCGTCATATTTTTGAATATTGTTAAGCGCTGTGGGATCCCCACCAAGTGGGACTGACAGACGATTTAAAGTTCAGAGAATGACATCTGGTTTTGTATTATCGCGATATAGGGGAGAGAGTATTATGAGAATGATGAAATCATTTCAACAAAACCTTTATACGTTGCGACGAGATCTACTTACGAAATTTCTTTCATCTACTTTCTCTTCAGAATGCGAACATATTTTGTTAGCACCCACTTACATAGGCAGGCATGATCAAAATAAAATATGAGAAATCAGGTCGAAAACGGAAAGGTTTAGGTGTTCCTTGTTCCCACGAGATATTACAGAATGGAACTCCAGAGAAACATCGTAAAGGCAGTTCGATGAACCCTCTGCCATGCACCGCAATGTGACTTGTAGAGTATTTATGAAGATGTGGAATACCAGGGCTAGCCATTCCAAGTGATCTACGGGCATCAGTCCACCCCTGCACGTCGCTGCTTTGTCGTAGGTGAAAGATGGGCTAGAGATGAGTGTGCCCTTAATCTCACTGCCAGTAACCAGGTGGTAACAGTTCGACGGGCTTCGTGGTGGTCCGTGCTGCGTGCACAACCGGAACCTCGCCTACAGATAGGAGAGGGGTACACGTGAGCACTGCAACCAACGTAGTTTCACAAGGGAAGCAACGACACCAAGTTGTGTGTCAGTTCTCCGAAAGGAGCCTCTCATAAGGCCACAATTTGACTCGCTCAGCTGGGTGGTGGAACAATACGTGCGTCTCCGTAGAATGAAGTCTGCTTAATTAACACTTACATAGCACGCTGAGCCTTATGGCTGCAGACATTCATTATTAAAGGTTGCACAAGGCTGGCGCACTGCCCACGATGTCACTACGGCATTGCAAAGTTTTGGTAAGGTAAGTGCTAACAGCCGTTATGTATTTAATAAAATGCATCTGTAACCATCAGCTGTTTTATTAAATTCTTAAAATATACCAGTTGCGGTCCAGGACCATCATCATAGATAAACTAAATAATGCAAAATAAAATAATGTACACAATAATAAAGAAAGTAAGAAGCAAAATAACACACACAGGATGGAAAAGTGGAAATAATAGGCTACTTTCTGTTATAAATACTTACAAGATATTAAGACAGGTTAGTCAACAGCATAAATAAAATAGATCTCACTCAATACAGCAGGAATCACTTTCAATAAAATTACAAATGTCATACCAGATTATCATACTCAAAACAAACATAAAATACGATAATGGACTGTAAATGCTGAAGAGTGCACAATGCTACTTGTGTAAGTCAAAGACTATCACAACCTATGCTATCGAAATTGAATATACAATTATGGAGTCATTCTTAATGAGTGTGGAGTATCTTTGGTGGCACATCTTTGGTTAGGCCTAAGTAAACAAAGTTACAAAGTGTAGTGATCAACAAGTTTTAAAAATAAGTGTACATGAAAAGTTTACGTCAACAAATAAAATCACACATTGTCACAGCTTCCAAAATTAAATGCTGTCTACACCAATATGATGTCTTACTAGTGACAAAACGAGAGAGATCATCGTCTTAAAAAGGTTCACATTGCAACAAAATTGATAATTATATAAACAGCCTTAACCCCACTGTTGTGCAAATGGAGTATTATATACGAATATATTAAATGTCACCATGGAGTTGATCAAGAACAGATTGATTCATGGTTGCGAAAAACTGTAGACTAGTAGATAATGAGCACGCAGTGACAGTTTACTACTGGGCAATAATTTAATATAATACAATATTGGAAATGAAATGCTTCCTGATTTAAATAATCAAGTACGGGAACTTAGATTTGAGTATACTCATTTCATACTAAGTGATTCCAATCATAGGGCTAGCTTATGCAGTAGCCATGTAATTTATAGAATTATGAAAATGACACGTAACATCTAGTTAACTAAATTATGACCATAAAGTTTTAAGTCAATGAAAAATGTTCCATGTTATAGCATAGGTTGCTTATAATGGCATAGTCATGACGAAACATCTCACTTCTGCAAATTATTAATACATGGATCTAACAAAGTCAAGAAATAAAGCATTGTGATGTACAATTATATAAAGGGAATACAGACACAGAGTTCCTGACTCTAGAAGAATGTGTCAGAATAGTAATACTAAGAGCCAATAATATTACAACATAAGAATTCAGCTATAGAACAAAGATTACTGTATAGCCTATAAAACAGTTTAAAATCACACTACATGTGCTGTACATAATTCTGAGTAACAGTAGTTAACATAATAGTGGAAAGAAAAATGTATATTAAGAGATAAATCACGAACACAAACAAACATGATGCACTTAGACAAAAGAAAGGGAAATGTTTACAGAAACAGATCACAGTTTCTTATTTTAGTAACACGACAGTTGATAATTCTTTAGAGAAATTTGTTAAAGTGTGTACAGTTTTCCTTTTCCTTTTTCGCCAATATAGTATTGTGTTACGTCGCCGTCTGAACCTCCAGGTGGAGTAATGTTAAGCACGACAACCTAATAAGCAGGAGACTATGGTTCGAATCCCGATCTAGCACAATTTTCAACGATTGCTACTGATTTCATTCACTGTTCTTTGGCAGCTAATATAAATTCCGGTGGATCATAGGTGCTTACATATTTAAGTTCTGCGTCATTATTTTAGCGGTGGGTTTTTGACACTGTTCACTACAAATGTATACTGTCTTTGAATTTCGTATTTTCTTTTTATCTTAAATAATATGATCCGCAACAGTTGTTAATTTTAAACTTTTTAATTTATGCACCCGAGATTCGAGACCTATGTCTCATCGTCAGGTGCATCTGCAAATTACAATCAAATAAAATAGTGACGACTATCATGTAATAAAATGGTACCCTACAACTTTACTGAAATTACTCAGTACAAAGGGAGTATAGGGAGAAACTTAGGGTAGCATTTTATTACATGATAGTCGTCACTACTTTATTTGATTGTAATTTGCAAATTCACATGATGATGAGATATAGATCTCGAAACTCGAGTAGTGCATAAAATAAAAAGTTTAAATTTAACCTCTGTTGCGGATCCTATTATTTAAGATGAAGATTTTTGAAATTAGTTTTAGGGCGCAAAACTAGTGCGGTCATCAGCGCCCCATTCAACTTGTATCAATAACCAGCGTTAAAAAGAGCGAAAGAAAAAGTAAACACGCTAAAACCAATCAACTTTAAAACGAGAGCGCTTAAAAAACGATAACTCCCTCGATCAGATTTCCTCGTGACAAAGGACACAGCTATAGTCCCCTGAGGGCAGGGGGGAGGAGTTAAATTTCCCTAGCCATATTTGTACGACGGATAAAAAGTAAAACACGTTCAGCTAAGCGTTTGTCATCTGCTAAAATGTCGGACAAGTCCGATGGGAAACACAAACTTTGACGGAGACGGTTAAAACGTGGGCATTGCACCAGGAAGTGGCGGACAGTCAGGGGTTACCGAGCGAGGTGGCGCAGTGGTAACGAAAATGTTCAAATGTTTGTAGAACTTATGGGACTTAACTACGGGGTCATCAGTCCCTAAGCTTACAAACTACTTATGAACTAGCTAAGATTAAGGACAGCACAAATATCCATGCCCGAGGGGGGATTCGAACCCCCGACCGTAGAGGCCGTGCAGACCGTGACTGGAGCGCCTCAGTCCCCTCGGCCACCGCGGCCGGCGCAGTGGTAACGCACTGGACTCGTATTCGGAAGGATGGTGGTTCAAATCCACCTCCGGCCATCCAGATTTAGGTTTTCCGTGATTTCCCTAAATCACTCCAGGCAAATGCCAGGATGGTTCCTTTGAAAGGGCACGGCCGATTTCCTTCCACATCCTTACCCAAACATCCGAGCGTAAGCTCCGTCTCTAATGACCATGCCGTCGATGGGACGTAAAACTATTGACGTAAAACTCCAAGCTTCCTCCTTCCTTCCACAGTCAGGGGTTGTGAACAGTGACTACAAAGAGTGGCTGGGCCGGACGCGGTGGCCGCTCCAGTCACGGTCTGCACGGCCACTACGATCGGGGGTTCGAATCCCCCCTCGGGCATGGATATTTGTGCCGTCCTTAGTGTTAGCTAGTTTATAAGCAGTGTGTAAGCTTAGGGACTGATGACCCCGTAGTGAAGTACCATAAGTTCTACAAACATTTGAACATTTTTTTTTTTTTTTTTTTTTTTTTTTTTCCGAGGGGCTGGGTCGCCGCACAGTAAGTGACGGTGGGTGAAACGGCAGTGTCCTATGCGCAGGAGGGCGAGAGGAGGTCAACCTAGTAGTGGGGCCAGTCTTAATATCCCGGAGTTTGTTCCCTTGGATGGAGGACCAGTGTTCGTGCCAGAGTGATACCACACTCCGTGAGACTTCTGAAGGTCACCTGGGGGAATGGAATAGGCAGTTAGCTGGGGTAGGGAAGCTGCTTCCTTGTCAGCAGTATCCCCATACGCATTAGTCTTGTGTAGTTCACTAACGAACTAGTTCGGAAGAGCGATCCCACAGGCGAACTACGCGAACTAGTTCGCAGATCCCTCGCCTCTTTGTTCGTCCGCTCCTTTTCCGAAGACTGACGGGTAACAGCGAGAGGACGCGAGAGCGCGCAGAATCGTGTGATTCCCTTCTGCCAGTTGCCGTCATTTCGAGCTGAGATGCAGATGAGCTGTAGTTTTAGTAGCGGTAGCAAAAGCCAAAACGAGCAGACGAACTAAGAAGAACGACCTACTTCGCGGCCGAGCTGCGAACTAAAAGGAGAGCTAACGGTCGCGAACTAAAATATGCGCGATAGGTCACGAACTAAAAGATGTGCGATAGGTCGCGAACTAAAAGATGCGCGATAGGTCACGAACTAAAATATGCGCGATAGGTCGCGAACAGAATTAAAAATCACGTGTTTGCCTTCTGCTGATGAGAGACATTTCGATGTTAGCGTCTGCCTGCTATATTACATAGTTCAGTGCTACAAAATTTCTGCTTTGAAGTGTTCTGCACTCTTCAATATCTGACCAATAAATTCCATAATGCCAAGATATAGAGATAACTCTAAACTTAAACGCGAGAAATTATCCACAAACTGTTTCTTTTGGTTTGCGTGATACCGTTAGCGGCTCAAGACGCAAGCGCATGAAGCAGCTAGGTGGGGGAACTTCTCCCTCCACCTGCAGGCGCAGACCACGCCGCTCAGCCATCACTGGCAGCGGACGAACTAAAGTGGGCGCTCCCGATCGCGAACTATTATGCGCAAGTCTAACACGCATTCCCTGTTATTCCGACATGACCAGGAACCCACAGGAAAGCCGTAGCGGCTTCAATGAGTGAGTAGAGGAATTCCTCGATACGCTGTACTATGGGGTGGACTGGGTATAGCTCACAGAGTCTCTGAAGAGCACTCAGGGAGTCCAGGTAGGTGGCACTATTAGCTAAATAACCAATAGCTCCGCATTAAAGATTGAACAGTGGTCGGTAAGACGAGATCGGGAGGAATTACCATCAAGAACAAAGGCGCAACTGGCTTCTTGGTTAGCTTTTGAGCCGTCGGTGTAGATGAAGCTGCTGTTCCCAAACTGAGTTCAGACAGCAAGAAACACGTTGCACTAAACTAGGTCAGGGGTAGTGTGTTTGGGGAGTATATGGAGATCTAAGTTTACCTGTATCTCGGGGTGAAGCCATGGTGGTGAACTCTCTCCCACAGAGAACGTGACAGGGAGCGTAAAGCCAAGTTGCTGGAGCAGTAAACGGAAGCGGACTCCGGGAGGTAGGAATTGACGGTCAAGAGATGCGCCATAAAAGGGAGCATAGCTTGGGTGGCTGCGCAAAGCTGATAAACGGCTCCCGTAACGACTGAGGAGGACGCCTCTCCGGTAGGACAGCGGCAGTTTGACAGCTTCAGCGTAGAGACTCTCTACTGAACTAGTACAGAAGGCCCCTGTAGCCAGACGGAGCCCATTATGGTGGATCGTGTTAAGGCGACGTAAAATAGATGATCGTGCAGATGAGTATACTATACATCCGTAGTCCAGTTTCGAGCGGACTAGAGAGCGGTACAAGCGGAGGAGAGTGGTCCGATCTGTTGTCCAGGAAGTGCCGCTTAAAGATGAAGATTGATAGTTGTGGATGTCCCGAAGGAAGAAAATTCCTCCTTATGGTTTTGATATCTTTTTACTCTTTTCCTCTCCATTAAAATGTCACTTATGATAGAATTAAAAGTGTGAATAATACAGATCTGCAATTATTTATGATCTTGTGTTATATTAAGCACTAATTCGTGCTGTTCTGAGTGTTTGAGGACACAGGTAATCCTTGTGAGTTCACTATAGGCAGCGGATGTAGCCAGGAACACTATCGTCGTTTACAGAGATAATTCCATTGGACAGAGAACGGCTATAAAACTTTTTTCGTTTTGAGGAGGATCGTTTTGAAGAGATCTTAGCTGTCTTAGTAACCTTAGTGACTCTCTTCATTCAGGAACGCTTTCTTGGGTTGATGAAAATCCTGCAGACGCCTTATTCCACAATGATTCAACTCTATCATGTGTGTGTTTTCTTCATTGACATTAATGAGTTCGAGTCTTCCCCTTGAGGACCATATCAGTGTGGCCAACAGGTTTACAAACATTTTCTGAAATTACTGAAAAACACCAGGAACTTAAGCAACGATTTAATATCTCATAATTAGAGACCCAAGGGCATATTGGCACTTATTTTCGGTCTACGAAGGAAAGTAATACTGAGAGACTTTGATAGTAAGACAATCATTGTGTAGCTGTCTCTCAACCGCATCTGTTATGGATCTGTGTTAAAATTTGGAACTGTTTTCAACACTAAACAACCTTGGCTGTGCAGACGAAACATGCGATATTTTTCAAGCAAGCGTCATACTAAAGACTCTTAATATTTGCCACGAGACGCACGTTTTACCTGAACAGAAGTGTGAATTCATTACATATTTGGGATAAATTGAGCGGCCTTTGTTTGGTTTTCAAAAATTTCTACCACCTGAAACTGTAATTGAAAATACAATCTAGTTAGTGAACTAACTGGTAAAATAAGATTTGCGAAACACACACACGCTGTGTGTTGTGTTGTGTGTGTGTGTGTGTGTGTGTGTGAGAGAGAGAGAGAGAGAGAGAGAGAGAGAGAGAGAGAGAGAGAGAGAGAGAGAGAGAGAGGTGGTCCACATTTGGGCCGTAATGTAAACAACAGAGACCAGAAATGTGGTATTTCCACAACGCGCTGAATTATCTGTAATTTTGAAGCGCTTGTATCGGTATTGTGAGCTGCGATTGTGTTTCCTTCGTGGATAGTCTGTGAATTCCGTCCAATATCGAGTTCGCTTACGTTATTTTATTTTATTGTCGCTTAAAACAGAGTTACCTGTGTCGAATAATGATGTATTTGTAACTGGAGTACTGGGCTGGCATTTCCGAAATGTGACGACACACACACAGCAGCTTCTGATCATTCTATGGGCTGAGTATTGAACTTAATTTCAAACAAGGCAAGCTCGACTCTTTCCATCTGGTCTTACCGCACTCTTCCTAATAATTAATTTCTTTCACTTTCAAGTTAGTTACATACGTAGTATTCCGTACAAATATAAAAAAAAGATTATCTAATAATGTACTTTGTACTTTTCTTTACAATTATTCTTGAAAACCGTAATTATTTGAGAAATTAAAACTAGACTGCTCTGATAAATTATTGTTTTTCAAGATACGATTTATATGTAATACTTCGGACCTCTAATTTGTCGAAGACGCAAGGAAACAAGATCATCCAATGTGATCCCAAATATTATAATTACCTTTCATGGTCAGATCTCCGCAGCTCGTTACTGAACAAACACAAAATGAAAATATTTCACACTTATATTAATAATGAAATACATTCCTGTAAGAGAAATGATTGTTTTTGAAATAAGTCAGTTCATCGAATGCTAGATTTCCCTTTACCCGTATGGTCACGACATCTGATTGCAACTCATCAATATAATTCGGAAGATTTTGTACTGCTTGCAGCTACTGCCAATATGTGTTATTTAACAATAACTCGACCAGTTTGTATGAAAAGTGAGGGTGGAAAAGAGAAGTGTCTTCATTACTGATTCTCTCAAAAGCTTAGTTCCAACATAAAGAAAGAAGGGATACGTTTTTTGATGTAATAAACATTATACCAAAAGACCTCATTAGCTACACACCCACCCACATCCAAAATGAACACTGGTTGCGAAAGACCAGCGGATTATTTATTTATTTACAATATTCCTTGGGATACGCAATTACACTGCAACTGTTGCCAAAGAGTTCATTTTCCGTAGCAGAGTTTACCGACAGTGAGAGACTGACAACGCTTGTTGAAATTGCTTGACGAAAAAACTCGTGTAACGTGGGGCCGAGGCGAGTGACAGACTGCAATGAAAAATGGATATCGACGGATTTCGTGCCTGGCCCTTAACCGTACTGGAGAGAGTAACATTCTCCTCATAATTTGAAGACGAGGTAACTTTGAAACGATGAGTGCATTGTAAACGATTCTAAAATAATTTTTCCCGCTTGTTCCTTGCTGCGGTAGAGTAGCCGAGCGGTCTAAGGCGCCTCGCTAAGGAGCGTGCGGTTGCACGCCGTCGGAGGTTCAAGTCCTCCCTGGGGCATGGTTGTGAGTGTTGTCCTTAGGTTAGTTTACCTTAGTGTAAGTAGTGTGTAAGCTACGGACTGATGACCACGCAGTTTGGTCCGATAGATTTACAAAATCTGAGCATTTTTCCTTAGATTTATAAAAAAAAAGGGGGGATGGGTTTGAAACCCCATACCCCCATCATGGTGAAGAGGAATAGTGGGTGAAACCGGAATTTAATTGATAATTACCGACAAGCATTAAGAATGATCGTTATATAGTTCGTTATATAATCAAGAAATTTCCTCAAGTCCTGGAATTAAAGACAATTTAACACTTATTCTATTTAAATAGTACTGTCAAGGAAAGTTCTTTGAACGTCATTAAATTTTTCAGTCCCGAAAAACAGGTAAATATCTGAATAGATTATATTTCTTTACAAAATATGGACTACAATGATCGCTGCACGGAAATAGCTGACGTGGCCAATCATCAGCCGAAATAAATAAAATTTCTGTCCAAATAATTGTTGTTACTATGTTCATTTATATCTATGAATGGATTTTCAGACAACTTTTGACAAACATATTTAAATTAAATAACACAATCACATACTTTCTTAGGAGTGGATCTGCATTACTCGAAAAATAAAACCGAAGTTTTTTTAAGAAAAAAAGCTTATGGGACTTAACTACGGGGTCATCAGTCCCTAAACTTACAAACTACTTATGAACTACTTACTAACTAGGACGGCACAAATATCCATGCCCGAGGGGGGATTCGAGCCCCCGACCGTAGTGGCCGTGCAGACCGTGACTGGAACGCCTCAGTCCCCTCGGCCATAAAACGGAAGTAAGTGAAATCTTACAAACACAATGTTCATGTATTATTTACAAAAATGACCATCGCTATTGCTACACAGAAAGGAATACAAAATGTCGAAATACTGTTTCTAACACTGCAGTCTTGTTTAGAAAAAATACTAATACGTGTTTGTAGTTAAGTTTAGCGAAATGTTTTATTTTTATATTATTTTTTATGGGTATCAGTTGTCTTGAAATTTTAAGATCCTCGCTGAGAGAGAAGTTGTAGTAGAGCATAAACAGTAAGTTGTTAAATTTTCCAAAACACTTTCACGTTCTGTGCCATATTGATTTCTTGTTGTATTTTGACTCTGACTGCAACAGTACTTTCAGTTTCTTTCAGACATGACAGAAACAACGGATATCATAAATGCAACTATGGCTCTATAGGCCATATGCAGATTCCGTCAAGAATTTCCCTTTCATCATATATATGTAGCTAATAATCAGGACGTTCAAAACATATACTGCTTTTATAATAATATTTAAGTTTACGGAAAACTTTACTAAGGTTAGTAATCATAATGATGTTAAAGAGTATTATTTCCACTCATCTAATCAATCATATTGTACATATACAGTGTGTCCCACTTACACTTTTCCGCAGATATCTCTGGAACTACAGTAGAATATTGAAATACGACTTTCACAGGCAGGAATCTAAGACCAGAGCTTATGAAAATAAATACTATGAGAAACTGTAAAACGTATGTATGAAGCAACCAATATAAAAAGTCCTTTTCATAAACATCTAATATAAAAGTCTGCAGGCAAACAAATATTTGTTATCGTGTGATTACTGCATTTATGAAAATCTACTAACTGAAAAAAATGAGCAAGTCTGAAATCAGTCCTAACCTCGAATGTCATACACAAATAACAAGCAGAAAGCTTACTGCAGTACCCGTTTCTGGGCATGAGCGACTTCATGGGCGTTTAGTACTGGCCTGTACTCCGGCGCGCGGATAATAATAATAATAATAATCACGGTTCCGCGGTAGTTCCTCGTAATCTGCCACTAGATGTCTGTCGCGCTAGACCCATACCTTTCGCTGTGGATCGTCTTGTTATATGCCATTTATGGACCTCCCGTCAGCTTGAACAGTTCTTTGTTGACAACTTGGGTCCATGACTTAAAAAAAAATGTTCGTGTTATTATGGGACCTAAATGGAGTGGTCATCGGTCGCCAAACTTACAAACTACTTAAACTAACTTATCCTAACAACAACACAAACACCCATGCCCGAGGGAGGACTCGAACCTCCGACGTGGAACGGCCGCGCGTACCGTATCAGGGCGCCTTAAGCCATCGGCACACGGAGCGTGTATCTGAACGAGTGAGGCCAACGTGCAGATTTTCTAACGTCACAACGTGCGAACCACCATTCGCGAGGCTTTCCCAACGTGTGGGGCGGTATCAAGCATGCCACACATGCTCATCGACCGTCTCACCAAGTGGCTTTCCGGGCAGGGGGACAGCTTTTTCCGGTAGAGACACGAATACGCTCGTTGACCGTCATATTTCATGGGTTTTATGTATATAACTTACGTCTTTTATATGTATGATGACATTTCAAAGCAAGTAAAAGTAATTGAGAAACTGAGAATCTCTCGAAATCAGATCATTAAGGTACTGTTTGTTGGAATAAATGACTGGAAACGTCATATATAGTTAAAGAATTTCCATATTACAGTAATCTGCCGTTTCAAGGCTAATTGATCATCATTTGTTATAATTACATGTCAGCAACGGACATATCTCCCAGTAGTGTAGACAACAATTCTAATACCTTTTTTGAAGGCACACTTGCACATTACTGGCCATAGCGTAGGCAACTACGTTGTGGTCTGTTAACTGGAAGAGGTTGCGGTGTTGGTGCTTATCTTAAGTAAAAAAATTTTCTTTTATTCGGGTTTTCTGATAGACTCAAAGACTTTACTATAAATTTGATAGAAGTGTACTGCGTAAAATTCGATGCTATGTAAACATAAGTGCGCATCCTCTGAGGAGTGAGTTTGTTGGATTCGGTTTATGAACAGGGCACTTTGCACCTTACTTAGAGTAAAATACGCACTTATTGCTTCACGTATTGCATTTTACACGTTCTTAACATTCTTCTACTGAATAGTAACATTGAACGTGGAAGCATGACCTTTTAAGATTTACTAAAAAAGCGAGATTGTTGCAATAATGTGAAGGCCTTTACTAATTTTATATTGCACAGTTTGTCATGATACTTTAAAGTTCGCTGGACTTATTGGTAAAACATGCAACTTTTATGCGAGTCTTATGTTCATAGGTATTTTGTTGTTACTTATGTAGGCCTGTATCACAGAACATAACGAACATATGCTCAAACGCGGAAATAAGCGATTTAAAAGAGGTAAAGCAGGAATTCAACTTCTGATTTCGTAAACAGCGTGATCCCAAAAGCTAATATAGCCAACAACTGTCGCTGGAGCGCGCTGTGGTCGCGTGTAGCTCGTTGAGGCACACGCCTCGTATGCACAAGTGCGCCGTTTCCGAGCGTTCAGCCGCACGGTGGACTCGGCAAGTTGAGCACACACGTTCAGACACACGGTCAGTGTGCCGACGGCATTAGCGCTCGCGGCACAGACAAATATATACAGACGGGAAACCTCCGTAAGGGTCCGGTCCTACGCTCAGGGGTGCGGGGAGGGAGGGTTTCCAGCAGTTCCGTAAGATGTCCCATGTTGGCGCTGCGGTCAGAAGCAGCCCTTTAAACTGGCCAGAGCAGGCGGCAGGTAGCGACTGCCCCCACCACCACCTCCCCTCAAACGCCAGCAAGCTGGACACAGCCGTGGCCTCGTGGCAGGCGGCACGAGCTCTCCCCTCAGCCTCCCCTCCACGCTACCCTGTGACGTGCGAGAGGCACCCTAAGCTAGCGAACCGCCTTACACCTGCTAGCATCTTACGGAACTACGAGGGGAGCGTAGGACAGTGGTTTAGGGGGGGGGGGGGGGGGCTGCTCCTCTGTATATGTTACTCTGAGCTCGCGGCTATTTGCCGCTGCGGTCCATGACTTAGTGGGGTCACCAGCACACTAGAACCGTACTAGCGACTCTTGCTAAATGAAATAGAGACTCATCTGACCATGCTTCGGCTAAAACTGTTTATAGTCCAGCTGCCCCGCCCACCACCTAGGAATTTAAAGGTATTAAGAAACTGTTGAAAACATTTATGAAAAAACCGTCAAGATTATGTTTGAAGAAGTTATAAAGTTCGTAATAATGTGAACGATAATTCATCGGGCCATACCACATACTTCCAGATATCATGTGACCAGGTCTGACGATCGTGGCACCACTACCTTTGCAGTTTTGCGTTGGCTTGCGTTATTACGAGTTTAGCAGCTGCACTTCCACTAATTATAGCAGGAGCCATGCATTTTTTATCTAACCCTTTCAGGCCCTGCACGCATAAATGTGCGTTTCTGGATTTGCTCGTTTTACTTTTTTATGATTCGCGCTAGGAAGTTCGTGCCTGCATCACACAATCGCGGATGGACTGTGGTAACGTGCGCGACGTGTTTTAGTTCCATGTTTCTACACTGTGTGGCACCAGCATTTGGCAAACTTCCAGTACACTTACAATGGCGGCAAGGATGACTTGATGACAACGTGCTGACATCCTTGTTTTGACATGTGAAGGTATCAAAGCTGACAACCAGTTGATGTTATATGGTCCTGTGATATTATGCTATTTCTTTCAAAGACGTGTTACTGTAAGATGGTGCAGATCATAAAAATTTGTAGTGAAGGCCCAAAACAGACGATTATATGGGGAGAAATACTGTTTGAAAATAAATTTATTTTCTTTTTTGTACTGAATTACTGTAGTCAGTCTCAGCTGCAATTTTTTTCCCCTAACTGATGCGTTTCGCCCTTTTGAGGCATCATCAGATCATATTTATATGAGGTGAGCTATTTGTCACCATAAAAACCATCTAGGAAGAAAACCTGTCGTTAGAGGTCTGCGCGGATAAGAAAAGTGTTATCGGCTCACCTGTAGACAGGGATACCGCCGGTCAGCTTTCACCCGTAACGTTGTCGCAGCCCGGTAGTTTTGAGGTGTGTGCGTGTTTGTAGAAAGTGAGAGTGATAATGTGGTGGTTGAGTTAAAGACGACAGTTTATTTGCAAACCAAACAGATTAATATTTTGTGTTTAAAAAGTGATCTGTAGCTTCTCTCTGATGACTAGGTGTAGATTAACTGAGAGATTCTTCATTCGTATGTGAGCGCCGAAGGCGCGAATTATTGGGCCAAGACCTGTGATCGATGGTACATTCTGTTATATGTAATAACTTCAAATTATTTGTATCTACAATACAGAAGTATTAAGGTATCCCGTATACTAGTTTTCCAACATCTTGATAACGACATGGGTCAAAGCAGACGGGTGGTATCCCAGTCTACAGTTATGCCGTGATATCCACATCCGCCAGGCCCATATCCGCAACCGCATCCACGGCACTTTATCCGCATCCGCAGGTTCGTTATCCGCATCCGCAGGTATTAAAGTTTTGAATGGGTAACAGTAATAGATAGCAGTATTTAAAACCATGATAAGTGATAATATAATTATTGTTAGAGTGTCATTTCTGCGACAACCTAACTACTTTTGACGTCTAAAATCACGGTAACTATGCTATATCTACTCCAAAACGGACTATTCCAAACAGTGTGACATTGGAGCTCCGGACACACAGTAGCGCTTCAGAGCCCGTCTTGTGTGAGCACTACGCCACCTCTTTAATACTGGCATCTTCTTAAATTTCAGTGCCTAAAACTGTCGGCCACTCCCATGAACCACAGACATTGCCTGGGTGGGGTGGCTTGCGTGCCTCAAAGATACAGATAGCCGTACCGTAGGTGCAACCACAGCGGAGGGGTATCTGTGGAGAGGCCAGACAAACGTGTGGTTCCTGAAGAGGGGCAGCAGCCTTTTCAGTAGTTACAGGGGCAACAGTCTGGATGATTGACTGAGCTGGCCTTGTAACATCAGCTAATGTGGCTTTGCCACACAGCTACTGCGAACGGCTGAAAGCAAGGGGAAACTACAGCCGTTACTTTTCCCGAGGACATGCAGCTCTACTGTATGAACATATGATGATGGCATCCTCTTCGGTAAAATATTCCGGAGGTAAAATAGTCCCCCATTCGGATCTCCGGGCGGGGACTTCTCAGGAGGATGTGATCATCAGGAAAGACAAAACTGGAATTCTACGGGTCGGAGTGAGGAATGTTAGATCCCTTAATCGAGTAGGAAAATTAGAAAATTTAAAAAGGGAAATGGATAGGTTGAAGTTAGATATAGTGGGGATTAGTGAAGTTCGGTGGCAGGATGAACAGGATTTCTGGTCAGGTGAGTACAGGATTATAAATACAAAATCAATTGGGTGTATCACAGGAGTAGGATTGATAATGAATAAGAAAATAGGAATGCGGGTAAACTACTATGACCAGCACAGTGATCGCATTATCATTGTCAAGATAAGATACGAAGCCAACACCGACAACAGTAGTACAGGTTTATATGCCAACTAGCTCTGCCGATGATGAGGAAATCGAAGAAATATATGAGGAACTAAAGGAAATTATTCAGACAATTAAGGGAGAGGAAAACTTAATTGTTATGGGAGACTGGAATTCGGTAGTAGGACAAGGAAGGGAAGGCAGGATAGTAGGTGAATATGGTCTGGGCAAAAGGAATGAAAGAGGAAGCCGCCTGGTAGAATTTTGCACAGAACATAATTTAGTTATAACAAACACCTGGTTCAAGAATCACAAAAGAAGGTTGTATACGTGGAAGAGACCAGGAGACAACGGAAGGTATCAGATAGATTTTATACTGGTAAGACATAGATTCCGGAACCAGGTTATAAACTGTAAAACATACCCAGGGGCAGATATAGACTCTGACCATAACTTGTTGGTTATGAACTGTAGGTTGAAACTAAAGAAACTACAAAAAGGTAGGAAAATAAGGTGATGGGACCTGGATAAATTGAAGAAACGTGAGGTTCTTAAGAATTTCAGAGGGAGCTTTAGGCAACAATTGACAGAAACAGGGGAAAATAAAACAGTAGAAGAGTAATGGGTAAAATTGAGAGATGAAATAGTGAAGGTAGCAGAGGACAAAATAGGTAGGAAGGCAAGACCTACAAAAAATCCTTGGATATCACAGGAGATACTAAATTTAATCGATGAAAGGAGAAAATATAAAAATGCAGTAAATGAAACAGGCAAAATGGAGTACAGACGACTAAGAAATGAGATTGACAGGAAGTGCAAAATGGTTAAGCAGGAGTGGCTAGAAGGCAAATGCAAGGATATAGAAGAATGTATAAATAAGGGAAAAATAGATACAGCCTACAGGAAAATAAAAGAAACATTTGGAGATAAGAAAAACAGATCTATGAATATCAAGGACACTAATGGAAAACCAGGGAAAGCTGAAAGGTGGAAAGAGTATATAGAGGGGCTCTACAAAGGAAATGAACTCCGAGACAATATTGTAGGAAGGGAGGAGGATGTAGATAGAGATGAAATAGGAGATACTGTATTGAGAGAAGAATTTGACAGAGCCCTGAAAGACCTAAGTCGAAACAAGGCCCCTGGAGTAGATGATATTCCCTCAGACTTACTGAAGTCTCTGGGAGAACCAGCCATGACCAACCTGTTTCACCTGGTGTGTAAGATGTATGAGACAGGAGAAGTACCCTCAGACTTTAAGAAAAATGTTATAATCCCCATTCCAAAGAAAGCAGGTGCAGACAGGTGTGAAAACTACAGAACCATCAGTCTAATAAGTCATGGTTGCAAAATATTAACACGAATTATATACAGAAGGATGGAAAAGGTGGTAGAAGCCGACCTCGGGGAAGATCAGTTTGGGTTCAGGAGAAATGTAGGAACACGAGAGGCAATACTCTCGTTACGGCTTATCCTAGAAGATAGATTAAGAAAAGGCAAACCTACATTTCTAGCTTTTGTAGATTTGGAGAAGGCTTTTGACAATGTTGATTGGAATAAACTCTTTCAAGTTCTGAAGCAAGCAGGAGTAAAATATAGGGAACGTAAGGTTATTTATAACTTGTACAAAAACCAGACAGCGGTTATCAGAGTTGAAGGGCATGAAAGGGATGCAGTGGTTGGAAACGGAGTAAGACAGGGTTGTAGTCTTTCTCCATTGTTATTCAATTTGTACATTGAGCAAGCTATAAAGGAAAGCAAGGAGAAATTTGGAGAAGGAATTAAAGTTCAGGGTGAAGAATTAAAAACATTGCGTTTTTCTCAGAGACAGCAAAAGACCTGGAAGAGCAGTTGAAGGGAATGGACAGTGTGCTGAAAGGTGCATATAAGATGAACATTAACAAGAGCAAAACTAGGGTAATGGAGTGCAGTGTAAGGAAATCAGGTGATGTGAAGGAATTAGATTGGGAAACGAAGCAATAAATGAGGTAGATGAGTTTTGTTATTTGGGCAGTAAAATAACAAATGATTGTCGCAGTACAGAGGATATAAAATGCAGAATGGCAATGGGTAGAAAAGCGTTCTTGAAAAAGAGAAATTTGTTAACAACGAATATTGATTTAAGCCTAAGGAAGTCTTTTCTGAAGGCATTTGTATGGAGTGTTGCCTTGTATGGGAGTGAGACATGGACGATAAACAGTGTGGACAGAAAGAGGATTGAGGCTTTTGATATATGGTGCTACAGAAGAATGCTGAAGATTAGGTGTGTGGATCGCGTAACTAATGAGGAGGTATTGAACAGAATTGGAGAGAAAAGAAATTTCTGGCATACCTTGACTAAAAGAAGGGATAGATTGGTAGGACACATTCTTAGACATCAAGGAATTGTGAATTTAGCATTGGAGGGAAGTGTGTGGGGTAAAAATCGCAGAGGAAGACCAAGCGATAGATACAGTAAGCAGATTCAGACAGATGTAGGTTGCCGTTCTTATGTGGAGATGAAGAGGCTTGCTCAGGATAGGGTATTGTGGAGAGCTGCATCAAACCGGTCTCCGGACTGAAGACCACAACAACAGCAATAAAAAACTTCTTGTTTAACCTATACCTAAGGCCGGTATTACACGGTCACATTTCTTTGTCAAAAATTTACACAATATATTTATATCGTAAAAATTTGATGGTATAATAGCGAACTTTGACATATCTCGGCTTTCGTCATGTTTTCAAACAAGGACGTTTGTTTTCAAATAATCGCGGTCCAAAGCTACAGTGATACTACCGCTCCAACCGGTTACATTTCGCATTGCAGTGAACAGAAGACAAACGACTTTTATGATCAAATCTATTGCGAGACACTAGATATGATCATATTTTTTTGACGACAGCCGAGATATGTCAAAGTTCTCTGTTCCACCATCAAATTTTTATGACGTAAATATATTATGTAAATTTTTGACAAAGAAATATGACTGTGTAATACCGGCCTTAGCGCCATGCTATGCCAAAGATTTGATCAAAAACTTGACGGTGTAACACCGGCCTAGCCTTCTTAAGGCTACATACACATCACTATTTTTTTTAAATGTGAATGTTGGGTTAGGTATAGGTTAAATAAGAAGGTTTTTTCTTAGTACATGAGGGCGCGTAGCGCTCGAATCTCCGGTTAAGAAATATGCAGCATCTCATTGGTTCCTACCAACAACCAATCAGGGTTCCCAGCGCCAGTTAAAATTGCTATGCATAAATCTCTCTGTTCATAGGGGTGAGTTATGTATGTCAGCTTCTATGCTCTAAACAGCTACCCAAAGTGTTTAAATAAGATCAATAATTAATCTGTAGTTTAGCCAGTCTATCAGTCCGCAGATGATGACACGAGAAATATATTACTTAAACAAACATAAATTAAAGCTCTGAATAACCAACAAAATGGATTCTAAGAATGTTTAGAAGAGAGTCATTCAAGAAGTAATTTTTATAAATGGAGTTTATTACTCTTTTTGGACATGAAAATGCGGAGGTGGTCCTACTTTATACATCGGTAGATAACTGAATATTTCCCCAACTATTGTTCATGAGAGCCACAAAAAATATCACACGCACTTGAGAGTAAAAGCTCCAAATTATCACTCGTAAATTAATGAAGTCCATCGAACATTGCAGTTCCAAATTAATCCGCGATTAATTATAGTATTTGCTATAAAACACAGTTTGTAATCACACGAGGACACGATAGCTGAATTAACACAGTTCCACAGCCATACTACCGTCCATATTTTACCACTTTTCACCAGGAGACTAAGTTCTGCAGTCACAGTCCCGCAAATTTTCGAAGTCCACACATGCCTATCTCTTCAAATCACAAGTTCGTAACGCGGCTTCAGACCGCCCAGTGTCACAACCTTTCACCACCACGTCCAAGTTATGAGTCCGTTCCCAAGAATTCGAAAGCATGGTCTCTCGGTTCCCAAAATTGTATCCTTCCGCGGAACCTAACGTTTCATCTTTAAAATACAATTTCCCTTCCAAAATATTATACGTTTGAATATCACAGAATTAAATGCTTAGACAACCTCCATGCACATGTTGTATACACTTAAGAAACAAATATATATTTAACAATACTAAAAAACGGTTGAGACTGAAGCTCTTTGCTCACATAGCCATTAAGCGTGGCCTCTCACTGTTCAAATATACTGCCGCCTTCGAAATATAGTTACACAATTAATATTTAATTTATCATGGCTTTTTATGCGAATATATTCAGTTCTTATCCACACATACATACAATTGTTTACGTATAAATTATCTGCTGCATACCTACTATTTTTAGTTGACCATGAAATATTTAAGAGGCAGTCTACAACATAAAACTAACGTTACTAAAAATAATATTAAATATAATAAAATACATATATAAATGTAATACGTTTTGCTGGGTTCATGTTTTGTGTTTCTGTGGTGGTATCTATGTTCTGAACAAAAATATTACTACCTCAACGAAAAGCAGAATAAGAGGAGTAAAACAAAGTTTATTAAAAGAATACGGAAATAATGTGGTGCGTCTTTTAAGATAGGTAGCGTGGTTCAATGTTGCCCACTTGCTTCTTAAACTGTTACTGGTAAACACTACGTATCAATAATTGTAAATATAAGTCTTATAATACTATTATTATAGTACTGAGATTTATCTGCTTTTTATCTGTGAGGGATATTGAAATTATCATTACGGCGTTTGATTCTCCCAAGTCTCCTGAATCCATTCATATAATTATATTTTTCGTATGATCATTCCCTGATTTTGTATGCATTTTTAGACTAATGTATGTGGCTATATTGTATTTCAGTTGCAATCTGGGATAGCCGCCCTCGCTCATCCAAGCCCGCCGTTTCCGAGCAGATTAGGGTAGGGTTTTCCTAACGACCTGTATTCCATTCACTAGGTCCAAACTGTTAGCCGGCCGGCTGGGGAACCCAACAGCTTGCCAAAACTTGTTTTTCACATGGGAACAATGGAAATCTTTATGTGTAATGTCACATCCCCACTATCTACTTTTAATTATACTTTTTAATATTTGGTAACATTACATTCTAGTTTTCTTGGCTCTTGTATCTACTATAAGCAACTACGTCTCTTTTCTAAACGTTATTTTAACTAGTGCTACATTACTCCGGTCATCTTAGTTCTGTGATGCCTTGACAGACCCTATTCACGTGAAAGTCTCTGCTAACCATCCACTGGTAGCACGTTGCTGTTCACGGACACCTATCTCGGTCAATGTTCTTGCCTCCAGTGGAGATGATCAGTTTGGGTTCAGGAGAAATGTAGGAACACGGGAGGCAATACTCACGTTACGGCTTATCCTAGAAGATAGATTAAGAAAAGGCAAACCTACATTTCTAGCTTTTGTAGATTTGGAGAAGGCTTTTGACAATGTTGATTGGAATAAACTCTTTCAAGTTCTGAAGCAAGCAGGAGTAAAATATAGGGAACGTAAGGTTATTTATAACTTGTACAAAAGCCAGACAGCGGTTATCAGAGTTGAAGGGCATGAAAGGGAGGCAGTGGTTGGAAAGGGAGTAAGACAGGGTTGTAGTCTTTCTCCATTGTTATTCAATTTGTACATTGAGCAAGCTATAAAGGAAAGCAAGGAGAAATTTGGAGAAGGAATTAAAGTTCAGGGTGAAGAATTAAAAACATTGCGTTTTGCCGACGACATTGTAATTATCTCAGAGACAGCAAAAGACCTGGAAGAGCAGTTGAAGGGAATGGACAGTGTGCTGAAAGGTGCATATAAGATGAACATTAACAAGAGCAAAACTAGGGTAATGGAGTGCAGTGTAAGGAAATCAGGTGATGCTGAAGGAATTAGATTGGGAAACGAAGCAATAAAGGAGGTAGATGAGTTTTGTTATTTGGGCAGTAAATAACAAATGATTGTCGCAGTACAGAGGATATAAAATGCAGAATGGCAATGGGTAGAAAAGCGTTCTTGAAAAAGAGAAATTTGTTAACATCGAATATTGATTTAAGCCTAAGGAAGTCTTTTCTGAAGGCATTTGTATGGAGTTTTGCCTTGTATGGAATTGAGACATGGACGATAAACAATGTGGACAGGAAGAGGATTGAGGCTTTTGATATATGGTGCTACAGAAGAATGCTGAAGATTAGGTGGGTGGATCGCGTAACTAATGAGGAGGTATTGAACAGAATTGGAGAGAAAAGAAATTTCTGGCATACCTTGACTAAAAGAAGGGATAGATTGGTAGGACACATTCTTAGACATCAAGGAATTGTGAATTTAGCATTGGAGGGAAGTGTGTGGGGTAAAAATCGCAGAGGAAGACCAAGAGATGGATACAGTAAGCAGATTCAGACAGATGTAGGTTGCCGTTCTTATGTGGAGATGAAGAGGCTTGCTCAGGATAGGGTATTGTGGAAAGCTGCATCAAACCAGTCTCCGGACTGAGACCACAACAACAACAAAACTGTCGGCACAGTGGAGATTTTACTATTTACATTCAAAAACATTTCAAGTTGGTAACTGTCAGCAAGTAGAGAACGTCGGCTGCAAGTACGGCAAGCTTATACAGTCTAGCACTGTGTACCTTCCTAAATATGTTACTTTCACTGCATACCGTATATGATTATGAAAGTTGTTATTAAGTGCTAGTGTCAATCTTTATTACTTCGGTCACCATTTATCTAATACATAAACATAAATGTCTGTATATTTGTTAGTATTTTATGCGTGGCTGTACCGTTCATTCGGTTGCAATGAAACTTTTCCAACCTATTACATGCACTTTTGTGACGGATATTGGCATAATTAAATGACTTAGACACATAGTTCAGGAGATATGACGTCATAAACAATTATATGGTTAAAAACTGTGGCATCATGCGACACGTGAATTGGGACACTTTATTCACCCTCCAATCTTCATGAAATTGTGCACAAGTGACCTTCAAAACAAAAGGAAGATAACTTTCTACCTAAGATTTCATAAGTGCATAGGTTTGAATTTTTTAGCTAACATTTCGACAAACGCACTGCGCAGATACCTCGCTCTTTATCCGTATATAACAAACGGATATCCGCGTCGCTCACAATTTTATCAACAAAGTAAGAAAAACTGCGGATATCCGCAACCGCGCAGAGCTATACCGATCGTCATGTTCGTTTGATTTTTTTATTATTATTATTTAATTTTGGCCTGAAGTGGGAGAATGTAATCAAATGTAAAGTGCTATTCTAAGCTGCTAAAAGCGAATGCGCGGCATTATCAAGAAAATAGAGTGAATTACGTTAGGCGAAACCAAATATGTTGCGCACAGGACTGACTGGCCAGATAGAATGCGGCTAGCGATGGCTGCCGAACTACCGATCTGCCAAAACAGATATGAAGCCGTACGCGCAAATGATTTAGTGACCGTCATTGTGGGTAGATGGCGTTGTTCACCGATGTAGTGAAGAGCATCAATGGCGTGATTTTAAAATCAATTAAACCGTGAAAAAGACATGAAATTAAAATAAAGCAAAGGGAGTAGTTGCGAGATCGCATCCTTGTGGAGCCTTAAAAAAATAGTAAAAAGTTAGTCAAAACTAGTGTCTAAAATAGTAAAATACTATCACAACAGGTGCAATTAAAAGCAATACAAGTTTACATTACAGAAATTACAATGCATAAAATCGGTGAAGATTAAGGTACTAGTAAAAGCTAGTTCAATTACAGGAAAATAGGCTTAACCGCCTACAAAGTAAGATGAACCTGGGATCGTGTGACACTTCTAATGTAAGATCTTCAGTGATGAAGTAGACGAACTACTCGTGAAATCCGGTATAGTTAATAAACTGGTTAATCACTTATATAATAGGGTATAAGTGGATGGTATCATTCTGAAAACAAAAATTTAGATTATTTGTGCAATAATATATTGAGTACCATGATGTCATAGTACGTTTGGTTTTTACTAACCAATTGCCTTTCTCCCCATGGAGTGGAACCAGTTTTACTGAATTACTGTAGCTATTTGGTATATTAAACGTACCTCCCTATATTAATTTCACATCACCTACAACCTTGGGACTGAAAGGGCTTAACAGTATTACTGAATTGAGAGTTGAGGTTTTCTGCCGCATTTGTCGTGGTACGTTTATGTTTCTTAGCCAAGACCGTTCTTAATGCTCGTCGGTCATTATCAGATAACTTCGGATTTCACCCTCTATTCCTCTTCACCGTGGGCCTAGCCAAATGAGGGTTTGGGGTTTCAAGCCCTTCTAGAAATGTTGACAAAGCTGGAGGGAATTATGATAGAATCGTTTGCAATGCACGCTTCGCTTCAAACTTACCTCGTCTTCATAATGCGAGGATAAGGATAATCTCTCCAGTATGATTAAGGGCCACTCACGAAATTCGCCGAAATCCTGTTATGAATGCAGTCTGTCACTCGCATCGACCCCACCAACCACGAGATTTCTGTCAAGCACTTTCAACCAGTGTTGTGATCTCTCTCCGTCGGTAAACTCTGCTACGGAAAATGAACTGCTCTGTTTGGAAACAGTTGCAATTTACTTGCATATCCCCACGAATATTGTAAATAAATTAAAATAAAATAAAACAAAATAAATATAATAATCCGATTGTCCTTTCGCAGCCAGTGTACGAAGCGTATATTTTAAGTAAGTACAGTTTTGAAATCAAAAAAAGACCTGCTAAGATATTTCAATAATTTTATTTTTACATGAAAGCCTGTACCGCAATCTACTGTTCTACATCATTTCCGTCAATATTGAGGCACTTGTCATAACGTTACACCAGTTTTTGAATACACTCCTCATACAAGTCTGCCGCCTGACTTGTTAACCACTGCATCACAATTGTTTTGACTTCGTCATCGTCTTGCTCGGTCACAATGCCATGCAAAACACTCCCGCAAGGAGGAAATCGTAAAGCGTCTGTTTTCTCTCACTTCATTGTCCACTTCCTGCACCAAACTTTCATTGACGACCGAAGCACGCCCACTCCGTTGTTCACCTTGCACATTTGTGCGGCCATCTTTAAATACTCTCACCCGCTTTCTTACCATTCCATCACAACAGCACAGATCTCACTATGAATATCGATCGCTTTTAGGCTTTTAGCACTACGAAATCTTATAACAGTCCGTACTTGACAGTCGGCGGGACTCACGATTATCGGAGGCATCTTAAACACAACGTAAACAAGGAAGAATCACACTGTAATGACGTCAGTGCGTATACAACAATGTAGGTACCCAGTGCGCATAAAATTATTGAGATATCTTAGCACGTCTCTTTTTTTAAAAAAAAATTCAAAACGGTAGTTACTTAAAAAACATGCCTCGTACAATCTGCATGTATGATGACGTGTAGCTAATGGAATCTTTTGATATAATGTTTATTACATCAAAAAACCAATCCCTTATTTCTTTATGTTGGAACTAAGTTTTTTAAAGAAGCAGTAATGAAGACACTTCCCGTTTCCATCCTCAGTTTTCGGTACATTTATTGTTCAATACCACAATTTGGCAGCAGTTGCAAGCAGTACAAATCTTCGGGATTATATTAATAACTTGCAATCAGATCTGGTGGCCATACGGATAAAGAGAAATTCAGTATACCATAACGGTGGTAGTCTGCTACGACAATAATCAATAGTAAATTATGAATTGTGCTTAGGATATTCCCTTGAACTACGACAACAGTATCGCCTAAATAAAAGAATTTGTTGACCAGTGTTTGGTTGTAAAAATGATTAGGAACTATAATGATAGATTTAAATGGTCATTCTCACAAGGAGACCACATAGGTACCGGATTTTAGAAATTTTTGATATTTATGGTACGTGAAGTTCAGAGCACGAATAACAATCAGCCAAAGCCATTCGACACAACTCTAAAAAATTGTTGATGAAATCGACTTTTAAGTTTTGCAAGTACATGTAAGTACTAATAATGAAAATATTGCATTATATGTTGATGTAGCTCAGGCGGTAACCTTCTAGCCTTACAACCATGGCGTCCATGGTTTGAGTCCTGCAGTGACAGATTTTTAACTTAATTTTTTTTTATGTTCGAATACTTACACAATTTTAATATCTAATGGTAACTGTTGTGAAAAATCCACGTATTTTATAAAATAATGACGGTTTAAATCAAAATACATGTTACATTTTTACAGTATTATCTTCACTATTGATTTTTCAGCTTGTGAAGAGCTACGACGCTGTTTTTGAAAGTCATCTCCATAGCTACTAATGGCTTTCCAAGCAGCTAACCAACTCAATCACCATTTTAGAAGACGATAAGGTATTCAGCTCGTTTATATACACATAAAAAAAAACAGACACAACACGTGGAATTAGAGATCCCAAATTGTTACATATAACTGAATTCGAAAATAGCGAAAAACATATTCGTCACAGAGGGATTCGAACCACCGATTCTATGGTTGTGAGGCCTAAAACAGTATCACCTGAGCTACACAGACAGATGCTGCAGCCGTTTTATTTATTGGTGCTTACATGTACTTGCAAAACTTCAAAGTCGATTTTCCCGAGAATTTTTGAGAGTTGCGTCGAATGGCTTTGGCTGATTATCATTTAAGTTCTGAACTTCACGTACCATAAACATAAAGAATTCTAAAATCCGATGCCCATGTGGTCTGCTTCTCAGATCCGCTATCTACATCCAAACTGTATGACTCGCTGCAGGGTGCTTGGAAGAGTGTACTTTTATTCTAACCCATCTTCTAATGAAGTTTTTTTTTTTCAGATACGTTTTGCAACGTTGTGTACATAACTACGTGGTTCTTTGCCACTATATGCTCTGGAAGAATTACATTTGTGTATTTTTTCAAAAGCCCTCCCGAAATCTAAACTTGGTTACGCCTATGCTCTTCGCCTATGATGTTTCGCCTCGTTTTGTACTCAATCATTACCGAGAATACTGGCGCTAGCGAAGCGTTGAGTAATGCACCCGTTTTTGTCACAAATGCTCCCATTCGCACGTCGACTGACCACTGCAGTCGAATATCTGTTAACATGTACGCAGTGGTGCCAACTTATGACAAGATGCGGTGTACTGCTCGGTGTTCATACTATTTTGTCCACCTCCTATGTGTGAATCTGGCCCACCCTTGTTCTAGAGCAGTTTTTTCAACTTTCCGAATATGTGACCCTTCCAAACAA